>CM028131.1:633495000-634095000 GCA_016271365.2 Neoceratodus forsteri
CTCCCCTCTCGTTTCTTTCCTCCCTGTCCCTTCTGAACATCATGTAGCCTGATATGACCTTGTCCCAGGCATGGCTGTCGGTGCACCTTGCCTCGATGATGGCCACAATATCCAGGTCGGCCTCTGCCATGATAGCCTCTAGGTCTGGGATCTTATTTCCAAGACTTCTAGCATTAGCACTTACTGTATGGCCTTAAAGATTTTGTTCTATTCTTATCGCTTCCCCCTTTTTCCTTATGTTCCCCTTTCCTACTTCTTCTTTTCTTACTGCTTTGCTCCCCCCCTTCCTCCTTTGATAACCCACTCCTACCTTCATTAACTTGCACCATGGTGGGACTCTCGCCCCTCGGGATCTCCCTACATTCTACCGCAGCCTGTTGTTGGGGGGGGCCAGTTTCTACCCTCCCACCTAGGTTAAAGGTTCATCAAAGTAACATTTAAACCATCTACAGAGAACTGTGGATCCCCTCCCGGATGGATGCAGGCCATCAGCTCTGTATAAGCTCTAATCTTCCCAGGTGGGTCTCCAGTCACCAATGTAGCGGTACCCCCTCCTCTCTGCACCATTCTTTCAACCACAAGTTGAAGGCCGTGATGTGGAGCTCCCTTTTTCTCCTCCCCATCCTAGTCAGGCAGCACCTACATAACCGCTACGGAGTGTGCTACCTGTCTAAGATGCCTTCCCAGCTCCATAAAATTCTGCACTGTGCACACAATATGAACACTGCTCACATCAGCAAAAACATATAAAAAAAAAAGATAGGGTGATTGGGTATATTTCGTTAGAATGGATCTAATGAAATTAAAATGAGCACAAGTTATTCTGGGGCATGTACTCAAGTCCCACAGCCATGTACAATAATGCAAAATGGACCATGCTCCTAGTACTCCGCAGGAGCATGATGAGACAATTTTGATCTGAAAAATGTGCTCCTGATTTAAACAAACGTGCCCTGAGCATGACGCACACCCAGAAGTAGGGTCATCCTTGACTCCTCACTGCATTTCTCAGGCAGCTGGTTATGGAAACCACTAAAGATCTGGCAGCACTATTCAGCACCTCATTGGAGACATGCATAGTTCCTGAAGACTGGAGGCAGGCAATGTGATCCCTCTGCACAAGACCAGCAGCAACGAGGAGGCTTGCAGTTACAGGCCAGTCCGTCTGATATCAATGGTGGGGAAATTAATGGTGACCTGCTGAAGGAGCGACTGTTGGAGTACCACGAGGCAAATGAGCTGCAGTACCACTAGCAACATGGCTTCACAGTGGGGAAGTCATACCAAACAAATCTGATAGATTTCTTTGACTTGTTGACATGGAAAGAGGATCAAGAAAATGCAGTGGATGTGGCCTATCTGAATTTCAGTAAGGCCTTCGACACTGTGCTGCAAAGGAGGTTAATAAAGAAACTAAGCAGCTGGGCGGTTGGGGAGAAAGTGGTAAGCTGGGTATCAAACTGGTTAAAGGACAAAAGGCACAGGGCGGGATAAATGGCAAATATTTTGGGATGGGAGAGTGACCAGCGGGGTACTGGGACAAGTCCTCTTTAATGTCTTCATAAGTGACATTGCTGAAGAATTGGAGGGGAAGGTGTGGCTCTTTGCAGATGACACAAAAATCTGCAACAGGGTGGACACTCAAGAAGGGGTGGAGATAATGCAAAGCGATCTGGGGAAACTACAAAAGTGGTCTAGGGTGTGGCATTTGGGTTTCAGTGCCAAAAAGTGCAAAGTTGTGCACCTGGGGCAAGGACATCTGGAAGCTAAGTAAAAGATGGGAGGAGGTACTTACAGTCACCAAACAAGAAAGGGACCTCAGGGTAATCATATCTGATAATCTCAAGGTGGCAGGGCAGTGCGACAAGCCAGTAGGCAAGACTAGTGGGATGCTGGGGTACATAGGAAGGGAGAGTTCTCTCAGGGGAAGGGAAGTGGTGTCGCGACCGAGACCCCACCAAGAGTACTGTGTCCAGTTATGGAGGCTACACCTCCACAATGACACTGTCCAGGTAGAGGAAGTCCAGAGAAGGGCTGCAAAAATGGAGAAGGGGTTGCAACGGAAGCCATACAAGGAGAGGCTGCAAGATCTCAACGTGTACTCCCTGGAGGAGAAAAGCAAGAGGAGGAATGAGACCTGTAAGTTCCTCACAGGTGTGAAAATGGTGCAGGTATGAAGTCTCTTTCAGAGGAGAAAAAGCAACAGAACACAGGGGCAATGAAGTGTAGGGGGGAGTTTGAGAGGGATGTTAGGAAGTACTTTTCTTCACAGAAAGGGTGGTGGATGCCTGGAACAGCCTGCCAGAAGAGGTGGTGGGGCCTCAAAGACAGTGGGGAGCTTTAAGCATGTGTGGGATAGGCACTTGAGCATAATAAGTAGAAGAAAGGGAGGCAGGAGAGACACCAGTGACTAGGTAGGGTCTAAGGTGTCAGAATAGGCAGGGAAAATAGGGCAGACTGGATGGGACTACTGGTCCTTTTCTGCTGACAAATACTATGTTTCTATCTACATACATATGCAGATGACACCATATTCTACCACACTGCAACAGCAATGTCCAAGGTTAATACAATACTCCAGTCTGATTTCAACAGAGTCTCCTCCTGGTTCCTCAACACTGCTTGATTCTTTATGCAACCAACACTAAATCTATGGGGTTCAGGATTCCAGAATTTAATAAATGATTCAGCTGATCCCTTTTCAATCATACCATCAGATGACAACGTACGCAGATATTTAGGAATCTGGCTTGTGGCATGACTTACATACAGTAGGTACACTGATCAGATTTTAACAACCGCAGAGCCCAAGCTAAACTTTCTTTTCGTATCTAAAGGCTGCCTTAGTGCTAACTTGAGGTTTAGGAATATGACAAGTGGTCATCCACTTCTAGCTCCCTTGTATGGACCATAGATATATATATGCGACTGTGCAAACAAAAATCACTTTGCTGCCCCTGAATCATTTGTACAACAAGTTGAGCAGCTTCATTCCTCTCCTGTGGATGGTTTACATACTAACATACTAAAAGCCAGCAGAATAGGCCCCATGGTCTGTCATGTCGGCTTGGCAGCCAGCACCCCTACTGGTTTTACACATTATCATCTGCTGTACGGTCAGCTTAAATGTTGGCATTCCCCAACATTCTATCCTGGGCCCACTTCTATTCCCAATCTTTTTCAATGATATCCCTAACACTCCTTCCCACTGTCACACTCTTGTATATGCTGACAACTTGGTGCTTTACTCTAGCTCCAGGTCCTTGATCGATATTAATGCCAGGCTCCGCTCAGACTTCCATAAAGTCCAAAACTGGCTGATCCAGAATTGTGTTGTCCTGAACGCTCGCAAGATCCAGGCCATGCTCTTTGGGTCTCCTCAAAAGGTTCAGGCCTGCGCAACTGGCCTAGACATCCACTATCTTGATGTCTCCCCTATCTCCGTGACCAACCACTTCTGATACCTAGGCATCACACTCAATCCTGCCTCGGACTTCTCGCCGCATAGCTCAAAACTTCTTTAAGTTTGTAAACGCCAAACTTGGACTCGCCTATAGGGTTCAATATGCCATCACTCTTGCGGCCAGTGTCACTATTGCCTAGGGAGTCATATTTCCCAGCCTCTGCTATGGGCTTACCGCCATTTATCAGGCTAGTGCAAGATACTTCCACAAACAGAATGTCTCCGATAACAATGTGTGCAGGTTTGCCCTATTGGCTCCTCATCTTAACCACCACCGCTCGGTCTATGCCAGTATAAATTGCCCCCCCCGGCACCTCTATACCTTGGCTGCTTGACTGATAACATCCTTAGGTCCTCTAAACCTGCCTCACTGAATTCTATGTGCACTCCTGTGCTCTAAAGATCAGGCCCTCCTGGCTGTACCCAAGTACTCTTCCAAAATGGATGAGCAGGTGTGAACCCAATTTTGCCCCCTGGGCTTGGAACTCCCTACCCTCTCACCTTCGGGTCTGCCAGTCCCACCTCACATTCAAAAGAGAAACACTCAATTATCTTAGATCCTATACTTCAGTATGCTGCTGCTCCTGATTTATTACAAATGTTACATCTGACATCTGTTCCAGCCCCTGAATCCTTTAATGGAGAACAGTGTACAGTGACCCCTTGTTCTGCACAGAAATCAATCGCAGGCAAAATGCTGTTGTACCACAGTTCAGAGTTCATGAAATGCGGTAATATCATATTGTGGTAAAACAACATCTTGGCTTTTTTAGAAAGTGCATAAGCCAGCAGTTTAACTAAAGGAAAAACCGCCACGCGCACATCTCAGAATTCAAACAGTAATTTTTCTGACAGGATGGCAGTGTTTTTTTTTTTCGAAAGTGGCAGAGGAGTGCAATAAATTCAGAATCATTTCAAGCATTTTTTTCATTTTATTGTTTTGTTGCGGAGTAACTATACACTATGAGAAATACTGGCTGGGCTACGGTACCCAACCAACCTGAGCTACCACCTTGGGTTTCCAATTCTGTGTGACCTCTCGAGCTTCAATGTCGAGGTCTAACAGAATCAGAACCCCTTGGTGGCAGCACAGGCTGTTCACACACAGTTGCACAGCCAGTAATCTCTATTTATTTCTTCTCAGTTTTGTATTTTCATTTTTGTTCTTATGCCTGCCTTTGGTTATCTGGTTGTTCTGCCAGTACCAAGATGATGTACTACTTTTACTGTTTTTTTGCTGGTCATGTCACGTTACTACTCCCGATTCTACTTATTGGTAATTTATCTCTACTTATTGCCGGGTCATTTTGCTTTTATGTCCGTTTCCCGGTTATTGTTATTTATCTGTACCAAACATGTTTGTACTATTATTACTGTTTTTCCTTATGGTAGCTAATTTGTAGGTCTTTGTATGGATTTTTCTTTTATACTCTAGTTTAACTATTTCATTGTATTTGTTGTTATTTATTTTGAAAAGTTTCACCAGGAAAGACACACTGAGCTACAATAGCTCATTTCCAGATGCACCCTCGGGAAATGGGAGGCGGGAGTAAAATATTGATTCGAATACGAAAACAGTATAAAAACAGGTAAGTAAACATAGAACTAAGTCTGTACAAAAACATTAGCATTAACATTAAGGCAACATAAACATTTTGCAGGAGAGTCAGGCAGCACTTGAACACATGTCAATATTCATTTATTTAAAATGTGGCCACCGGAAAAGGCACAGAGCCAAGGCTCGTCTCCAGGTGCGACCCGGGGAAGGGGCTACAGAGTGAGACATATAAAGTTCAGCACAATATGAACAAGAACAAAACAGTTACAACATTTACATACAGTTTAAAGGGTCAGCTAACAGCGGGACCTGAAACGCAGAGGTTCATAACATTAATAAATTGGCACAATTCAGGTAAGTTTAACAATCAAAAAATATTTGCTGGATTGTCTGGTGCAGGCTGTAGGAGATTAGTTGCAGGGTTAGTGAGCTAGGGATTAGCTGAGGTGGAAGAGGACAGACCGGGAAGTGGGGGGTGTGGGAGAGCATTGGGTAGGGCGAGAAGCCTGAGATGAGCTTCGAATGAGGAGGAGAGAGAAGGGTAAAGGCAAAGTTCAAAGGAGAGTTGGTTCCAGAGGAAGGGAATGCAATAGGAGAAGAAAGACTGGCCAGCAACTGAGTGAGGACGTGGCGGGGAGAAAGTCCGAGTATCCCTGTTTTGGAGGGAGTAAGCTGAAGGGATGACTGGTGATAGGAAAGGTATTGTGGCAGGCTCCCGAATCAGTATTTTGCTATGAACGAGACACTGTGGACCATTCTCCTTTGAGGTAATGGTAATACTTGGTTTTTAAAGATAAAGTAGGCCAAGGCCCATTGAATTGTCTCCCACTCCTAGTGGGTCTACCATCCTGATCCATTCTGGACCATGAAAACATCAAGGTATTCTTTAAAGGTTCCAAAGGTTGGGGCATTTACTAGATGACATGGTAGAGAGTTCCAAGTTCTAAATGCTCTTACTGTAAAAAAGTTGTTACGTTTCACAATATTAACTCTGGGGATCACTAACTGTTTGTTATGAGATCTAAGGTTTTTTGTCCTATTATTAAGTTTTATGCCACATTTGGACATTAAACTAGGTTTATAAGCATTTTATAAAGAAGTAATAGGTCCCCTCTTTTTTGTCTGGCCTCTAAGGAAAACAATTTTAGTCTTGTAATCCTAGCCTGATATTCAAGAGATTTCAATCCTTTGATTGATCTTGTGACCTTTCTTTGTATTTTTTCTAAAAGATTAATGTCACGCCTTAAATACGGATTCCAGATGGGTGGTCCATAATCTAGATGGGGAATAACATAAATCTTGTATAATTTAATTATACTCTTACTGTCCCCTTGTTACAAAGGTTTCATGTATAGAACACAGTAATCTAGAAGTTACTTGTGAGATGGTTCTACAGTGACTAGTTGATGAGAGAGCTGTATTAACCCATATTTCGAGGTCCTTCTTTTTACTTGATTTTTTCAGAGTTTTACCATTGAGTATGTAATCAAACCTCTGATTTTTCTGACTAAAGTGCATGACTGTACATTTGGCTTCATTAAACATAATTTTGTTGTTTAACCCCCATTCTTTTATTTGTTATAAATTATGGCTTAATACAAGATGCTTCTCCAGTGAATCAGCTTCACCACCAACCTTTGTATCATCCGTGAACTTGGACACTACACTGCTCAGTTCTGATCCCATGTCACTTATGTAGCATCCAAATAGCACAGGGCCGAGGACCGAGCCCTGCGGCCAGTGTTGGGCAAGTTACTTTTTTCTATTACTTTCTATTACTTTTGGAAACTTGTTCCAGGAGGCTCTGTGCAATTACTAGCAAGGATGGAGAAGTACTAGAAAAAGGTAATACACCTTACAGTTACAATTACTTATGTCTTTTTATACAAAAACAATACATAACTGTAACTGATTACATTTATTTGAAAATAACTAGTAACCTATTTTCAAAAAATATCATCTGTTATAGTTATTTATTATTTTCTTATCGTTTTGTATAAAAAGAAATAAGTAACTATAATTGTAAGGTGTATTACTTTTTCTAGTACTGCTCTATCCTTGCTAGTGACTGCACAGAGCTTCCTGGAACAAGTTTCCAAACATAACAGAAAAAGTATCTTACCCAACACTGCCTGCGGCACACTGCTAGTGACAACACCCTCATCAGACCATGATCCTCTGATCCTGACTGTCTACGGTCAGTTAACCAGTTGGCAAGCCATTTAACAATATATTTATTTAAAACTATCAATGATATTTTATTGACTAACAGTTCATGGGGGCAGTGTCGAAGGCTTTCTCTATATCTAAAAGAATGACATCAACTGGTATACTTTTGCCCAAGCGATTGCTAACAAACTCATAGAATGTCACAGGGTTAGCTATACAGAAAAGGCCTTTCTGAAACCCATGCTGAGTATTATCTTTGAGTCCTAGTTTTAATATATCCTTTTCAATTTCTGTTTTAAATTAATCTTTCTAGAAGTTTACCACACACCAAGGTAAGGCTGATGGGCCTATAATTAGTTACCTTTGACTTGTCCCCCTTTTTGCAAATTGCGACAACAGAAGCCTGCCTCCAGCTCTTGGTACCTGCCCTGAATATAGGGATTTATTAAATAGCGTGGCTAGTGAACTTGCTATAACTTCGGCAAGGTTTTTAAAACCAGTGGGTATATATTATCAGGTCCGGGGGAAGATGTAGATTTCAAGTTTTGTAATTCCCTTAATATTTCAGTTTTTGTTATTAAGTAAGTTGTAGCCCCTTCCACACACAATTCCTTATAATTATCTGTTTTACTGTTAAAGGCAGAACAAAAACACTTATTAAAGCATTGTGCAATAGCCACATTATCTGTAATTAATTTTCCATCCATACTTAGAGGTGATTTTGTTGGTTGACTGTTTTCAGCTCTTTTACTGTCTTTATTTTGGGTTAACGTCTGTTCAAGTTTCATTTTTTTCATTCCTTATCAGTTTCTTTAATTTCCTTTGTTCATTTCTATATATTAATTGCTGAGTATGAGTTAAATTCTTTTTGAATTTTTGATAAGCTTTATATTTTCTATGTATTTGTTTTTTGATTTTTTTTTTATTAAACCATAGTTGAATGAGACCCTTCTTATTGTATTTTTTCCTCAGGGGAACGTATTTATCTATAGCTATGTATAAGTAACGTGTTATTTTTCCCCGCTTGTGTTCGACATCCAGTCCATTCAGTAATATGTCCCAATCTATTTCTTCCAGAAATTGAGAAATTTTGGACCAATCGGTGTTTCTGTAGTTGGGTGTTTCTGTAGTATTCATCACTTTAGTCTTTGTACCTATCAAGGTACATTCAGTTATATTATGATCACTGTTGCCCAAATGTGCATTAATTCTGGTGTTGATAATACGTTTGTTGGCATTCTTTATTATTAGATCTAAGGTATTTTCCTGCCTAGTATGTTCTGGTATTAACTAACATACTAAAAGCCAGCAGAATAGGCCTGATGGTCAGTCGTGTCTGCTCGGTAGCCAGCCCCTAATGGGTGCTCACTTTTCCGCCCCCCCCAGCCCCAGAGAGGGTCATCTTCAGCTTCAGTTTACCCTTGTACCTGTTCCACCCCTCTTGAAGCACTCCACTGTGCCCTCCTCCACCAGACTCCTGGGCAGTGCATCCCATGGCCCCACCACCCTCTCTGTGAAGTAATGTCTTCTGCGTTCCCCCCTGTAATTTCCCCCCTCCAGCTTCCACTCATGCCCCCTGGTTGTGCCCCCCCTTCTTTAGTCTGAACATCTCTTATGTCCCCCCTGTCCTCCAGCGAGTACAGCCCAAGCTCTTCCAGCCTTTCCTCATAGGTCCTCCCTCCCGTGCCCTGAATCATCCTGGTTGCCCTCCTCTGGACCCTCTCCAACACTGTTACATCCTTCTTGAGGTGAGGTCTCCAGAACTGCACGCAGTACTCGAGATGTGGCCTGACCAAGGCATTATACAGAGGAAGGATCACCTCCTTCCTCCTGGACGTAATCCCCCTGACTATGCAGCCCAGAACCCTGTTTGCTTTTGCCGCAGTTCTTCTGCAATTTTCAGTGTTATTCAGTTTGGCATCTACCACCACCACAAGATCCCTTTCACTCGTTATGGCTTACAGTGAGACACACCCCCGCCCCCGGGTGTATACATGGCATGGGTTTCTGACCCCCAGATGCAGTACCCTACACTTCCCTGGATTAAACCTCAGTCCCCACCTCCTTGACCACCCATCCAGGGTATCTAGGTCCCTCTGATCACACCCACATGAGATTAAGGCGTCAAGGAGATTTTTTTCAAATATAGTATTGCCTTTAAGGGATGTCCAACTAATACCTGGAGCATTAAAGTCCCCAAATACAATTATGTCGCCCATATTGGTTATCATATCGATTTCTTGTAATAGGGCATTATTATATGGGTCATCTCTGGATGGGGGTCTGTAACTTTCCCCTAGAATAATTTTGGCTCAGTTTGCAGGATAAATATTAAGCCATAGTGTTTTGATTTGGACATCATGTTGTGTGTTTAACAAAAGTTCACCACATTGTATGTTATTGGATACACAGCAGCACACACACCCTCCTCTTTTGTGAGACCTATTTTTACAAAACAGTTGGTACCCTGGGATGTTATTCGACCAGCTACTAGTGTCGTCCCACCAAGTTTCGGTTACACAAGCGATGTCAACTTTTTTGTTTAATAAGTGTAACCAGAGTTCAGCAAGCTTTACTTGATTTAGCCTTCTTGCATTTATGTTCAGTATTGTATAGTTGGTAGATTTCTGTTTGACAATGTTTGGTACTGGTATGCCCTTGTACCCCAGCTTGGTTAGTTTAAAGTCTGACAAATTAAGCTTTCAAGCATTTTACCTAATTTATATGCCCACTTGCTGAAATGCAGTCCATCCCAACAAAACAGTGTGTTGTTATTATGAAATGATTCCCAATGAGCCAAAGAAGAAAATCCATTTTGCAACGTTCATTTTCTCAACCATTCATTTACCGATTTTATTTTCTTCTCTTTCTGATAGTTACCCTATGGAACTGGGAGAATCACAGAGAAATATATTTCACAGCCTATATTTGATAACGTGTTACCTAAACTAATGAACTCATTTTTTAATTTGTTCCACACTTAGTTTTTCTTATATCATTGGTTCCTGCATGGATTATAACAAGGGAGTTGGTACCTAGATTGCTCAGGATATATTTTGTCATGTTATGAATATCCCTAATACCAGCTCCCCTAAAAGACGAGCAAGCTATGTTCCGTTTGTCTCTCCTACAGATTATTTTGTCTATGTATTTGACAAGAGAGTCCCCCAGGACAAAATACTGCTTTGTCTGATCTATGATTTCTTCAGTATCCATGTCAGTTATACATTCCTCAGGTTTGCTTTGCTTTTTCTCTGTTGGGACCAAGGGGGAGAACTACCAGGTTCAGGAATAGGGTTACACTGTTCCTATTAGTTACATGCTTTTACGCACTAACGTTCCTATTTAATAAACCTGGTGCACTGACAGATGTACTAGGAATGGGTGCCTCTACAGTGCCCTCAGTAAGATGGGGACAGATGGAGTTAGTTGTGGCCACAATGTTCTCACCGCCTTCATGACTACTCATCTACTCATTAGTAACAATGTTTTCCCCATCAATTAAGTTAACTAGGGGCAGTATCTATTTGTTAGTTCAATTTGGTTTCCAATCACTCTTCGTCTAGTTTTGGATTTAGGTCCATAATGGACCTCCTCCTAGTCACTGAGTTTAAACTTTGGCTGTCCTCCTCCCCAGATGGATGTTTCCTTTTCTCAGTATGATTTGGAACTGTATTTGATTCAGGAGTAGTCCGGGGGCCTTGTTCGGTGTTTACAGGGCTATCACTAATTTCACTGTTACTGCTTGATACACGATTCATACTATGTAGTTAATTTGCCACACTGTCTTGTTGTTTCTCAAGTTGATCCAATCTTTTACAGAATATGTCAGTATCTGCCCTTAAAACACTGTTATTGACACATTTTTCACACACACACACACACACACACACACACACACCTATCTATATAGGGCAAGATGTCAGTGTATCAAACAAGGTGTACATGAGGCAATTAGTGCTCTTCAAACCAGTTTCCCCATCCAGTGTTTTAATATAGAGGACTGTGTACGAGCAGTCATACATAACAAGGATATTCTTGTATCGAGAGGTTTTCTTGGTAACAGATGACCTCGACAGCGCAGCTCGAGAGGTACTCTGTTACCAAGGGAAAGTACAGTTACGCAAGAACTTACCGTAACAGCAGATCTTCGAGAACAGCTCTTGCAGCAAGTAACACCATTAGGACTGAAGCCGGCAGGCATCAGGACCCACGGAAATCTTCTGGCTAACCGGTCTGCAGAAGGGAGCTATCTCCGGTCGGTCCCACCCCAACGCCAGCGAGTGGTACGCAAGAGATAGGTCCGCCAGAATCCCCAGTTCTCCGCCGGAGACTCCGGCCGCTGGATGACATCAGAAGGGAGACCGAGGATCCGCCATCAGAAGAAAAGAAGAAAGAGCGTTAGCTCCTGCCAAGGCCTGGTAGGCCATACACCTCCTCAAGGGAATGGTGGGCGGGAAGGTGCACTGCTGCAAGAGCTGTTCTCAAAGATCTACTGTTGACGGTAAGTTCTTACGTAACTGTACTATCTTACTTGAGATACAGCTCTTGCAGCAGGTAACACCATTAGGACCTGATTCCTACAACAGCGCCTCTAAGCATTCTGGGAGGAGGCAAATTGAGAGATCTTGAGCAAGTCCTGACTCTAGGACAGGAGACCATAGAGACGGCAAGGCGAAGCTAGCTCTCCGCCCGTGATGTAATATCCAGGCTATAGTGCCTAATAAATGTGCACTGAGCTCCTAAGTAGCCATTGCACAAATGGCCGAGGTGGAGACATTGTGCAGTGCTGCAAAGGAGGTAGCCACCCCCCTTGTCGAGTGGCCCCGGACTGTGCCCGGAAGGGGCTTCTGTTTACTATTGTAGCAAAAGGAAATACACTGGACAAGCCAGCGAGAAAGAGTCTGCTTTGAGACTGGTTGGCCCAGCATCCTCTCAGCGAAGGATACAAACAGTTGCTCAGACGTGCGGAGCTGTTTAGCCCTGTTCAAGTAGTACCTTAAGAAGCGGTGAACATCGAGGCTGTGAAGCAATGCCTCTCCTCTATTAGAGTACTTGGGAAAGTACACAGGCAGATCGATGTCCTGGTTAAGAGTAAGGGCAGAGACCACCTTAGGTAGGAATTTAGGATTCGTCCTCAAAGACACTCTGTCTTGGTGGAAAATCAAATAACGTTCCTTACACATGAGAGCATGAGGCTCGGAAATTCTCCTTGCTGACGTGACAGCAACTAAAAATAATGTTTTCCATGACAGAAAACGCAGCTTGCAATCTGCGGCAGGTTCAAAGGGGGGAAGCGTGAGCTGTTCCAGGATGAAGAGTAGGTCCCAAGGAGGGACGGGATCCTTGATGGGTGGCCTGGAGGTAACACCCCTCAGGAAGTCCCGAGGCATGGGGATTGTACCACTGTGCACTGGCCTCACCGGGAAGTGGTAGGCCAAATCGCACAGAGGTGAACTGTAATAGAGGTAGACGAGACCTGAGTGGAAGAGGAAAGCAGGTATTGCAGAACCGATTTCACTGGGCATTCTAAAGGGGAGAGGCCGCGTGCCTGAGACCACAGGCAAAATCGGCGCCATTTCATGGCGTACGTCGCATGCGTTGCCGGCTTTCTGGCAGCAGAGAGAACTTCCGTCACCTCTTGCGAGACCCCATGTCGCATGATGGCTATGTCTCGAGGAGCTAAGCACGCAGGTTCAGCGAGCGTAAGTCCGGGTGGACTAGAGAACCTTCCTCCTGAGACAGTAGATGGGAGCTGAAAGGCAACGGAACTGGAGGTTCCCAGGACAACTGCGTCAGCATGGGGAACCAGATCTGCCTGGGCCAGAAAGGCACTACCAGGATCATTGTTGTGTGCTCCCTGCGTAGTTTGAGAAGAACTCTCTGGATCAACGGGAAGGGAGGGAAAGCGTAGAGGAATCTGTCCGCCCAGGAGAGGGACAACGCGTCTCGCCAGACACAGGCAGAAGGGGATAGGGAGAAGTACCAGGAGAAGGAAAGGGAGGCAGGGAGGTCAGTAAGGGAAGCCAAAGCTCAGACAGAAGAACACATTGCAAAATCAGTGGGTAGAGGGGACAAAACCTTTTACAGGTACATAAGTGAAAAAAGAAAGACAAAGGGAGGGATAGTGAGACTGAAGGGGGAGGATGGGGGCAGCGTGAGATGACAACAGTAAAGCTGACATATTGAACAGGTATTTCTGCTCAGTCTTTACTGAAGAAGAGGAGGGTAATGGGTCTGAAGGAGTACAAAGGGTGAGAATGGTGCAGAAATGGACACAAGTCCCTTTACACGAGAAAGGGTCCTGGAAGGAACTGGAAGTAATAAGAGTTGATAAAGCAATGGGGCCAGATGGGTGCACCCCAGGGTCCTAAAGAACTAAGAGAGTGGTGGCTGAACCTCTGGCTATCCTGTTTAGCTCGAACACTGGAAACAGGAGGTACCCAAAGACTGGAGGACAGATGTAGTCCCCTTATACAAAGCGGGAACAAAGAGGAAGCAGGGAACTACAGACCAGTCAGCCTCACCTCGGTAGTGGGGAAGATCATGGAAGCACTACTGAAGGAGAGATTGGTGGAACATCTGGTTGTCAATGGACTACAGGACCCAAGGCAGCATGATTTCACCAGAGGGAGGTCATGTCAGACCAACCTCGTTGAATTTTTTGACTGGGTGACCAGGGAGGTGGATCAGGGGAGGGCAGCGGACATGGCCTATCTGGACTTCAGCAAGGCCTTTGACACTGTGCCATATAGAAGACTATTACACAAACTGGGAATATGGGTGTGGGCAGGACAGTAGTGTGGTGGGTAGGTAACTGGCTGGGTGGCAGGACACAGAGGTGGTGGTAAATGGCTGTCACTCCACAGAGGGAAGAGTGACCAGTGGGGTACCACAGGGATCAGTACTGGGACCGTCCTATTCAACATCTTCATCAGTGACATTGCACAGGACCCAGAAGGCAGAATTTCACTGTTCGCTGATGACACAAAGCTCTGTAATAGAGTAGACACACCAGAGGATGTAGACAGAATGAGAAGGGACCTGCAGAAACTTGAAGAATGGTCAGGGTTTGGCAGTTGAAATTAATGCAAAGAAGTGCAAGATAATGCATATGGGGCAAAAACCCTAGCACACTATATCAGTTGGTGGGTGAGGATATAGCATGCACCAAGCAGGAAAGGGATCTTGGGGTTATCATCTCTGATGACCTCAAGGTAGGGAAACAATGTGACAAGGCAGCAGGTAAAGTAAATAGGATGCTGGGATGTACAGGCAGGAGCATCAACAGCAGGAAAAGGGAGGTCATAATTCCGCTATACAAGACACTAGTGAGGCCTCACCTGGAGTACAGTGTACAGTTCTGGAGACCATACCTACGTAAGGACACAGACAGGGTAGAGAAGGTTCAGAGAGGGCAACAAAGATGGTGCATGGATTGCATCACAAGTCCTATGAAGACAGGTTGAAGGAACTGAACATGTACTCCCTGGAGGAGAGGAGGGAGAGAGGGGATATGATAGAGACATACAAGTATCTCACAGGGAGGAACAGGGTGCAGGAATACACTATTTTTAAGCGAAAAAGATGTTCCAGGACTAGAGGGCATGGGATGAAGCTGGAGGGAGGACGATTCAGAGGAATCATGAGGAAGAATTTCTTCACAGAATGGGTGGTGGACAAGTGGAACACCCTGCCAGAGGAAGTGGTGGGGGCTGAAACAATCATGGGATTTAAGAATGCATGGGATAGACACAAAGGAATTCAGGAGGTCAGGGGTAAGGGGCAACAGACTTCTAGGAAAACATAAACTGAACTTACAAGCTCAAATGGGCAGACTGGGTGGGCCATAGGCCCTTATCTGCCGACACTGTCTATGTATCTATGTATAACACCAGGCCCTGGATCTAGCGAGCAAAAATTGGGCAGTTTTGCGTTGGATGGGGAAGCAAACAAGTCCAACTCTGGAGTTCCCCATCGAAGAAACAGATCCTCCGCTACCTCCTGAAGGAGTTCCCATTCGTGGACTCTGGCCTGGGAATGACTCAGGCCATCTGCGACTGTGTTGTCCACACCAGGAACATGAACTGCAATCAGGCTCGGCGCGGTCGAATACTCAATCCCACATCATAGCTTCCTGCAAAGGGGTAAGAGTGCGCCCCTTGTTTGTTGAGGTAATACATCACCGCGTATTGTCTGTCTGAAGCAGAAGAGACTCGGGAGTTTCTGACTGAAAGGCCTGCAGGCATAAAGGACCACCCTCATCTCCAGAACATTGATGTGGAGGTGAGCTCCCTGAGGGGTCCACGCCCCTGGGACTCCTCACCCGCTTAGGTGTGCTCCCACCCCAGCCCTGAGGCATCTGTGGAGAGGATTACCCCCGGGGATGGCGCTGTAAACAGAACACCCGCAAAGAGTGTCCTTGGGTCTAGCCACCATTGCCAGTCTCGAATCATGGCGTCCGTGATTCTGACCGGATGCTGCATGTGATCTTGCCTTTGGTCCCACTGCACTTTGAGCATCCACTGAGTTACCCGCATGTGGAGCCTTGCCAAAGAGACGGTTGGAATGGCCGCAGCCATGTGTCCGAGCAGGCGAAGGAACAACCTGGCGGGGACAGTCTTCTTCGCTGAGAGATCCCTGATGAGGGATCTGATGTGTTCCGCTCTTTCCTCAGGAAGAAATGCTTTCCCTTGGATGGTGTCCAGAACTGCGCCTATGAACTGCAGCTTCTGGGACGGTATGAGAGACTTCTGGTAGTTGATAAGAATGCCCAAAGACTGGAACAGATCCTGGGTGTTCTGAATAGCCAGCAACAGCGCCTCTTTGGAGGCGGCCATGAGAAGCCAGTCGTCCAGGTACGGGAACACATAGTGGCCCTGTCTCCTTAGAGACGCTGCCACAACTGCCATACACTTGGTAAAGACCCTGGAGCCGATGACAGTCTGAAAGGAAGAGCCCAGAACTGAAAATGGTGGCGGAAACTCAAGTGCAGGAACCTCCTGTAGCGCCGAAGCAGGGATGCAGGTAGGCATCCTGATGTCCAGGGACGCTAGAAGGCGCCCTTTTTAGCATGGGAATGAGACCTGAGGGTCACCTCTAAAACGCTTGTAGGCTACTCAACATGTTGAGGTCGCTGAGGTCCAGTATTGGAAGGAGGTCCCTTTTTTCTTCGGAACCAGAAAGAAGTGGGAATAGTATCCGGATCCTGTCTGCTTCTCCGGACGTCTCCACCGCCCTTTGAAGGAGCGCGAGTACCTCTTGCCTGATGAGCATCACAAGCGACCGGTAACGGGACAGCAGAGGAGGCCTTGTGGGTGGCTTGTCCACGAATTCTATAAAGTGGTCTTGTTTGACCAACTGAAGAACCCACCTGTCGGTGGTTATAGACTGCCACCCTGGCAGGTGGTCCGCAATACGACCCCCGACCTTGGCGACCCGTTGATCCTGAGGGGCGGGGGCCGGGAAGGAGTCATGCTGTGGTGGCTGAGGGTCCTGCAGGCTGGGCCGACTTTGCACAGCATTGGCCTCAGCCCGCGGACGACTTCCCCTGGGCTCTGCGGGAGAAGGAGCCCCTCTGTTGCGGGCCGGTGTGGGACTGCTGTCTCTGCATCCGGCCTCAAAAACGGCTTTGGTTCCTGTGAAAGGAATTGAGCTTGGGTCTGTGCATGGCTTGGACAGACCGCACCGCCTTCCCGGCCTCTCGAAGTTTGGTGAGGACCTTCTCCGAGGACTCACCGAAAAGAACTTATCCGTGGAACGAGGCGTCCAGAATGTTCTTCTGGACGTCCGGGGTAAATCCGGAGACACGGAGCCAAGAGTGTCTCCGGAGGCATACGCCTGAGGCTGCCGCTCTGGCCGAGGAGTCCGCGGAATCGTACGCGGCTTGCAGCACCTGGGTTCCCACGTCCAAACCCATGCGGAGGAGTTGCAGCAACTCCTCCTTCTGCTCAGCTTCTGGCATCTTTTCCGCCAGATCCAGTCCCTGCTCCCACAAGGCATTCTGAAAGTGGACCATGTGGGTTAAATAGTTGAGGGACCTGATGGCGCAGGTAGCGGATGCGTACGTGCACCTGCCCATTGCGTCCAGCTGCTTGGACTCTGGGTCCGGTGGCAGGGTGCTCAAATGTTGAGGCCTCTGGGACCGGTCATGTGAGGCTGTAATGACCAGAGAATCGGTCAGAGGATGTGATGCCAAGTACTGGTCCTCCCTAGGGGCCTTGTACCAGGCGGTCAGCCTTCTTCGCATCGCCGGGAGCGAGTGTGGACGCTTCCACGCTGCCTTGGTGACGTCCACGCAGGTGTCCACCAAGGGTGGCACCACCACAGGCTTTGGATCTTTTTGCCGAAGATATCTGGCAAGGCGTAGTCTCTCGGGGTTGAGTTCCTCTGCGTCCCAGCCCATGTTCTCCTGGATATGCCTCATAATCTCCGAGAACGGAGGAGATCTTGGGAGCTCACGTGGGTCCGGAGAAGGGACGCTAATTGGAGAGGGGGATCTGGATCCGTCCGAGAAGTCCGATCCCGTGTCTTCCATCGAAGGCGAATGGCGGCGTCTTCTGGGTCTTTTGGGGCTGGGTGACCCTGAAGAAGATCTGGACGGAGGTCTCCTCTTGTCTGGTCTACCCCTAGGAGGTTCCTCAGGCTCCTTGGGGGAAGGTACTCGGCCTGCAGCCCCAGATGGAGTGGGGGGCGCTGGGGCCGGTGGAGTCACGGGTGGAGTAAGAGGAGTAAGAGGAGGAGGTGTGGGAACCACATCTCTCTTTATGGTATCCCACCAGTAGGTGAACAGCTCCTTAACCTCTGAAATGCTGAGGCCCGACGACGGACCGGGCGCCGGTGGTGGGTCGTCGGGTTCCGGCGTCGGCTCCCCAGGGGTCTCAGGTTCAGGGGAGGGTTCCCTGGGGGTGGGGGGAGTGCAACAGGACCGGGTTCGCCCGTCTGGTCCTCGGGCTGGGTCAGCTCCTCCTCCGTAGGCACCTCCTGACTGACGTCGGTGGTAGGCGTAGGGGTTCTCCTCTCTACAGGAACGGGTGTCACTCCCCCGGCCGGCGTCCGTGGTGTCGAAGGCCTAACTGGCGACGGGCGTCTGGCGGTCGTCGGTTCTTGGGACTGGTGGTGCTTGGCCGACGTCGGATCCGACGTCCTCTTGAGCGAAGTCAGCTCTTTGGTCTTCCACTGGGGAGGGGGGGGGCAAGGAGACTGACTGGGCGTCGGGGTCCGGGTGACGGGATCCGGACTTGTGGTGGTGGTGGCGGTCCCCTGACCTCGGCAAGGCCTTGGAAGCCGAAGAAGAGGAAGGCCTGGCGGTCTTGGCCGGAGGAAGAGAAGAAGAACCCGAAGAAGTCTTCACCGCAGCCGGGAGGCTGAAGCAGGCCGGGAAGGGAGCAGTCGGACCGGAGCGAGCTATGGGAGTCGGAGGCCCTAGAAGGGGACTTTGATCTCACCCTCTCCCTATGCTTTTCGAGGTGTCTCCGGGCTTTTTCCGACAATTCCCCATTGGAGGCTGAATCCATGGCCTTAACTTTTTCCTCGAGAAGGAACGCTTGCAGGACCTTCTGGCAACGGATACGAGTCCGGCTATTGAATCCCTGACAGAAGGTACAGGCCTGCACGTGATCTGGGCCTCCAGTGCAACCAACGCAGGCCAAATGCGGGTCTTTAAAAGGGATTTGCTTCCCACAGGCGCACTTCGATGGATGGCCTTCCACGGAGGTTGGAGAGGACATCAGACAGCAGACTTCGAAGAAAAAACGAACTTTTCCAAATGGAAGAACTTTATCAGGCGTCGTGCGCTAGAAACGGACCGAAGGGTCGAAACATGCAAGTCGACGGCAGGAAAGAACTGGGGATTCCTGCTGAAGACTGCTAGCTAGAAGATTTCCGTGGGGGTCCTGATGCCTGCCAGCTTCAGTCCTAATGGTGTTACCTGCTGCAAGAGCTGAATCTCGAAGTAAGATCCTCAAGATACAAGAATTTCCTTGTTTGTGTATGACTGCTCATACACAATCTTTTATAGTGAATGGGCAGTCACAGCATAGAAAATCACACAAAATCAGCAGGAGAAGACAACAGAATAGAAATGTTAACATTTTCTCTTTTTTTTTTTACTGACACAGCGTGCTGCAGATGTTTCTGCAAGTTCAAGTTTAAAAAAAAAAATACAACTTCCAGCTTAACTGGATTGAGGAAAGCAACTATGTGGCAGCATTCCAAGTTATTATGCTGCAGAAGTGACATAGCTAGTGCAGCATAACGGCTGTGTTGACATAGCTGCTGCAGCATAACAACTCCATTCTAGTTATGGATTTCTATACATAACATTCTACCATACACTATAATATCACTATGGTTAGTGCTTGGTGTTGTCTCACTTGAGTTAGTAGCAGGGTCAAGGGAGCGTAAGTCATTCATTTTACTTGCAATAGGTAGATGTAAAACAGATCACTCACTGGCCAATGTTTAATAATCAACTAGTATATACATAAAACGTGTCTTATAAAGATCTCATATCTCCAGGTATGAAATATTCCCCCAAAGCAATCCTGAATTTACTCACAGTAGCAGAATACTTCTGTAGTCTGTTCCTACTTTGCCCTCTTTACCCGCTTGACACGTGTGACACGCACTTAGATGCATGAGTCTCTGCACGTGCGACCGCACGCTCCCCCACTCATGTGGGGTACTTAATCTAAGTGCCGTGAACCGGAAGTATAAGGGTCTGACTTCCAGTTTCACACTCTCACTTAGTCAAAATTTAAAGCTAATATGTGCAAAATTAGTAATGCCACCTCATGCAATGGACTTCTAAAATGCTAGGAGCACTTCCCTTGCCCCAAACCAGCCTAAATATACATCAGAAGGTAGTGGTGGGTGAGGGGTGGAACAGCAGTGGCGAAGCGACAAAATGACATTGTTAAAACCTGTTTGGTATTTTTCCCCATTTCCTTGTAATCTCCCATGTTGTGTCTGAAAATAGGCATTTTATTCTCTAGCACTTACCCGGTCAACAAAAACTAAATAAATAAGTCCCTCAACCAGCAGTGACTATCACTGACTCTCTCTGTTGTACAACTAAGAACAAGGAAAAAAGCCTCTTATTTTCTCCTTGCCCACCTAACACAGCCAAAACAGCTCCTATGCACTCTGTTCAACAGCAGCACTTATCTTTTCAATTCCCAGAATGAAATGTGAATTTAGCTGAAAGGCTTTTGCATTTGCTGCACCAGACACCCGAAACAAACTCCCTCTCCAGCTGAGGAATGCTTATAGCATGCAAATTTTCAAGTCCAGTCTTTTCAACCAGCCATGGCCAGATTTACCTATACACCAGTTACGCCATGGCGTACGGTCCCATGTTTCAGGAGGACCCTGCCCCACCACACAACTCAATTATTTGCCTTATTACTGTACTGTCGCCTCCAAGCCGGGACAGTAGCAAGACAGGCAGTGACATGCCAAAGAAAAGTTCTCCTCCGCTCCAGTCCAAGCAAGTTGCCCCCACTCGCCTTGAGCAAGCCTCTCCATAACAGTCCACACACTCCACCATTTTATTGGCCAGTGTACCGTAGGTGAGGCTCTCAGGGTAGCGGGAATCAGCACGCAGCAGCCGCCTGAATGCTCTCTCTGTGCAGCACTACGTGATGGCGTCGTTCGTCAACTCGTAAGGACCGCGTCGGTCTCGATTGAGTAAGCTGAACAGCCAGCCCGAGCAGTAGAGAGAGAGAGAGACTGGGACCCAGGGATGGGTGTCGTCTTTGGCTCGTCACTATCCATAATCGGTTATCGCCATGGTCGACTGTCATCCACAGTCGGGAGGAGGCTGGGCCTAGTGCAGATCAGGGTACTCACTGTAAGCTTCTGGACATCAGGACTGTGGAGACAGGAGACTAGTTGGATTCGGGTCATTCGTGCATGCCCTGCCCTGCTGCCCGAGTGCCTGGACTCGTGGCGACTGGTTAGACTAGCGAGAGTGCCTCACTGCCCACTTCCTCGAGTGGCAACGAACGGTACACAGGCATTGCAGAATTTGCGGGGTCCCACCATCAGCCTGTCAGGACTAGAGGAACTCTCTGCATCATCATCAGTTCAGCAGCATGTGCCCTGCTCGTCAGCTATGTCATTATTTGGATTGTGTCCCTGTCCCATATACAGTCACACAGTTAAAGTCCACAACGATTAGAAACTGATATGTATGAGCAATTGTAGGTGGGGGTTGGGTCATATGACCACAAAATTGCTTATGTTGAGATGTTTAAGAGCAGGAGCACCTTCCCCCAAAAAAAAAATGCAGTGGAATATTGGAATGGGAACAATCTACTGTGCCTTATTATATCCATTTGGATAGCAGTGCCCATACAACAATCAAGAAAAGTATAATAATCCAACCAATCTCAAATTTTTATAGTGTGTATTAAGGGGAAGTCTCCCATAGTTTCACACCAATATTTTCCCAACTTCTTATGTGTACCTGTTGTGTGCCTCATCCAGTTGCCAGCAGTCCTATTGCTGCCCAACTCTAGATTATAAATAAAAATATACAGCCCCCAGAAGTTATCAATGTGTTTGTCCTCTATTTTACCATCAATGCTGCTGGAGAATGATGTTATCAATGCAACAGATAATGGTGCTGCACTAAATGCAGTTCCTCCAGTAAACCAAACCCACAATGTTTGGTTCCCCACTTGAGTAATGGAGGAACCCTTTAAGTGTTGTGCACATCCTGACGTACAGGTCTAATATAAACTAGGACAAAATGAGTGTGATGCAGCACTGATTTTACATGTATATACAGAATTCATATAAGGAAGTACCTGTATGTGTTGTGTTACTGTTTCTGTTAACAAAAACAGTTTACCCAATAAATGGCTATGGGTACAACAAGAGCTTTTAGTGGTATTATACAGCTGTTGTATTATGTTCTGTGTGTGCTAGCATTCTCTGTTTTGATTGACACCAACAGTGAGAAACAATCTTTCAAATATGCCCCTTTCCCATTGTAACTAGGCAGTCAGTAATTGGATGGCTGCTGTAAGGCAATATAGAGTTCAGCTATAACAAGGAATAGGTTACCAGAACAGCATCGGCTGCAGCATAAGGAAGAAGGATAATTTAGTGGTTAAAGCACAGGCACAAGAACTGGGAGACTCTGGTTCAAATCCTACTAAAGTCCCTTACTCTCTAACCCTTAACAAGTTCCCCTAACCTCCTTGGGAACTGTGATGGCCCCTCAGGTCCATAACTTTAAAAGTGCCCCCATTTCCATTATAAATCATTAGCAGTGATGTAAGAGCTACAGCACTTCACTTTGAAGGTACTGAGGACAAGCTGTGGCAGCCCCAAAGCCCACTTTGTAATGCCAGCATTTGAAGTAGGATGTCCCTCACAAATTAGATGCCACACTTCAGCTGTTGTAGGTAAAGAAACTAATCAGTCTCAGTGTTTGTAGTGCTCTGTATTTGCTTAGCTCATTCCTCCCATGTCATATGCCCTCTTTGTTTTGGTATTTCCAGTCAGAAACTCAGACTTACGGAACATTTGAAATGTAAAACAATACACTTTATAAAGTAAGTGATGTAGATCTCCACTTTCAGGCTGCTGAAAGGGGGGTGTATCATTTGTGCAGATGATGAATTCAGTCTTGTGTGATCCTTTGGGAAACTGTTCAGGCCTACCTTGTAAATGAATCTTCTCAAGGGTGTTCACCTGGTTCAATACAGATTGACTGATTGACTGCTAGACTGACTGCTTGATTGTCTGATTGACTGATTCTTTCTACTGCTCTCCACAACATGCTGAAACTGTCTCACAGAGAGAAATGAGCAGTACAAAGAAACAGATTCTGTTTCCTGTAAATGAAATACTATTAGATGTAGCATTTGCTCTACACATACAGTATTAAGGCTACAAGTACTACTCCCTGTGTGAGTTGCATGACAGAACTGTCTTAAGCCATTGCAAACTTAAACTAAAATCAGGATAGACAGCATTGATAACCTTATGTTTTCTTCTGCACTGTTGCTGCAGCGACATCAGGGAATGGTAGGGGCTGTATTACAAGTGCCCATTTGCATGTAAATGGAGGCTTGCTTGACACTTTACTAGCTTGTGTCAGAACCTCAGACTCTAGATATATGTTGCAACAGAAAAAATTACTGATCTCTTATTTACATATGTACAGTAATTGATGTAATGTATAATAAATACATCAGACATATCCAAATCAAATATACAGGAGTATTCTCCTTTAACTGCAGCTCAAACATCAACAACCTTGGTTTAATAGGACACAGAGCTAAAATATTCAAACCCTGTCCAAATTCATATTTACTACAACCCTCTTGAATCCCAATTTTCTTGGGATGCTAGCGAGCAAAAAAAAAAAAAACTGGGAAGTGTGTGTGTTGGGGTGGGGGGGGCAGGTGTTCCCATTCCTATATTCCACTGCAATGTTTTGGTTTTTTTTGGTGGGAAGGGTGCTCCTGCCCTTAAAAGAGACAAAAATATGGTCCCACAGCAGAGCACTGATCTTGTAAAGATGCTGCCTGCAAGGCCCAGCATCTAAAATTGGGCCCCAACCGTTTAATCCCATACAGAAAAAAGTTATTATAATGTAAAAAATCCTCACACCAACTACCTGAACATGTCATCTGTTTTGTTAAAACACCACATCTGCGGAGTACCCTGGTCATTGCCACCTTGCCTGCCCGCTGCCGCAGAAGAGTGGGATGTTGTCATTTAGGGGCCGCTGGGCCCCAACATATGACTTGGAATAGGGCCCTCACATCCATTCATCTAGCCATGCAACCACCATAGTGCTCCCTGTATTTAACTTGGTCCAGAAACATCCTCTCCCCAACTATGATCGTGATTTATGAGAATTATGCATAGCAATGCTCGTGCCCTTTGTTTACTGGAGCTCCACTTTGACAGCTTGCTTTGATTACTTTGGATGTTATTACCGTTCAACGTTTTTCCAGTGTACATTTTAGCCTGTGTGTAATTATTCCTGCTGGACTATGTTAACCTGTTGACTCCTGCTATTCTCCCTGGGAAACCTATGAAAAAAGATGCTCCATCTCATGGAACAAATGATTTGATACCTTTTAATGGACCAACATAGATGTAACAAGAACAAAGTGCTCTAGCTTTCGGACCAACCAGTCCTTCTTCAGAAGCTCATGGCAGTTGTTTGGCAAACAGCACCAAAGGCTCTGAAAGAACTGGTGATCCAACTAAACACTATTCTTATCTATGTATCCATTAAAAGGTATCAAATCATTTGCTTCTGGATCTATTCTTGCAAGGACCAATACGGCAACTACTAAATCTACAGTCCATCTCATGGAGTAATCCCGTTTGAAATAATTTCAAATAAACTCATACCTCACTGAATTTTCCCTCGCAGTACTTCTGTGCCTGTGGGATGTGAAATATCTCGTCCATGTAGGGCTCCCGCTGCTCTCTAGATATTTTAGCAAATAAAATGCAGGAGACAAGAAAGAATGCACTGCATACAGCAGAGAAAGAGTAGCCCTCTACTTGCTGCATTTTTCCTAACAACCTACGTAGAAGATTGCTTCATGCACTCGCAAACTCACAGCCCAAGAAGGAAACGGAAGTGTGGAAGTGTTCCGTGTCCATAAACCGTCCCCCAGAAACTCAACGCCAGTTGAGGACGGTGACTAAAAAGAAAACAGAAGATCCCCCTGCCCCACCTCGCGCCGCGGTTAATTTAGTGTAGTTCAGTGAGAAAAATAAAACCATGTCAGATAATGTCAATCGATTGCGAAGAATTGTCTCCAAATTTCCGTAAGAGTTGACGCTCTTTCTCTCGGTGAAATCGGAAAGAACACTGGAACCTTCGTTTCCCGGAGGAAGAATTTAAAGGGGGCCATTTCATTCCATGTTCCGGGAGAATTGGTACTCTGTAAGTTCACTATAAGTCAGCAAGTGTGAGTGTGTTTTTGTTGTTATGGGTTTATGTTTTTCAATTGTGACTGCCTGCTGGAAAGTGCCGCACAAGGAGCGGTTCTAAAATGTAAATCAAGTTGTAGCTAACGTGTGGCGAGTCTAATGAGAGTCCTGAATGGGAATAAGAATGAAGTAATGACAATAACTGCGATCTAATGAACTGGCGAGCCTCACTTGAAAATGTGATATTATTTTCCCCCGTTTGTGTGATTTATGCGTGTCAACATTATTTTTGTAAACCGTGCAACTGACTAAATCCAGAAATGCAGCAAACATACGTGCTTCGTTGTTCTTACTACCCTTTGTGGTGCCGGTGAAATCTGTAATAGCCTCACTGTCTGAAGGAAAAAAAAACGTCATTCATCAGAGCGGAAGCCCTGGCTCCCGGAATGACTCCCACCTGCGGGAACTGGCCACATTAAGGCCAGAACAAGAATTACCACCTTGTGTGTCGCAATGCCCATCCTAGGGCCAGGGGGTGGAATGCCCACCCTAGGAGTCGGCATGGCCATTCTGTATGCCATTCATGCCTCTTAATCTTTGGGCATTAAAAATCATAGCACTGACCTTCAAAATTCATAGCAAATGGCCAGAATATGTAGCACTTTCTTATTTTAAAGAATAATATGTCTACAAATAGTGGGCCCTGTATATTTAATGTTAAAGAACGTTTCTATCAAGTTAATTCAATTATTTAATAGTTTGTGTGTCCAAAAATAGCGCTATCTTTATTAAGAACATCAAAGGTAAATTTGAGTGTTAAAATCATAGCGTTATGTGAAATCCATAGCAGTTGGGAGGTGTGATGCAATTGCCAAAATGCTTACCTCTATCCTATGTCCTGAATGCCCACACTGAACAGTGGAATACTCACCCTTTTTACTGGAATGCAACTCTCTGTGGCAGGAATGCCCATTAGTTGTGCTGGAATGCACAAACTGGGTGCTGGTCTGCCCACCGCTGGACTGGCATACCCACCCTGGTGCATGAATGCCCACCTTTTTTGCCGGAATACCCATTCAATGGCCTGAAGCCCACTCTGGAGCCTGAATGACCATTTTCTGTGCCTGAGTGCCCACCCTTGGGTCTGGAATGCCAACTCTTTGTGCAGAAATGCCCCCTGTGGGTACCTAAGTTCCCACTCTGTATCCACATGCCTACCTAGGGGTGGAATGACTACCCCCTGTGCTGGAATGCACACCCTAATGCCAGAATGACCACCATGCCAACATGCCCATCCTGTGTGCTGTAATTCTCACAAAATGTCTTAAATTGCAACAGGAATGGAGCTGGCCCATTGGCGTGAAGGTCTGAGGCACTGGGCATCTCTGCCACACTGGCAACCCAAGTTCAGGAACGAGTTCCACTTGCTGGGTGTTGGCCATGATGGGGGAGGATAGAGTGTCCAAAGGCCTGCTCTCCTCTTCTGGGGTGAGGAGGCTTGTTTGTCTGGCCCTTGACTGCCACTAGGTGTAGGCCTAGTGGCAGTGCAGCATGGCTACGTAAGGAGAGGCTGCAGGTGCGTGACGCATGTGCCTCCACACGCACGCATCTGTGCACTGCGGAAGGGATGACCCAGAAAAGCAGAAACATGATGGCAGGAATTTTTTTGAAGCCCTGCCCACCTACCAGGTCTGCATTTGATATTTGAACTAGTGGGATGGCCCTCACCCCTCTGGCCCTGCCACAAGGAGTAATCCATGAAAGTACCAAAGACTAGGTGAGTACCCGGGGGAAACGATCACCAGTTGGGGGAAGTGAGGCAGGACTGAATAGTCACCCCAGACATCACAGTAATTGAAAAAAATTCTGTAGCAAAAAAAAACTGCAAAAGGAAGCCATGCACCAATGCTGCAAATGGTGCACACCACAAAGGAGTGGTTAGCTCCAAACATATTATATAGACAACAGTGGTGGCACTGTCAACCAAAGAACCAACAAGGAAAGTAGATATACTACAAAAATATTTCAATCAAAAAAGTAAATGTATGAAGTCACTAAATACCACAAAGTACCAGTGCAGCTAGGAGAAAGACTTCCCAGACAATCACCCCAGTGCTTCAGACTCTCCTCAGGCTTCCTCAGAGTACCACACAATGCCTACCCTTAGTACCTAATGGGGTGAAATGCCCACCCTGTGGCAAACCGGTCCCACTTAAGGACTAGAATGCCACCCTGTGGAATATAATGCCAATGTGTAGGCCCCCCTGTACTGTACTTCGGTGTCTGTGGAGGAAACCTTCACAAGCTGCAGCTAGTGCAGAACGCAGCAGCCAGGTTACTGATGGGCCTACCTAGGTCATGTCATGTGACCTCGGTCCTGTGAGATCTGCACTGGCTGACTGTCAGGTGGAGGATCATCTTCCAGGTGTGCTTGCTCACCTGTAAGGCCCTGTAAAGCTCAGGCCCTGGCTACCTGAGTGATCTCCTTATACCTACCATTCTGATCCACGCCTTCTGCTCCTCCACCAAGGGTCTCCTTGCGGTTCCAAGTGCCAAACTGAAAACCTCGGGTGATCGAGCATTCAAGGTGGCCGGCCCGGCCCTCTGGAACTCGCTTCCCAGCTCTGTAAGGGAGGCCCAGTTGGTGGAGGCATTCAAGAGGGGTCTTAAGACTCATCTTTTTTTTTTTTTGAATCAAAGAAGTTTTATTGATTTTACATTCTTACACACAATAAACAACAAAAACATTGATCATGAATATCAGACATTTGAACTGGATAAAATAAGCCCTCCTCCAAACTCTACCTGCCTCCTCCCCGTCCTCCCATCCCTCCTCCCGAGGTGCAGTGTTGGTAGAGTGTGTGAGGCCATAAAGGCTAAACCAGGTATGTCCTGAATACTGTCCATTAGGTGAATCATAGGGTTACCCGGGTCTGTCAACAAAGGGAAATCAGGATAGATAAAGAGTATACAGTTTCCCCCAATTTTTTAGTGAATGAGGCTTGACGAGAGTGGATGCTGGCAATGAGTTGTTCAGCTCTATGAGCAAAAGACATTTCGTGCAGCCATTCCGAGTAAGTTATGGTTGCTTGGTCCGTCCACTGCCTGAGCACTAGTTTCTTAACTGCCAATGAGATGAGAGCCATGTGGTACCTCCTTTCTTTTACTTGAATTTGAGAGAAGTTTCCAATGATACAGATTGCTGGAAGGAATAGTCCTCAGAGGCCTAAGAGCAGGTTTAGTTTTTGTTCTATTTGTTTCCACAGGGGAGATACCTTTATGCAGGACCAAAAGATATGTAAGAGGGATCCCTACTCTATACTGCATCTAGAGCATAGAGTTGAAGGAAGGCGTCCCAGTTTTGCTAATTTAATCAAGGTATAGTACATGTTGTTTAGGATCTGATACGGGGTTAGCCTATACCCGTCCCGTGTGATATAAATATAGAGGTCTTTCCAGATGTGAGCCCAATTGAGTTCCAGGTCAGGTAGAAGAGAGCTCCATACGTTGGACCCATCCAAGGGGGGGGATTGTGTACTGGTAAGTAAATGCTTATACAGTACAGAGACCCCGTGAGGTCTACAGGCTCTGTCACCGATCTGCTGGAGGAAGTCCCCAAAAGTGGGGGGTTGCAACTGAGGCCCAAAAAAACTGATCAACAGGTGCTGAAGTTGGTATTTCTTGAAAATAGATACCGACTCCAGTCCGAGTTTGTTTTGTATTTCCTGAGTAGCTAAAATGGAGACTTGGGAGTAGAAGTCTGAAACTTTAAGTTCTTGAGACATTGGGAGCCACGTCACAGAGACTGGATTACCACCTATTTTGATGTTTAAATTACAGAGGATAGGCTGGGAGAAATCCGCGGTGGGAGACATTTTGAAGTAGCTGCATAGTTGAGACAAAACCTTAAGCGAAATGCCAATTGGGGACATATTCAGGGGTTTTGGCAGTAGTTTAACAGGCGAGAATAGAATTCCGGTGGGACTCAGCTTATGGGTGGAAAGTAAGTCGGTTTTAATCTGTAACCGTATGGGGACATAGTCAGACCGATGTTGGAGCTGTGGTATAGACAGCCATTTCCCACATTTATTGAGGTGACTTGCCCAGTAGTAGAATAGGAAATTTGGTAGGCGGAGCCCACCGGCCTCTTTAGGCATACTCAGTTTGAGATAGGATCTTCTAGCTGCTTTTTCTAGCCAAATGAAGGAGGCGATGTCAGCATGGATTCATTTGAAGAAGGATGGGGTAGCCAGACATTAAGCATGTTGATGGGGTAAAAGAGCCTTGGGAGGACGTTCATTTTAATTGTGTTAATTCTGCCCCACAGTGAAAGCGGGAGGTTTCTCCAACGGGAGAGGTCCTGTTGGATGGAATTCCATAAATCGTCAAAATTAAGCTTACATGTAAGGGAGGGGTCTGAAGTAAGAAAGATACCCATGTATTTAATACTTTTAGGAGACCATTTCATGCCAAAATGTGTGAAGGATCGGCTAAATATGAGACGATTGAGGGGGTATATTTCGGTCTTATTTAGGTTCAGCTTGTAGTTAGAGTACTTGCTGAAGGTATCTATTATTCTCAGTACCGCCTCTAAGGAGGGGACGGGATTCGACAGGTGTAAAAGAATATCACGGCGTAGACCGAAAGCTGCGGTGCAGTGTTACCAATGGGAACTCCAGTGACATCGGGGGAGGTTTTTACGTGGCGGATTAATAGTTCTAGATAAAGATTGAATAAGAAAGGGGACAAGGGTCATCCTTGGCACATGCCAGTATAAAGAGGAAAGAGAGAGGAGAAAACTCCGTTACAATGGATCCTAGCAGATGGGAGGGTGTACAACGTCTGGATCCAGCGGACAAATTCTGGAGGGAAGCCCATTTTATGCAGTGTTGCCCACAAAATATCCCAGTCCACTCTGTCGAAGGCTTTCTCTGCATCAAGAGAGATTAGTGCCATTGACAAGGAAGAGGACTCTGCCACCTGAAAGATATGAGAGATTTTATGGACATGATCGAGTGAAGATCTGCCGGAGACGAAACCTACCTGTTCCTGACTAAGAAGGCAGGACCAGACCTTCTCAATTCTGGTAGCCAGGATTTTTGCTAGAATTCTAATGTCACAGTTTAAAAGTGATATGGGCCAGTAGCTAGCTGGGGAGGAAGGAGGTTTATCTGGCTTGAGGAGAAGGATGATAGTGGCCTCGAGGAGAGTGGGATCTAGGGCTTCACCAGATAACATCTAGTGGAATAGGCAGAGAAGAATGGGGGCCAAGTCTTTGGTAAAGTATTTGTGAAAACTGGATGGGAACCCATCAGGGCCTGGGGCCCTGTCCAACACTAATGAGCCGATGGCGTCTTCCACTTCCTGTTGAGAGAGTGGGATAGATAAGAGAGCTTGGTGAGGAGCTGTCAAAGAGGGTAGCGGTACGGAATTTAGGCAAGTTATCAGTTCTTCCCGCGGCGGTGGGGATATGTGTCTGCCATAAAGGGAGGAATAGAAGTGTTCAGAGACTGTAACTATTTCCCTGGGTTGGGTTTTAATTATACCCTCAGGAGTACTTATCGCTGGTATCATCCTGGAGGTTTCCTAAGATGCAGTGTCAATAAATGCCCCACTTTTTCCCCATGTTCTATATACTGGGCTTTAGTTCTTAGAATAGCAAATTCCGCTTTTTCTTGTAGAAGGGAGGAGTATTCATTCCGTAGAGAGAGGAGGAATTGCAGGGTATCATGAGAGGAGTTTAAGGAGAGGGATTGCTCTAGAGTACGTATCTGAGCTAATAAGGAGAGGGCTTTGACCTCCCTTCGACGCTTGTGTGTAGAGGAGAGCTGTATAAATTCTCCTCGGAGAAAGCACTTCAGAGCACACCATTCATGGTCTGCCCTCTGAACCAAATTACAATTGTCATCTATAAAAGTTTGGATAAGGGTAGGTATTCTGGACAATATGTAGGTGTCCTTGAGAAGCTGGGTATTTAGCCTCCAGGATGAATCTCTCTGAAAGGTAGTGTCTAGTGCCAGTGTCACCCAGGCAGTTGCGTGATCAGATGAGACTATAGGTTCTACTCCAGCCACGCAGAGCCCAGGCAGGAAAGCCCGACTAATCAAGATATAATCTAATCAAGAGGAAGAACAGTGAACTGTGGAGTAAAAGGAAAAAGTGCGGGACAATGGGTTCAGTATCCTCCATGGGTCACAAAGCCCTAGTGAGTCTAGGAAGTCTTGTAGGGCTCGCTGGGCTGCTGTAGGAGGTCAGAGAGGGCTGGCAGATCGATCCAGGTCTTGGGTGGGGGGGAGATTCCAATCCCCGCCCAGTATTATAGGGAGGGTAAGATAGGGGGACAGTTTGTCAATGAGTTCCCGAAAAAAAGCAGTGTCACCCCCCCACTGGGCCATAAATGCTACCAATCACCAGTTCTGTATGGCCTAACCTTCCTTTCACCAGGATGTATCTCCCCTGTGGGTTCTTTATTGACTGTTCTGCCTGAAAGGATACCGAGCGGTTTACCAGAATGGCTGTTCCCCTGCTGGTAGTTGATAGTCCAGAGGCAAAGACTTGACCAATTGTTTGTCTACGGAAATTGTTGGCTTCAGAGGTGGGAAGATGAGTCTCCTGTATAAATGGAATATTGGCATGATGGAGTGACACATGTTTGAGAATTTGATGTCTTTTCAAACAATCCCGGGCACCCCAACATTCCACGTGAGAAATTTAGACAGTGTACTGGCCATATTCATAGAAAAAATTACTACTCAGTTCTTGCAGGATACACCTCACTACCCACCCCCCAGCCTGTCCCCAACACTTCCAGCAGTGTAGTTCTATAAAACTAGCCTTATCCTCCTCCCAATCTGTCCCCGAGTCATTAGAAATAGCTCATTCATATCATGTAGCAGAAAAGTAATAGCCAGATTGGCCCAGGCATAATACTGAGCCCAAGAGTTGTGTAACAAACAAACAGAAAAGAGGACAGGTTATGAAGATTCTGAAGCATTGAAGCATGCATGTGTCCAACAACAAACAAATTCCCCTTCCCCCCCTTCAGTTATGAAACTATATACACTGATCCCCACTTCCCAAAATGCACTGTAATCTGATTGGACAGAATTGATGGGGAACAGAATCCCTATGGCCCTGACAGTCTTCTACTCCACGTAGAGTTTGGAAAGGCAATAGGTGGCCTGGAGCGTAATATGTATCAGCATACCGAAAGAGCGCTGCCAGAACAGGAGCTTTCGGACTGTCAGGGCCAACCCCCCAGCTGGCAAGTACATGAGGCTGACTTGCTTAGCAACTAACCACCCATCCACCCCGCCCCGCCACAATCTGCATTTCATGGGATTTCTCCTGTGATAAAGTAAACAAAGGGTGCAGCTCTATACCTGAATTCAGGCAAGGCAAACACTGGAGGCGTCCCGGTCAGACCCCATTAGGGAGAGCAGGGTAGAGAAGCGAGGAGAGGCACCAAGGGCTGCCATTGAGATATTGATCATGGACACCACATAGGTAGAAGTTTGGGAGGTAAGAAAAGGAGGTAAAGGGGGTGTCTAAGAAGAGGGGAGAAAATAAGAGGGGAGGTAGTAAGGGGAATCTGACCACAACGCCTGCCCAGTGAGTTGAATCTGGAGGGAGAGCTGAGGGAATTATAAAGGAGAAGGGACAGCCACGGTAAATCGTAATACTAAAGGTATGATTACGATGCACAGATTGAGATAGTTTGGTAGGCCCCTTGCCCCAGGTCACAAATGGAATGGTCTACTGGGGAGCCCAAAGTGGGATGGACTGGTGTAACGTGGAAAAACAAGCCCAGTGGAAACCCGGTCTGGGACAGTTAGGTCCATCTTTAAGGGCGACGAAGTAATCCAGCCTTCTGCGGTTCAGGCCGTAGATTCCAGGCACCGAGTAGGGAATCCAGCATGTCCAGGGGTACTGTCCTCTGCGCAACGTCCATCGGATTAGCGGTTGCCAAATGGCGTCATGATGCACAACAACAACACAGGTACACAATTTGGGCTTCTATAGACCGGGTGAAAGCTCCAGAAGTAACATTCCACTGCCAGTTCATGGGTCTTTAAAGAGGGATGGCATTTTCATGCTGAGCTCTGTTTGAGCCTGAGAGTGTGAGTCGATAATGAGCCAGTTCTCCTCCACCAGCACTTGTAGGCGAGCAGGGTATGTCATGTGAAATTTGATGCCCGCGGCAATAATTTGCACACAGCCGGGTGAAATGCCGCCCTCTTTGCCTTATCTCCAAGGGTAAATCCTGGGTAATGCACAGCTTCTGGTTTTCCCACAGGATAGTATGCAGCTCTCTAGTTTTGGTGAGGACATGCTTCTGTTTGAGATAGTTTAGCAGGTGTACAATTATTGGTCGGGGGGGGGGATGTGCCCAGAGGTTTGGGTCGTAGAGACCGGTGCGCTCTCTCGATTATGTAGGTGGGATTGTGTGGAGATGGGCCAGCAACCTTCGTGAGCAATTTCTGAATGAAGGTGATCGGGGAGGAGCCCTCTTCGCCTTCCGGCAGGCCGAAAATTAAGATATTGTTCCTCCTACTTCTCCCCTCCAGGTCCTCAGTTTTCAATTGTAGCTTGGCAGTTTGTTGCTTGAGTTGATCTCGGGTTCAGATCTGTCCCGCCAGGTTTCGAGAGAATGTTTGCGAGCTTCCGTGTCCGAAATTCGGGTCTTTAGGTCTCCCAACTTGCTTTTTACAGACTTCAGATCTGAGGCAATATCTTGTAAGGTTTCCTTGAATGGAAGTAATTCCAGAAGAAATCATTCCTTCGTCAGTGGCAGTGAAGTTGAAGGAGAGATCAGCTGCTTAGGTGCGGTTTGTTGTTGTTGTTTCGATTTCTTAGGTTGTTTTTCAGGCGATACCGTCGGTGTATGCCTGGGCAAGGCCAAGCGCATTTCTGCCTCCATCGCGGGGTAGAAGAAGCCAATTGCGATGCAAAAAGATCAGGTTCCCCTAGGTTAGGCAGTTTAGATAGTGTATAGCAGTGTGGCTGACCGTAAAATTCAGAAGTAATGCAGATCAAGGCAGATTGTCAGGGAGGTGAGCGGGAGCTACTAGGCAGAGCAGCTACGAGGCTGAGCACATCACGTGATCTCCCCAAGACGCATCTTTTTAAACAGGCATTTCCAGACTAACTGCAGCTATTTTTAAGTATATTTGTTAATTATTATTTGTTAACATGTATGCTTGAATTTTAAATTCTATTTGTATAATCCTTTACAGCTTTGATTTACATGTTGTTATTGTTTACCCTGCCTGTTTTTGATTTCTATAAGGCGCCCAGAGCCCCTGGGATTGGATGCCATATAAATAAATGTTACCTTACCCCCCCCCCAATTTTGGGGGGCTTAACTGTTTAACTCTGAGGCCCTCAGTAGCTCCAGGCCTGCAGAAGTAGGGACCAACGGAGCTGTTACAGTTAGTCATTGGCCATAGCAGGAGTTGCTCCCTGGCTCTATGCTGGGGCACAGCGTCTGTGGTTTGGTCCTGTCATCCCTGAACCCAGGAGTCTGTGTAGGGGTTCGGGACTGGAACAGGACTTCCATCAAGCACCGTTGGGTGTAGAATTTGTGCATCCTGACCCCTGGACTAGCAGCAAGGTCAGAAGTGAAGAGGAGAAACAGTGGCATCAGAGCTTCGTTTCTGAAATCATATGCATGCATGGAGCTGAAGCTCTAGAAAACTTGAGCCATGCACCTGAAACTCGGTCCTAGATTCCAGAACAGGCAGAGGAGCTGGTAATGTGACCAACGATGCACCATTGGGTGCACATAGATGTAATTCCTGGCCCCAGGGCAGGCAGTGGTGCTGGAGACAAAAAACGTAAACTGCAGCACCATCTTGGCCTGTGAACATGTGCAACAGGCCAAAACATGGAGCCAGTGTTCTGGTAGCAAAATAGCAACAAACCTGTCCATCCAACCTCTGTCCCAGCCACAAGACTGGCATCAAGGCTTAGACCTGTATCCAGGAGCCTGTTGGGGCTAGAATCAATGAAGCAGGAGGTTACAGGGTTATAAAAGGAATTTAAAAAATGTAAACAAACATGGCCGCCATTAATACAAGCTGGCCGTCATGAAACTTAGAACACTGTGATTCAGTGGGAAGAAGCAGACAGTCATGCAATGCCAGCATCATTTCGGCAGCCAATCAGATGTTGAGTTTCAGTACTGAAAGGCTGAAAGCCCTGCTGTCAGTGTTGATCTGAGTAATGGGAGACTGGAACCTAACCTTTAACAGGGAACTAAACTCTGCATCACAGATCCCAAACAATAGAAACAAGACAGACCGGTTATTTCAGACACTGCTCTCAGACTTGGGTATAGAAGACATATGGAGATCCAAATATCCTCAAGCAAGAGATTACACATACTACTTGCCTCGATTTAAAACTTAACTCCTGACTAGACATGTTCATGACATATACCAAAGACATAATGCTTTTCCCATCAATGTTGGTGGGTACCGCCACACTTTCAGATCTCCAGTCAGTACTATTGGAGGTTGAACTCCAACCCCCAAAAAAACAACACAATGGAAACTTAACACCTCCCTGCTCAGAGACAAGGAGGTAATCTCATTAAGTTAAGAAAGTCATCAAAATAACAATTGAATTTAACTCCAAGCTGGAAGTCTCCCCTCAAATATTATGGGACACCATAAAATTGATGGTCAGGGGTAAAATGATCTCAATTGCAGTTCATAAAAAGAGGGAAGGATGAAGACGACCGGATGGCTTAACGGGTCAACTGAGGACCATGGACGCATAGCAAAAACAAAAGTGGAGTAGACAGAGCTGGAAATCAAAACTCTTAAGACTAAAATACAAAACGTACAGAAGCTAAAACCTTAAAAAGCCATAAGTTACCTAAGGCAATCTTATTATGAGGAAGGAGGAAGAGCAAGCAAGTTCCTTGCATACCAGCTAAGTCAGAGGACTGCTAGGGCACAAATAACAAAAGTAAAACACCCCAAGACAGGCTCCCTATCCTTTAAAGTAGACCAAATAGCCGAGGCTTTTGTCTCGTATTACAAAACTCTGCTAGACACAATAACAATCAAATGTCTTCAAAAAGAAACATTTTCTTCAAACATTAAATCTGCCTAAATTAACACAGGATTAGGGCCAGGACCTTTTACGACCCATAACTAATGCTGAAGTAGTAAACATCATTAAAAACTTAAAACCAGGGAAATGCCCTTGCCCCAGTGGATTTGGGGGAGAGTTCTTCAAATCCCTCATCAGATTGGTCATCCCCTTGTTGTCGGACACCTTTAATGAGATTTGGGGCGGCCCCATCTGGAACTACATGACTATTTCCGTCATCCCCAAAGCAGGAAAAGACCCCTCAGAATGCGGATCATACCGTCCCATCTCACTCTTAAACACAGACTATAGGATTTTTACAGCCATCCTGGTGACCCGCCTCAATCAGTTGGTTCCACAGATTGTCCACCTTGACAGGCTGGATTCATACCCAGCAGACAGGCCCTGGATGCTGTGCGTCGCACAATTAGCATTTTGGATGTCATCAGATGAGAGCGAATCCCAGCATGCGTCATAGGGCTAGACGCCAAGAAAGCTTTCAATAAAGTGTCCTGGAGTTTTCTCTTCATGGTTTTAGAACATCTCAGATTCCCGCGTTCTTTCATAGACAGCATTAAAACTTTCTATGCCACACCACAGGCAAACGTACGAATCAATGGTGAACTATCCAGCAGATTCTTACTGGGTAGAGGCACGCACCAGGGGTGCCCCCTGTCACCTATCCTCTTCGCTCTCTACATATAGCCCTTAGCGGAGCTGATCCGTAGAGACTCAGAAGTGAAAGGCATACGAATAGGAGACACTGACCATAACATTTCTCTTTACACAGACGATGTCCTCCTCCTCTACCTCATGAACCTGGTGAAATCAATACCCAAGGTATGGACTCTTCTTGAAAAATTCGGCACCCATTCAGAATACACCTTAAATAAAACAAAGACAGAGGTCCTTAGACTCCACTTTAATCCCTCTCCCAGAATAAGGCAGATCCTACCACTGGATTCGGAAACTTCAGAAATTAAATACTTGGGAATAAACATCCCTAAAAACCTCAGCAAACTATACACAACCAATCTTGACCCCCTGACTACCTAGATAAAGCAAGACATTAACAGATGTTCCTTACTTAACTTTCCAATGTATTCACGAATCCAATGTTACCATGACCCTACTACCCAGATTTCTATGTTGTTTTCCAGTGTTTATCACTGGGGATGACCCAGACCCGATTCCTGACCTGGCAGCAGTTAATCACTAAATATGTTTGGGCCCAGAACAAGCCTAGACTCAGACAAACAATAATGCAAGCAGACAAGACAAGTGGAGGCCGTGCCCTCCCAGACCTGGTAGACTACTGCACAGCTGCACAACTAAGGTAAGCGCTATGATGGTCAGCGAATACCAAGCTCACTGGAAGGAGATCGAGGTGCTGCATGCAGATGGGATCCCCTTGGAGGCTAGAGTGATGGACCCCTATCTCCAACTTCAGAATAAAATTACCCCATTGATCTTAAGATACTACACTGTAGACATAGTCCACGGCATTTGAAGAGGCATGACCTCTTACCGGACTTATGGCCATTCAGATGGTTCGCCTGGGGATGATTCTTTCCACCTGCTGGTATGGACCTCAAGTTCAGGTGATGGTTGCACCTGGGCCTTTGTAGCCTAGGTCAGATCCTATAAAGGGAGATAGTTCAAGCATTCGCCACAATTGGAAACCAATACCACCTAAGGAATTCTGATTATTTCCGCTATTTACAGCTAAGATCCTACACAATGGACCTTCAAACAATGAACCAGCCCCCATGCTCAGTCCCTGAAAAATGTAATAAAAGCCATTATGCAGCAGGACCTTCCCAAAGTCATGTATCAGCTCTGTATAAGGCCATTAGACAGTCTAAAGCAGACAGCACACTGCTCCTCAAAAGGAGATGGGAACAGAAGGTGAACACCAAGTTATTGGAGTCTGAATGGCAGAAAATATTCGCCTTGGCTAGTAAAGTTACCCATTCACCTCTCTGGCAGGAGTTCGAATGGAAGGTCAGGACTAGATTCTTCTCTACACCCCCTAATGAAAAGTAAATGGAAGGAAACAAACACCTCAGACTGCTGGAGGGGGTGCTTGGAGACCAGAGCACATCATTCACACATCTTTTACTTTTGTTCAGAGCTACAACTTTATTGGCAACAAATAAAACAGGCCCTGTGAGAGTTGTTTGTTATCAATTTCCCTCTAGAACTACCACAACTAATACTGGGCTTACCCCCACCTGAAATAAAGGATGTAGATCAAGTACATATCTGGGGCATACTGCTAGCAGCAGCACACAGTGCTGTCACAAGGAGATGGCTGGCCCCTGAGCCCCCACATTCCAGCATTGGCTAAAAATTGTACAGAGAGCCAACACATGGAAGAGATAACATACAAAGTTGAGACTTAAAAACATCAATCTTTGTTAGACGATGGACTGGTTGGACTCTGTGGTGTGGGTCTCAAGAGGGAGGGGCTACTAAATGCTGTGTAGTATTGGATGATCTGTATAATTTTTGAGTGATAACCAAAGTATGTGACAATAGAAATATGTGAATGAAATTAGTGCTCAAGAACAAACGAAATAATTAACTGGAACACATTGTATGACATGCCTAAGCTGTATTCAAAGGCCAAAGGTTGTATGCCTAACAATGTATTCTACGCTGTGAAATAGATGCTCTGTAATGTATCTATGAAGTTTAATAAACCTGAATTAAAAAAAAATGTTGATCTGAGAAAGTCATCCGAGAGACTCAGGGAAGTGGGCTGTGGAGCTGATTGCCTCCTCAGAGACCACAGCTGCTAGGCTCTGAGGAGATTTTTTTGTCCCACCGATTTTCTAGTTTTGGTGGCTAATCAGGATTGGCCCTCTTTGTGTGCTCTGTCAAAGACACCATGTGTCCTCCTGTTGAGAAAACAGCGAGAATGATTTTGCCTGAAGGCAAATTCCTCCAGAGACTGACTTCCAACTTTTTTCCGTAGTTGGTTTACCAGCAGTCTTCCAAGTGCCTTAACCTTATCTCATTTTTCCTTATCATTCTACCTTTGCAGCTGTATCTCCTGTCTGCCTTCCAATTAAGGCTAGGTTTGAGTTCTCTTTCATAACTCACCTATACCTGATTGTGATATTGTCTCTACATTGGAGTCTGTTATCTATGCTACTGTTTCCACTAGATGTTAAGTTGTACATGCATGTACTTTGTGACTATTGGACTGTATTAATAATGTACATATTGTTAAATGGTGTAATGTATGCTTGCTTATGTTATTATCTTCTGGGTCGTTCCTGAAAAAAGGCAGTGTCTTCCTAGTGTACCCGGTTAACAAAAACTAAATAAATAATTAGTCTATGAGAAGTGTCTGTTCAAAGCAGTGATCTGCGGCCAAAGCACCCAAGACCTGGGTTGCTCTTTTCGAGAACAAGATTTTAAAAGACAGCAAAGTCTAACATGACCAGTTGTAGTTTTCAGAGGGTAACAGAGATACATCCCCCACCCACACTGGAGGGCAGGAGAGGCTTTTGAACACACTCAATAAAATTTTGACTCTCCTTCGAGAGAGTTTATTCTCTCTGGGCTTAAGTCCTGAGTGCCACCTATTACGTATGTTCCATAACAGGGTGAATGCCCCCCCTCCCCACGCACACTTCATTCTCTTGACTACAGTAGGAGTCTCTACCATGATTTCTAGTAGCCAAGCACAATTTAATACAGTTCCACAGAATTGTTTCACATTGTCTCTCCTCAGAATTGTTTTACATGGTCCCATCATGGTTGCAGTTTTTGTTTGGGATGAAAGTTGTTCCACTTCTGCTTCTCCCCTTCCATTTTCATTAGGGGATCTGGGGTTCTCCTTGACTACCTCATTCTCTAAGGAGTCAGGAAAATGTTACTTCCTCAAATGTAAGATCTACAGAGTAAGAACAGAGTCATAGTCATGCCAGGTTTAATTGGGTCCATCTGGATCTTAAAGGAACAGGTGTTAAGGGAGTTAACTAGCCTCCGTCAGTCCATCGGATTCCTGTCTCCACTTGTTATCTATTTGTCTTACAGAACATTTCAAAAACTTTGCATGCTAGGATCAGCCTTCCTCTCCAGTCCTCTCCTGCAGTCTGGCTTCAATTCTAGAGATTTCTAAGACTTCTACTATAGATTTTGGTGCTGTCCTTGGTCAGAAGGGCTCTTCGTTTTCCCTAGTCTGATCAGTACTCTAATCAGTACCTTTCAGAACACTATATAAGAGCCTTCTTGGCTGGAACATATCAGGTCCTGGCTCTTCTTGGTTGCATAATTCTCTCAGAGAAGAATTCCTTCTTGGAAGGAGGAAGGTGAAGGAGGGGGATTGGAGCTTCTGAAAACAGGAGAACAGGATGAACCAGTGAGTGAGCTGGTGCCCTTCCCTCCTGTCTCAGTTCTCTGCTCTTCTTTCTGCCACCTCAGACACTCTTTTCCCCATGCTGAAACATCTGCTTGTCATGCTGCTGTCTCGTATAGATGCCCCTGGCTTTGCTTTAGCCTTCACCCTTCAGCCACTCATCCTTTCTCTGCCCTAAAGTTCTTACTCAACAGTCACACCACTCACATCTTTTTCTGCACATCACCACACTTTCTACCTTGTTCCCTGTTCTAGTAGTAGTAATGATTTTTATTCCTTGATAAATGAACATGGCAAAATTCCCATTGAGTGGGATGCCCATTTACAAGGGACACCATATCTTCACTTTTTACTCCCCTTCCCTTCTTCTTGTCTGTTTTAACTCCCAACCTTCTGCATTGTTCCTCCTTGCCCTTTCCTTCATTGCTGAAGTACTCACAGTTGCACACTACATTGTACAAACATAGTGTAGCCTTGCTGCTGACCTCAATGCACTGTTACTCTGTTCTTGGATTGTTGTTGAAATGCTTCAATTTAGCACATCCTGAATTCTGCTCTTGCACTGTTTTCTTTGTCACGTTTTGACACATTTTCACTCCTTGCAAATGTTGTACCTGCCTTTGTCCCACGTTTACTGTATTAAAATGTTTTTGTGCCCCGATGTTCCCATCCCCCAGGATGCACATAGAAATCAGCTGGTCTCAGCTCAGTAGGTTTTTCCTGGTGAAAACATTAAATAAATATGTCTCCAGAAAGTATGGTGTATCAGATAGACATAGTTGTCATATGTTTCATGAAGTATTTGGAGTAGTCCAAGTGTGGCAGCATTGCTCATTGTAAATATTCTCCATTTTGATCAGACAGTTGTGGGCTGAAGAAATTCTTCAGGACTTGCACTCTTAGCCAGTGCTGGCAGAGTAGTCCAGTAATTTGGGGGGGGGGTCCTTGTTGGAATGTAGGTGCCATTCTACTGATGATATGTTAAAGCAGTGCCTCTTCTGCCTGCCTCTGGTAGATGTCCATGTGCAAGAGAAAGATCCCAAGGCCCTCTTTCAGAGGTGCAGGGGGTGACCTCTCTATAACACAGGCTTAGTGCAGTTGTCCATAGTGGGGTGTAAGTGGAAGACTAAGGACCCCACCATAGGGATTTTGTGAATGCCATATGATGATATTAGTGTACCACAATCCATTCCAGGCTCTGGCTAACCATTTACTCGGGGGGAGGGGGTAACACAATAAAATAACTAAATAGCAATTGGTCTTGTTAGAAATAGGGGCTACACTCCCCCACCCCAATTTTTTTTTTTTTTTTAATTGAGTAGCAGGTCAGTTTTCTCCGCTACAGTCTCTGCTGCTAGCACAGTAGCATAGCACAGCACATGCATAACTGTCCCCATAGTACTACCACAGAACTAATAGACAGTCTATTAGTTCTGTGAGTACTGTGGGATTGGTTGCATAGCAATACACTGAACAACTGTTGGGGTCTTTATTCCTCCACTTAAGTCCATAGTTGTGTTTGGGATGTTGTTGAATGAAAATTCACTACTGGTCTTAGCTTTGGTGTTCATCAATCTGAGAGAGGATGAAGACTGTGTCAGATGATAGAAACTGCTGGTTTTAGAATGTCATTTTTAATTATTTTAAACCAAAAATTACAGTTAATTTCATAATGGCCTTACTCTCCTTTTCTGAGATGACCTACAGTTTGTATACCCTCTTGTTCGGTCGGGGATATTTTGAAAGGGACACTGTCCACACCGTTAGGCCCCAATGTGTCCTTAGTTTAAAAAAATATGCATTTTATGATTGTCCATGTTCTGTAGAGATTGCTCATGTAGCTGGTGCAGTAGTTAATTCTGGTTCCTTTCTTCTTTTAAAAAGTGAAAACCAAACTTCCCACCATACTGGTGTCACTACACAAAAGCATGTTCGTTTACATTCCTTGATCAACTCCTACTGCATCTTTTGTGGACTTGGGAACACCCCCAACACAGTCTAGCTACTCGTGATGCAGTGGGAGGAGAGGAGGCATCATGAGTGGCAGTACTGTTTAAGGTATTTGTAATGTTCAGGAAATATGCAATATGAGTAGATCAAGGCTTTGAAATAAAACAAAGCTGAGTAATCATCATTACCATGCATTGCAGTTCTACTGAGGGAGCATATAAAACAACCAGCAGCATCACTGAATTTTAGAAAAGGTAAGCAATCATAAAATGTGAGGTTTTAGCTGGAAATAATATGATGCTGAAAAGGTTGACAGTGTCCCTTTAACTTCCCCCGTGGTCTCCATTGGATAACTGTCCTCTTCTAATTGGGAATTAGTGTTGCTTTAATGTATGTTACATTTGCCTGCCTCTGTTCAATTATTGATATCTAACTTCTTGTTTGTAAAATGTTTTCAGTTACTTTATATATGGAAATAAGCAGTGTACATGTACAGTTTACTCCAGTGTTTTTTTTAAACAGCAGTGCAACAAAAAATGTTATCCCAAAAAGCTTGTTTCAGCTACAATTAATAAGAAATATTAGCATACCTGTCTATGTTGCTCACAGTGACTTCTTATTTTCTTGATTCTAGCTCTTGCCGTGTCTGTAATGCTATTTCTAAGCCAAATGTGGCACCCAACCTTTTTCTTGAGGAAAAAGTAAATTAAAACATTTATAAAGTACTTACATGTTGGTGGAACTAGAAAATGTTACCACCAAATAAATCTGGAAGATGCCTGGAATCTTTTATAGTGAAAACAGTAGGGCCAATTTCGTTCCACTGCTGTATTCATTTTTAAAGTAAATGAGTGGATCTATTTTAAGAACACTTATTTTTTTTTTTTTTGTACTTTCTATTTTTCCCTCCTCTCTCCCCTCAACTCCAGTCTCCTCGGGAGTACCTGGGAGTCATCCCACTACAGTTCGCTCCTACCTGGTCAATCCTCAAGTAAGCCCATGTGGCCTCAGTTGTCCCCAAGTGAGGGACAGAGTGGGCTCAACACCCAGAATTCTCTGGCGGCATCCGGTCGGGGAGGATGCCAGGAGGGCGGCCGTAAATCATGGGCAAGCTCCGGTTCTCCATCTCCGCCGGAGCTGAAGGTTTTTTTTTCCCTTTTTCCCTGGGAGTGGCCAGTGCCCTAACGTCAAGGCCTCACTGACGTCTGCCACTCCCGGCCCCTTCGCTACACTTCTGTGGCGCTAGCTGTATCTCCGGCTTCCGCCAGAGGTCAGCCGAGCGCCGAATAGGGACCCCTGTCCCTCCCGGGAAAGGAGAGCTGTCCTCCGGACGCTCAGTCCTCTCCCTCCCCTGCCAACCCCCAGCAACCCGGGCTTATTCCCGAACCCGGGTTGCCGGCATGGTGCGAGGTGTGGCGTCCAGCACCTCAACCCTCAGTGCCAGCGGTCCGGCTCTTAAGAACACTTTTAAATGAGTGTTGGCTTACTGTGCCTCTCCTAGTCACCAATTTCAAATAAATACATTTCTATCATTAATTTGCATCTTTTTCACATGAGGAATGTCAGTAGTACTACTCTACTAATTCCAGCACTCAATTATCTAATTATAAGTATGGAATAAGCCACTCCTGACTGTGGTTAAATGGATTTCAGTTCATGCCCCTGGGGCGTAAGACCATCAGTCGAGCAGCTTTGCAGCCCTGGGAAGTGCATTGAAATCAGCCAGGAGTGGCTCATTCCACTTATAAAAGGGCATTTTTGAGGTTATAGTTTAATTAAGTGATAATGTATGCTAGTTAGCTCACTATACAAGGCAATTATGTGATTGTTGAGTAAAGTATGAGGCCAAAGGCTGAGTGCTTTATCCTCATAGGATAGTCATATTTTTGCCTCGTAGTGAGACAGCTAGCACATTGTCACTGTTGTGTTTCATGTGTTTGAAAAAATTTTGTGACACTATTTTTTTTCCCTAGGTAAGTTTGTGGTAACTCCATCCCACCCCTCCCTGCACTGCACATATTTACAGATGGTGCTGTGAGTGCAGACAAATCAGAACATAAGGTAAGATAATGGTGACACTATTATCATTCAACTGGCAATAAAATTACTCTTCTGAGACCCCAGAAGTCATTTTATTGATAATAAAAGGACAGTTGTTGAGTTTACTATGGAATTAACCTTGTAATTCTGGCTTGTGATTGGAGAAAAGGGTCAACATGTAGTAAATGAAATACACAGAAACATGGAAGTTTTTTGATGTAATCAACAAAGTAATTTTATTTCTAAGGAAAAGTGCATTAAATAGTCCCCTTTAACAAAACTATGACATATTCTGGTTGTTGAGTGCTGCTGATTGCAAGCTAAAACTCAGGTTTGTGAGGTCACTCTCTGCAGAATGAACATTTCCATTAAATAGCTAGTGTACTGCCTGGAATTGATAGTAACTTTCAGATGTAGTCAACTATCACTTCTTATATATCTGAAGTCTTTTTTTTTTTTTCTGTCTGCTAATTGGAAGATTTACCAACAGGCAGTACTGGGGTGATGTGTGGAGCAGCACTCTGTTTAGAGGCTAAAAAAAAGTCAGTTATGTTCCTCCCACTACATCATCAACACTGAGACCACACTGACTGTGACATCACTTGTAACCAAGGAGAACCATTTCACACTGCCTGATTATTCTCTTTCTCACGAAACAGCAGGGATTGGCTCTTTTTGGTTACTAGTGATGTCACAATGTTCTGCATTTTGATTGGTAACTTGTGAAAGTCACTGCTCAGGCTGCAAGGGTTGTGGTGCGTCAGTGTGTTTGGTCACATTTCCGATGCGGTATTAGGAGGAACAGAACTTACTTTTTTTAGCCTCTAAACAGAGTGCTGCTCCACACATCAGCCTAGTACTGCTAGGTTGAAAATCTAATTAACAAACAGAAAAGAAAAAATACTTTAGATAGAAGAAGTGATAGCTGACTGCATCTGAAAATTACAATTAATTGCAGACAGTACACTAGCTCTTTAAGAGATGAAGAGAGAGATGGGGTGGTGGCTGGCATGGGTAGGCTCTGGTTATGGTACTAATTAAGGAGCTACCTCAACTGTGTAAGTTGCAGTTCTATGTAAAGGAATTCATTCTATCAAGGGGCAGCCAGGTATATTGATCTGTAATTAAGTTGCAAATACCTGGATGACTTTGGAGTGAACTTAGAAAGGAGATCTTTAAAATGCCCACCACTCCGGACTTTTACAAGCAGTTTTCAATGTACCTCGGAAAGGCAGGTAAGGCCCATCAGAAGGTTCTAGATAGGAGCCTACACACAGTCCAGAACAGGCTCCTGGACCTAGTGGGCTCATTTGAGTGACGTGCTTCAGGAGGCGCTGGATGACAGCAAGCCCCTGGAACCAGTCTATCTTCAAGTCATCATCCAAAGGGCCATATGTGGTCCTCAAACTGTATATGCCTAGAAGCACCTAGGGTGAGGTCCAGTATGAGGCAGAGGTCCTTTACCAGTACTGCGTGTCTTTATCGAACAACCTCCTTCCAAGACTGTTCCTCCCTTGGGGGCTTCAAGAAAGTACTAAAGGCCTTATTAATGGAGTGTAACCAGTATACTTGCCTTCACTGATATGCCTTCTCTCCGTAAACGTGATTTGCTATTGCAGATGCCTGTACTTGTTTTACGAATGCTACTCTCTGTACCTGGCCTGCTCAGTCAGCTGCTTGTATGATCTGCCAGACCATTGTTGTACTTATCTAACTAACACAGAATGTATGTAACTACGATGTTGTTTCATGAATTGTATATAACACATTGTAAGTGTAACTCACTGTTGTCTGAATATATAAAGTCTGTTTCTGATACGCTTCTTTGTAGTTCAGTTCATGGTTTTTATTTGTTCAACCATAGTTCATTACAAGTAACCAACATTAAATACAATAGATAAAAACAATTCATAGCATCAGTTACAAAGATAATATTGCACATAGAGATTTCCAGATTACTCGGATACATTCATTGCTGTCATGTTTTTTTGTCAAAACCTTAGCACTGCATTGATATAATTAGCTATAGTGAGCACATCAAATTTCAAGATAGTCTTGTAAGGAGTTCTCGTACCTTTCTGTTTCCCTTTGAGATAAAAATTCCTTTATTTCAAACACAGGGGGCATTGGAATGTAATGTAAAACAGGGATTCTCTATGACCTAGATTACAATAACATTTTACATTTTGATTTTTCTTCATATTGCTACGTTCGCCATCATTGTTTTCAGCCCAGTACATTCCAAGCAGCACCTGGTATTAGGTAATTAAGCATCTTGTCTTAGTTGAAAGAGATAATTGGCAGTATAATTCCAACCCATGCCATTTTTTAGAATTGGCATACCACTTGGAAATTCTGGAATTTGCAATTACCTGCATATCCCTTGTTTGATATGCCATAAAATATGATTTTATAATTGGCTTAAAAGATGGCAGACTAGTAACCCCCTTCAAAGAATTCTCCCATAAACTTTTCAGATTTTTTTATAACATCATATTTCGGAGGTTTTCTAACCAGGGTAACTTATTAGCATGTTTTAGCCATATCAAGTTTTCTTTCAGACATTGGGCTGTCCGAACATTGACCTTATGGTTTAATATTCTTAACCAATAAAGACCCACCCTAACATCAATAATTGCTTTCACTGGAACTCCGCCTAGCTGAGCTCTTATATGTTCGGCTGGCCAGGTTTTACTGAGTTTCAGAAGTGAGCAGTCAAATAAGGAGAAAGGAATCTGTAACACATTTGGTGTATAGTATTCCCATACCTCAACTCCATAAGTTATTATTGGATTGCATTTAGATTCTCCTGCCACCATCACAGAGGTAACGGATGCCCCGCCACCAAGATAGTTAAATCTCAATAAAGCACTTGTGTTTTGTTTAACCTTTTGCAGCTGGCCTTTTACATGGCTGGACCATTTCCCATTTTTGGTAATAATATGCTTAAGTAGACATATTCATTAACTCATTCTATCCTATTGTCACTTAGAATGTTCAGGTACCCTCTGCCTGCTGCTAGAACACCTGTGTGCCTGAAGGGGTTTTAGATCTGCAGCATTCCTACAAACACACTGTGCTTAAACCTACATATCTTAAAAACCATACATCCAATTTTAAAACTGTAAAAAGAAAAGTTTTTCAGGACAAAAAGTTTTTGAAAATGAGTGAGGTTTGGTAATGTCTGTTTAACTGGATTTAATGTTGTGTAAGGTTGTTTTCATATTTTAATGAATTCTGATGATTTTATCTAAATGTAATTATGCTCTGTTTACTTAGTCATGCAAAAATATTAAATTTCTGTAAAATTATTGAGTCAAATTGTTAAAAATATACAATAAACATCTGTCATAGTCTAAATATAAATTTTGCAAGTTTTTTACCATTTTTTTAGTCAGACATCAATATCTGAATCTCTTGTTATTACAGTTTGAGTTTTTTGTTCCACTCCACTGGTTGGAATTTTTACAGTGTTTAATACTTCTTATCCACAGATTTTAGTTTATGAATCTGATTATCAATTTTTTTGTTTTTCCCCCAGTTTAGTAAGAACATATTTACACATTACCTTAGAAGGACATATCAGGAAGTGATGCAGGAAGCAAGTGCTTTGTGAGGTCAAGTGATGTAAATAGGAAGAACACTTCCAGTGTAGGTCAGGGAGCTGACACAGGAAATGGATATATTTGTTAGTGCTGGAGGTCTCTCTATGATTAATTGCATATGTGCTGTAGTTAAAATGTGTAATTTCATTGAAATAAACTATTTTATTTTATTTTTGTAATAAAATCCCATAAGTATAGGAAACTGTATTTTATTTGTGCTGTTTGCTTTATCATACTGTAAATGAAGCATGATGTTCATGTAAAGGTTCACAGTCTTTCAGTAAACATCATGTTACTTAAATCTGTGTATTATTTAATTTCCTGCTATAGTTTCTTTTTTGGGGGTTGTATTTTGGGATGGTTTAAGGTGAGGGAATGACTGTATGATGAAGCACTGTGTGTTAGTGGTGGGGGGTCTTGCATTCATAATACAGGCTCAGATGCACTTCATATGTTCTGGGGAAATGAGAGGGGCTGTATGCATGTAATAATGGTGCTAACAGACACTGTAGATACATTATGGGTATACGTGTAGGATGATGAAATTGCTGAAAAGGCACTGGTAATTTGGGGTATACTATGTCATTGGGAAGGGGGTGGGTGTACCTGTACCAAGGAATGATGCTCATAGGCACTGCAGCCATTTTGCGTCATGAATTGGCACCCTTCCTTGGGGTATACTCAGTTGTAGGGAAGCAGGTGGGGCTGCTTGCACCTGGTAATGGTGTTCATAAGCCATGCAGAAACATTGTGGGTATACATACAGGGTGATGACATGGGCACCTGTAAAGGTTGTGTACTATGTGCTGTGTCACATGGCTTGCCTGCATACACGTGATATGTTGCAACATTCAGTATGCACACTGTGTGGGTGGGAAGGAGTGTGGCTATGCCTGCACCATGGAGTGATGCTCATTGGTGCACATGTGTACCGTGTGCTATGTTTCATTTGAATGGACTGTATAAGTCATACACTGGCACTGATCACATCACAGTGCATCAGAGGTAAGGGATGGTCTGAAGCATTATACGCACAAGGGACTAAAGTGGTTGCGGAGTGATTCGTACTTGAATAGAACATTACAGTGCATCTGAGGGTAGAGCTGGAATGAATCTTGATGTGCACAATAGACTACGCCATGGTGACTGAGGAGGGATCCATATCAGTAATGCTCATCACAGAGTGTCAGAGATAAAGGTTGGACTGAAGACTGATGAACAGATGGACTAAATCAGTGACTCTGGTGGGATCTGAACCTGAACAGCACTTTACAGTGCAGTAGAGGTTGGGGCTGGACTGACACCAGATCAGTCAATGGACAACACCATTGGCTGTGGAGGGATCTGAACCTGAAATGCACTTCACTGTTCACTACAGTTTGGAGCTCGACGGATGCATGATAAGGAGACAGATCTTACAAGTGGCTGTGGAGGAGTTTGAGCCTGAGATTTTACAAGTGGCTGTGGAGGGATTTGAACCTGAAGAATACTTTACAGTGCATCACAGATTGGGGCTGAACTGATGTCATATGAATTGATGGACTACACCAGTGGATGTGGAGGGTTTTGAACATGAAATGCACTTCACAGTGCATTATGGGATTGGTCTGGACTGATGCATGGTAAGTCAATGGACAACACCATCAGTTGAGGAGGGATCTGAACCTGAAATGCACTTCACTGTTCACTACAGTTTGGGGCTTGACTAATGCATGGTAAGGAGCAAGTTCTTACAAGTGGCTGTGGAGGGATTTTAACCAGAAGAACACTTTACAGTGCATCAGAGGTCGAGTCTGGACTGACATCATACAAGTCTATGGACAACACCAGTGACTGTGGAGGAATTCAAAGCTGATTTTGGCCTTTACAATGCATCAGAGATTGGGGCTGGACTGATGCCAGATAAGTTGAAGGCAACACCATTATTTTTTCATTTTAAACAATCAGCAACTGCGTATTAGGGAGAAAACTCAAGTGCAGAGCATGAGACAAATATGCTGCTGACCATAACCCACTTATCATCCATAACGCAGGGAGCAACATGCCACATAGATTTAACATAGCCATAATCTGAACATAAACTCTTTAAAAAGTAACAAAAGGTGCTGAATTCATGTGACCTCATCTAGTACATGCACAAGAAACACTCTCTCCCATCAGGAATGCCAGCCGGATCCATAAGATGTGATCATACAGGATGACCAGAAATTATCCCAAAATGAACAAAGTAACAACTATGAAAACTTTTATCATAAATAAAAAACAAATAAAGTAAATACAGATTACAAATCGAGGTTTTGGCACCGAAATGAAGTGAGTATTTTAGGATAAGAGCAGCACCTCCGTCTTGAAACTAAGTTTCCAGTCACCATGCTCTTCCTGCACCAGTGTGTGCTCTGACTGGTTAATGGAAATAGTGACGTGTACAATAAGCATAGAGCAAGCATGGCAACAGTGAGGATCAATATGACCAAATGGTGATGCCTACAAAGCTAGGGCGGGTGCAGGTGAGGGCTGCGACCCCTAACTGAAACATCAAAAATAAAAAAGTCACTGTACACTCCAGAGCCCAGACAGCCACTTTCCCTCCAGTGACGATTGTAAAAAAATACAAGTCCTTGCTTGAATGCTAAATAAGGATTTAGTCTAACGTTTCAGGCACACACATTGAATAGAATAGTGGAAGGCACAACAAAAGATATGCGTGCAGGTTCCCTGGTGCTTCGACAACTAAAGTTTCATCAGGGGGATGGTGCCTGCATCTAAGACAATCCCTTTATATCAGTTAAATTCAGAACTGATGATGTCAGAAAATCCGACCAATCACAGAGCTCGATTTTTAAATACAGAAATATTCAGCTCACTTAGTGGTATAAATGGACTAATAGTTATAACAATCATGATATCAGTGACGACATGTTATTGTAGAAAAATACCCCAAAAGACAAAAAAATACACCAAAGTGGTGACGGCCAATCGGATTGCTCGAATAAAAAAAAATGTTATGAAATTAATTATAGTGTCAACCTGATCAGCTTAACATGTTACACTAAAACAAGATGATTTGTTGTTACAATATAACTAATGGCAGAATGAACATAATACATTTTTCACAGCACATGCAAAAAATAGTAAATTTATTTATTTATGTATTAAGGCTTGTTGTCTCAAAAATAGCCAATGGGAACGCATATTATATTAGGTAAAATCAGTAAGGGTACAATGTCACCTATTAACTGGTACAACTCAATTCATCAAATGTAAACAAATGCTTGAGCTGCACCAAGAGAAAGATATGGACGCCAATTGGCGTCATCAGGCACTACAGCACATGATTTGGGACGCCATATAGATCATCAGGAAAAGGTATTTTTATGACGCCATATGGCGTCATCAGGAAGGAATGAGTTTTAAGCACATTAGTACCATGCACTTTGAAGGAATATTTTTGTTTTTCCACCAAAAATAATTATTTTTATTTTATTGTAATTAATGGTTAGTTTGTGCTTTTAACAAGCTTGGTACAATACATGTAGTTTATGTTGTAGACCAGCTGGAGAAAATGATAGTAAAATCATATGTGCATAAGCCAGTCCTGGACAGGGGCAATAAACAAACATGTTTTTTGGAAAACGCCAACGTAGCTGTTTCGTCAGCAGGACAAAAGTTGGATTATAAGGACGTGGGGATGGAGGCTGATAGGTTCCTCTTTGATGATCCCCTGTTAAAAGCTGAGGAAGATGGGCGAATGATATTCATGCATTCATGAAACCCAGACATCTTTCAAAAATAAGAGACTACTTTTTCCCAGGGGTGAAAGGGGGAGAGGCCACACCTTCGGCTGGTCCGGACAACACCCCAGCTTTTGGCATGCCCCGGGATATGGCTACCAGAATGCCTAGTATGGATGTGAGAATTTTAAACCCAGATGTTTCTGCTACAGAGATTGCACCAGGGGAGGTAGGGAGACCCAGCAGACCCCCACCACCCCATTGCAGGTAGGTATACCCCCCTTACGAGCCCTGTTTACTATGGCCCCTGCTCTTCTCCAATTGGGAGGCAGACTGGCCATTTTTGCACACCGTTTGGCAAAGATAACCCAAGATCCATGGGTCGTAGAATCTATACAAGGATACCGCCTAGGATTTTCAGAATTCCCACCTCTTCCTCAGTTCCCTGTCCTGCTCATCCCCCGATTCTTAAAGGAAGAGCAGGCCTTTGTAGAAAAGGAACTGATTACCATGTACTGAAAGGATGCAATCTCGAGAGTGCAAGACCACAATTCCTGGATAGGTTCTATGTTTCTTGTGCCAAAGAAGGAAGGAGGATCCTGTCTGGTCATTGACCTGAGGGACTTGAATGCGTACATCATGTACAGGCACTTCAAGATGGAGGACAGGGACAGTGTCAACTGGGGGGATTGGGTGGTCTGGCTGGACCTCATGGATGTGTAGCTGGCCACCCCCATCCATTCATGGGACAGAAGTTGGCTAGGGTTTCTCTGGCCAGGGCCTGCCCTTCGGATTAACGTCAGAATCCTGGTGTTTCACCAAGGTGCTCCAGACAGTAGTAGCTTGGCTTATAGCCACAGGAATCAGACTGATCGTCTACCTAGACAATTGGTTGATTATGCATTAGGATCCAGCTCAGTTCCAGGCATACCTGAACCTGACCATCTCCCTGCTGAGGGGCTCAACTTTGTTATAAATTCCAAGAAGTTGATCCTTGTCTCTTTTCAGGTAGTATCCATTCTGGGATTCGAGGTCAGCCACCCTCAGATTTCCATCCAGAAAGGTGAAGGACCCCCTCCTTCAATACTGGCCTTCCCCTCCTCCCTGTTGTCCTCCCCATTCTCTGCTGCCCTTACCCTCTGTCCCCTTCCCCCAGTCTCTTTATCCACCCACCCCTGTTCATTTCCCTCTCTCTCCTACCTGTTGTCCTACCCCCTTCTCCCCTCCCTCTTCCCCATCCCTTGCAGTTTCTTTGTCCCCCTGTTCATTTCCATCTTTCCCTCTCTTCCCCATTCCCCTTCCAGTCTCTTTGTCTCCCCGTTAATGTCCATCTTCCCTTCCCCCTATTTTCCCCATTCCTTCTTCCCTCCAAACTCCATTAATTAAATCATCGTGTTCTTACTTTCTACGCAACACAAGCAGACCTGATAAACCACTAGGCATTCTTCTGCTGGCAGGATTCGTATTCATATATAATCCTACATCCATAGTGTTTTAAACTGTGGTCAGGTGATTGCTTCTAACCAATAAGGTTCTACAGTCTCTCCTGTCATTCTGTAACATGATGTCTTTCACATTTTCTCAAGTTAGTGTTTTCAGTGCAGTTCCTCTGAATTACACCACACTAGTCAGTTTCACAGAAATGTTCTTACTTTTACTTCTTTGATTTGTTAAAAGGGACGTGAGGCACATTTTTAAGATCTTTGCCTAATTGTAATCACAATAATACTATCTAGGGACCTACAGTGTATAGAGCAATCATAAAAAGATCTCCCACTCTCATTCTCTAGTTTGTTTACATTTCAGTCTGTGGTTAGCAGTACTTATTAACTCTCCTTACTAAATGAAACATAGTTGTACCCATGAATGTACAGTCGTGGCCAAAAATATTGGTGCCCTTGCACTTTTTCAAATAACTCACAATTTCCTCTAAACATAAGTTGAAATTAACAACAGTACAGTATTTGGTCTCCACAATTCTTTATTTCTCTGTTAATATTACAGAACCTTTGTTTTTGTTCAGAATTTAATATATCTTTTTAAATCAGAAAATGAAAAGAAATGGCATTGACAAAATTATTGACACCCTAGACTTAATATTTGGTAGCACAGCCTTTGGTCAAAATAACTGTAATCAACTGCTTCCTATAGCCATGGATGAGCTTCCTGCACCTCTCTACTGGCAGTTTGGCCCACTCTTCTTGTGCAAACTGCTCCAGTTCTCCCAGGTTTGAAGGGTGCCTTCTCCCAACTGCTGTTTTCAGATCTCTCCACAGGTTTTCAATGGGATTTAGATCTGGACTCAGTGCTGGCCACTTCAGAACAGTCCAGCGTCTTGTCTTGAACCATTCCTGGATGCTTTTTGAAGTGTGTTTGGGGTCATTGTCCTGCTGGAAGACCTATGACCTTCGACGGAGACCCAGCTTTCTGACACTGGGTTCAACATTGCGCTCCAAAATGGCCTGGTAATCTCCAGATTTCATGATGCCATGCATGTTCAAGGCACCCAGTGCCAGAGGCAACAGCAACCCAAAACATCACTGAACCTTCTCCATGTTTGACTGTAGGAAGGTGTTCTTTTCTTTGAAGGCTTCATTTTGTTTTCTTTAAACAGAGATGATGTGCTTTACCAAAAGCTCTAATTTGGTCTCATCTGTCCACAGGACATTCTCCCAGAAGGATTTTGGCTTGTTCAGGTGTGTTTTGGCAAACCCCAGTTGGGCTTTCTTATGTCTCTCTCTCTCAGCAGTGGGGTCCTCCTGGGCCTCCTACCATATAACCCCCTTTCATTGAGTTGGCGACGGATGGTGCTAGTTGAAACTGTCGTATTGCCTTGTGTCTGAAGGTCAGCTTGAATCTGTTTGGCGGTTGATCGAGGTGCTTTCTCCACCATTCAAACAATCCTGCCCTGCAATCTTCGATCAAGTTTCCTCTTGCTGCCACATCCAAAGAGGTTGGCTACAGTGCCATGGGCCATAAACATCCTGATAACATTACGTACGGTGGAAACAGGAACATCAAGGTCTCTGGAGATTGATTTGCAGCCTTGAGATTGTCCATGCTTGGCTACAATCTTCTGTCTGACCTCCTCAGACAATTCTCTGGCTGTCTTTCTTTTCTCCATGCTCATTACGGTACACACAGTGACACAAAACAGGAGAATTAGTCCTTTTCTCTATTCAAACTGGTTGAATGAGTGATTTTTATATTGCAGGCACCTGCAACTGACCACAGGTGAGTTCAGTTCCTAAGTGAAGGAGAATCACCTGCTTGAAATCTAATTATTTCTAACTACTTCTAAAAGGTGCCAATAATTTTGTCCAGGCCATTTAAGGATTTCTGTGTGGAATAAGCTAAGACTTAGTAAATTTTTGTGCTTTTTGTGTTTTATTCCACTGCAAACCAAAGAAATACATATGTGGATACCAAAATATTTTTTAATTTCAACAATTTTCTGGAAGGAATGGTGCATTATTAGAAAAACTGCAAGGGCGCCAATATTTTTGGCCACGACTGTATTCACTTTAGGTAAAAGAACTCAATCAAATTCTGGTATTGTGTCAGAAAATCAACAGTTTATTACTGAAATCCTTTGTGCTCTTTAGTAGTTTTGATTTCTTTCAGTACTTTATAATTAGTGAGCTGTTCAGGACACACACAGTTCCCCAAGGTGCACTCTTTAATGGGCCAGGACTCCCCTGAACTTCTATCTCACTAATGTGCCTCTTTATTATAGTAACATTCAGCACACCTTGCCCATCTGGCCTTCTCAGACCTCAGTAACATCCTTTCCCATAACTTCTTCAGCCAGATTCCAAGTCCCACTACTCACAATCCGTACCACTGACCACCCCTTTCCGACTCTGAGTCCTCACCTTACAGTGAAGCAAAACTATCTTACTTGTAAATCCTTGATGAATGTCTGCCATAGCAACGACTCGCTGGACCTCAAACTCCTCCGGCTTACCTTGAATGTGACCCTGCCCCAGTTCACCAAAATAATTAACCTCTCCTTATGTCTCAACCAATTCCCCATGCCCTGGAAAAAAGCAGTTATAACCCCTATTCTGAAGAGTGGTGATCGCACCTCCACTAGCAATTATCGGCCCATTTCGATCCTACCCCCGCTTTCCAAGGCACTCAAGAAAATCATATCGGCGTAACTTACAAAGTACCTGAACAAACATAACTTACTCAGCCGTGAACAACATGGCTTCCGGAGGGGCCACACTACTACCACTGCCCTCGTCGAATACACATCATACATACATGAGGCACTAGAAATGGGCTCCCTTGTTGGTGCAGTCTATGTTGATTTAACAAAAGCGTTTGATACTGTCAACCACACGCTGCTTCTCCACTCCCTCAGTGCCCTGAACTTCTCCCTGGAAGCCACCTTCTGGTTCGAGGACTTTCTAACCGGCTGCACTCAACGGGTCAAAATAGATACCACACTCTCCTCCAGTAGACTAGTCCTTGCCGAGGTCCCACAAGGATCCATTCTTGGTCCATTACTCTTCACCCTCTCCCTAAACTCCCTTCCCCAACCCTGCAATGGTAAACTACTGCTCTATGCGGATGACGCTGTGGTTTTCTGGAAACACCCCCATCCTAACTGCCTCCAAGCCTTCTTTGGGGAACTTGAAGCCTGGTTCTCTGAGCATCGCCTGTTGCTCAACTACCACAAGACAAAGTCTATTATCTTTGCTCACCATCAGAGTCCTCTCTGTAGTACCCCACTAATTATCATGAGCTCACTAGGCACCAAATTGAACAGGTCTCCTCTTTCAAGTACCTTGGTATCAACCTTCACACTTCACTCACCTACCACAGACATATCCATCATGTCTCATCCTCCATTAACACCAGGCTAGGATCCTATTCTAGCACAAGCACTGCCTGTCTCCCCCCAGGCCCTCCGTCTAGCAATGTCCTCCTCAGTCCTTTCTTTGGTCGATTACAGCATAGTGATTTATGGGACTGCAGACCAAACAGCCTTACGACACATTAACTTGGCTCTCAGTAAAGCCTGCCGCATGATCACTGGATGTGAATGTTTTACTCACACTTGTGAGCTGTACAATCTAGTGAACTGGCTAAACTTCGAAGGCAGGTTCAAGTATCACACTTGCCTTCTTGCAAAAAAGATACTCCAGAAGCAAGCTCCTCAATGCCTTCACCGCCTCATCCAAATAGTCCCTAACAGAAGAGCCCCCAGGCTTTCCCCCAATACCAACCTCCTGGTCCCTCACTGTAGGACCTCCCTCGGTCAATGATCCTTCTGGTATCTGGCTCCCCTGTGGTTAAACAACCTTCTGCCCTCGATCTCCATGGCACCCAGCCTTGGCCGATTTAAAACAGGCCTCAAGACCCTCCTTGCCTCCACAGCCTGTGACTGCACATAATATTCCATCTTCTTACTTTTCATCTCTCTAGGTTGCATAGCTTAATCCCTGGGAGGAATATTTTCATAACTTGTTAGTTTACTCACTTAGGATACACACTGGTAAGGGGAACCATATCTGTATCTTGATTAATTCCCTCATTACTCCTCTCACACTGTGTATGTATTATGACTCAGGGTCCACTTAAGACCCCCTGAAACTGAAACCTACCATATGTAATATCTATGACATGGGGTCTGCTGTTAATGACCACTACAGCTGTAACCTGCCAATTGTATATATTCCCTGTACTGTATTACCTACGTAAGTATCCTGTCATTTTATGTATATGTGTCTATCTGACGTGGAACCTTTGCAAAGGAGTCTTTGACTTAAAGGATTGTAATTCCGATTTCTCTTAAATAAATAAATAAATCTGAACCCCACCACCCAGTCCTTAAACACCTCTTCTCCCACTTAGTATGTTTAAAATTAAGGATTTTCACTTTCTAACACAAAGCAAAACTCCTCATCTTCTGTTTTTCACTGCCTGGCCCAAATGCAAGTAATCTCGCGCCAGTAGTGCTATGTGTGATAGGGTGAGATTGCCAGCATTTGTACCCAGAGGTGAAAAAGATGAGGACTGGCACACTCGTTGGACAATGTAAACAATTGATTTTAAGACATACTAAGTCGGAAAAGAGATATTTAAGGACTTGGGAGGGAGGCTGGTGGGGCTTAGATGGGTGGGTGGGTTTTCTGTATTTAAGGCAGCTGAGTGTGTGTGTGTGTGGGGCAGCAGTGCCTCAACTTTTGTTACATAAATGTGGGACTCAAGCACTTAAAATGTGGGATGAAGTGGTTCAATGGCACTCATACCACAGGACAAATCATCAAACATGAAGAAGAAAGTTTAGAACATTGCTTTTATGTGAGCAAACTTCAGTTTTGATTAGCATCTTGCATTATGAATTGATATGATATGAATTCCTGCTTGAAAGTTTGAGTTTTTGTTTGCAGCAGCCTCTGACAGTGGACAGCACTCTTTGCACATGGGATGGAAATGAGGGAACGGTATTGGAGGGAGGAGGGTATGACTCCACATTGGGGCCCTCAAACATAGAAACATGGAATTTGTCAGCAGAAAAGACCACTTGGCCTATCCAGTTTGCCTAGATGGTTCCTGCCTAATCTGTCTTCTCAGATCCTAACTGGCCTTTGGAGACCCTCCCTTCTCACTGCCTATTTACTAATATTTCCCATGTCTATCCCACACATGCTTAAATCCCCCTACTGTTTAACCTCCACAATTTTGCTGGCAGTCTGTTCCAGGCATCCATCACCATTTCAGGGAAGTAGCACTTGCTCACATCCCTCTTAACCCCCGCATCATCACATGCTCTCTGGTCCTGGTGCTCTTTCTCATTATAAAGCGACTCCCCCCTGCACTCTGTTCACCCCAGTGGGGAACCTGCTGTCCTCTCTTACAGGGTGTACAGCAGTAGAGATTCCTTGGTCTTTCCTTGTAAGGCTTTTGATGCAACCCCTGCATCATTTTAGTTGCCCCCCTCTGGACTGCCTCCACCCTGCCTATGTCCTCTATAAGGTGTTGCCTCCAGAACGGGACACAATACTCCATGCAAGATCTCGCAAGTGAGCAATACAGTAGTAGCACCACCTTACTTCTTCTGCTGGAGAACACCACCTCAATCCTCCTGCTGCTGGAGATACCTCTCCCTATGCATCATAGCATCCCATTGGCCCTACCCACTGCTTTATCACACCGCTTTTCCACTTTGAGGTCATCAGATATGATAATCCCAAGATCACTTTCCTGCTTAGTGACTATAAATACCACCTCCAGTCCTGTACTCAGCTCCTGGGTTCCTACGCCCTAGGTGCATGATTTTGCACTTTTTGGCATTGAACCCCAACTGCCATGCTCATGACCTGTCTGAGTTTCCCGGGGTCTCTCTGCATTCTCACCACCCTTCCTGAGTATCCACCCTATTATTCATTTTGGTATCATCTGCAAAAAGGCGTACCTTCTATTCCAGTTTTTCTGTGGTGTCATTTATGAAGATATTGAAGAGGATCGGTCCCAGTACTGAGCACTGCAGCACCCCACTAGTCATTTTCCCTTATTGCCTATTCAATAACCCATTTCTTACCCAGGTACCCACTTTGGATCCCACCCCTAGTCTGCTCAATTTCTTTTTCAGTCTACTGTGCTAACAGTTTGTTGTGACTCTCAAAACAATGTTTCTGGGACCCACTGTTTCATTGTTTTTTGGTTACATTGGACTCTCAAAACAAAAATTCTTAGAATCCTGAATTAGATTTAATCTTTTTCAAAAAAATATGCACTTCTTCTAATAACATATTTCACCTTTATATGTCTGTAACTACCCTGGGCAGTAACTTTTTGAAAATGGTACTGCCCAGCTGGTGTTGGGACCACTACTATATTAAATTTAAAAAAATCAGACCAACTAAGCTCTCTCATAAGTGATGGAGGAGTTGTGCAGGGTGGACTGACTTTTTTGATTACCAATTTGAAGTTACACATTACAATAAAGTGTGGACTTCTGCCTTCTGATAATCCCAGAGCACCCAATGAAGCCATGGTTCTCAGATCTGGCAGATCTCACGATATAGGAGCCAGTTTGACTCCTTTGATGCAGGTACCTGTTAAGCCAGGGTCCTATGCTTCATCGAAACGCAGGTTATCTTCAGTTGGCAGCCTGGCTCCTGAAAGAAGGCAGCATCTTTTAAAGCAGAGTTTTTCTACTAAAGTTGTAGATACTCACATGGTCCTCTGTGTCATCGACATATGATAGGACCTTGTACAGTGCATTTCACTTAAGTGCAATTTGATTTAATGCAAATTTTAGTTAAAAACACAGTTTTTCACTTTCCCAATTTTTCTGTGTTGGAGTCCCATGTTAAAAATTCCGCTTTAATGCAATCTGCTTAAGTGCAAATTTTGGCTAAGTACAATCTTTCTAAGATTCTGTGTGCCATTTAATGTGCTAATTACGTTCCGATTAGTGCACGAGGTGTGAATATGTGCTCTTTACCTGTACTTAAGAACGACTGACTAGTACCTTAGCAGCACATCAGCAGCACAGTTGTAGTAGCCTGTGATGGACCAAAAGAAAGTTACACTGTCATTGGGCCAGAAGATCAAAGTCTTACAGCGTATTGAAACTCCAGGAGTTAAAAGGTCATATGTTGCTTGTGATTTTGGCATAGATTTTTCAACAGTATGCCAAATAATTAAATCATGAGATCAGTTGTGTGCAGAGTGGGAGAAGTCAGAAAACAAGTGCAGAAAACGCAGGAGGGGAGGCAAGAGTGAGGAAGTTGAAGCAGCTTTACTCAGGCGGTTCTCAGCCACAAGAACTGCAGATGCCCCCGTTAATGACCATATAATTAAATCAAGAGATCAGTTGTGTGCAGAGTGGGAGAAGTCGGAAAACAAGTGCAGGACACCATCATCGACTGTTACAGAAAGGCAGGATTCCTACCTGCCATCGAAACTGCTGCTGCTGCTGTTATGGAGGCTGTCAGAGAGACAGATGATCCACTCCTGTTTACCCCGCGGCTGCCTCCAAACATGACCGCCACCGAGTTTGCACAGTTTCGGGACATGGACAATTCCATACCCGCTGACGGTCCCACAGATGATGCTGCAGTATGCAGTTATGTGATCAGGTAAAACCTTGAGGAGGAAGAGGAAGACAATCCAGTATCCCAGCATGTCAGTGGCACTTACAGCACTTACGGCAATGGACAAAATTAGCTGCTTTGTTTGTGCCCAAGAGAAGCACGATCTTTGAGTTCAAACACTACCTGAACAAGCGTGCAACTGAGCACACAAAACAGAGCAAAATAACTATTTTCAACTATGAATCCCTGCTCTGATTAAATAAAACTTTTGTTTTTAATTTAAATTTTTATTTTACCAGTTAAATAATGCTTTCTACTTGCACAGAACAATAAATTGATATGTACAGTATTACTTCTTCTTTCATTTGTTTGCAAAGTGTATATAGCGCACAGTACTGTGATTAAAATGTGAATTTCATTTAAATGCACATTCTGCTTAAGTGCACATTTTCTCCTTGCAAAACAGGTGTGCACTTAAGCGGAATCCACTGTATATGTTTGCCTTGTGGGCCAAAGAGAGAGGTGTAAAACCCACTAAGGTTTAGGTGCTATCAATTCTGGATTTTCTGCAGTCGGGCATAGACAATGGCTTAGCTGTCAGCACTCAAGCATGGTCTGGTATCAGCAATAGGGCCATCCTGGGTCACCTAGAAGGTTTTACCCTAGGAACCTGTTCAGATTTTATTCAATTCCTTGGACCAGTTAGCCACTCCAGACCTTCATACCATTAACAAGTCCCCCCAGGATCAAAATGCAGTGCCCTCGGCTCTTGGTAAACCACTTTTTGAACCCTTGTTGTCCATTTCCATGACTGTCCTCACTTACAAGGTGTGCTTTCTCATAGTTGTTTGTTCAGCAAGACACATTAGTGACCTTCATACTGTCTTGTAAGGAATGCAACCTTGCATAATGATAAAGTAATCTTGAGAACAGTTCCTTCCTTTTTTCCATAAGTGTCCACTGCATTCCATGTGAACCAGGAAACATGCCTTCCTTCTCCTAATCTGACCAATCCCAAGGAAAAAGAACTGCATAAACTAGAGCTCCGCAGAGCAGTAAAACTCTGTCTCAAGAGGTCAACAGAATTCCGCTGCTCTTTTTGGGGCAGCAAAGAAAGGCCTGACTGCTTACAAGGCCACCTTGACAGAGTGGATCAGATATGTAGAAAAGGCTTACATAACAGCCAAATTGAAACCACCAGCTGTGATCAGAGTACCTTCCACCTAAGTTATGGCAACCTCACGGGCTGAAAAGGCAGAAGCTTCTGAATCAGAACTTTTACAGGGTGGCCACCTGGTTTTCCCTGAACACCTTCACAACACACTAGAGGCTTGACATACAGAGTTCAAGCAGTGCAGCATTTGGACACAAGGTTCTGCACATACTGTAGTTATCAAAAGGTAAATTGCAGAAAATTTGTCTCTAAAGGGTCTATTATAGATCACTGTTCTCCCATGTTTCCATGTGGGTACTGCTTTTCAGAACCCATATATAAGTAGTTATCTTTGACAACATGAAACAACAGAGAGAGAAGAAATTCTGTCAGGCTTAACCATAATTTATTTTTCTGTTAGCTCCAGTGCTGTTGATTGGGCCATACCCAACAGTCACTGTTACTCTCCAGAAGAATATTGTCATAGGTAGGAGATAGATAGACTTTGAGTGTTTTTTTTTTTTTGTCAATATGATTTTTATTAAATTTTTTCATAGATCATCCAGCTACAGTTTACAGTAATGAAAAGCATACATTAACACAGTATTGAGTATCACAATATAAAACATTTGGCCTCGCAGGAGGACCAAGACGCATTATTAAACCACTTGGCTCTCCCAATGTACAAGGCGGGGGGTGGTGCTCATGATTATCAATAAACAACTAATTTGTTTCTGCCCTTGCAGCACTTTCTGTCATCCTGCTGAGAGAGAGTTTATACCCTTATGTGCACGGGGCTGGGGTGGGCCATCCTCAGAATTGGGGGAGAGCGGGTAGACAGGGTCATGCTGCCCATTAGGATCTATTGATCCATTACTATCAAATACATTAAAGTGCTACCAGATGTTCATGAAGAGGAACCACCTTTATATTAAGCAAACTGAGGCTCATGGAATCAATGTAGGGTCCTTGCTGATGGCGTGAACCAGTCAACGAGTATTGCGTAACTCCAGTTGGTCATTAAGGGATTGCATAATTTTCTCCATGCGGTACACCTGGTATACCATCAACCTCCAATCCTTCATCGTTGGTATTAGTATTGTTGGTGTGAGCCAGCATTTTGTAATAACTTTTTTTGGCTACCGTGAGCATCATTCTCAAGAGGTATCAGGAGTCTGAGTCTCTTATATCTTTGGGATAGTGCAGCAAGACATAAAGAAAGGAAGTGAGAAGAAGATTTGGTCCAAATAATTACTGCAACTCTGTCTCCAGAGAGTGGAGAAAATGCTGTCATAAAGAACAGAACCACATTACATGCAGGTGTGTGGCCCAAGGTTCACCATGGTTCCTCCAACATCCCAGCCCACTAGCAGGACGATAGTGTGACGTAATCACAGGGGGTCTAAAAAGGCTAATAAGTTGCTTCCATGTGTATTCCCTCCATATATGAGAGCTGGAGATCTTTGCAGTGGCGTGACAGGCCCTCAACCACGCCCTCTATCCACAGGTGAACCCAACTCCTCAGACCATTTGATTGCGATAGTTATGGTGTCATCACCTGACGAGACCTGTATCGCTTGGTATATTTGGGAAACCCTATGGGGGTGGTTTCCAGAGCTGATAAAGTTTATACAGTATGTAATTATAGGAGGATAAAGATCTGGTGATTGGGTAACAAGTGGGAGCATAGAAATATAGTGACATATTTGCAAGTATCGGTAAGAAACCGACCTCCACAGGTGATACTGTATTTGACTGACCTGAAACGGTTGATATGTTTTGAAGATTAATTACAGTTCTGGTTTGTTATTGACTACTAACAGGTAAATGACTAAACATATATCTTTGCCCTGTAGAACCATTCAGTTCCTTTTTTAGTTAAAAAATAATTAGAAGAAGCATCATAGCAAACACTCTACTTACATGTTTGACTTTGGATGTAAGGCAGGACAAAAGAACACGATGCTCAGATTGCCTCTCACTATAGAGAGTACAAGGGGAAAGAGCAACTCAGCTTCCTGCAAGGTACAGACATTTTTCTTTTATTTGGGTGTCACTAATGGATAGAAGTGCTCCAGTTAGCTAGTCTCTACTGTGTAGCAATATATGTGAACTGAGAAAATGGAGCTTTGGAACTCTGAGGACGCCAGCATTCCAAGCTGCTGGGCACAGCCTCTTAAAGGTGTAACAGTGCCATAATTAACCCCTCAGGCATGCCTCCCAGGAAGTGTACAGGGAATAAAAACTCCAACCAGTACCAAATTCCCTTTTACCATTAGAGGAATATGCCCACATATTCCCTCATGCATCATAGTGTTAAGTATGGCTTAAAGTAATTCCATTGTACTTCCCTCCATGTGTGATTTCAAGGGAAGATGTCTTCTGCTCCTTTGTAAGTGACTATATGGTGTGAATGTATTCATGGTATGCTTCCATGCGTATATCAACTGTAAGTGTTGTCTTCGATGGCAAAACAATAAAATTTCAAAAAAGTTGTAGCTACTCCAGTGAAACCATTAATCAGGGTGCATATATACTTGTGCAGAAGTATTTCCCATCAGCAGCACTGGAGCTAACAGAAAAATAAATTACTGTAAATCTGATAGAATTCCTTCTGTTGACAGGTCTGGAAAACCAAAGAATCTATAATGAGGTTAGAATCATGAAATGATTTGGTAAAAAACATGCTGGGATGAAGGCTGACATCTTCAACAAGTACTTTAGCTCTGTTTTTACAGTTGAGGTATGGGATCCACTCCCTGACTGTGGAGTGCAGACTAACGATAAGGCAAAGAGAGAACTGGAATTGGGAACGGTGCAGGAGGTAAAAGTGAGCTCTAAGGGCACTCAAGGTGGATAACCGTCCAGTACCACATGGGTTTAAGTTCAGTCAAGTTCAAATTTTTATTAAATGTATGTTCAAGTTCAAGTTTATTGCAGGAAAACTCCATTGAGCATGCTCATTCACAAGGAAATCCTAGTACATAAAAGGTGATGCATCAACAGGTTTTACATAAAAGTAAGTGCATTATAAAATAGCCGTGCAAAACAGGCTTATATAAAAGTAGGGTACATACATTGCATAAAACAGCGGGATTCGTACATCACAATATACCGTCAAAAAAACAGTCTTAGCTGGCCTGGTGGCGCAGAGGGCTGAGGCACTGGATGCCTTACCTCGTACCACGCCGGTGACCCGTGTTCGGGAACAAGCACGGGCTGCCGGGGAGGAGAGTGATGGAGCACCCAATGGCTGCTCTCCTTCTCCGGGGGGGGGGGGTCACCTGCAATCTCCCGCCACAATACCGCCACCTTGGGGAGCGCGGGTGGAAGACACAGTAGATGGGGGGGAAGCAGTGAGGGAATAGGAAGGCGTCAGCAGAGGGACATAGCAGGAGGCACATCTCAGCGCATCTCCTGCTCCCTGGCCTCGTACACGCCTGATGCCGGAGAAAAGAACAAGGGAACCCTGCCCCATCTTACCTACGTAACTCTCACCGTGCGTCTCAGATCGGCCGGGCAGACTCCGCTGTACCGGTCTGCATTGGAAGTAAGTTGAGGAGGTAAGTAGTGTCCCTTCCCACCCTACTCTGGGGAGTTATCCGGGCATCTAGGAGTTAGTGGCACCAAGTACTCTAGGGGCAGACCCCAGTGAGAAGAGGGATCATGCAGCAGAGGCAGTCTGAAAGAGTGGTGAGAGGGGTCAGTAAAATGCATAAAAAAAAAAAAAGTCTTGGCATTAAAATAATATAATAATGTGACAGTTTACAGCAGGATGCATAGAAGACAAGGGATGCAGCAGAGAAATTAGCAGAACTGCATAAGAGATGTGAGATAGATAGTAGAGAAAGGAGTGCTACAGGAGAGAGAAGGGGACTGAGACAGCTAGTATGTAATCCAAGGTTAAAAGCATTAAAATACGTGCTTATGGACTTCCGGTGCAGCTCTGGACCTGATGGCAGCTTAAGATCGGAGTGCCACTCAAACCTCCCCCCAAAACTACTAAAAAGCAAGAATTTCACAAGAGAAACCTAGTAGATGGAGAAATTTTTACAGATGGCATCAAATACACAAAAGGGAACCATAAACAGGTATGAAGTCTTGTCAACAAAGGAAGAGAAATTGGGAGCTGAAAAATCGGACTCGGAGACATCAGAAATATCACAGGCAGAAATATCACAGGCCCAGATGACATCTTCGGTAAAGAAACCCAAATGCAGAAAACTAAACAATAATGATTTAGTCCTAAACGACAAACTTGATAGAATAATAACTGACTTACAAGAAATCAAGAAAGACTTTCAGGGCTTTCGGTCTGAACATGATCTCCTACGTACTGATGTATTGAATCTGCAAAACCAAGTAAAATCGCTGGAACAAAGTGACTTGGACCAGACTGCAGAGATTACAAATATCCAAACAACTATAACTCAACTCCTCGATATTACCAAAGCACTGGGGGAGAGACAAGATGATGCAGAGAATAGACAGAGATGTCAAAACATAAGAATCTACAGAATTCCAGAAGATAGTGAGGGCAGAGATATGAGAGGATACATAGAAAACTTGTTAAGAGAGGAATTGAACCTTGAACAAGATTTTTCTATAGAAATAGAGAGAGTCCACAGAGCACTTGGCCTAAACCTCAAGATCCAGAGGAATGCCCTTGCTCAATAATAGTTCGATTTCTAAGTTATTATACTAAAGAGAAGATATTCCGTAAAGCATGGTCAAAATATTCAGGGGAAAACAGAGTCTTTTTTTTTTTTTAATAACGATTATGTGAGAGTCACAATGCAGAGAAGAAGGGAATATGTACCTTTGTTTCCAGTTCTAAGACAACTGCAGCTGAAATTCTGAACACTTTACCCATCCAGACTTTTAATCCAGTATCCCAATGGACAGACCGCATAAGATACAGTAGAGAGTGCAGTGGAAGACCTGAGAGAAAGAGCATTCGAGCTGCCCACTAAATTGCCAGGGAAACAGTAAGGACTAAATTCGGGCTGAACAAGGAGAGAAGACCAGAAAGAGAATCATAGCAAGTAGTACTAGACAAGATAAAGAGGCTATTGGGTCAATTTGCAAACAAAAAGTGATGAGTTTCTCCTAGAGATACTGTAAGTAGGCCGAAGAGATAGAGCACAGCACTGTGGGGAAGTGGAAAACCAGCATTCGAGGAGGTAGGCCCTCGGCCTAGACTGCAGCAGTTAACTGAAAGGGGTGAAACCGGGCTGGGTCAGGGGTGGGCATCTCTGCAAGGAGTAGTATGCAAATGTCTCCATAAATAGAGAGGGGACCCTGTGAGACTGGCTAGGGATTCTCTATGAATTGCTCTCACCGGTGGGCCCCAAAAGAGATTCTGTAAGAAAGATCATGCTCAGGGAAGACTCTAATGAGCCCTGAAATAAATAAAAGAGAATGCTGGAAAGTCTAAGAGGGGTGACCGGGGAGCCGATTACTGCTTCTAGGGCTTGTGGATAGGCATTACAAAGAAGCCTTGGAAAAGGGTTGAATAGTAAAGGAGGTGCATCCAAGGAGATGAATACAGAAATGGAGTCTTAGTGGGGACGCACTTAGGAGAGAGAGATATGGAGAGTGGAGCCAGCTGAATTGGGGGCCATGTGGTGGAAAAACCCAGTGGGGACACTCGAACTGGGCCTGGAAAGCTCCGCAGGGACCACGTGGTCGTGGTTGGGGACTGCCTGAAACTCGAGTGAAGGGTTAGATAAGGAGATTGCTAGCCCTCCCAATGGGAGGAGAGGGCAGTCACTAAAAAATTCACCAGAGGGCACGCTCTGCTCTAAGGCCGATAATTAAGAGGAACACCATATAGAATAGCTCTAAGAGAAAGAAGAGCAACAGTAGAAATCAAATAATTCGATAATGGACATAATAGGGCAAGAAGAATACAGAAGAAAACAGAAACTGAAAAACAGGATAATTTAATTAAAGGACATGGACTGATGAAAATAAAATGATGTACAACCCGGAGAGAAAGAGTGATGATGCGACCAGAGCTAAGCACCTGTATACATTAATTTATTTTTTTTTATTGGTATTTACAATCATCATTTAGAAATTTTTTTTTAAAGGGACTGGAAGACCAGATAGGGAACCCGGATAAGATGCAATTTGAATTTTATTTATATTCTGGGGGTTATGTACAGCCCTCGGGGCAGGCCTACTGGGTAAGGCAAATAGCCCAAACTAGACGTATTATTCTGTCCTTTTCAGAGAAGAATCTGACATTGGAAGTCACTATGTATATAGTTAATATTCAGAGGAAAAGAGACAATCAGTTGGGGGGCAGGAAAAAAGGAGAAGGTATAGAATCATCGAAGAGCAAAAATAGTTTAGAAGTAGGTCGGGAAAAAGAAAGTCTGAAGTGAAAACACTCAGGAGTATAAGCATAATAGAAGTAATACAATGTAATAGATACCAGAGAATGCTAAGGGAGATCATGTTCCTAAAGAAAGTTAATGTCCCAGACTAAGAGAACCCTGAAAATGGTGTCCCAGAATGTCAATGGATTAAGAAACCCTATAAAAAGATCAAAAGTAATTTCCCACCTTAAAAAAATGCATCCCCAAATTATTCTTCTGCAAGAGACACATTTGTTGAAAGAAGAACACTAGAAATTACTCAAATATGGAATGACGGGAGTAGTGGTCAGCACATATACAAGAGGACTTAGGAGGGGAACAGCTATACTTATTCCACGAATGTCGACATTTCAAATTCTCGAATCATATCAAGATGAAGAGGGAAGGTTAGCCTTGGTAAAGGGAAATTGGGAGGGCCAAACATACACAGTGGGAAGTATATTTATACCTCCAGGATCAGAGAATATAGTATATCAGACAGTCTTTGATAAAATTATTTATTTATTTATTGAATAAAATCGGAATTACAATCCTTTGAGTCACAGACTCTTTTGCAAAGGCTCCACGTCAGACACAGGGGGTGGAGGGTAAACAAGTACAGGAATCAACATACAAACAAGCAATATTGACATTACAGTACTGGAGACACAGTCCAGGCATTAAATTAGATAAACTGGTGACAGAAGTAGGCAGTATTCTGAAGATCACTTGATAGAAAAAACATGAAGGCAATGCTTATTCGTGGGATCTAGAGAGACCCTGTGTCTGAAGTAGGAGGGTATGGGAACACAAGCATTGGGCAGAGTTAGCCACAATCACATAAGGCAGATTCAAGAAGTTGAGCTTTGAGGCCTGCTTTAAAATGGGAGATGCTATGGGTCAGAGAGAGTGGCGGGGGTAACGTATTGAGCCAAAGTGGGGCACGGTAGTAGAAGGATCTTTGCCCAAGGGATGTTCTACAGTGGGGGATCAGAAATGAGGGGTTAGCAGTGAGCCTTGTATTGCGCCTGATGGGGGCAGCGCTGACAATGGGGAGAAGGCCAGCGGGGGCTTGCTGGAGATGTATCTTTTTTGCGAAGATGCAGGTGTGGTACTTTAGCCTTTGTTGGAAGTTAAGCCAACCAGCTAGAGCATAGAGCTCACAGATATGAGTAAGTCTGTCGCTGCCTGTGACTAGGCGGCAGGCTTTATTCATGGCAGTGTTAATGTAACGTAGTGTGGTGGGTTCTGCTGAACCATAGATCACAATCCCATAGTCAATTAGGAGAGGATTGAGGAGAGAACTGCAAGCTGCATGGCCTGTGTGGGTAAGCAGTGTTTCAGTCTGTAGAGGATACCCACTCTAGCATTGATAGTGGGCGAGGTTGAATGTGACTATGGTAGGAGAGGGAGGTGTCTAATGTGATACCCAGGTATTTAAAACTATTAACTTGTTCAAGTGGGGCTTTGTGTGTTTTGATTAGGAGTGTAGCCTGACTGTGAGGGCTTTGGCCAGGAAGATCATGAGACTTAGTTTGTTATAGTTGATGATCAGGCGGTGTGTTCAGTGAACCATGTCTCAAGTTCCCAGAAGAAACCCTGTAGGGGAAGTTGGAGGGTACTAGGATGTGGGTGTTTCCAGAACAGAACCGCATCATCAGCATAGAGTAGAAGATGACCACTGCATGCCTTGGGGAGAGAGTTTAAAAAGAGGGTGAAAAGAAGTGGGCCAAATATAGACCCCTGTGGAACCCCCGAGCAGACTGCTTTGCAGGAGGAGATCGTGGCATTTATCCTGACTTGTTGAGACGGCCTGAGAGGTAATCCTTGAACCAGGCCGCAGCCTCAGGGGCCACATTTAGCTGTGGAAGGACACAAAGCAGGAGTTCATGAATGACCATGTCAAAAGCCTGGACAGGTCCACATAGATTGCACCTGCGATTGAGCCTTGGTCGAGGGCCTCGTGTATGAGCAGAGTTCCTGCTACGCTGTGACAGTGCTGTGGCCAGTCCGGAAACCATGCTGTTCCTGGCAGAGAAGGTTCTGTTTAGTAAGGTGTTCTGTTATCTGGTCTGATACTATTTTTTTCAAGTGCTTTGGAGAGAGGTGGAAGTATTGAAATTGGTCTGTAGTTGCTGGCGCTTGCGGGATCCCCACTTTTCAGAATGGGGGTGATTAAGGCTCTCTTCCAGCATGAGGGGAACTGACCGAGGCAAAGCGAGAGGTTGAGAATTTTAGTAGGGTGTGGTAATGTGACATCCAGGGTCAGCCGGATGAGTTTAAGATCTAGGGAGTCATTGCTGTAATGGGTATTGGCAATAGCATTAGCAATGTAGTGTTTTGCCTCTGCGAGGAGATGACTCTCAGCCTGAAAGGTATAGAATTGACATTACATGAGATGTCAGGGGAGGTGGGAGGGACTGGGTGAAAGAAATTAGGAGGGAGGATATGGGAGAGATCCGAGAAAGCGGAGTTAAGGGCTTCTGCAATAGCGAAGGATCCTGGGTGAGAGCCCCATTAATAGAGAGTTGGGTAGGGGAGCAGGATTTCCCGCTGAGTTCTTTTATATTGTTCCAGAATTTTTTACCGTCTCCCCAGGAGGAGGTAAGGGTTTGTTGGTAGTACGCCACTTTCGCCTGCCGTAAGGCCCAAGTACATTTGTTGCGAGCCTCCCGGTATAGCTGCCTATCCTGCATACGTTGAGAGTCAAGGGCCTTGTGCCATAGGTTGTCCCTTTGTTGGAGCAGGTTTAGAAGTGAGGGTGTGATCCAGGGGGTGGTTCTGGTTTTCACTACTTGCTTGACGTGGGGAGCATAAATGTTGCAGGCCTTATTGAACGTGGTTATAAAGTGTGAGAGCGCTTGGTCTACTGACTGCATGGTGTAGATGGGGAGCCAGTTGCTGTTGGTGAGATGGGCTTTGAGTTTCTCAATACCACCTCTTTTTAGCCATCTCTGCAAAGAGATTTGAGGTGGGGCAGTAGGCAGTTTACCAGACCACCAGCAGATCACCAGGGAATGGTCACTGATGGTGTCAGGAAGCACCGTGACATGGGAGAGGTTCCTTGGCTTGTTGGTGAAGATAAGGTCTAACAGGGTGGAGGTCCCAGCTCTATTGTTCTGTCTGGTAGGGGAGGTGACAAGCTGGGCAAGATCATATGCCATGGCAGTGTCTTTGAAGCTGGATGAGGCTGGGGATAGCCAGTTGACACTGAAGTCACCATTATGATGGACTCACTCATGTTAGATAGGAGTGAGATACTGTGGAGGAGGGAATCAAATGCGGGTTTTTGGTTTCTTGGGGGGATATAGGCCGAGGTAATGTGAAGCGTTTTGGAACCCAGACTGAGTTTGACTGTAAGCGCCTGGGCGCCATGGAGTGGTGTGGGAGTTTGAACTTCAGTGGCTTGGAGTGAGGATTTAACATATATTGCACCGCCACCTCCTCTTTTGCTGATCCTATCGGTCCAGAAGATGGAATAATTACTGAGGGAGACCACATAATTGGGAATTTTTTCCAAGAGCCAGGTTTCGGAGAGGGCTAGGATATCCGGTGCATGCTGGGCTACCCAGCCTTGGAGGAGGGTGTGTTTTTAGGTAGACTGCAAATATATATATATATTTTTTTGGATATTATTTTTCTCTCCTCCAGAGCTCCAGCTCCGACTCCCGCCCTCCGTTGTTCCCCACAGCGCCATCCCCGGACATCAGACCCCCTCCCTTATGCACCCCATGACTTACCATTCGCGGCAGGGGGGTGGGGAGCGACTCAACCCACCCCAGCGGATCCATGCCAGGGAGGCGCCCCTCCAGGAATGGCACCGCGGGGGAACAATTTAGTGCTGCCGGGCTCGCTTTTTCCGCTGTTTTCCTCCTGGCGGGTCATGGTGTGCAATGACGCCAGCGACTGGGTGCACGCACGCTCCCGTGCATGCCCCAATCAGCGTCCTGCCGACCCGCCCCCAAGCTTGCAGCTCGTGCTGTCGACCCCCAGCCTCCCGCTGAATTCAGGCAGCCCGGCCGCCCGTCCCCCCTCCCGGAGATGGAGAGCAGTCCCTTGACGCCAATCCATTCTCCTGGCCGAACGGCAACCCATGCCTATTCCCGAATGACGGGTCGCCGGGCGTGGGCGCGAGGTGGGTGAGGCGACTCAGCGCCACTTCTCAGCGCCACTGGCCGGGCAGACTGCAAATATTAAGAGTGGTAGCAGTAGGCTCCCCTTGTGTTGTTAGGTGAGGCCATTGTACTGGGTGGTCCAGGGTTAGGGTGGACATTGCCAGATAATAAGAGAAGTAGAAGGGTGTGCCGGAGGAGGGCCAGCCTGCAGAGCTTAGATGAGTGACGTTGGGATTGGTAGGGAGTAGGGTTTTTAGTACCGGTGGTGGAGACTGGGAATGATGCCAGCTAGTAAGGTTGGGAAATTGAAGCGCATGAGTTTGGGGCTTACCAGGGTGGAGAAGGCTTGTGGTCTGAAAGGGGGGGAGAGCTGAGGTACAATGCGTATCTTGTGGGGGTGAGAGGGTTAAATTGAGGGTGTGTGAATATAGGTCAGCAGAATCCTTTTGGCTTGTGAAGGAGATGTTAGAGGGACAGTGTCTGCAATCATCATTGATAAAACAATGATAAGTGTGGAGGTTGTAGCAGTGTGGTTTGGGAGCCTCGGGGGTTGGAAGAGCAAGTTGTAAGAGCTTGGAAATCAGGAGGCTGCAACTAGTGAGAACAACATTGTACAGGTGGATAGAGAGGAGTAGCAGCGACCACTAGTGTTAGTTTTGTATAACCTGCAGCTGGGAAAAGTGGGCTGATAGGTTATTTCAGGATGTCACCTGACCAACCCTGGCTATAAAGTCGAAGCCAAGCAAGAGTGGTGGTGGGGCGGCGGGCAGAGCACTTACAACACAGGAGTTAATGAATCACTGCTTGGCTACTGGCGGTTATTCAGGCTGCAGCACGAAATATCATACAGCCAGAAAATTAAATTGCAAGCAGCATGACTTAAAAATTAATAGTAGCCTGGGTTATAGCAAAGTGTGCTGTTTTCAGAGCCTGAGCAGTCCAGTGCCAGGGAGGAGAGCGAGCAAAAAAGGCGCCAAGTTTAAAATCTGAAATGCGGTCCTGATTCGCGTACCTGTCCTTTGTTGGCCCGGGAGCTTGGGACAGTAGGAGCCGAAAATGGGGAGGGCTCCTCTCAGCGATGCCCTCACGACCCTGGAGAGAAGGAAAAAGGAGCCTTAAGTACTTCGTGATGTGGGCGGGGAAATACAGAGGTGAGCAACAGGGACAATAGATTTAAACAGAGGGAGGGGGTTGGTAGAAATCAAGTCAGACTATGTGGGTTATAGCACAATACAAATTAACACAGGAGCAAGGGAAAATTTTAACATATAGTTGCAATCCCGTAACAAACACTTGAGGCAAAGTTCAAGCTCCTGCTAGGAGCCGCACCAGAAACGCTGCAGCCAGGCTTACAACACAGGAGTTAATGAATCACTGCTTGGCTACTGGCGGTTATTCAGGCTACAGCATGAAATATCATACAGCCAGAAAATTAAATTGCAAGCAGCATGACTTAAAAATTAATAGTAGCCTGGGTTATAGCAAAGTGTGCTGTTTTCAGAGCCTGAGCAGTCCAGTGCCAGGGAGGAGAGCGAGCAAAAAAGGCGCCAAGTTTAAAATCTGAAATGCGGTCCTGATTCGCGTACCTGTCCTTCATTGGCCCGGGAGCTCGGGACAGTAGGAGCCAAAACCGGGGAGGACTTCTCTCAGCGATGCCCTCACGACCCTGTCCTTCGTTGGCCCAGGAGCTCGGGACAGTAGGAGCCGAAACCGGGGAGGGCTTCTCTCAGCGATGCCCTCACGACCCTGTCCTTCCGTTGGCCTGGGAGCTCGAGCAGTAGGAGCCGAAATCAGGAGGGCTCCTCAGTGATGCCCTCACGACCCTGTCCTTCCTTGGCCCGGGAGCTGGGGACAGTAGGGGCCGAAACGGGAGGGCTCCTCTCAGCGATGCCCTCACGACCCTGTCCTTCATTGGCCTGGGAGCTCGGGACAGTAGGAGCAGAAGGGAGGAGGCTCCTCTCAGCGATGCCCCTCACGACCCTGTCCTCGATTGGCCCGGGGAGCTCGGGACAGTAGGAGCCCAGCAGGGGAGGGCTCCTCTCAGCGATGCCCTCACGACCCTGTCCTGGGTCCGGAGCTCGGGACAGTGGTGAGCCGAAAACGGGAGTGGCTCAGCGATGCCCTCACCTAATTCTGTCCTGCCTGGCCCAGAAGCTCGGGACAGTAGGAGCTGAAAACAAGGGAAACTAATATTAGGAGGGAATTTAAATCTTCTAATGATCCCAACAAAGGATAGTTCAAGCCCCAGTACTCCCAAAGCGACTAAGGGACAGAAACATGGCAAAAGATTAATAAAGGACCTAGCTTTAATCGATACCTGGAGACACTGTCACCCAGCAGTACAGGGTTATACACATTCTTCAGGGGTTTACAATACCTATTCATGTATAGATTACTTTTTGGTGGAAGCAGAATCACTTGATATAATACATAAGACAAAGATTTTCCCAGTTTACCTATCAGATCACGCAATTATCACTATAGAACTAGAAGCAGAGCAGGAAGTAAAGATGAAACAATGGAGGTTTAATAATATGTTAATTATGGACAAACAATGTAAAGAAAAAATACAACAGTGGCTCCCCAGAATAGTACAAGAAAATACAATAGAGGAGGTGCAAGAGGGAACACTATGGGACACATTAAAATCAGTACTAAGGGGAGAAATTATAGCATATGCAACTCATCAAAAGAAAAAGAGAGATAGAAAAAGGAATTAGACTACAACAAGATCATGCAGAGAGGAGGAAAGATGAGACTAAACAGAGTAATCAGATCAATCAGGTAAAGACAAAATTACAAGATATATTAAACCAGAAAACTGAAAAATCCTTAATGTATGTGAAGCAAAAATATTACGAGTGGGGAAGCAGAGCAGCTAAACTACTTGCTTATAGATTAAGAAAACAACAGGCACTATCAAGAGTCTCCAAATTAAAGCAACCAACACAAGGCAACATACTTAACAAAACAAATGAGATATTAGAAGACTTTAGAACATTTTATTCAAAACTTTACCACCACCAAGAACCAGAAGATGAAGAATATAAAAAGTGTTTCTCAAAAATGAAATCACTTCAAATTACAGAGGAACAAAGCAGGTTATTAACATGTCCAATTAACCCCCAAGAAATATGTAATGTCCTACTGAACTCCAAATTGAATAAAAGCCCAGGCCCAGGTGGATATACAGCAGAATTTTATAAAACATTTAAAAAAATGTTACTCCCACCACTAAGTTATTTAATGATATACAAGATAAAGATTCCCCTATACCAAATAGCTGGCAATATCCTAATATATCAACAATACTTAAACCAGATAATGACCCATTGAATTGTGAATCTTATAGGCCCATTTCAGTTTTAAACCAAGATTACAAATTATTTACAGCCATTATGGCCGAAAGATTAGAAAACATACTTCCCCATATTATAAACAAAGACCAAGCAGGTTTTATTATAAAACGCCAGACAGCGGACAATGTTGAAAGAACAGTATACTTACTAGAAGAAACACAAAAGGAAAAAAAAACTTTTATATTGCTAAGTATGGATGCCCAGAAAGCATTTGACAGAGTTTCCTGGAGATTCCTAAGATACACAATGGAAAATTCAACTTCCCAATAGATTTCTTAAATATAATACAAAGCATATATTCATCCCCACAAGCCATGATAAAGGTAAATGGATCTTTTTCAACCCATTTCCCTCTAAACAGAGGTACTCGACAAGGCTGCCCATCCCTCTCACTATTTGCTATATCATGAGAACTGTTAGCATAAGCTATTAGAAAACTAAAGAGTTGCAGGGATAAAATATCTTAATACCATCCACGAAACAGTATTTTTGCCGATGACTTGCTGATATACCTAACTGAGCCAGAAACCTCTATACCAGAATTATTCTCCTTCTGGGTGAGATGGAGTCCATATCAGGATATAAATTAAACACAAGCAAAATAAAAGTGTTATGTTTGAATTATCAACAAAGCGAATCAATTAGGGCAAGATACCACTGAGGTGGAAAAGCAATAAATTCAGATATTTGGGGATAATATTATCAAAAGAAACTCAGGATTTGTATGAAGCCAATTATGGCCCACTGTTGCAATCTATCAAGGAAGATTTTCTGAGATGGGACCCCTTACCTCTTTCGCTGAATCAGAGAATGGAGGTTATTAGAATGAATATACTCTCAAGGTTCCTGTACCTCTTTCAGACTCTCCCGATATACTTGCAACAGACAGATTTAAAAAAATGGAATAGTATGATATCCTGATTTATATAGCAAGGGAAAAAAAACGAGAATAAAATGTAAAATCCTCCAGATACCAAAAACAAAGGGAGGCCTAGCCTTCCTAATCTAGAACAATATGCACAGGCTGCAGTAATTTCACATATTACAGTGACTAGATGACAGGGCAGATCCACATTGGAAAGAAATAGAGAGGAATTCAACCTGAGGGATAGAGAAATACTTATTTGGGCAAACTATACCAAGATTAACTATACAACAGGAGATTAGATTTAAACAAACCAGACAATTATTGAAAGTATGGAGGTCAATAATCAAAAAATTAATGATTCCAAAATTAACCTAATACAAAATAATAGCTGACCCTAGGTTTGAACCCACCAGACAGGACTATAATTGCACTAGGTGGCACCATCAAGACCTACCCAGATTCTACCAACTATATGAACAGGGAACTTTTTGTCAATTCAGAACACTACAGGAAAAGTATCAGCTAGGAAAACAAGATTTTTATAGATTTCTTCAGATAAGGCATTACTGCAGGAGTATGTTAGGAAAAGACTGGGACCCAAGAGAGATACACCCATTTATGAGAATAATAATCAATACAATAGAGTATAATAATAATAGGTAATAGCAATACCAGAACATGTAATATCTAAAACATACCAAGCTCTAGCAAGCAACCAGAAAAAGATCAAGTTACATCCCCAACAGCAGCACAAGAAGACTGGGTATCAATTTAGAGGCAGATAATTGGGTAGAGATATACACAACAGTACATAAAATCACAAGATCCTCAACCTGGAGAGAATTTGGGTGGAAATGTTTGATAAGATACTTTAGAACCCCACAGATAGTAGGCAAATATAATCCACAGCTAGGTATGACATGTTGGAGAGGGTGTAGAGAACAAATAGCTAATCATATACATATTTTGGAGCTGCCCAATATTGACATTATTTTGGAGAGCAGTGGGAGAAGCAATAGGAGAATTAATTCCAGAAGTAGGGACCCTCACACCAGAAATAGCACTTATACTAAATTTAACAAGGAATTAGAAAAGAGGCAACACAAGGCTCCTGTAGCATTACTACTCTTGGCAGCCAGTAAAGCAATCATGAGGAAGTGGTTACAAAGTGATCCACCTACCTCTAGAGAATGGGAAGACATAGTACATCAAATATATAGAATGGAACTTATGACCACTCAGATCAATCAAAAAACACAGAAAACTATTATTTTCTGGACTAAATGGTGGCTATGGGTCTCAGGCCATAGAACAGATCTGATCCCATGAGGGTGAAGTATCCACTGACAGAACAGGGACTACCACAAGGGACAAAATATAAGAACTATCATGTGCACTTCTGAGTAATGCTATCATGAGATTAATTCATTAGACCAATGTGTAAGATGTATCAATTGAGATGATATGTTAAACAAGATTGTACAAAAAATGTATTCTGTACTTCTGGAAAAACTGAAACAATAAAAAAATATTTAAAAAAAGAAATGTGCTTATGCAAATTGTAAAGAAAACAGAAAAAACATTTGCTTAGAGTCATACAGTTTATATGTCACATTTCGTGCAAAGGATGCCCCTGTATATATTGTAGCTAGTGCAAAAGTAAGCAAAAGAGCCACCAATTTTTCCTTGTTTGTGCAATATTCTTTGCCATATAATACTGGTACTGTATTATCATTTTTGCAGTCCGATATTAATGCCTCACAATCAAATAGGTGCTATATTGTAATGAGCTATTTATTTTACATAAACAGTCTTTACTACCCCTAGTTTTAGAATTTTGTGGGTTACATCTGGTAAATACACTCTTTGGATTGATTACGGAACTTATAATATGCAGCTGTTACCATTTTGCTTTCCACCAGAAAGGTATCTTTCATTAAAAATATTATCTTTAACAGAGGGAGGAAGAATGGGGCATTGTCCATCCCATTCCACGAACCTCACTAGGGCAGCGCCTTCTCCTATCAGGCCCCTCTGGATGAATGAACTCCCCGATGACACTACAAGCAAACAGCAGCCTATCTCAGTTCAAAGCTGGCCTCAAATAGGAATTAATGTCTAGCTCAAAATGCATCAGCTTCTCAGGCCCCCATTGCTCAACTGGCCTACCCCCAAGGTAGCACCCAGCAGGGCTATATAGAGACCCTAGCCTCCATTCCGGCCTAGCCAAGGGCTTAAGTAAGCAATCAGTCCTATTAAATGCTCCCTAACCCCCCCCCCACTCTACAAAGCCCTCTGGAGCTGCTCCCCCGTCACCACCTTCCCTGGTTTCACTGTTACCCCCATCTCTCGCTCTCTGGGGTAGAATCTAACCCAGTGCTGTTACTCTGCCATAGTCTATCAATTGACTTGGAGGTTTCCAGGGGTGTGCTACCTAGGGCAATCAATTAGCAGTAGCTTTGTATTCTAATTAAAATTTGCTCAGTTTTTCCCTATTTGTCTAATTCTCATGTGCTGTAACTGCTCTTGATGCCTAATGATCTGGCCTCTGTAACCACTGAATGTGTGTATTGTCTTTTTGTCCACCCTGACGTGGAACCTTTGTAAAAGAGCTTATGCTCAAAGGTATTTTCAAAATAGTAAATAAATAAAAAAACTGACTATATAAACCATTGCTAACTAGCATATGAAAGGTTCCCAGATCTCTTTGTACAGCCACATCCTTCAGCCTCCGAACAGCATCTGCTACAAATGCATTGCTGTTTAACATTGCTTGACTTGACCAGATATACCCCATTCCATTTTTTACCAAAGTAGTATTAATTTTTGAAAATCAGTTGTTTCTGTTTTATAGAGGAGAAATTTCTCTAGGTATTGCCATGAAGTCTGTCAACATTGTTTTCCCAGTAATCTTATACTGTAATACTGATTTCCACTGATGCTTTTGGAAATTAATCCACTTTCTGCTCTTATAAAAGCTGATGGTGTGTCTTGTGGAAGATTTAAAACCACCCGTAGGAAGGCGTTTGCATTGATTCGATTTTATTAATATTTTTCCTGGCCTTCAAAGCCACAACCCATATTTGGCTACCATAGATTATTTGGGTCCTGATTTTAGCATTGAATACTTATTTTAGAGCATCAGAGGCATTTCCAGTAAAAAGCTGAGCAAATCTATCGATACCTAGTGATGTTTTGCTGGCCTTTGCCTTGACAGACTTTATTTGTGATGACCTGTTTAACTTACTGTTGAATATCACTCCAAGGTGACAGTATTATTCTACTACTTCAAAGCAGTTTCCTTCTATCTCCAACTTTTTCAATTGGGAATTTCTTTTTACCAAATGTTGCTATTTTGGTTTTCGTTGTTTTTAATTCCAATTTATTTTTTAGATGGTCTGTCACAGCAGTCATGCCTCTTAAGAATCCCTAGCAGTGTCTGGGAAAACAGAACTGTGTAGTCATAGAGCATTATTTTTATTTCATTTCTGTTAATATTTGGGGCACATATGTCCACTCATTCTAAAGCTGTGATTAAGGTTTCTGTGTAGGGATTAAATAATGTAGGCACTGAGCCAGCCCAGTGGCATGTAGAGCTGGGGCACTCTGCACCTCACCTCCTGTCACATCAGCAACCCAGGTTTGAAAATGTTCTCAGGTCAGTCATGGGTGGCTTGGGAGAGGGAGGACTGAGTATCCGTAGGACTGCTCTCTTCCCTCAGGGAGGGTTGCCGCCACAACTCACTACTTCTCTGCCACCTGGATGTGTCTGAGTGACAGTCTAGGCAACCCACATGTAGAGGGAAGGGGCGCCATGTTCTATGCACGAGGGGCGTCTCTTTGGAGGCAGAGCTTGCACATCATGCCCATTGCACGTCCGTGGTCCAGTAGTGAAAACTGGCAGAAAGAAACCCCGGTGGCAGGATGATGCCTGACTCCCTTGTAGGCCCTGCACTGGTGACTGGGCACCCTTCACATGTCTTGTGGCAGAGAACGATGAGTAAAGGTAAGTCCCAGATAAGCCAGGTGACAGGGCTGGGGCAGGCCAGTCAAAATGTGGCTGTCAGGGCAGACTCTGAGGATAAAAACTTAAGTGAAAAAGAAAAAAAAACTTTCTTTAAATAAAATAATGTGGGCACTAACAGACACCTTGTTTTACACCGGATTCTATTTTAATTGGTTCTGTTAGATTTCCTTTTCTGTCATATCAAATTCTAGATCTAGTGTCTGAATTATATTTGATAATAGCTGATTATCTATACCAAGTCCCTGTAGGATGTTCCATAATATGTGTCTATTTACAGAGTCAAATGTGATGCTTATACCTACAAGATGCTTATACCTATAAATGCTGCAATAAATGTATACCTTTTTCCTTATCATATATTTTTCTAAGATGAACTTAATGTAAATATCAAATCTAGTGTACTGTTATCTCTTCAAAAACCATTTTGATAAGGGGATATCAGTTGTTTCTCTGTGACCCATAATTCTAATTTGTCTGAAATCTGGAATATATTTTCATGATAACTGATAGTAAAGTTATTGGTCCGTAGCATGTGGGGTCATCCTTTGCCCTGTTCTTGAACAACAGCACAATAATACATGAGTTCCAATCACTTGGATCTTGTTATACTTGTTTATTAACGCAAATAAGGAAGCTAATAACTCCACCCACCATTCTGGGTTATGTTGTAAAATCTCTTCCAGAATGGCGTCAGTACCTGGTGCCTTATTTCTCTTCTGATCTAATATTGGGCTTTTTAACTCTAGTCAGTTAATAGATACCCACTCTGTACATTGATTTATACATGTTTCTTCCATAATTTCAGCTACAAAGTCAGCATTGCTTACCTGATAAATATTTTTGTAGTGCAATACCCACAATATTTGGACTGATCATAGCATTTATATATATGATGTTATGTTCATAGGTGCCGAATGCTACAAGGGACCAAAATTGTTTGCTGGCCTTCTCATTTATTGCACCTCTTAATTGATCCCATAGACAGTTCTTGTATTCATAGAAACATAGAAACATAGAATTTGACGGCAGATAAGGACCGCTTGGCCCACCCAGTCTGCCCATTTCCCTACCTACTGGATAAGCTGCAGATCCTAGTTAACCAGCAGCCTACTTCTTCCTACCCCCATCCCCCAGAACTGCCTTATGACTATCCCATGCATGCTTGAATTCCACCACTGATTTTGACTCCACAACCTCCTTCGGAAGGCCGTTCCATGCATCCACAACCCTCTCTGTAAAAAAATACTTCCTTAAATTACCTCTGAGCCGCCCCCCCTCTATTTTCAAATTGTGCCCTCTTGTTCTTGCACACCTCTTTTTTTGAAAGATGCTACCCTCTTGGACTTTGTTGATTCCCTTGAGGTACTTGAACGTTTCTATCATGTCCCCCCTCTCCCTTCTTTCCTCGAGGCTATACATATTAAGCTCCTTAAGTCTCTCTCTTCATATGTCCTCCGTGCAGACCCTGCACCATTTTAGTTGCCCTCTCTGGACAGCTTCCATCCTGTCTATGTCTTTGCGGAGATTGGGTCTCCAGAACTGCACACAATACTCAGATGGGGTCTCACCAGCTGTCTGTACAGAGGATAATAACTTCCTGTTTTCTACTGGTGATGCCTCTCCCTATGCATCCCAGTATCCCCCAACCCTCCTTGCTGCCCTCTCACATTGCTTGCCCATCTTTAGGTCATCTGATATGACTACCCCAGGTCCCTTTCCATTTTTGTTGTTGTTAGTATCTCACCCCATTGTGTACTCTTCCCTGGGTTTTGTTTCCCAGGTGCATTACTTGCACTTCTTAGCATTGAATCTAAGCTGCCATACATTTGACCATTCCTCTAACCTTGCCAAGTCCTTTCTCATCCTTTCCACCCCACCCTGTGCATCAATTCTGTTGCAGATCTTAGTGTCATCTGCAAAGAGACATACTTTTTCCTTCCAGTCCTTCTGCAATGTAGCTTATAAAGACATTGAAGAGGACCGAGTCTAATACTGAACTCCGGGTGCCCACTAGTAACCCTCCTTTCTTCTGAGTGGACTCCATTTACTATCTCTCTGTGTCCTATTCTCCAGCCAATTCTTTTACCCAGGCTGTCATCTTGGGACCCACTCCCAGGCTGGCTAACTTGCATATTAATCTTTGTGTGGGACTGTGTCAAATGCCTTGCTAAAAGTCTAGGTAGGCCATGTCCAGCCCCTCCTGATCTACTACTTTGGTCACCCAGTCAAAGAAATCTATCAGATTCGTCTGGCATGACCTTCCGCTGTGAATCCATGCTGCCTAGGCTCCTGTGCCCCTCTGGCCTCTAGATACTCGACAATTCTTTCCTTTAGAAGTGATTCCATCATTTTCCTATCACTGAGGTTAAACTAACAGGTCTATAGTTTCCTGCTCTGCCTTGCTCCCACTTTTGTGAAGGGGAATCACATCTGCCCTCCTCCAGTCCTCGGGTACCACCCCATCCTCCCATGATTTGTTAAAAGGGTAGTCAGTGGTGTCACTAGTTCTACCCTTAGTTCTTTTAGAATTCTGGGATGAATCCCATCAGGCCCCATTGCTTTGTCCACCTTCAGTTTTAAGAGTTCTTTCAGAACCCTTTGTTCTGTAAATGGGCAGTATCAACTTCTGTATCAGAGTGTTACTACTGTTTGTTTTATGTACCTCCCCTCTTCCTTTGTAAATACTGAGCAAAAATATTTGTTTAGTATCTCTGCCTTTCACAGTCTCCCTCTGCCCACCCTCCTCTCCTTTATTAAGCCTCACTATCCCTCCTTGGTCTTCCTTCAGCTCCCTGATGTACCTATAAAAGGTTTTACCCCCTTCTTAACTGAGTTGGCTATCTTTTCCTCGGTTTGGGCCTTTGCTGTTCTGACTGCCTTCCCAGCCTCCTTTTGCTTTAACTGATACAGTTCTCTGTCCTGCTCCTTCTAGATTCCTTGTACTTCCTGAATGCTTTCTTTTCTCTTGAACCTTCACTGCCACTTCCTTTGAGAACCATAGTGGTTTCTTACATCGTCTTGTTTTGTTTATTTGCTTCACACAAAGGCTCGTTACCTCTGTGATGGCAGTTTTTATTATTCCCCATTGTTCTTCCACCCCTCCTTCCTGCCCATTTGCTAGTGCATTCCTTAGGCACTCACCCATTTTGGCAAAGTCAGCCCTCCTAAAGTCCAGTACTTTTGTCTTTGTATGGCTTAACTCTATTGCTGTGTTTATTGTGAACCATACTGTTCGATGGTCGCTAGTTCCCAGATGGCTACCCACTTCTACATCTGTAATCCTCTCACCATCTCCATTTGAGAGAATCAAGTCTAATATTGCTCCCTCTCGAGTGGGCTCCAGTACTAGTTGTCTAAGGCATGCCCCCTGTAGGGCATCTAGAATAACTGCACTCTTGAGTGGCAGCTGCAACTGCACTCCAGTTAACATCTGGCATATTCAGATCACCCATCAGCAATATCTCCCTTTTTCTGCCATTCTAAGTATACTTTCTATCATTTCCTGTCCATTTCCTCCTGAGAAGGGGTCATATACAACCCTCATGCTGTATTGTGGTGCCATTGCCTGTCTCCAAATTTACCCACAGTGCTTCTTCTCCTCCCTGTGTACCTTTTTGTTCTGTTGCTTTTATTCCTTCCCTTATGTAAGAACTTCTCCTCCTCCTCTTTTTACCCTCCCTGTCCCTCCTGTACACAGTGTATCCTGGTATGTTTATGTCCCAGTCATGGTTTTGTGTGTACCATGTTTCTGTGATCACCACGATATCCAGATGTTCTTCCTCCATCAAGGCCACTAATTCAGGAAGCTTGTTACCCAGACTACGGGCATTAGTACTCATTGCTCTCCATTTTGATGGCTTTACCTTCCAGTGCAGCATCCCCACTGACGGTTCTACCTCTGTGTTTTCTCATTTAGTACCCTTGTTTTGTAGGGAGAGGCTGGGATTTTCCTGCTGCTTGTCAGTGCTCTCCCCTTTGACTAGTTAAAAATCTTGCCAATGAAGCATTTTAAACCGATTGCTCAAAAGACTTGTTCCCTTCCTGGACAGATGCAGCCCATCCTGATAGTATAGGCTGGTGTCCCTCCAGGTGGAACCCCAGTCCCCAATGAAGTCAAACCCCTGTGCTCCACACCATTTTTTCAACCATTCATTAAACTGCTTGTGCCAATTACCCTCGCCTCCCCATGCTTTTGACAGGCAGCACCTCTGAGAAGGAAACTGTGTGTGCTACTCGTCTTAGGTCCCTCCCCAGCTCTGCAATGTCCTCCTGCACTGCTCTAATCTCATGATGAGCCAAGTCATTTGTCCCTAGGTGGACAATTCGTCCAGCTTGGAATCCTTGCAGCTGTTCTCGTGATCCTGAGGATCGCTTCCTGTCCTCAAGCCATGGCACCAGGCAGGCACCTTACTTCATTTTCTCATCTCCCCCAGTTCTATACCCCTAATAATTGAGTCCCCACCAGGAGCTGCTTCCTTTCTCTTTGGTGTCCTCTGCCTCCTTTCTGTGGGCCTCCCTTGTGACAGTTATCATCAGTCTTCTCTGCGGGTGCACCCATGGGGAGACTATGCTCCCCCAGAATGGTGTATGGATTGTGGAGTGGAACAATTGACTGGGTGTGCCTCTGTTCCACCCTCCTCACCCTCCCTGAGCCCACTGTGGTCCAACTGCTGTGCTTTCTTCGCAACCTCTGAGGTAGTGGTGGTGGCGCTAGTGCTCCCTGGATGGGGGAGGTTCCCATCATTCATTTTTCTTATTTTTCAATAGGTTTCTGTATTCTATTTTTAAGTTAGTGTACCATTTGCTTGCAAATCACCTTTCTTCATGATCGGATGAGCTGCACTCAAGAGTGCTGAGGGAGTTGGTGGAAAAACTTGCAGGGTTTTTAGTGGACTTGTTCAACTTCTCCCTGGTGACTGGAAAAGTTGCAGCAAATTGAAGGAGGGCAGACGTGGATGTAAAGGCTTTGACTAGGAGCCCTACAGAATGCTTGTTAAGCTAGGAGACCAAATGATAGATGTAAAGCTGGCCAACTGGGTAGCATATTGACTGAGAGAGAGGACTCAGGGGGTTGCTGCAAATGGGGAAATGGTCACAAGTTGGGTGCCACAGGGATCAGTGCTGGTCCCACTCTTGTTCAATGGGTTCATCTGCAGCTTATAGAAAGTGTTTACAGTTAAAATCTGCCTCTTTGCAGATAACAATAAACTCTATGACAGGTAGACACTGAAGAGGAGATATGGGATATGAAGACACACACACACAAATACTGGAAAGGTGGTCCAAGGTGTGGCAGCTGGAGTTAAATGCTAAGAAATGCAGAGCTGTGCGTACGGACAGGAGTAATGTGAGGACAAATTATTGAATGGGGGCTGAAAAAATCAGTGTGACATCAGAGGAAAGGGACGTGGGGGGGATCATTATTAGTGATGGTCTCTTTTTCCAGCGTTGTAAGGGATTAACAGCCAGGAGCCACAATTGTAAGTTGGTTTTGGAGGGGGGGCTAGATTCAGGAAGAACACGAGGAGATACTTCTTCACGGATAGAGTAATTGATAGATGGAAGAGCCTGCCCAGAGAGGTGGTAAACATCGAGATGGTAGTGGGTTTCAAGAGTATGGTATAGCTATAAAGAATTGTTGAAGGGAAGTCAGGTAGGGGCAAGGAGTGGGACTGAATAGCCACTAGGGCATTGGCTAAGGCATGTCCAACAGAAGGTAGGAAAGTTGGCAGACAGGATGAACTGTGTCCTTTCTGCTGCAACTTTTCTGTATTTCTGTAATAGAAAACTGTCTGCTTACTCACCAGAATTCACAGTAGACTGTCACTTCGGATGTCATTGGAAACTTAAAGAGCTAGTGTACTGCCTAAAACTAATAATAGATTTTAAAAGCAGCCAACCATTACCATTTATATCTGATCCAGAAGCAAATGATTTGATACCTTTTAATGGACCAATATAGATGTAACAACAGGAACAAAGTGCTGTAGCTTTCGGACCAACAAGTCCTTCGTCCGAAGCGTAATGACAGTTATTTAGAAAAAACAATACTTTTAATACCCAGATCATGCTGAAAAAAAAAAAAACAGAAAAAATCCTCATTGGTTTAAAATATTTAAAAAAAAAAACAGAAGATGATGTCAGAGAAGCTTAAGAGTACCATGTCACCTTTGGCTGGGAGAGTCTCAGGGTCAAAGGTGCTCCGTGCAGAAGACATACAAAGAACTCTACTGCATATAAATTCAGTTGACATAAGATAACAACTACTTGAGCAGATGGCTCTTAAATTATAAGGGTCACAATGTGTACAAGAATGCAATTACTGAAAAACAACCCCAACCCGGATTAAAGGCATACTAAAATTGTCTTAGGACTACAAGAAGCATCTATGTATATATAACAAAGAGTAACCAGTAAAGCTTTCTTAGAAAGATCAGTAGTTACACACTGTATGATGTGTAAAATTTAGCTGGACCCATTACCCAGCTATACTGTCCCGATAGATATTATGCTTCATAAACTTCAAAAGCCTATAGTGTAGTAACAGTACTTTATAAATGACAATATAAATATAAATTGATGGTATAATTGTCAAACAAAAAACTACTTGTCAAGGACCACCAAGGAATTAAGACCATGCAGCCTGCTATGTACTGATGTCAATAAATTCTCGTTGTATAATATAACAACTTGATATACCGAAATGTCTAAGGAATCTGAATAAAAATAAAAATTAAATCCTCTCCTTCCCTACACACACACACCTCTTACCCAACCCCCCATAACATGTGGGGGGGATAACTAGCTTTAAGGAGGTATATACGCGCGCGCACACACACACACTAATAATGCACCATCATTCACATCAATCACTGCAATTGTTACCCAAAGGAATTCTACTTGTCATGAAATCCCAAGTAAAAGGGATCATGTGAAAATGTGACACTATTTAATCTTACTCCTATATGTGCAGTAACATCTCCAAGGATTCTGGATAGAACCACAATGAAATAAAACTTCCACCCTCCCCAGGGTAAATTTATCTTTCTGTTATATCTGAGGTACTTTTTCATTTCCCTTTGTTTAATTAGAAGATTGTTTACCTGATGTTAGTAGGTGTGATGTGTGGAACAGCTGTTAGCCTGGCAGCGGACGTATCTTGCACTACTGCCCCACACTACATCATCAGCATTGTGGCCTCACTGACTGTGACATCACTGCTACTTTGGAACATCAAGTGAGTGACTTCCAGGTCATTCACCTGTGATGTCACTGAGATCATAATGCTGATGATGTAGTTCGGGGCAGTAGAGTTAGATATGTCAACTGCCAGGCTAAGAGCTGTTCCACATATCCAGCACAATATAATCACATAGAAGACTTTCTGATAAGCAAAACGGAAAAAAAAATACTTCAGAACTACAAAGTTACGTCTGACTACTACTTAAAATGTTAATTATTTTCCTTTCTGCCTGTTTTGGCTCCACTAGCTCTTTAAAAATGTTTTTAAAATGTGGTAATCAGCTGGGCCAGTGGCATGGAGGTCTTTGGCACTGGGCAATTCACCTCCTGCCATGCTGGTGGCCTGGGGTTTGGAAACAGATACAGGTCGCTCGTGGGCCAGCTGAAAAATGGAGGGAGGATTGAGCATCCCAAGGACATCTCTCCACCCTCGGGGGGGGGGGCTGCATCCTGCTAGGCAGCTGCCACCTAGAGTTTCTAGGAAGCAGTGCAGTGGGATGCCAGGGGAGGTGTCCCACCCACTTGATGCTGGGGTGCGTCTGCGGAGACGGAGCTTGCACACATGTCATTGCATGAACCATGTGCTCGGGGAGAAAAAAGCAGAGGGAAAAAACCAAATCAGCAAGATGAAAGGCCCAGTCCCTTGCAGGTGTCACAGCAGTAACTAAGCTCCCTGATCCTCTGGCAGAGAATGACTGGATAATAGGTAAGTCCCAGAGAAGCTGGGTGATTGGTCTGGGGGGACCGGTCAGTAATGGGACCAGTTGGGTAGACAGGAGATAAATTAATAATTTAACAAAATGGTAATCTGTTTTCAATACAGTGTTATTGGTCTCAAGATGCACAGTCTGGGAGTTGCAATTCTTCAGAGCTCACAGCTGTTTATAAGCTGTTGTAAATTAGGAGGTCAAACTGTTGCAGCAGCCAGTGTCACACTAGAAAGGGATATGGCCAGTCTTTAGAGTAAGCAAGTGGCCTGTTTATTTGTCGCTTCGGTGCAGCTTGCCCAAATGCCATGTGTGCATTGTTCTTGCTAAGTGAGAAAGATTAATTATTGGTTTTGATCTGTGGTTTTAGGATTAACGCTGGTGTTAATTTTGCTTTCTGTTTATCTAGGCTAACACAGTTTCCAGTTTCTGCCTTTTATGACAGCATGCAGCTAACTCACCAGCTAGAACTGTTTCCTGGATGTAGTGCGTCACTGCTGTTGTTCAAGGATGTTAAAATGTTGGAGAACTACCAAAAAGCAATGGAAGGAGGCATCGAAGGTGCATTACTAAACCCATCAATGGTAAAAACCAGACCAAAAGAAAATAGTAGTTTCTGTTATATGAGGGAACACTGTCAACCAGTGGAGCATTCCTTTTCACTGAGCATGTGGGGCACTCTTATTCTGTAAGGAGGGTCTCTCGTGCAGCTGCTCTAAAAATGGGCATGTTCAGAGAAAGATTTTTAAATGTTATTAATCAACCATTGGTCACCGTACAGTCTGGTTTATTGTTGGTTATTTATCTATTTATTTAGAATTGGTAACTGGGAGGCAGGCTGAGCCGAGCTCATTTCCAGGTGCGACCTGGGGAAGGGGAGGGGAGAAGCACAGTTACAAACAAAATACAGCCAGTCAGGTGATGTGGTTACAATGAGTATAACATAAAGAGCATAAGTTGAGTGCAGTGCCGACAGAACAGTAAAACATTGCATATGGAGGACAAAACAATTGGCATACAAATCATTTATGCAACTTGGACAAACTCAAAGTGCATAGTGCTAAAGTCAAGGGAAGTCGAGCTGGTGCTGAAAGTAGGAGTCAAAACAGGCTGATAAACTTCAGTGAGGTTGCCAGGACTCTGAGGTTAAGAGGGAGGTAAGGGTGGTATTTAACATTTAGACAGGGACAGAGGAAAACCACATGAGGACAGGATCCTGCAGTTTAGGAGGACGGATTTTAAAGAAATGGGTGACTGCCTCAGAAACTGCCTCATGGGGGGATTGACGGGGGGGTAGAGGTACAGTGTGGAATGATAAGGAAGGGCATAATTAAGGCAGCCAGCCTCTGCATGAAGGAAATCAGTAAAAGCAGAAGGAAAAATTGACCATTATGGTTCTTTAGGAAAGCGGCCAGAGTAGTGAAGGAAAAAAGGGTGGCATTCACGAGGTATAAGGAAACACAGTGGAGGAAGACGGGGAGATGTACCAAGAGAAGCAGGGAAGGCAATGAGGGGAGCAAAGGTACAGAAAGAGAAAAGGATAGCCAAGGGGTAGCTAAAGGGTATAAGACATTCTTCAGGTACATAAGTTGGAAAGAGAAAAGCAAGGGGAAGGGCAGTGGAGGACTGCGCAAAAGAGGAGAAAGGAAAAGCTGTCTCCTGAACAGGTACTTCTGCTTAGTCTTCACAGTGGAGAGAACAGGGGGATGGACCACCAGGGAGCAGCAGGAACAAAGGGGGGAGATGGACATAAGTCCATTTTCAGAGGAAAGAATCCTGAAGGGACTTGCAGTTCTGAAAGTGGACTAGATGTGGGACTGGAGGGGATATACCTAAGGGTACTGAAATAACTCAGTGAGGTGCTAGCTGTCCCACTGATGGCCTTATTCAACAGCTCTCTGGAAACAGGCATGGTCAAGAGCACTGGAGGAGAGCAAACCTGGTCCCTCTACATATGAGCGGCAGCAGGGAGGAGGCTGGCAACTGTTGGCTGGTCAGTCACACCTCAGTTGTGGGGAAATAAATAGAAACCCTGTTAAAGAAAGGGTTGGTACAATATCTTGAATCCAGTGGGTTGCAAGACCACAAGCAGCATGGATTCACAGGGAACGGGGGTTATGCCATGTGAATCTGATTGATTTCTTCGATTCAGTGACCAGGGAACTAGATGAGGGGATGGCAGTGAACGTGGCCTTTCTGAACTTTAACAAGGCTTTCAGAACCTGCCACACAGGAGACTGATAAAGAAACTGAGCAGCCTGGGGGTGGGATCTAAAGAGGTGATTTTGGTTTGAAACTGGTTAACAGATAGGAGGCAGAAGGTGGTGATTAACTGCAGTCACTTGAATTATGAGAGCATGACCAGCAGGGTGCCACAGGGCTCAGGACTGGGACCGATCCTCGCAGTGTCTTCATAAGTGACATTGCCGAAGAACTGAAGGGAAGATATGTCTTTTGCAGATGGCACCACAGTCTGTAATAGGGTGGACACTCAGGAGCGGCGGAGAGAGAATATGTAGGGATCTTGGGAAACTGAAGGTGTGGTGAAGAGCATGCCAGTTTAGGTTCAGTGCCAAAAGTGCCAATTCATGCACCTAGGCATAGGAATCCAGGAACTGAGTATAGGATGGGGTGGGTACTGACATTCACTGAGCAGGAAAGGGGCCTTGGGGTTATCATAGCTGAGGACCTCAAAGTGGCAGAGTAGTGTCACAGAGCAGAGGGTAGGGCCAATGGGATGCTGGGATGCATAAGAAGAGGTATTTCTGGCAGGAGGAGGGAGGTGGTGTCACTATATTGCTCACTGGTGAGACCCCACCTGGAGCATTGTATTCAGTTCTGGAGGCCACACCTCAGAAAGGACAGATAGGGTGGAGGCAGTCCAACTAAAATGGTGCAGGTGTTGCACCTCACGAGAGAGACTGAGGGATCTTAACATATACACCATGAAAGAGAGGAGAGTGGGAGGGGACATGACAGAGATCTACTAGCACCTCACAGAGGTGAACAGGGAGCAAGAGGGGAGTCTCTTTCAAATGGCAGCACCAGGACCAGAGGATATGCGATGGAGTTGGGGAGGGAGGTTAAAAGGGATGTTAGGAAGTACTGTTTCAGGCAGGCCCAGTGGCGCTGAGGGTTGAGGCACTGGACGCCACACCTCACGCTATACCGGCAACCCAGGTTCAGGAGCGAACACGGGTCACCAGGGGTCGGCTGGAGGAGGACAGGATTGAGCATCCGGAGGACTGCTCTCTTGTCCTGGGAGGAGGGAGGGACCTTGATCCCATGCTCTGGAGGCTCCTAGCGGTGGGCGGGGGCACAGCAAGCATGCGATCCAGCAACCAAGTGGATTGGCTGTGGCAGCAATCCTGTAGGCCGCGACGGCAGCATGTGCACCCACGCTGGGTACTTTGCATGTCGGAGCCACGGGGAGGGAACCAATACCAGAAAAAACCCTGGCTGTGAGAGGAGGCATCAGCAGCCTGAGGGACGTCGGCCCACATCCCCAACACTGGGACTTTCCTGACCAAGATCCCCAGGGTCCTTGCCCTGCCCTGCCCTGGCTGGACTGTCTAGATTTCAGACGACACCCGGTAAGTGGATGGGTGGCCCCGCCCTGGGGGGTATAGATCCAGGGGGGCTGGCTATGGTCAGGGGCAAAGGGTGAGGCACTCCACAGTCAGGGGGTTTCAGGTGGGGAGTTAAGCGCTGTGGTCAGGTGGGTTCATCTGAGAGATGCCCTGAGATGCGTTCCAGGTGATAAAATAGAATTGAAAAAAAAAAATGGAAATACTGTTTCACTGAAAGAATGATACACGCTTGGAAAAGACTGCCAGCTGAAGTGCTGGAGGCAAAAACAGTAGTGGGGCTTTAAGCATGCATGGGATACACAGAGGGTAATATTAGTAAATAGTCAGAGAGGAGGGAGGGTCGCCAGAGACCATTCAGGGTCTGAAGGGAACATCTAGGCAGACTGACTGGGCCAAGTGGTCCTTTTCTACTGACAAATTTGATGTTTCTCGATCATTGATATATTCACATCGCCACTGAGACCACTGTTAACGGTTGTAAGAGAGGTTTCACTTACATTCATAGGGTATCAGAACCGCGCACTTTCAGTTTGCAATTCTCATACCCAAAACATGCACTTGAGACCACTGTTATAAATGTAATTAATTTACATTATAACTTGACATAATTTTTAACCCTTGCAGGGCTGCAGACTGATATATCAGTCCTAAATTCCTATACGTTCTAATTCTGTCAGCAGCCTATGGGTTAACTAATCAGGAATGTTTATTTCTAAACATGCCTGACATTCTTGTAACCATACGAGGTCTCCGGCCATTTGAAACAACAGAAGCAATTCTGAATTTCCGAAGTGCTACGTTCAGTATGTTTAATCCAGTTCCCACACAGGCATTTCTCGTATTTTTTTTACAAAGGGAAACAGTTTGATTTTACATCAAGTTTCATTTAAAAAAGTAGAGAAGTTTTAACATGCTTTAAAGTATGTTTATTGGTACAGCTCATGGGTCTCTTATGGTTACAGTAGTGCTTTTTTAAGTCCTTCGCAGGGTTCAAATAATTGACTAGCAGTTTTTTCCTGGGACAAAACTAACTGTACAGAAAGCATTTATATAGGTTTTTTAGAAGTGTTATGTTTGTTAAACACAGTGAGGCAAGTACTATGCATTTTCACAATGTTTTAGAACATTTATGAGCAAAACGCTAATCAACTTTTAGAGTTAAATAAAACCCTGCTTTGTGTGCCACAACTGCTCAACTAAACTTTGCAGTACCATCACCACAAGAACTCAAAAAGCTACTCTTATAACCATAAAAGATGACAGAACTATATCTATAAAAATATAAAAGCAGTCTTCGTTTGAGTTGTTCCACAGAATGAGAAAGTTAAAAGCCAGCATGTTTGTTAGAAGGGGTATATTTATAGTTCAATTGGCTTACATGTTCTTTCTCCAGTTTTATCTTATATGCATATAGAACAAAGGGATTTCCTTAAAAATACATGCTGAAAATAGTCTGTGAAGTGAGAATTGAACTTTTGACCCTTGTATATTTTTAGAAATATTTTATAAAAAAAGAAGCATAATTTGTGACACATACATTTGCTATGATTTAGTAGGCTGTGTTTGAAATGCATCTGATCTCTAGTGTTACTGAATTTTGTAACCTTTGTGTTTTTGAGATTGTTGATCCATTTCAGATCCTTGTGGCAACCAATAAAGCAGTTCATCTACATAAACTTGGGAAAATGAAGACAAGGACCCTCTCTTCTGAAATTATATTCAACCTTTCCCCAAATAACAATGTAAGTCATGGTCTGTCAGGAAACTGTTTGTGCATTCTGAGATGATCTTTCATTACCTCCTTTGCATTTGTTTACCAATGCAATTGTTTCTCAAAGTATTTTGAGAAAAAAAAGGAAAAGTAATGCATGCTGATTAAAATCCAAAATTTGTATTACTTTATGTTTCCTAATTTATTTTACTGAGGATAACCTACTTTAGATGCAACATCTCATTTTCAGTGGAGCCCAGTTTCCAGCCAGTTCACAGCACTTCAAGCTCATGGCCTTACAGCTTGTTCAACCCCTCGATGGTATTATTTTCTTATATACCACACTTTGCCATCATGTATTCTCTCTGTATACATAGAGTGGGAGAGAGAGAATAAATGATGGCAAAGTGTAATATACAAGGAAATAATACCATCAAGGGGTCTAACATGCCATAAATGGGCTTGTTTGCCCCTGAGATGGTACTGTATTATTTCACAAGTATGACAGTCTCTGCCACCTTTTGTTTCATACATAATGTATTAGGTTTTAATTTTTTTTTTTGATTTATTGAAGTCTTAGAATTACAACCCTTTGGGTCAAAGATTCTTTTGCAAAGGCTCCACGTCAGATTTACAAACCGGTTAGAAAAAAAATTACAGGAGATTAATACAGTATATTATACATAGGATACGAGTATACAGATAATACAGTACATTATACAGCTGCTTGCCCTTGAACAGGGCTTCTACAGCTCCCTACGGTTGGACAGCACCTCCAGCCGCCAACCGAGACCAGGACCCCGGACTCGAGCACACAGCAAGCTGCTTGCCCTTGAACAGGGCTGCTACATCTCCCTACAGTCGGATGGCACCTCCAGCCACCGACCGAAACCAGGATCCCGGACTCAAGCACACAGCAAACTGCTTGCTCTTGAACAGGGCTGCTGCAGCTCCCTACAGTCGGACGGCACCTCCAGCCGCCGACCGAGACCAGGACCCCGGACTCAAGCACACAGCAAGCTGCTTGCCCTTGAACAGGGCTGCTACAGCTCCCTATGGTCGGACAGCACCTCCAGCCGCCGACCGAGACCAGGACCCTGGACTCAAGCACACAGCAAGCTGTTTGCCCTTGAACAGGGCTGCTACAGCTCCCTATGGTTGGGCGAGCACCTCCAGACACTGACCAAGACCAGGACCCGGACTCAAGCACACAGCAAGGTATGGCGGCAGCACAGCCAGTCAGATCCCGGGTGCTTCTCACTTCCCCGCTCTGATTGGCCAAGACTTCTCCCCATTTCTTTGCCACCTGGCACTCAGTTTAAACTTAAGCTGATTACAGTATTAGAAATACTATTACCTCTGTATTACTGGAAGAAAATTGTTTGTACAGTTTCTAAGTGTTGCAGCTGTTTTCTGGCTAATTTTCTGGTGCTACCCAACCCCCCCTTAGCAAACTCTCTGCGTTTGGCGCCCAAATCCCAGCCCCTTTTGTCTTTCTAATTTTCTAGCCCCCTCTAAGCTCTGTCTACCTGCCCAAATCTGCTATTTAAACTGCTTTTTTTTCTCTGTCCTCTCAGCTGCTTGCCCTTGAACAGGGCTGCTACAGCTCCCTATGGTCAGATGGCACCTCCAGCTGCCGATTGAGACCAGGACCCCGGACTCAAGCACACAGCAAGGTACGGCAGCAGCACAGCCAGTCAGATCCCGGGCACTTCTTGCTTCCCCACTCCAATTGGCCAGGACTTCTCCCCATTTCTTTGCTGCCTGGCGCTCAGTTTAAACTTAAGCTGATTACAGTATTAGAAATATTATTACCTCTGTATAACTGAAAGAAAATTCGTCCCTCCACTCTTTAAATACACTATCTCCCCTCCCACATTCTCTCTCGCTCTCCCATTTGCTACCTAAGACCTTCCTGTAATTGGTCACAGTACCACTCAGGACCCTATCATATTCCCTCACCCACCTCCTCATTGCTCTCTTCTCATCCTCCTCCACAGTGCTGCCATGGTAGATAGGGTGCCACCTTTACTTCCGAGCGGAGCCATGTCTCTCCTGCCTAGCAACCTGCCATTAATTATTTGTATTCTCATCTGCCACCCTCCCCTCCTCTCAACCATGCCACCTACCGCTCCCAGTCTCCCCTCTCTCTTCCTGCCAATCCCCGTAAGACTCCATTACTCCACCAGCTTGGCGACTTCTTATACTCACACCCAAGTCTTGGCCCACTCGGTCACATGACCCAGCCCCTTCCTCTTCAACCCTTCGCCCTCATGGATACTACTTCAACTGTTCGCCCCATGCCCAGCCCCTAAATATCGATCGTGCCCGCTACTAAGGCGACGCTCACTCACTTCCTGGTGCTTACAACTGTTTATACACTACCTAACATTCGCTCTCCTGCTCCTTGCAGAAGGCGACATACTCCCAAACCCCGGCCCACTATCCACACCTTCCCTCCCACACTCAATGTGCCCCTTCCTAACCCGTCCTCCACCGCACTTCCACTGGAAGTCCGCTCCCTCATGGCCTGCGTCTTCTGCATCTAAATATAAGAAGCCTTGCTCACAAACTTGATTGTCTCCTAGTACTCGCTGCCCACTATGCCCCAGACATTATCACCCTTCTGGAAACGTGGCTCAATAAAAACATCACTGACCCATCGGTCGCCATCCCAGGCTATGCTGTGGCCCTTCAGGACATGGCCACCAGAGGTGGTGGTGGTGTGTCCATCTATATAAGCTCAGACTTGCACTATTCGATTGTCCTAGCTAAGGCTGAACCTAAAGCCTGTGAGCTTCTACTGTTACAACTGTCCCCTCCCTTTCTCACTCCCAATCTACATTACAGGTACATACTGCCGACCAGGCACACCTGCCTCAACTGTCACCCACCTCCTCTCGCAAATCTCCTCCTTACCCCTACAGGTGAATTATATATAATCGGAGATTTTAATCATAATTGGCTATCAGCAGCCCTCAATAAAGCCTGGACCGATGTAACTGGACTAAATCTCTCAAAAATCATCACCGAACCCACTCGCTAAACCTCAAATCAGGCAACCACTCTCTTCTAGACTGGGCCCTGACCACCCATCCTACCAGATCATCAAGTCTGGTCTACTTCCAGACTCCGTGGCGACCACCATATTACCTATATAGTCCGTGAAATTCCGCTCCAAACCATCCCTAAGTTCCTGGTCCAACTGTCCTACAAATCACTCAACCTTGCTCCCTTTTTAGATGACCTTGCCCTAGCAAGCTGGGCCCCATCCACTACTATCTTCTCCATTGATGATACCCTCCTTCACTTCAAAAGCACATTCCTCAATATCTGGGACACTCTATGCCCCAATCCGTTGACAAGGGTATGGGGTAACCACCTGCCCTGGATCACCCTTGAACTCATAGCATGCCAAATCGCCGGGACCAAGCCTGGAGGCTCATAAATCTCACGCCACCCACAAGACCTCTCTACGTACCGGATGCCTTGAAACAAGTGTACCAGAGCAACTCATATGGCCAAAACGGAGTATTTCAACTCCTCCCTCTAGACAAACTTAAATAATCCCTCAAAATTCTGGAAGGTCATTCACTCCCCCTGTGCTCCACCAACTGCAACTCCCACTCCTCCCTAAATATTAACAACTCCCTTCTCTCGGAACCTAGAGCAGTAGCTGCCAAGTTCAGCACATGCTTCTCCACATGCGCTGTATCGCTCCTCTCTTTCCTGCCCACCGCTGCTCCATGCACACTCACCGTAGGAATAAAGAACCCTCATGTGCCGCGTACCTTCTCCTTCAATAACATCTCATCAGCAGATGCACTTGATGCCTTGCTATCTCTCAACCCATCAAAAGGCTAATCCTTCAATGGTCTGGACCCCAAGCTCCTCTACCTCTCGCCCTGCCATAGCTGCCCTGCTTGCCAGCCTACTAAATCAGTCCTTCACTGCTGCAGCAGTCCCCAGGCATGGAGCATGCCATAGTCATCCCTCTCCCTAAAGGAAGCGCCTCTGCCTCCATGTCAAACTACCGCCCTATCTCTCTCTCCTGCCGGCACTTGCAAAACTGCAAGAGCACCTTGTGTTCACACAAACTTACCTCCTTTCTCTCTGACTCAAACTTCTTCACGTCTTTCAGTCTGGGTTCAGAAAGGGTCATTCCACTGCATCCTCCTCGACAAGGCTCACTGATACTATACTGTCTGGTATGGATAGAGGGCAGATCACCTCTGCCATCTTTGTCAACCTTCAAAAGCATTCGACACTGTCTCACATACCTTACTACTCTCATGCCTCTCTGAATCTGGGCTCTTCATTGCTGCCACAGACTGGTTCAGTTCCTACTTCACTGGCAGAACACAATCAGTAAGAATCTCCAATGCTGTATCTGACCCCCTTCCTATAACTACCGGCGTCCCTCAGGGGTCAGTGCTCAGACCCATTCTGTTCTCCATTTTTCTAAACGACTTGCCACTTATCTGCTCTAATTCCTCGATCCACATGTACGCAGATGACACTGTACTTTCTCCTTAGGCTCCTCCCAGAAGCGGTAGCTTCTAATCTCCCAAGCTGATTTCGTCAAAATTCAACATTGGTTCAGCATGCACCAGCTCTCCCTCAGTGCTAAAAAAACTGTCACCATGACCTTCGGCACACGACAACACCTGTCCAGGCTCCCTTCCCTCCCCATCTTCCGCACTCTGGACAGGCAAATACTTGAGGATGTCACGTCATTCTGCTACTTAGGGGTTTGGCTCAACCGGCATCTATCCTTTGCTGACCACATCAGTGCTATCATTAAAAAACTGTGCCCCAAGCTAGGAGCCCTGTAAAGAAACCGTGGTAGCCTCCCTCTAACCATGTGCCGGGAACTAGTCCAGAAGATGATACTTCCCTCCTTCGACTACTGCAACATTGTCTACAGTGCTGCTCCAAAGTCCACCTCAATGAAACTAGATACCCTTTTCAATGCCTTCTGCCGCTTTGCTCTTGATGCCCTTCCCCTCACCCATCATTGCAACCTCTACTGGTCCCTGGCATTCCCATCCCTTGACAACCGATGCATTATACACTGCGTCAAATTTGTCTCTAAGTTCTGGCTAGGTGTCCTCCCATCTTACCTTTCCACCATACTCTCATCTGCCCCAACCCCCACACATACCCTTAGATCCCTTGAATCCCGCCAACTAGTAATCCCTCAGCGGAGGACCACTGTTGGCCAAGCAGCCTTCTCTCACCGCTTCTCTAAGCTATGGAATGAGCTGCCTCTGCAAATTCACCACTCCTCCTCTGCCAACTCTCTCTCCACCACCCTAGCAAATTACTTCATGGTAAATTGCTCCTGCACCTGACTCCGTCTGGACTGCCCCACTCCCCCCTCTTTGCCTGACCAGCGGCACATAGCAGATGCTATGAAGCTGGCCTATTTGCCCCAACTGACACACTTTTGAACCTACGCACTAATGTTATTGTTATTGCTAGCCGCTTCTTGTGAGTCTACGTCTGCAATTGTGCAACCCGTGTAATATATACTACAGTATATTCATATACAGTATGTGTATTAAGTATACTATGTGCTTATCTGCAACCTGGTTGTCTATGATATCATCTGTAACTCACACAAAAATGTAACCAAGTGTATTTTACTGTTAAATGTTCTGCTTTTGATAACCTGTTTGTTATCCACCCTCTGTTCCTCCTCCCCCCCAGGTTGCACTGGGAGGCGAGGCAGCTTGTTGCTCAGTGTGCCTTTCCTGGTGAAACAATTTCAATAAATAAAATAAGTACATCATAGATGAGGGCGGAGTGCATAGCAAAGAAACAACATGGCGACTAGATTTAAAATAGACAAGATACAAAACGTTACAGGAAATTAATACAGTACGTAATACATGGGATAAGAGTATACAAGTAATGCAGTGCATTATACATAAGTGCATTATAACTGAGTACATGATAATGAAACAAACATGTTGCAGGTAGTGCTAGCTAATTATGTAAACAGATAGGAAATTAAAGAAAAGAAAGGGAGACCAGAAGGAAGTCAGTTAAGGAGAGTTGTGAGACCACTGGGAGGGTGGAGGTAGGGAGAAAAGTTAAGTAGAAGGTTGTAAGGTATAGAGAAGGAGTAGTAGGAAAGAGTGCAGGTAAAAAATGAGTAAAGTGCAGGAGGGGAACAGAGTGGGGAGGGAGAAATTAGACCAAGATAAGGTGGGGAGGAGCAGGGGAAATTGAGGGCAAGCCATGAGCAGTCCCAGACTTTCCAGTAAAAGCTAGGAGCAGTCACAGCTAGTTACAGAGAGTAGGTGCTGCTGAAGTTTAGTTTAATGGGACCCAATTTAACTGTGCAGGAAACCAGAGGAGGCAGGCCGTTAGGCAGGACAGGGCCATGTGGAAAAACGCTCACTGCCCTAGGGATGTCCTTATGGAAAGGACTAGAGTAAAGGCATATAAGGCATGGTTCAATATTAATATCAGCGCATAAGCAATTAGCGCTGCACATATAGCGCAGTCATGTTGGCGCTATGCTCTATAGCGTATAGTGAAAAAGCGAAAATAATAGTGTTTTGACTCAATCAACAAAAAGAAATACACCCTACCTTCCTTCTTGAAGAAATACTGATATCGGGTCAAGGTTCACGTATGTTTGTGTCTATTCTGTCCCTCACAACTAGTGTTATTCTCAGCACTTCCCCCTACAGTCTCTTCCTGTCCCTTGCTGTCCCTCGTTCTCCCTTCCTGTCCCACGCACTGCTGTCAAAATAGTGCAGAATAACAGCAGCATGAAGCGATTGCAGTTAAAAAGGTAATCTTTATTTAATATGCAATACTCCCAGCTAGTGATTCAGCAAAAAGTATGAAGTATAATGGCAGAGTCGGTTCACAGTAGTGGTACTGTTCGGGCATCTAGGCCTGCAGCTAAAAATTATAAGCTACCCCCCTCAGATACTCAGCTCTAGGTCTTTCCCTGTATTCCTGCACTATACCACAAATAACACTTTGCAGTCATATACTTTTTCTCATTTTCACACAGTACAGCTTGCCACTAGCTGCTCCATCAAGGTGGTGTTGCACTGCTGTTCCATTTTTAGATACTCAATGAACTCCACGGATTTACCTGATTTTGTACATACGCTACATTGCCAGACGCTATTTTGGTCCCACGCTGAGATTACAGCGCTATTTTGACCCGCGCTATAGTGGTTGCGCTATATTTGCTGGATACCATCAGAGCTCCTAGTAGAACAAGGGTTAGGAGCAGGGGAGATGAACTGCTGGACCGAGGGAGAGGAGAGTGAGGTGGTAAGCTTCTTGACCAACAGGCAGGTGTGATAGTCAAGCCTCCCCTTAAAGTTTAGCCAGTTAACTTGACTGTAAAGCTCGCAGGTATGGGTTAGCTTTGGTGCTCCTGTTATGAGGTGACATGTTTTATTGGGGGAGAGCATTATTCTTTTAAGAGCAGTGTCAGATGCAGTTCCATAGATCACTATACCATTATCTACTAGGGATATAATGGAACTAGTGACAACCAGCGGAGGCTTCAGTTTGTTAGGCAGCTCCTATGCCTGTAGCAGAGGCTGATTCTGGTGTTTACTGCTTTGCAAACCAGATTAATATATTCTTGGTAGTAGAGGAGGAGTCTAAGGTGATCCTGAGGTATTTAAAACTCCTAACCTGCTCAAGTGATGGCGTTGACTATTTCGGATGTTTAGTGATACTCCTTTATGTTTATTCTGGTGGTTTGCAAACAGCATTACTTTGGTCTTTTTGTAATTGATGCTAAGTTTATGAAAGGAGAACCAGGACTCGATTTGTGTAAAGCTATTTTGCAGGCATTGTTCAAGCATAAGGAGTTCAGGATGACTAGAGAAAATAACTGCAACATCTGCGTAAAGGAGTAGGTTGCCAGAGCAGGCTTGGGGAAGGGTATTTAGAAAAAGACTAAACAGGAGCAGGCCAGTAATTGAACCCTGTGGAATCCTTGAGTGAACTGGCTTACTGGAAGAGAGGGTATCTAGGATTTTAACCTCTGGGACCTCCCAGAGGTAACCATCAAACCAGGTGGTAGCATCAGAGGATAGGCCCAGTCCCAGAGAGGCAGAGAGAAGGCCATGGTGGACCGTGTCAAATGCTTTTGTTAGGTCTGTGTATGCAGACCCAACCAAGTGACCTCAGTCCAGAGCTTTATGTATAAGCTAGTGAACTCCAGGAGGTTGTGGAAGTACTGTGGTCCTTCCTGAAGCCATGTTGCTGGCTACACTGCAGATTATACTTGGCAAGATATTCAGAGATTTGATCATTCACTATTCTTTCAAGGGTTTTAGAAATAGGGGGAGAGAGATGGGGCGATAGTTACCATGGGCAGTTCTGTCACCACTCTTGTGAACAGGGGTGAGTATTGCAGATTTCCACTGGGAGGGAAACTGACTTGAGACAAAGAGAAAGATTAAGACTTTTGGTGAGGGGTGGGAGTACTGCATCAAATGTTAAATGAAGTAATTTTAGATGAAGAGAGTCACCACTGAATCTGGACTTGCCCAAGACTTGTGAAAGGTAGGATCTAGCTAGGAGATATTACTCTGAAGCAGAAGGAGGGATACCAATAAGGGCAGATGATGAAGGGGATAGAGGGGTTAATGGGTCACTGAAGAATCCGAGGAAACAATACTTAGATCAGTAAAAGCATTATTGAATGTATCTGCTATGAGCAGTGAATCTTGGGTAGTAACTCCATTGATATTTAATAGGAGTGTTAGATTTACCCATTAGGTCCTTAAGATTTTGCCAGAACTTAGTCCCATTACCCCAGGAGGAAGAAAGGCAGATTGTATAGCACTCAGCGTTAGCCGTCTTATTTCCCAAAGTACAGACATTTCTGGCTGCCCGATAGTGCTGTCTATCTGCAGGAAGTCCAGACCCCAGAGCCTTGTGCCAGAGGTTATCCAGTGAGCCATTGATTTTAAAAGGCGGGGTTGCCAGGGATTGTCCTGGTTTTCAGCTACGTGTCACGAAGGGGTGCAAAAATGTCACATGCGGAGTTAAAAGTGGAGATAAAGTATGAAGGGCATCATCAGTATTAGTGGCAGAGTCAAGAGGGACCAATCAGAGTTGAGAAGGTTGTTTTGATTGACAAGCATGCCTTTCTTAAGGAATCGTTGAGGAGGCGAAATAGGCGGGGTTTTAATGGAACCATTCGACCATTGGCAGAGGGTAGGGGAATGGTCGCTTAACGAGTCAGGTAAGACTGCAATGCAAGAGGGTCTTTCACAACAATTAGTGAGTATAAGGTCAATGAGAGTGCTTGCTCCTGTTTTATAGTTGATCCTAGTGGGATAGGATATGACCTGCGATAAGTTGAGGGCCGCAGCTGCATCCTTAAAAGAAGCCATGGCAGGGGCTAACCAGTTAGTGTTGAAATCACCGAGTAGGATAACCTCAGACGAGCGGGGACATGGGGAAACCCAGTCCAGGACAGCATGAAACCCCAGCTTGGTGGAATGTGGGGGATATGGATAGAGAGCACAGTGAGATTTTTGCACTTTACCAGTGGCAGTTTTAATCACCAGGACTTGAGCAGTGTTGCCAGGTAGGGAGCAAGGCAGCATTTGCCCTAGTAAAGAGTTGGCCAGAAAGATGGCACAACCCCACTGCACTTACCCAACCTATCCTCCCTGTAAAGTGTGTAGCCGTTTAGGGCTACTGCTGAGTCAGGTATAGTGGGGACAGCCAGATCTCTACACAGAGAGGACATCTGGTTTCTGAAGTACAACCCAAGCTTGGAGTAGGTCAGGTTTTAATGTCAGGCTACAGATATTTACCAAAGCAAGCTTTAGCCTACCTGCAAGGAGGTTGGAGGGGCAGGGCAATGAGCCCAGTCCCGGTTAGAGTGGATGTTACTGGAAAGAAGAAATAAGAGGAGACCTATGTGAACTAACACACGTCTAAGCAATTTGGGGGGGGTTGTATTTTACGGGAGTTTTTAGTATCAGTAATGGGATGGAGGAGAGAGAAAATATGTGGATGCAAAAGGTGACAGATGAAAGTGGGGGTAAGGTAAGCTGTCAGTCTGACTCAGAAAATTAGGTGAGAGCGATACAGAAGCACTTACTGTAATAGAGACAGCAGCGGTAGAAAAATTCTAGAATATAGGTGGAGGCAGGTGTATTGGGGAGAGGTAAGATCAGACAGAGGATGAACACAGAGAGGTTGACAGGAGACCACATGGTGGTTCTATAGTATCGGTAAGAGTAGGGAAGCAGAATAAGTGTGAGAAGAGTTTGAGAGGAACCAGTAGCACAGTGGTAGGGTGACAGCCTTCAGTGTGAAGGGACAGAGGTTCAAGTACCACAAGGGGAGATTGGACACTTTTTGCTATGTCCTATATTTTACCATAGCGTTGAGGAGGGGATAGGGTGGTTGTTACATGTGTTATTGAGGGGCTTTTTACTTAGGTTATTAAGCTGCTTGTTACATGCACTATTGGGGTGGTTTGTAGTGTGTTAGGTAGTAATGTGCTATTAAGGTGTTAATAACACATTAATGTACTGTAGTGGAAATATATATACATATAGATAGTATAGCTGTGTGTGTATGTATACGGGGTAACCCTTGCCTCAGTGTTTATGCACAGAGGTTCTTTGTCTTTATATGTATGTGTATGTATATGTTACTGAGGTGTTACTAACACATTAAATCTAGAATAATATATGGGTAGGTGGTTATAACGAGAAATTTACACACACACCCGAGGTGTGGGATGCCACATAAACCCCGAGGGCGGCCCGAGGGTTTATTAGGCATCCCACACCATAAAAATCGGTTTATACCACCTACCTATATCTTATTTTATATAATTGCTGACCACAATTTTTTTCATCCATAGTATGTTTATTTGAGAAACTGTGTTATTTGGTAAGAGAGTAGCTGACTGCAGCAGTGCTGTGATTCATTAACTGTGCATTTTATTGTACATCTCAGTAGCAGTAAAATAGATTAACTACATTAAAACTTAATGATTTCATTACATTTCTTTTACTGTTTCACTTACAGTACTTGAAATAGTGAGGTCTGTGTGGTAACTTCGCTCGGTAACCACGTGTTGCACCTTAACTAAAACAGGTGTCAAACTTTAAACAGTACTGAACAAAGAACATTTGTTAATGTTTTCTAAAGTTCTTTAACTATTTTGCATGTTTACGCGTTTTTCTGTTGCACTGTAAGGGCTCTGGTTGCTATGGTTATGTAATTGCAAGGGAGATCTCAGGGAGTTGCTTGAAGATCTCGCAATGCGTGTGAGGAGAAAGAGAATTTTTTTGTAATGTTTTCGGGTGTTTTTCTTGACAAGACACTTTTCTTTGATGGTCAGAGTTGAAGCAGTGAGAGGAGCCAGACTGAGGTGACAGACTGCGAGGTTGTAAAGAAAAATGTGTTTCCTTTACAGGTGTTGGTGGCTCCGCTGCTCAGAGAGAAAGCTGGCGCGTGTTAGCTGGTTATAACAGCAAATTATAACCGGCTTTCTCTATGGAAAAAAATTGTGGCTAGTAATTATATATAGAATAATACATGGGGGGGAGTGCATAACAAGAATTTAATGCATACCCGAGGTGTGGGATGCTACACGAAGCCCAAGGAGTTTATCAACGCATCCCACACCGAGGGTGTGCATTAAATTCGAGTTTGGCCCTCACTCCAATGAATTGTTTTATGTAATTGCTGCATCGGTTTTTTTGCCCCTAATATTTCATTTTCTATTACAAAAAGTGTCATTTTGACTAGCCAGTAGATGGTGCTGCTGAGCACATTGTCCTATTTGTGAGCGCTTAGTTCTTTAAATTTGTTAAGTCTTCCAAAGTTCCTTCTCATTTAAAGATGTATTTTTGTTGTTGTTATAACTAATTTGAATGGGTCCTAGTAGGTGGAGTGTTTTGAGTAGCACAGTGGATAGCCATGCAGCGATGACAGTTGCGGTTGGGCTGATTGATTAGCTGATTAGCCGCAAACTGAAAGATCCATTTTTGTTTAAAAAAAGAAAGAAAAGGGGGGGGGCAGAAAGAAGACAGCCTGTTTTGGTGAGTGTGATGACTAGATTAGTGTGGTCAACTCATTGTTGCCCAGTGCCATACTGAGAAAACAACTGTTGCTTTTCTCGAGTTGTTGACGAAGAGAGCTCTAAGCATGCGCACAATGTGGAAACCAGCGCATGTTCACCATTATAACCTGGGTTATCGTGACAATTATAACGGCTTTCCCTATTGAAAAAAATGATGCCAGTTATTACTACAGTGTAATTAGCTAATTTGCATCGTAATACACTAACCGGCTACCATGACATATGGGGAAATCCGTGACAGCTTTTTCTAAGGGACGAGGGCCCAACTATGTAGTGTATATGTGTAATAACCCACAACAGAGCATGCATTTCTAGAGAATTAATTCCTCCCCGGCGAATTGTAAGGCACAAAGCTAACAGCTAAGAGATTTTCACTGCACCTGGAAAGTGCATTAATTCTCAAGAAACCCATGCCCTGGAGTGGGTTATTAAGCTTCTAAAATAAAAAATGTTTTGTTGTTTTTTTAAAGGAAAAATATTTTATTTTCCTTTAGTTAGGTTGTTGCTAGGTAGAATATGTTAGGTTAGTAACAATGGCGGAGTGCATTTGAATGAACCTGGAAAGTGCATGCAGTTTAAAGTAAATTGTTAAGATTTTTGTTTTCTATTTTGGGCTTCACAGCCTATTACCTTAAGTTGGTACTAGCCTTTTCCAGCAAAATAAAATGAATTTTTAATGAGATCCTGCTTGGGAGGAGACATTGTAACTGAAACTGAACCCACATCCAAGGGATCCTTCCACTTCCGGTCCACTGGCACCGCCCCCACGGAAACATTCCGTGATGCCTAAACAGGAGAGCACAGGGATGTTTAAATCAATAAAGTTGCTATGATTCTGAACCTCATTTTGTAAATATGATAAATATGTATGTATAAGGTATACAGTGGGGGTGGGGCTGTTAGATAATAGATTAATTTTTACAGGTTCAAAGGTAGCCTCACGAGTTGCAGAGTGAAGTGGAGCCATGAGTGATGGTCCCAAGTTCACTTTGGAATGAGTTAAAATAAAACCTTTATCTGACAGCTAATCCCATCGTGTATCTGATATTTTTTTTTTTTTAGTTGTTTAACCAGGAGTAGCACACTAAGCTGAAAGCTTTTTACAGGAGCATCCTGAGAACTGAGGAAGTTAGTGACTTGCTCAGGGTCACACAGTATGTAAGTGGAAGCTGTGGGATTCAAATCCAGGTCTTGTCTGCTGGATGTCCCCAGATTTGCAGCTCAGAGCCTTAAACTACTGCACTATACTGCCTCTATTTATGCATTACATGCTAGCTGGTGGGTATAGTCAGATTTTTGGTATTTATTTTTGTTTTTAAATGTTCTTATATTTTTGTGAGACTGTTTGTCTTTTTTTTATTGTGCCGTTAGTGGATGGTTGCTAGGTGTAAGTGGTTGTAGATTGTGATGCCTCAACATGCTAATGTCCCTGACAGCCGCAACGCGTGTTTTGATTGGTTAGTTGTCTGTTTTTATGAATAATTAAGGAGAAAAATGGCATGTCTCTAAGGCGAGAGAGGACAAAGTATTACGCTTTTTCCTTTTGTAGTTGTGTTTTCTAATTCGTTTACTTTGTTTTGCAAGTGTTCTTTATTTTTCAGTTAAAGAGCTAGTGTACTGCCTGGAAACTGCCTGCAATTAATTGTAACTTTAGAATGTGATACGGCTATCACTTCTTATATCTCAAGCATTTTTCTTTTCTGTTTGCTAATTTTCCACCTGGCAGTACTGGGGTGATGTGTGGAGCAGCACTCTGTCTGGAGGGAAAAATCAGTTCTGTTCCTCCACTACATCAACAGTGAGACAGCATTGACTATGAATCACCAGGGCCACTGGGTGTGGAATTTTGTAGCAGATTTTGCGGAATTTCAGGACTTTTTCTCCCAAATTTCAGGGACTTTGCATGTATTTTGCAGTGATTTTGCAGGCTGCTGGGCACACATTTTCCTTTGTGAGGTACAAGTATGGGGTTTTCAATTTCAGATGCTTTGTGATGCATATCAAAGTCAGCCATCAAAAGGTATACGTTTGTAAAAAACAAACAAAAAACACAGCCACACACAAAAGGTACAAGTTTTATTTAAACACCCACAACTGATTAAAAAACAATATACATTATAATAGTAGCATCATTGTCAAAGCAGTACCACCACCACCTCTAATAATTCAAACAATAAACATTATTAGTATTCTGTATTAAAAGTATAGTACCACCACCACCCCAGATCGTCAAGAAAGGATTTTTTTACATCATAGAATGAGCAGCAATGGTTATCCAACAAAGATCTTTAAAATTTCTTATTGTACTTCAACATAAGAAGTAGTTTAGTGTTGTCATCTGTCAAACTTCACCGATTGTCTTTTAAAAGGTCTGTGTACAGCGAAAAAGTCAATTCAACGTCTGCTGTGCTTATGGGAAGCCAGATATACCTTTTTGCCACAGCAGCAAGATGTGGAAGCGTATCCCTTTGTGCTTCCCACCACTCAGCAAACTTAAAATTGTCACTGGGTGCTGACTGGGCGAAAGTTCTGTACCCATGCCATTCAAAGTTTGAAACACCAGCCAGAGATGGTAGCTCCTGGGTGTGTTTTACTTTTTCTTGTCCAGTGTTGGCAGCTGCTTTGGGTCAAAGATTCTGGCAGCTTAGAATGTGCCGACTGAGGGATGAGATTTTAAAATTTTGTCCAGTTTCTCACTGCTGTCCAACATAACCTTCTAAAAAAGGTTCACACAGTTTTGATTTTCATGTAACTGACAGCGGGACAACATTTCTACTGTGTTTGGTCTGTATTTAGTTTCCCCTGCGGTGGCACAGAAGTCCAAAAACAAATGCACAATTTGCACCCTTACAAATATGGAGTGTCCTTGTGGCTGGCTGCTTGACTGCAATTGTAGAATAAGGTTAACAAGTTCGAAGAGTGTTCCACCACAAAGTTGTTGTGTTACCAGCTCTGCTGCTTTTGCCTTTCAGTAAGCTCTTCAGGCACTTCAAGGTTGCTGCATCAGATTGTAGCGTTTCAACAAATTCTGTTAACACGAGCAAATAGTCTGCCAAATACTGAACAGCGTTAACCCAGGAGCACCACCGAGTTACCACTGCATACACTGGCATCTTGGGTACAATGCCCTGCTTGGATTCCATGAAGGCAAAGTACTGATGCCTGTGCATTGGGCTCTGGCAAAATATTTTTTTAACAAGGGAAACAGCAGTGTTTAAGTCGTCCAGTGTGTCCGCCTAGACTTCCAAGACCAAATTGAGGAGGTGGGCAATGCAAGTGACATGCACTGCATTTGGTAGGACACAGGACAGCACAGTTTCAAAAGCCTTGTGCATATAACTTGCACTGTCCATGACAATGGCAAAGACTTTATTGAAGTTCACCCCATTGGTGTTTAGCATTTTTAGTAGAGCTTAGGATACTGTGGTGTTGTTTACATGATGCAAAAACTTAACACCAGTTAGGAGTGGCTGTTCTCCAACATTAAGCAATGGTTGGGCCAAAATAGCCAACACGCTACATCCACAGGCATCTGTTGTCTCATCCAGAAAAATGAAGACATCTTGATCCTCCACCGCCTCTTTCAGGGACTGTTCGTGATCAGGCCGAAGTTCTTGGAGGTACGTGCTCCGAAGCTGCGCTGGTCCCGGGAGACTACTGCCTTGTTTTGTGTGCTTCTTTAAGAATTCTTGAAAGCCAGAAGCCTTGTCCAGTGGTATGTCTGCACAGGTCAAACAGCGGACGAAGTCCAGAACAAATTCCTTCCGTTCAATGGAAGATTCTGTTGCTCGACTGAAACATGAAGTCAGCGACTGCTGTCATAGAGGTGTGCCTAAAAAAAAACAAGATATAATATTTTACAGGGAAAAATAAACTGTGCCTGGAAAACAAAACAAAAGCAAACAAGATTTAATCTTTTACAGGGAAAAAAGAAACTGTAGGCCAGCCCAGTGTCATGGAGGGCTGAAGAGATGTGAGCATTACCTCCTGCCACAGTGGCAACCTGTTTGGGAACAACATCAGGTGGCAGGGAGGGAGAGGATTGAGTGTCCAATTGGCTGCTCTCCTCCCGAGTGGGGCTGGGAATCTGCTGTCTTGCTCTTAGAGGCCAGGTGGTAGTGTTGAACTCTAGCAGTAAGGAAGGGGATGCAGGAACAAAGGCACGTGTGCACGGGTGGGGAGGAGAGAAATGGGGTTCCACGGTGCAGAGACAGGTAGAGACGGACCTGGGAGGCAGGGACAGAGCAGATACCAGTCACCCAAGGGGAAAAACAAACAGAGTTATGTAAAAAATAAAATAACTGCAAACATCTGTGCGACTAGTACTTACTTTGCATGTTTTTCTTTGCAGCTTCTTTTCTTTCTAGATGTTTCTGCGACTTCATGTGCATGTCAACTGTATGCTTCTGCACAAAGTCGAGTGTGTGGGTACAAGCACAACAAAACTGCAATCCTCCATCCTCATAAAGATCCTCTGGATATAACTTAACCCGATCCTGGGCACGCACAAGATAAGAGACATGACGGTCCTTGGCCTCTTCGCGAGAAAGACGGAAGTGCTTTGGTGGCAGTGTAGACATGGTGTAGTTTAATTAAACAAAAAAAATTAAGACTTGAGCGAGAACATCAGTGCATAGAGGAGAGACTTTCCTTGATGCTTGATCCTCAATATCACACCACTAGTTTGCATCCCACAATGTTCTAAGCTGGGCAGATTGGTTTCAGAACCTCAGCTAATGGAGTTGCCTTGTCGTGGCTGAACTTGCATAGACTTGCTAGTATCCATGGAACAAAGACTCCAGAAATTCAGTTTTCTTGCTACCTTTTCGTACGCAGCAGGCCCACCTCCACTCCCATCTCCGAGGAACCACAGCAGCGATCAAGGACACACCACGGGAGGTGAGGGGCGGACCCAGGCGACTGCCATACATGATGGAAAAAAATTGTTCTGTGCCACTCTGGTCACTCGCCCCACCCTGCTCTCTCACCAGAGGCCAGAACAATTTTTTTTGCCAAGTGTACCAGTCCACCAGGCCCATCCCTCCACTTCCATCTCCGAGGAACCACAGCAGCTGTCAAGGGGGGGACCTGAATATGCCAGATGTTAACTGGAGCACCTTTGCTGCAGGCACATCCAAAACAGGATCATTCTTGATGCCCTACAGGGGCATGCCTCAGACAGCTAGTATTGGAACCCACTTGGGAGGAGCAATCTTAGACCTGGTACTTTCAAATGGGGACGGAGAAAGAATCTCAGATTTAGAGTGGTAGCCATCTGGGAACAAGTGACCACCAAACAGTGTGGTTCACGATAAACACAGCCATACAATCAAGCCATGCAAAAGCAAGAGTATTGGACTTTAGGAGGGCTGACTTTGGGAAAATGAGAGAGTGCCTCAGAAAAGCACTAGCAAACAGGCAAGAAAGAGGGTGGAAGAACAATGGGGAGTAATCAAAACAGCCATCACAGAGGCAACAAGCCTTTGTGTAAAGCAAATCAACAAAACACAACCTAGGAAAAACGCTATGGTTCTCAAAAGAGGTGGCAGGGAAGGTTAAGGAGAAAAGGATAGCATTCAGGAAATATAAGGAAACACAGAAGGAGCAGGACAGAGAACTTTATCAGTTAAAGCAGAAAAGAGGCTGGGAAGGCAGTCAGAATAGCAAAGGCCCAAACCGAGGAAAGGATAGCCAATTCTGTTAAGAAGGGGATAAGACCTTTATAGGTACATTAGGAGCGAAGAAAGACCAATGGAGGGATACTGAGGCTTAATAAAGGGAGGAAATGTGGGTAGAGGTGGCAGTGAAAAGCAGGGATACTGAGCAGTATTTCTGCTCAGTATTCACAAAGGAAGAGGAGGGAGGTATCTAAACCAAACAAGAGAAACACTCTGAAGGCGGGGTCGATACCAGTCTATTTACAGAAAAAGGGTTCTGAAAGAACTAATAAAACTGAAGGTGGACAAAGCAATGGGGCCTGATGGGATTCACCCAAGAATTCTAAAGGAACTAAGGGTAGAACTAGTGACACAGCTGGCTACTCTCTTTAACAAATCATGGGAGGATGGGGTGGTACCTGAGGACTGGAGGAGGGCAGATGTGATTTCTCTTCACAAAAGTGGGAGCAGAACAGAGGCAGAAAACTATAGACCAGTTAGTTTGACCTCAGTGGTAGGGAAAGTGATGGAGTCACTTCTGAAGGAAAGAATAGTTGAGTACCTAGAGGCCAGTGGGGCAGCATGGGTTCTCAGCGGGAAGGTCATGTCAGGCAGATCTAATAGATTTCCTTGACTGGGTGACCAAAGTAGTAGACCAGGGATGGGGCTGTGGACATGGCCTACCTAGATTTTAGCAAGGCATTTGATACAGTCCCTCACAAAGATTAATACACAAGTTAGCCAGCGTTGGAGTGGGTCCCAAGGTGGTAGCCTGGATAAAAAATTGTCTAGACAACAGGACGCAAAGGGTAGTAGTAAATGGAGTAAACAGTGAAGAAAGAAGGGTTCAGTACTGGGACCGGTCCTTTTTAATGTCTTCATAAGTGACATTGCAGAGGAACTGGAAGGAAAAGTATGTCTCTTTGCAGACAACACAAAGATCTGCAACAGGGTTGATACACAAGATGGAGTGGAAAGAATGAGAAGGGACTTGGCAAGGTTGGAGGAATGGTCAAATGTATGGCAGCTCAGATTCAATGCAGAGAAGTGCAAGGTAATGCACATGGGAAACAAAAACCCAGGGCAAGAGTACACAATGGGGTGAGATACTAACAACAGTAAAAATGGAAAGGGACCTGGGGGTAATTATATCAGATGGCCTAAAGGTGGGCAAGCAATGTGAGAAGGCAGTAAGGAAGGCTGGGGGGATACTGGGATGCATAGGAAGAGGCATCAATAGTAGAAAACAGGAAGTTGTTATCCCTCTGTACAGACAGTTGATGGGACCCCATCTGGAGTACTGTGTGCAGTTCTGAGACCCCATCTCATAAACATAGAGTGGAGGCTGTCCAGAGGAGGGCAACAAAAATGGTGCAGGGTCTGCACCAGAAGACATCTGAAGAAAGATTAAAGGAGCTTAATATGTATACCCTTGAGGAAAGAAGGAGAGAGGGACATGATAGAAACTTTCAAGTACCTCAAGGGAATCAACAAAGTCCAAGAGGGTAGCATCTTTCAGAAAGGAGATGTGCAAGAACAAGGAGCACAATTTGAAGATAGAGGGTGACTGCTCAGAGGTAATGTGAGAAGTATTTTTCAGAGAGGTTGTGGATGCATGGAACAGCCTCCCTAAGGAGGTCGATGGAGTCAAGAACAGTGGGGAATTCAGAATGCATGGGACAGACATGAGGCTGTCCTAGTGGGGAGGTAGGAGGAAGTAAGCTGTTGGTTAACTAGGATCTGCAGCTTATCTGTTGAAGGTAGGAAAATGGGCAGACTAGATGGGCCAAGTGGTCATATCTGCTATCAAATTCTATGTTTCAAGGACACCACGGGAGTGAGGGACTGGCCTTCAGCGCCATATATGATGGAAAAAAATTGTTCTGTGCCATTCTGGTCTCCTGCCCCATCCTGCTCCCACCAGAGGCCAGAATAATTTTTTTGCCAAGTGTGCCAATCCGCCCAGGCCCACCTCACTCCCATCTCCGAGGAACCACAGCGGCGATCAAGGGCGTACCACGGGGAGTGAGGGACAGACCTAAGCGACTGCCATACATGATGAGGAAAAAAAATTGTTCTGTGCCACTCTGGTCGCCCACCCCACCCTGCTGTCTCACCAGAGGCCCCAACAATTTTTTTTCCATGTGTGCCAGTCTGCCAGGCCCACCCCTCCACTCCCATCTCCGAGGAACCACAGCAGCGATCAAGGACACAACACGGGAATGAGGGACGGACCCAGGCGACTGCCATACATGATGGAAAAAAATTGTTCTGTGCCCCTCTGGTCGCCCACCCCACCCTGCTCCCTCACCAGAGGCCAGAACAATTTTTTCCATCATGTGCCAGGCACGTCCCTCCATCCTCCAACAAAGAAGAACCACAGCAGCACAGTTTGACATGTACTTAAAACAAAACATTAACTGTACATTTTAACATGACTTCCACTGCTCTCTGAGGGCCCAATGTTTTTAAAGCACTTCACCTCCTAATCAGGACCCTCTGTGGCTCCCACCATTCCTTTTATTTTACTCCTTGGCTCCCCGAGCACCCTCCGAGCAATACTGTTTTATTAAGACAGTCCCTTTAGCTGAACCCCAAACTTCCAGTCTTCCTCCATTTTTAAACACTTGACCCCCTAGCCTGGAGTCAGACCTTTGGCTCCCACCATTCCTCTTCATTTTTTTTTTTTTTTTGTACTACTTGCTCCCCTGGGCTCCCCAGAGACCCCCAAACAAAACACGATGTTGAACCATTTCAAATCCCCCCCCCCAGCCAGCATATTCTCCCTTACATTGAATTGGTTAATTGCAGCTTACCTGTAACAACAGCAGCAGTATTGAGAAAGGTTCAGCAGCAGCAATTCCAAGTGGCAGGTTGGCAGCACTCTTGTAACTGGAGTGATTTGCTCTTTTTTGAAACAGTTTTGCCAGCCAGCCAGCCAGCAGTCGGCAGAGTAGGGCTGCCAGGCAGGACGTCTCTCCGTTGCTTCTCAGTTGACAGAGTAGGGCTACCAGCCTCTCCGTTGCTTCTCATTGCTTCTTGCTTGTTGCTTCTCGCTCGCTCACTCTCTCTCTCTCGTTCGCTCGCTCGTTCACAGGCTACAGGTGCTCTGCTCTGATTCCCCCCCTCACCTGTCCACTTGTATTTATAGTCCATTCTGATTACTTTGGCGGACCTGAGGGGGGGACAGAGCACAGAAAGGGCATGAGGAAACAAACAAAGGAGGGTTTTGCTGGTGTGACGCACTGTAGTGAGGTAAGTAGCACGTCACACGCCAGCAAACCCATGCGGTGCCCTTGTTCTCTGGGACTCCAAGAGATCAGATGAGATGAGGGCAGTACTTGGGAGATGAGGAGTTCACAGAGGACTGTAGCAGGACAGATGACTGGGGCACAACAAATGTCAGCAGCATATTTTGTGGGGAGCGCATATTTTAGTGGGGGGGTCAAATAATCGCACTTGCCGCGATTTTCCAGTGGCCCCGGATATCACTAGTAACCAATGAGAACCATTTCTCACTGCCAGGTTTCACTTTCACGTGAAGCAACAGAGACTGACTCTCCCTGGTCACTAGTGATTGTCACAATTTCCTGCATTTTGACTAGTACCTTGTGAAAGTGACTGCTCAGGCTGCAAGGATTATGGTGCCTCAAGGTGTTTTGTCTCATTTCTGACTCTGTAGTGGGAGGGACAGAACTGACTTTTTTCCCCTCCAGACAGAGTGCTGCTCCACACATCACCCCAGTACTGCTAGGTAGAAAATCTTTTAATTAGCAAACAGAAAATAAAAAAATACTTCAGATTTTGGAAGTGATAGCTGACTGCATCTGAAAATTACTATTAATTGCAAGCAGTACACTAGCTCTTTAAAAAAAATGAAGGAGACCTTTGAGGAGTGGGAGGAAAGTAAAAGAGATGAAACTGAGCTTTGTTATGAGGAGCGAGATGGGAATGAGCGCGTGCACAGAGAGAGCATGAGTGCTGCAGGTGCAAGTTATGGCCTGGAATGTCCAAGGGAAAGTTTTACTGTTTGAAATAAAGGTACTGTTCTTAGATGTTAAATGAAATTAGTGCAGCAGAGGTACGGGAGGCGTGGTTGGCGGGGTGAGATGAGCAATTGAGGCAGCAAATAATACTGCAGCATGTGAAAGTGAGTAGAGTGGGATGAGGGCAGGAGAGAAAATACTGTATTGCAAGAAAAAAAATGTGAAAAGTGTTTTGAGCTGTTGAGTTAGAGCAATAATGTGTGCTATATGTGAACAAGGTGTTTGAAGGAACAGGAGTGGAGCTTTTCGGTCAGACATCGTGTGAGCAGCACCAGTAATAGCGTGGCTTGGCAGTTCATTTTAAAAAAAGAGAAAAACAACTGGACCAGCAAAAACAAGTACTGAGAAAACAAAAGCATTGTTTTTAAATGGGTGGGAGAGAATCGATATTTTAAGGGGGTAGTTTAATGTATTGTGAGGGCATGTACATTGGAACTTTTTAAGTTTTACTGTGCAAGTAGTGTCTGCCGGCAGGAATGCGGGGAGGGGTGAGATTAATGATGACGATACTATATGACTAAATTGGAGATGATGACTGTATTGTACTAATAAATTTGTGGTCACTGATTTATTCATATAGTGTTTATCAGCAGTCGTCAGAGGAAAGCTGAGGGCAACCAAACAGATCAGCCAAGCTACGGACAATGTACAGCTGAATTCCTTCAAAAAGACCATCCTAAGGCACCACAGGAAAATAATCAAACCACGCTGGCTGGTCTGATTCAAATTACTTTATTGCACACATGGTGGGAGTGCTGGTAGCCAGTACCCGTGCAATAAAGTTATTTTAATCAGACCAATCACTAGATTTAGTTATTTACCTGTGGTGCCTTACACTAATCTTTGAAGAATTCAACAGTCATAGAGTCTCACCTGTTGCATAAATAAGGATTATCTCATGAGGGTAGCTCAGATATGCATGTTATCTGGTTTGGAATATTGTTGTTATTGCACACTTGCACGAGTGGCGCAGTCACAAGTGCACGGTGACAGTAACAACAACATTTCAAACCAGATAACAGGCATATCTGGAACTACCTTATGGGATAATCGATGTATACTGTGGGAGTCGCCAACTTTATCAGTTTGTCTCTGTCTACGTTGGTGCAAAAAAAAAATGTATAGAAAGAAATTTGCAAGTAAAAAAAACATGCTGTGTTATGTAAACGATTTATCTTTTAACAATTTTTTTTTCCACTTCATTAATGACGTAGAGCCAAAATTTTTACTTTGATGTGCTGGTTACTGAAACCAACTCACAAGAAAATCATGGGCTGTGGCTTCTATGCAAGTAACATAGCTACCATGTGAATAACATGTTATTACACAGTACCTATGTTTCCCGTGAAAATAACAGCTTTTATCTTCCAAATCTATTTGCACTCTGGCATACAAATATGATAAGGGGATGCGTGTAGACCAATGAAGTTGCTAGGATTCTGGACCCCATTTTAAAATCTATATACATAAATGTGTGCGTGCGTGTGTGTATGCATATATATCTCTTATAAGGGTGCAGTCACGCCCTTATAGTTAGTTTTGAGTAGGCATTTTAATGTTAAACCTGAAATTTTGCACTTTAATACATTTGCAACCGCTCAACGAGTTGCACAAAATTTAGTATGCACTATCCCATGGTGCAGTTCTCTTGACATACCAAGTTCTGTTTCAATCGAGATGACAGATTTCACACTGGGCATAGTCAACAAAAGCTAAAATTCACCTTTGCCTGTTTTTCTCTCGTCGTGCTGCGGCCACACTGTTTGCAGTTTTGGTCTGAAATTTTCAGGGTAGAAATAGCTTACCGGAAAAAAGAACAAGCCAGCATTGTTTTGGTGAAAAAGTATTAATCCATTCCAAAGTTATTAAATTTTGAAATTTCGGGTTTTGAGCATGCTCAGTTCAGGCTTTTGGATAGCTGCATGGAACAAAAAAGGACTTTGCTCTGAGGAAAAAGGATTTCCCCCCTCACGAAAAAGCATGTGAAAAAGGATCCTTAGGATCCTTTTCCATCAGAAAAAAAATCCTTTTTTGTCAGCCGCCATCTTGGGTTTTTTTTTTTTTGTTTGGTGGTTGTTTTTTTTTTTAGCCCAAACAAACTGTCATTACTGTGCCCAGGGATGTCTTCTGCAGACATCCAAGTATCTATCTTGTTCATTAGCCGTCCTTTAGTGTTGTGTGCCTTTACCTTAATTGCATGTGGCCTCAGAATTTTATTTTTATTTAAATCCTTTTTTGACTAGCTTCTGTTCCTTTTCATGATGACAAAAGGATTATGACATCTCACGAAAAAAAAAAAATTAATCTGACAAAAAAAGCATTAGGGACTTCTCCGACCAGATGGCCCTGCTGGTAATCCTTTTTCATCAGATGAATTCCTTTTTTGTGAAATGTCATAATTCTTTTTCATCATCATGAAGAAAGAATTATTTGATGAAAAAGGATTACCCACAGGGCCATTTGGTCAGAGAACTCCTAATCCTTTGCTGTGGCGAAAAAGCCTTGGGTCGTTTCACAAAAAAGGAATTTGCTGACGAAAAAGGATTCGGACATCTCACGAAAAAGAATTTTAAAAGTCATCCTTTTTTGTGAGATGTCAAACCTTTCTCATCGCATTTTTCTTGAGATGACATAATCCTTTTTCGTCATGGCGAAAAAGGATAGAACTTCTTCAACCAGATGGCCATGCTGGTAATCGTTTTCGTCAGACAAATTCCTTTTCATGATGCGAAAAGGATTATGGCATCTCGCGGAAAGGAATTCCTCTGACAAAAAGGATTAGCGGCAGGGCCATCTGGTCAGAAAAATCCCTACTCCTTTTCATCAGACATATTCCTTTTTGTCAGATGTTTTCATCCTTTTTGTCATCATGAAAAGGATGACAACGTCTAATGAAAAGGATGATTAAAGTCTGTGTGCCAAATAGTTTTTTTGTATTTCTCATGTATTTATTATGTGACCCATGAGGTTCTCCTGGTGTCTAGTGGCACCACCCACCCCACCCTCATTGCCCATGTTGTTTTATTGATTTTTTTTTTTTTTTAATTCATTTATTTTTGGCTTTTTTTCTCTCCCCTCCGTCGGGGTTCACTCTGGTGTCCAGTGGTACCTTCTCACCCTGCAAAAAAATTATTTACCCCGACCACCCATTGAGGAAACAAACCGACCACCCAACTCCACACCCCCCACACATCCTCACTCACCTGCAGAGGTCCCAGGTTTGAGACCTGTTCTCCCGATCAAAAACACATCTTGCTGCTGGAACCGGCAACTACAATATGAGAAACTAAGGTAAATGTGTTTCAATGTATTTCAATGGGAGTTTCAACTTTGGCCCATAACTTTGGCGTCTTTTGAGATTTTGAGCCCAAATTTTCAACATGGCCTTTTGGGGACCCCACCTTTTGAACAAAACAACTGTCGTTATGCAACTCTTGCCCAATAGGTGATTTTGTAGTCAATTGTCGAATTCACCATTTGGATGGGATTTGCGTAATGACAGTCATATTGTTCATGAGGTGGAGTCCCCAGAAGCCCATGTTAAAAATGTGGTGTCAAAAACTGGCGGAGTCATGATGGTTCGTTGGAATTGCGCAATGCACGCTCGTAACTTTGTCTATTTAAAATATTTTTACCCCAAATTTAGAACATAGAATTCTTATTACCCAACCAAATGTATGCAACAACTGTCATTTGTCAGATCCTGGCTGAAATGAGTTTTCACACCTGCGGCGCAGAAATGGCATTGAAGTTGTAGAGAATTAGGTTTCAGTGGGGATTTGAATTTTTTCGCCACATGATACATCGGGTGGGTTAATAACATGGCTATGATGATAGTTGTATCACTCTTGGCCTATAAATGGAAGCACAGGACCCTCCACAGGTAAGTACATATACATATTTATGAAGGAATGGGCCCAGGCCCTATGCTCCCATAGCTACGTATATATGTGTGTGTGTGTGTATATATATATATATATATATATATATATATATATATGTGTGTATGTATATGTGTGTGTGTATATATATATATATATATATATATATGTATGTGTGTATAGAGGGCCCTGAAAAACACTAGGATATGATTACACTGTCTCAGAAAGTAAGAAATAAATTGCAGAAAACATTGTTGATGCAGGCAACAAAAGTGAGAAATGTGGCATCAGGTTTCCAACCCTAGCACCACCCCCACCCTTCATAGACAAAGAGACATCAGGGGCAGCATTGGGGTCATCAGCCCTCACGCTCACTCCATTCTCCTATGCTGCACCCACCCAGTTTATTTGTTAATGGAATGGGTGAGCATTAGATTTGATGACCACAGCACACGCCCCAATGCTTCTTAGTCTGTTAATGGTGAGGTGGCATGTTTCAGAGTTGGAAACACTACACCATTCCCTACTTTGTTGAATATAACTGATGCATTAATGAAGTTTTGCAAGATCATATATAGTGCCGGTGGTGGCACTATGAAGTTAAGTAGAAATCTCAGATTTTACACTTTAATAGCTTTGCAACAGTTTGACCGATTTGCCTGACATTTTGCATGCTCAGTCTGTTATCATGTATCTGGAAAGTTTTGTTCCAATCAGATTTGCAGTTGTGGAGCTGTGGAGTGTCGAAAAGAGTGAAAAATCCTCACTTTTTGGCAAATTCTTTGCTCATGTCTACAGCCTGAATGGTTCATCTGTCTGGTCTGAAAGTTTCAGGGTATATGGGGATTGGGTCACTGAAGTGCCTCTTGAAGGTCTGGTGAAAAAATATTACTGCGTTCAAAAGTTATTAAACTTTTTCGTTTCCCATTAATAGCCTATGGGAAAAATATATATGCATCACGAAAACCCCTTTTAGTGTCATGCTTGTTTTTTTTACTTTCATACTGCCACCATCTTGTTTTCAGTTAGCGATGCAGAAAAAATGATGTAGCTCAAAAAATACTGCTCCTTGGTAAACACCAACAGTTGGGTTTACCTAATCGGGGCTCTAGGAACACATCCCTGCCATTACTTTTTTGATAATGCCCAAAAATATTTCTAACATTTTCCTCCATTTTAGCCACGGAACTTTGCATCACGAAAACCCCTTTTAGCGTCGTGCTTGGGTTTTTTACTTTCGTGCTGCCGCCATCTTGTTTTCAGTTAGCGACATGGAAAAAACGATGTAGCTCAAAAAATACTGCTCCTTGGTTAACACCAACAGTTGGGTTTACCTAATTAAGGCCCTAGGAACACAACCCTGCCATTACCTTTTCAATAAAGTTTCCTCCATTTTAACGCGGACCTTTCATGAAAGTTCCATGAGAGTTTTCTTGAAAGTTCTACAGTATTTTCTTGAAAGGCCACAATACTTTGTAAAAAGTCCACTGTTCTTTCACGAAAGCACTGTGGTTAAACTAACGTGACTTTCACGAAAGTCCCATGGGTAAACAGCCCCAAAAACAAATTCTTTGTCACTTCATAGCAAAAAACTAAGTTAGAGTTTTGGGCTGAAATTTGCAGGGTTGCAAGGGCTTGCACGACAGTTGCGCCTTTGCTGGTTTGGAGAAAAAAATTCCACCTGTTCCACAGTTACAGCACTCCAAATTTGCAAATGTTCCCGTAGGTTAACACTGTGGCAGTCGCGGCACCTTTCAGCATCTATATCTCGAAAACAGTTTGAGATATGGATCTTTCGCTAAGTGCAGCTTAGTACACATTTATTTACAGTATACTAACCATGCATGGAGGTGGCCAGGTCATGACTACAACTGCAGTGGAATCTTTTCCAAAGTTCCTGTGGTTATTGAGATATTGCAAGTTTTGCAGTACAAGGGTTACCTGGAATGGCTCTAGGCCTGCACTATGCCTCTGTACTTACGGGTACATGGGTGTACTGCAGTCCCACATATGGATCCCATTATGCAGCAATGGGAGTGCCGGACCCTACATTATGCAGTAGGCCCCATGCCTCCCACAGGGAGAGGCGATATCATTAAATATTTGTACACTTATGTGCTACCACATGAAAATCAGAGACAGTTACAAAATGTATGCATGATGGGCCCTCGCTCCCACAACCACATCTGAGTAACAATGCACTTTCTCAAAGAAAATTCATTGCAAAAGCTCTGTTAATGCATCAGTTAGGGTTGTCATTACAGTGACAAAGTTTGGAAATTCAGTGTTTGGATTACAACCAACCCAACCCCCACCCTCCACACACCAACAGGCGATGGGGTGTGCCTTGGAGTCATGGAACTGTCACACCGTTCTCCTATACTGTACCATCTCAACTTCCTTACAAATGGATGGGGTGAGAGTTAGCCCAACATCCCAAGGCACACCCCAGTGCCTGCTGGTGGTGGGAGGGTAGGGTTGGTAACCCTAACATCAAATTTCCAAACTTTGTCGCCATAATGACAACCCTAACTGGATACATTAACAGAGTTTATATTAATATATATATATTTATCTATATGGGTGTAGTCACTCCAGTAGTTAGGGTTGAGTAGGCACTTCAATGTTAAACTCGAAATTTTGTACTTTAATAACTTTGAAACTGTTCACAGATTTGCATGCAAATTCACATGCACCGTTGCCCAGGGTAGATCTCTGGATGTGGCAAGTTACGTTCCAGTCAGATGTGCGATTTCCGAGTTCCAGATAGGTGAAAAAAACATTTTATGTGCGATTTCGAAGTTCCGAATAGGTGAAAAAAGCATTATTTCGCTCATTGACTTTGCTGGAATTTTTCTTTGAACTTGCCTACAACCAGACAGTTTGGAATCTTGGTCTGAAATTTTCAGGGCAGAAAGGTACCTTCAGATGTGCCTTTTGCTAGCCTGTGGTGAAAAATAATAAGCCATTTTAAGTTATTGCATTTAAAAATTTGAAAAAAATCATTCTGATCATGCTCAGTAAACACTAAAGGCTGTATGAAGCAAAAAGCAATTCCTTTTCATATAACATCATTCTTTTCATTTGAGGAAAATCCTTTTTACGTAGCGCCATCTTGTTTTCAGTTTGCCTAGAAATTTCTATTTGGAACTCCCAAAAAATCATATTCTGGGAGGAACCAACACATGTAGCTTGCTTACTAGGACCCCTTAGCTGCATTCTGCACTTTACTGCTCGAAAAATACCCTTAAAATGTTGTTTTTTAAATATCAAAATTCTTTTTAGTATTGGCGTCATAAAAAAAGATCTTGTTTAGGTATGGCGACATGAATTTTTTTTTCGTATGAAAAATCAATGTATTTCAATTGGATTTTCAACTTTGGTGCATAACTTTGCCATTTTGCATATTTTGACACCAAATTTTCAACATACCCTTTGGAGACCCCTTCTCATGAACAATGGGGTGTCATTTTGCAAATCCTGCCTGAAAGCGATTTTTCAATGAGTTGGTGAAATCACATTTTGGTCAGGATTTCAAGCGTTTTCACATACTTGTTCATGAGGTGGGTCATAAGAAGGGTATGTTGAAAATTTGGGGACAAAATATACTAAAATTTCCAAGTTGTGTGTATCTGTTGACATTTGCTACCTCATTCGTACTGTAACTTTGTTAAATGTCAATATTTTAACATAAATTATCAATAAAGCCATTTCTTTACATCACATCATGAATGTGACAGCTGTCATTTTCAAATCTGGCCCAAAATGTCTTTTCGTGCCACTGCCATGAAATACGCTGCAATGGTACAGAATAACGTTTTGGTGGAGATTTGACAATTTTTACTATCAGGCTGAAGTGGTGGGGTAATTGAAAGGCTATGTTGACAATTTGTTTGCTGTTGTCTTACAAATAGAAGTGCAGGGCCCAGAAGGCTCTGTGCTTCCCCATAAACATACATTTACACATCTATAGCGGAATGGGGCCAGGAGGGCTCTGCGATTCATCGGACAACTAGGGATACGATTGCACTATCTCAAAAAGTTTGGATGCATGGGGCCGTGGGCTCCCACAGGAAAATAAGATACCATTATGCTAGCTCAAAAAGTAAGGAAATTCTTTGCAAAAACTGCGTTAATGCAGCATTTAGAGTTCAGGCTAAAGCGACAAAAGTAGGAAATGTGACTAGGGTTTCCAACCCTAAAACCCCAATCCACCCCAAAGCAAATCAGGGGCAGAGTCTTCCTAGGGTTGTCAACCCTAAAGCTCACCCATTCTATAGTCTCCAGAAACATACACAACTAATGGTGTGAGATTTAAGGATAGGGCAAATAAGACTACGATTACACTGTCAAAAGAAATTTTTGCAAAAACTACATTAATCGTCAGTTGTTGATATCAAACGGAAACTAGAGTGAAATCTGACGTTAGAGTTTCCAACTCCAACTTCACCCCAACTCTGTAATCGGGTGTGCCCAGGATAAATCAGCCCTAACGCTCACCCCATTTTCCCATACTGTACCCATCTCAGCTTATTTACTTATGGAATGGGGTGAGCATTATGGCTGATGACCCTAACACCTGTTGGTGTGTGCAGAGTGGGGGTGGGGTGTTAGAGTTGGAAACCCTAACATCATGTTTCCCTTCTTTTTCCAGTTTGATATCAACCCTAACTGATGCATTAATGTAGATTTTTTACAAAGAATAACATACTGGCGTGGTAGTGCCAGTAGGATCTACCATGCCGCAGCAACAACAAACTTACCGATATTCTTCACATCGACAGACACAATGCTGACTGTCGGCATTGTGCTGTCTGTTAACAGAGTGGGGGGGTTTCGGGGTGCTGCGCGCCCGAACCCACCATGTGGGGGATCTTCCCCCCACACACCCCGATCTTTAGATATCCAACTCCAAATCGGGGAGGGGGCGAAACACCAGGAGACATAGTGCCGATGTACAGCGGGGACCATTACAGCGACTTGTCGATTTCTGTTGCTGTTATGCTGTTCGCTGTACATGTTTCATTGTTGTGACAGTATCCATTAAAACAGTGGACTGCTTCAAAAGCAGTTTGGGACAGGGCAAGAGGGAGGGTCAAGGGAGGGGCAGCTGCAGAATAAGGAGTGCTAGCTGCACATTCGAGCAGACTTGATAGACCACTAGGCCTTTATCTGCTGGCAAATTTCATATGTTCGTAGTATAGTTAGGGTTGATGAGGGTGTTTAATGTTAAAGGGCAATTTTTGCAGCTTCATATTGGTAATGGTTTAATGGATTTGCATGAAATTTTGGATGTGTGCTGGAAATATGTATGTTTGTGTGGCAAATTGTGTTTAAGTTGATTTTGTTGTTTTTGAGATACAGAGTGTTAGAAATAAAGGTTTTGCATTGTTTTCTCTGTTGTTTTTTGCTCGCCTGTATCTCAGAAACAGCTTTAGCTTGTGGGCTGAAATTTTCAGGGTAGAAAGCCTTGGACTCACAGATGTGCCTTTTGAAGGTTTGGTATAAAAATAGTAATCTGTTCGAAAGTTGTAAAATGTTGAATTTCCCATTATTTCTTATGGGGAAAAAAATAGATGTCAGAAACGAAAAAGGATTCTGTGTTGCTGGAGCCAGCACAAAAATGAATGTATGTCTTAGAGAGAATCCTTTTGAAGACAAGAATCCTTTCCATGAACAGTGTCATCCTGTGTCATAGGAGCAAAATCCTTTTGTGCATCCGCCATTTTGTTTCTCCACTTAGCGAGAGAAACAAAACAAGTAAAACAAAAAAAAAAAAGGAAAGAATTTTCAAAAATAAACATGAGAACAGCTGGTCTGCCAGCGCAGCAGTTGGATGTCCGCTTGCGATGCAAGTGACCCAGGTTCGGGAACGGACCCAGGTCACTGGAGGGTCGGCCGGGGGGGGGGAGTAGGATCGAGCATCTCCAAAGACTGCTCTCCTTCTCCGGGGTGAGGGTGCGGGTCACACAGGGCGCTCGACAGACCACTGGCAGAAGCTGGGGGGTTGCGCAGCTGCCAGTGTCTCGGGGCGGACGCTGGACGTCATTGCATGTCCCCGCCCCTGACAAAGCATGAAAAACACCTTGCGGCTGGCCACGCTTGTGAAGCCTGCCCGCGGCTTCAATTAGCCTCCGGGACCTGCTCTTCCCAGGCAGTTATTAGTCATGCGGCACCCAAGTGCCACATCCCTGCCCTCTGGGGGGTAAGCCAGGGGTACTGGGAGACGAGCATAAGGAGCCTGGAGGTGGAAGCATCCGGGCGCCGCGACCAGGCTGATGTACGGCGGCTGGCTGCGGGGCCAAAAAGAAAGGAAAATAAAAAAATAAATAAAATAAACATGAGAAGCTAGCTAAAGGGTACCTGTTTAGCTACATTGTCATGTTTGTTTTTTTTAAATTATTGATAGCAAGAGCCTTCCTGGGACCCAAAATGTCCAGTGGCTACCTTAGTGAGAGGAACGCTTTCCCCGTGTTCTCTGTATGAGAACAGCGGCATTTTCTTGACTTTTGCAGCCACAGCTGAACTCATGCTGCCGGCTGCACTTCTATATGTGAGCCCTACCTTTCCCTGGTATCTCGTGGCACCCCCCACCCTCTGATTGCCAACCCCCTTCTATATTTTTTTATAATAAAAATCTAACACCAGGATGCCCACTCCCGATGTCAGATGCCCATCCCGGCCCCCCATTGTAGTAATCATTGTCGACATTGGGGTGCCCAATCCCCATGTCAACATTCACACATCTCCCCTCCCATCCAGTGTGGGACACTGGGGAGCCCACTCCCAGTGTCCCCAAACTATTCTTCTATTATATTCCCCCCACCAGCACTGTGGGACACTGGGGAGCCCACTCCAAGTGTCCCCAAATTATTTAAATTATTTGTTATTCCCCCCAGCAGTGTGGGACAGAGGGGAGCCCACTCCCAGTTTCTCCAAATGCATATAATACCTAAAAAAAGAAAAAAAAAAGAAACCTGTCCCATGACGTCTTTTATTTTTGTTTTTCAACCTGAAACTAAGAAAACTGTCCCTCGTCGTCGCTGACCCCCTCGCCCCATCTCGACCCGCCCACTGTGGACCCACCACCCCACACACACACACACACACACCCCTTTCCCAGTACTTACCACCGGAGGTCTGATGCTGTCATCTTCTGTGGACCAGGACACATCTGCACTCTTCAAAGCCGAACCACGAACTGAGGAATAAAGGTCAGTGCCGTATAATGTATTTCAATGCCGTTTTGAACTTATGATGATATAGTTGCCATTTTTTTTTTTCCACCAGATTTTTAACATGGGCTTTTTGGGACACCACCTCATGAACATTGTGACTCTTGTTTCGTTACTGGGGCCTGGAAGGTGATTTCACAGTCACTGCGCGAAATCACCTTTCGAGACTGATTAACAAAATGACAGTGCCAGTGTTCATGAGGTGGGGTCCCAAAAACCCATTTTGAAAATTTGGTGGTAAAATTCCGAAAAATGGCCGAGTTACGAGCGTTCGTTGAAATGTTTCTACGCACATACTTAACTTTGCTAAGTGTTAATATTTTGACTCCAAATTTTCAACATAGCCATTTTACACACCACCTCATTAACAGTACAGCTGTCATTTTTCACATTCTGCGTGAAACTCATTTTTGTGCCTCTTACGCGGAATGGCGTTTCGTCCCAGATTTCAAAATGTTCACCTATGGGGTGTGGGTTCACCTAAAGTGGGGTCATTGCAAGACTACATTCACAATTTGGGGTCAGAATATGAAAAAATGCCAAACTTATGACCATTCTTTGCAATTTTGGTATGCCCACTTGTGACTTTGGAAATTTTAAATATGTTGACCCTAGATTTGCAACATAGCCTTCTGCTTATCCAAACTCATGTATGTCACAGCTGTCATTTTTTAAATCATGCCTAAAATGTGTTTTCACACCTGTGACGTGGAATGGCGTAGCAGTTACGCAAAATTATGCTTTGCATGGATTAGAAATTTTCTGTACCAGAGTACATGTGGGGTGATACCATGGTTGTGCTGACAATTTGGACACTGTTCTCCTAAAAATAGAAGCGCGGGGCCCAGAGAGCCCTGTGTTTCCACAACTACATGCATATGTATGGAGGGATAGGGAGTGTGACAGACAAATAAGTATCGATTATACTGTCTGAAAAAGTACGAAATTCATTGCAAAGAACTTCATTAATGCATCAGTTAGGGTTGAACTAAAGCAACAAAGCATGAAATCCACCCCACCCTGCAGAGACTGACAGGCGTTGGGAGGTGCCTTGCAGTCATCAGCCTTAATACCCCATCCCACCCTGCAGAGAGTGACAGGTGTTAGGGGTGTGACGATCCTCATCAACCCTAACGCTTGCCATTCTATATGTAAATAGGATGAGATGGGCACACTATAGGAGAATGGGGTGAGTGTTGAGGGCTGACAACTCCAAGCACCCCAACACCTGTCAGTCTCTGAAAGTGAAGTGAAGGAGGGGGCATGGGGTTGATGACTGCTCCCAGTGCCTGTCAGTCTATGCAGGGTGGGGTTAGGGCCAGAAACCCTAACATCCCATTTCTGTTGTTTTGTTGCTTTGGTCAACCTTCAACTAACTGATGCATTAACAAGATTTTGCAATAAATATATATATATAGAGAGAGAGAGAAAGTGAGGTGTGTGTGTGTGTGTGTGTTTGCATGTATGTGGAATAAGGCATAACAGAGGGGGGATTATGCTGTGTTAATGTACCTAATGGTAACCACCAAAAGGTACAATGACATAGCATAATCTCCATGCTGGAATTGTTTTATTCCACCTATAAAATGTTTAGTAATATTAGTGTTTTTTTGTGTGTGTGTGTGTAGTGGTGTTGTAATATGGTGCTGTATCTTTAAATGGTTGCCGTTAGGACATTAGCATAATTAGATATGCAGCAGGGGTTAAGTTGCAGCTGGAAAGCTGCACTAGTCAGGTGTGGTTGCATTGCAAGAAGTAGGTTATTTTGTTGCTATAAATAGGTATTTCAGACTTTTAACTTCCTGTATATAAAAACATAGACGTTGACAGATAAGGACAGCAAGGCCCATCCAGTCTGCCCATTTTTTCTACCTTGTGAATGTGCAATAGGCCTTTACTCTGTCAATGGCCTATTTATTCATACTCATCTGTATTGCTCCCTTATGCCTATCCCATGCCTGTTTGAAGCCCTGCGCTGTATTCATATCCTCCACTTCCTGGGGTAGGCCGTTCCTTGCATCCACCACCCTTTCTGTGAAAAAGAACTTCCTCACATTACCACTTAATCGGCCTCCCTCTAATCTCATGCTGTGTCCTTGTCTTGCTATTTTTCTTGTATTGAAACATGTTAGACTCTTTCACCTTGTTAATGCCCTTAAGATGTTTTAATGTTTCGATCATATCACCTCTCTCCCTCCTTTGCTCTAGGGTATACATATTGGGTTCCATTAATCTGTTCTCATATGTTTTCTGATGCAGTCCATGCACCATTTTGGTTGCCCTTCTCTGGACTGCCTCTGGTTTGTTAATGTCCTTGTGCAAGTGCGGCCTCCAGTACTGCACAGTACTCAGATGGAGCCTAACCAGTGTCTTGTAAAGAGGGATTACTACCTCCCTCTTCCAACTTGTGGTACTCTTACTAACACCTCAACATCCCCTAGCCTTACCTACTTCTTTAGTGTCTGCTTGGATGATTTCAGGTCATCTGTGGTGTTGATGATGCCCAAGTCTCTTTCTTCCCTTATGATTGCCAGCAACTCCCTCCCAACCTATAGGTATCTTCAGGTTTCTCTTCCCTATGTGCATGATCTTGCACTTCTTTGCATTAAACCCCAGTTGCCATTCTACAGACCATTTTGCCAGTTTTTCCAGATCTCTTCTCATTCTGCCCACCCTATCTGGATTATCTACTCTGTTGCAGATCTTGGTGTCATCTGCAAATAGGCAAACCTTACCCTCCAGTCCATCTGCAGTGTCACTGATGAAGATATTGAAGAGGACTGGTCCCAAGATTGATCCCTGAGGTACCCCACTTGTGACTTGCATCTCTTCTGACTGTATACTGGTTACCATCACTCTCTGTTTTCTGCCCGCCAACCAATTTGCCACCTAGTTGACCAACCTCTGACCCACCCCAAGCCTGCCCAGCTTATTAATCAATCTTCTATGTGGAACAGTATAAGCTTTGCTGAAGTCTAGGTAGGTGACATAACTGCTCCCCTTGGTCCCCACTCTGGTTACCCAGTCAAAGAAATCTATGAGATTAGTTTGACAGGACCTTCATTTTGTAAACCCATGCTGCCTTGGATCCTGTGCTCTATAGTTCCAGGTGTTGCACTCTCCTTTCCTTAAAGTGTCTCCATAATCTTGCCAGCTACTGAGGTAAGACTGACTGGTCTGTAGTTCCCTGCCTCCTCCCTGCTGCAGTCTTGTAGGCGGGATCACATGAACCCTTCCCAGTCTTCTAGGACCTCTCCTGTGCTCAGAGACTCACTTACCAGTTCTGCTAATGGCTCTCCTAGTTCCACCCTTAGCTCTTTTAGTACCCTGGGAAGTATGTCATCAGGTCCCATTGCCTTGTCCACTCTGAGCTTAGTGAGCACTTGTAGGACCCTTTCTTTTGTGAAGCGAGTTATGCACACCTCCCTTCCTCCTGTGTCCATGGTGCTGAGCTGTGGGTACTGCCCTACTTTCTTCTCAGTAAATACTGAGCGGAAGTATCTATTTGGGATAGATGCTTTATTTTTGACCCTGCTAGTTGTGCACACGATTAATACACTGTTAGCATGTCTTCTGGGTACTAGGAATATACGCTAGGTTAGCACAGTACCATGTGACAGGATCCTGACCAGTGAGGAGTCAGGCACCATTTTATAAGTGTGCGTGTGTGTGTGTGTGTGTGTGTATACTTGATTTGGCTTATTTTTATAGTAAGTCTATATTTATCCACTCTTTCTTTGTAAGACATGAGCATGAAAAGCGAGATAGCATTGATTCTGCCTATTTTGACTGTGGAGACATAGTTTATAGCGCTGCTCCAAAGTCCACTTTAGCTAGACTGGATCCTCTGTTTCACTCCTTCTGTCGCTGCCCTTCATAAACCCTTGTGTACCGTCATTGTACCTATATTCTTCCCTCTCCCTCCCGTCTCTTGATGCCATGTGTTTACCCACTGTGTTTCGTTATCTCCAAATTTTGGTTTGGCTGTCTCCCCTCTCTCATCTCCCCCTTTGACTTCTTACTGTCTTTACAGTGCTTGCTCTCGCTGTCTTGCTCTCAGTCATATGAAATTTTCTGCTGGTCAAGCTGCCTTCTCATTTCATTCCCTAAACTATGGGGTTCTCTTCCCCTTTCTGTTCCTCTGCTCCATCCTTTCCTGCTCTGAAAACTCTCCTCCTTAAATTCTGTTCCCACTCCTGCATTTGTTTCTGATATGGTTTTAAACCCCCTTTACCTGAAACTCTTACGTGTTTTCACCATTTCCCTTGCATTATTTAATCCCTCTGATCCATTTTGAGTCCTTCTCTAACAATCTGTCTCTAGCACTTATGTTTGCCTCTGTCATGACAGGATAGTCAAACCACAGCACTAGCCACCTCCCTACCCCCGGCTCTGCCCATTGACCTCTCCCTACTCTTCTCCCTCCCTGTCCTTTGTGTGCTCTGCTCACCTAGCCCTCCCACTCCCAGAGTATCCCTCCCTGTCCTTGTCTGCTTATCTTCTTGACGTGGGTATACATCGTACAATGCCTCAGCATAGCTAGTGCTTTATGTTTGATTTCTGTAACCTCCATGTATATATTTCTCAGTATTTGTATATTTGTGCACAGTATGGTACCTTGTTGTCTAATGTGTCTGACGTGGAACCTTTCAACGAGCATCGCTCACAGGTATTATCCAAGAACTCAATCAAATAAAATTTTTGATATGTTGATTTTTATTTGCTCTTTTGACAGTTCTAAATTTTACTGTATATAATTTATTGTTTGGAAATGTCTGTTCTTAAGCATTATTGTCTTGTTTTGACAATTCATTTCTATTCTATGTAATTTTTTTATTTAAATCTTTATCCACCCCATCTCTGCAGGCTTCACATCATCGGGAGCACCTTGAAGTCTGCCCGCTTCAGCCATCCACCCGAGTCCTCCGTCCTACCCCCGGGCGCAGGCAGTGGGTTCTTCCCCGAGGGGACAAGCTGAGGCGGGCTTACACCCGAACAATTCTGGTTTCGTCGGGGACAACAGGACGAGTAGGTGGGAGCAGTTAGGGTCTGCTGGTGCTCCATCTTCCCAGAGCCTGCAGAGTGATTTTCTGTTGTTCTTGGGGAGTGGCACGTACCCAGATGCCATGACATCACCGCCAATGTCACAACTCCCCATCCCTAGGCGTCAGCTCAGCGCTTGCCATGCCTCCGACTTAGAGGCCAGTCAAGTGCAGGTGGACCCCACGAGAGGGACAGCCATCCTTTGGATGCTCAGTCTCTCCTCCCTGCCAACCCCTGATGGCCCGAGCTCGTTCCCAAACCCATATCGGCGGCATGGTGCAAGGTGTGGTGTCCAGTGCCTCAACCCTCAGCACCACCGGGCGGCTGTTCTATGTACTTTATACTCTGTATTTTGTATCTGTACTTTCCTTCTCTCCCCCGGACATATCTAGAAACAAGCTGTTATCAGCTCAGTATGTCTTTGGTGGTAAAACATTTGAAATAAATAAGTTGATTTGCTTCTTCCACTTACCTTCATCAGGAGTCATACTCCTTGACTTGTGACATCATTATGATTTCCACCTCAACAGTTTGTTATGTTACAGAAAGAGGATTATGATTGTATGATGACTTCCTGTTAACAGACTAGATGTCCCTATCGATGGTAACAAGGGAATGCAGAGTACAGAAAGTATAAGAAATATAAATCAGTATGGAGGACAAACCATACGAGGGGAGACTGAGGGCGTCCAACATGTACTCCCTGGAGGAACAGAGGGATACATGGGACATTATTGAAATCTTCAAATATATGAAAGGCATAAATAAAAATGATACAGATTGAGTTTTAAGATTAAAGTGATTTTCCGACAGCTGAGGGCAAATACCAATCACTTATTGTGGTAGCTGCCCTCAGCGATAGTTATTCTAGCCTGGTTTAAATAAGAAATACTGTCCCGTACCTTAGCATTCTGTATTTTCCAATGCAGCCCAACCAGTTCTGCTATCCCTGGTAATCGTGACATGCCCCCACGCTCAAGTACGTAATGACATGTAACCAGGGAGAGTGCGAGGGCATGCCCCATTGAAATGAATGGGGCGGTTTCTAATTCATTTTAAGATCAAGAATGGCCACCTAAAAGATTAATGAAGGACACTTTCGACTAACAAGGGTCATGTTGGTGAGGCGTTATCACTCATTGAAACAGCCGTGATGTAAAAATTAATTAGAAGCCAATCATTCAATTAAGCCTTACACACTCCTGGTCACATGTTCGTGACCGAGTGCCGAAGCGTCCTGATCTCAAGATGCAGACCTGTCGACTGGTGAAAAATACAGGTGAAGAAAATACAAAGATACGGTATGGCGTTTTATTTAGGCAGGCTAGATAACATCACTGAGAACCTTCTACAATATGTGAGTAGCTGCCCTAAATCGAAACTTCCTTTAAGGAGAGTGGAGAACACTAGGGAACACAATCTAAAGTTGGAGGGTGGTAGATTCAGAAGGAAAATGAGAAAGCATTATTTCACAGAGAGAGTGCTGACAGGGTGGAACGCACTGCCTGAGGAGGCGGTATCCTTGAAGACAGTGGGGAGTTTTAAGAGGGGATGGGACAGAGTCAGGGGGGAAGGTCACCAATGAGGCACTGGGGGGAGGGGTAACAGCTAGTACGGGTATGAAATTAGATATGTGGGTAGGAGAGGGGGGAGCAGCTGCAGTATAACAGACTGCTAGCTGCACACTCGAGCAGACTAGATGGATCATCAGGCCTGCATCTGCTGGCATTCTTCATATGACCAGACCTGGGTTTGAATCCCACAGCTTCCACTTGCATACTGTGTGACCCTGAGCAAGTCACTTAACTTCCCTGTGCTCCTAGGTTGCACCTGTAAAAAAGCTTTCAGCTTAGTGTGCTATTCCTGGTTAAACAACTAAAAAATTAAAAAAAAAAATATGTTTGTATAAGCTGAACTTATCTAAACATTATCTTTTAAAAGGGCTTCCTCTGAGCTGGCCTGTCAGTGCAGCAGTAGGACTACTGCCTGGGATGCCAGGAAACACGGGTTCAGGAATGTGCTCGGATCATCTGAGCCAGCCGGGAGGCAGGATTGAGCATCCCAGGGACAGCTCTCCTCCCTCTGGGTGGGGGGATAATGTGTGCCACTGTGTATCTGCCACTTGGCTGAGATGAGTGCACAAGCAAGAAAGGACTGCTGCCAGATGCATTGCACCCATGTGTCCCACTGCACGTGTGTGTATCATTGCGTTCCAGCGCCCTTGAGAGAAAAAAAGGAAAAATGCCCTGGTCAATCGGCACCCCTGCAGGCCCAGACATGACAGAACACCCACCAGATGTGATCCTGGGTAAGCTGGGTTGAGCATGCTCCCACTTGCCATCAGTGAGCCCATTAGGGGCCAGAATTCTGTTTAAAAAAAATAGTATGAGCTTTACACAAGACAGACAGAGAAAGCAGTGGGAGTACAGCGCATATTTGCCTGTTAAAGGTGAAAGAATAGGTTTATGACTTATTTATTAGCTTTTGTTGACCAGGTAAGTACACTAGACAAACAATTGCCTATTTTCAGGTACGACCCGGGAGAGTACAATAGAGGGCAAGTCCATACAGAAAACAGTAAGAATACAATTCATACATTGCACAGGATCAAGTAGAGCCAGGTGACATTAAGACAATCAGTCAAGAATTACACATAATTGGGTAGGAGAGAACATACTTAGAGAAAGCTAAAGAAGAACAGTGCATCAGACAAAGTCACCGCCCAGAGGCGTAGGGTGAATGTATATCAGTGCAGTAGTAGACCCACCAGAACAGTGCATCAGGCAGAACTCCACCTTGGGCAGAGAGAAATAACACATTATAAAACAAAAGCAGCATCCTAAGCCAGCAAGGTCCCAGCCCCTCAGAGATTACGCGAAACCTATCCACTTATTGTTTGTGGTCAGGCCTTATTACAACGTGACCAATTAGGGCCAGTGATTTTCCATTTTCAAAATGGCCAGTTCCTTTGACAGAATCTTAAATGCATTTTGTTCCCCAAATTGAGGGCAAATCAGCATGTGTTTCACGAATATTTGGCTCAAAATGAGAGGTTGCCCAAAAGCTGGTGCAGAGCGGGGTTGTTTTCATGATAAAGTGGTACAAGTAGAGTTTTTCCTTGAGAAATTGACTCCGGAGTGCTGGTTTAAAAATTACAAATTCTGTTTTTTTCACAGTGTTTTCCATTGAAAATGGAAAAATCATTGGCCTTAACCAATTTATAAAACAAAGAAACCCGTTTAAAATCGTGGAACGAAGAAAGCAAATCAGAAAACACGGGACTGGCGTGCTGCAGGGCCAGGGGTCAAAGGCTCATAAATACAGTAACAAAAAATGGGTTTCCTCTGAGAAATCATTAGCTCTAAAGAAACAAAAAGCTATTTTACCATAGAAAGTCTGTTTTTCCTCACAGATTTCTGAAGCATTTAAAAAATTTGGAATTTCTGACAGCGACTCAGCAGTTCTTTTTGTTCTGGTCAGCGATGAAGAGAATAATTGTGATCCTGAAAAAGTAATTTCTCAGGTTGTAGGCCAGCAGGTCCCACTGGAAGAGCTAGCCAAAATGACGGATGTAGCCAAAGTGAAAAAGGTTTGTTTAGCATCACATCATAAGAACCCTTGTCTAACAACAGCAAAAGCAGTTTTTTAACAGTTATATTTCTTTTCTTTCAGTTGTACAAACTAACTCCACAGGAAGAAAAGATTGGCACATTACTGGATGGTATCATATGTAGGATGGCAACAAAAGATGTAATTTAAAGGACCTTCTGTACACTGTATTCTCATGCTATAACTACAAAAAAGTTATTCTCAGGGGATGGGGGTTGTCATTTATTTTTCTTTCTTGTATTTAATAAGGCTTGACTGGAATTGTGTTATATGAGGTAGCCACATCTCAGAAGTGAGGAACTAGAAAATGCAGAGTGCCTTACACTTGAGAAGTGCTGTTATCCCACAGCCACAATAACACCCATCTTGTCATGCCTTACTGCAATTATAAAATGGGTCCTCAGATTTTCATTTTTAAACTGGGTAGTGAGGTTCAGAAAGCTATGCATTTCTGACCTGTGCTGGAATAACACACAGTCGTGTGATCACATCTGACCAATCACAGGTCTTGGTTTCTCTTTCCCAGTTTATAAAGATGTTTATACTCCTTCACACAGCTGTCCCCTTCTGGTTGTGACTTGTGACCTCCCAGCCCCAACAGCCACTTATCTTTCAGTATCCTTTTTTTTATTTAATCCCTGCCCACCCCTGGGGATATTGATGGCAATGACTCTGAGGTTATGCATCAAGTGGCATTCTGACACAGAGCCAACCAGTGCCCCCTCTTTGACGCAGTACAGCGCAGTGTTTGTTATGCTCCCAGAGAATACCAAAGGGATGAAACATGGGTAAAAATCAGCCTCCCCTCCCAGTGTTGGAGAGCACGAATACAGATGGTGCCACAGCTTCCTGACGACTGTCAGGCGTGAACCCAGGGCATGGCAAATGGCTCCTTATGCTCTGCACAACTGGGCCCAGTAAAAATGTGGTTTCTCAAATAATCTGTAGCACCTGAATAAGGAATTCAGTTGTGTTGGAGCCATGTTTATGCTTCAAATTCCCTTTTTGACAAAAAAATACCTGCTCTAAATTTCTAAGAAGCTGTGGACAGCCATTTCTGCCCCCCACCCACCCAAAAGAATTGTTTTTCCTTTTCGCACAAGCATTCAAATTTTTATTGAAATATTTTGAAAATAACGCACCATAGGACCTTACTTTAAAGAGGAGTGCAGTCAGACATGCTACATTGCAGAATTTGAATCGGCATACTCCCAAAAGCATCATACCAAAATTAGATCACTAAATTACTTTATTTGAAGATTACGAGCCATTTTGTAACCTGATTTCACTCCGTGTTCAAAAAGCCAGTTTCAGTGAAGAAGTACTGATGATGTCATGACCAAAACTCACAGTGTAGTCCTCCTATTAGCAACCTTATAGGACTTATTTCTCCAAAGTTTAAGAAACTGTAGTTTAATAATCATTTAAAAAGAAAAATGGACACTGGGTTAGGTGCAGTGTGTGCATTTCCAGAATGTTCAGATGCATGATACTGTCCTTCAGAATGCGGCAGTAGGTAGTTTTGGAATGCACACTGGACATAGGGAATGTTGCATGGGGAGCATGCAGTCTCCAGATGTGTAGAAACATACAGCAAGGGCACTCCAGGCTACAGGTCAAAGCAAAGCACCCCCGATGAAGGCCTTATTGTAGGGATGAAGTGCTGGGGTAAGGACCTCCAGCATGGTGTCTGGTACTCAATGTATGAATAAAGGAATGCCTGCGTGAATCAGACTGAAGTCGAACTCTTGCTTTGACCTATAGTTTGGGGTGCTTTTGTCTATGTTTCTACATTGTATTGTGTAAGCATACCTATATGAGCACCCTGTATTTTCCTGAGATGCACCTGTTCATTGTGTTTGAGTCTCCAAATGTGGCAGGATATTCAGTCTCAAAATGTGGTGGAACAGTCTTGGAATGCAACAGGGACACACATCTAGAAACCTGGCAGGGACAGACACATTTGAAACATAGTGATGATTCACACTTACAGAATGTGACAGGTCACACCATTTTATTCTGATGTTGCTTACCATTTGGCCTGCCAGCTGCCACGTTCTAGAATTGTACATACCCACCACATTTCAAAATTGGACTTCACGTCCCCACCACATTTCGACATAATGCATCCCTGCAACATTCTGCAATTATCACCACTACATTCCAAAACTATGCATCTACTGTACATCACATTCTGAAACTGCTCATTCTCACCACATTCCAAAACTATGCATCTCTGACACATTCTAAAACTGCATGTTGCAACTACAATCAGAAATCAAGTATTCCCACCACATTCTAAAATTGTGCGTCACCACCATATGCCGAAATTATACATCTGTGACACTCTATGGAATTGCAGATCCCTGCCACATTCAGCAACTGTGTCTTCCACATTTCAAAATTGCATATCTCTGCCAAATCATAAAAATGTATGATAGTGCCACATTCTGAGTTTCAGTGTCCCTGCCACATTCCACAATTGTATGTTCCAGCTATTTTATGATATTGTGTAATTGTTGCATTCCACAATTGCAGCCTTGTGGAATTCTGAAATCTCATACCAACAGTATTCTGAAAATTGCACTCAACTTTGGCATTCTAAAGCTATATTTGCCGCTGCATCCCCCCCACCCCTTTACACATTATGGAAATGCATGCTGTATACCCACAAACTACAGTTTTATGTAATGTGGGAGAAATGAATGTTATAAGGTAGTTTGCATGGATGACTAGGCTGTGAGTTCTGGTTATGACATCATCTGCAGCTCTTCACTGAAACTGGCATTTTTGAACAGGCACTGAAATTAGAGTTTCAGAATGACATTCTAAACAAAGTAGCTCAGAGATCTGTTTTGGCATGAGGCTGACTGGAGATATAGTGATCCAAATTCTGAATTTAGTGATGCTAGAATTTTTGTCAGAACTCTTTCTTTAAGAAGATTTTTGCCAATGGCACGTAATGGAATTTTTTTTTTTTAGTCCCACATATTTACCAGAAGTTAGTTCTTCAAGAGCATTTTAAAAACGGACAACCTGCCCTTTTTTTTATAAGTAAACTATGTCCAGCCTTCTTACAGCATTTAAGCAGATGAAGGATTGGCAGTCAGCCCTTGTACTGTCTAGACACATTGCATTAGAGTTCTAGAGTACAACAATGCCATGACGTTGGTGCTCTTCAGTAACTGGGATGCTTGCAACATACATGAACTTAAGGACAAAAATACCACCTCTTCCTGATGCATAGGAACGGAATGATTTTTGCCAGCAGTCATTCCTGTATCTCTGTGTAACACCTCATACATTTTTCTTCAGGGTCATTTTTATTTTTGAGGTATGTGTTTAATGAAATGGAGTATCATTTTTACAACAGTTGTGTAATGAGGTAGAGTAAAGTATGCATGTGTAAAAATGTGAACATGTGTATTGCTTGTTGTTTAAAATGAAGGGATCTTACTTTTCGAATAGTAATATATGGTTTTATAGAGAAATACTTTGGTTTGCTTTGGGTCACTGCAGCTTCTGGTAATTAAGTTGACCAGAATTCAGAATGTGTCTGTAAAAAATGTTCAACACTATATAAAATATTAAATGGCATTATAGATTATACTTTCATAAAGTAGTCAGTGTCAAACAGTCCTGAGACCCTGTCTTTAAAATTGTTAAACTTTTGGAACAGAGGGGCTGAAGCAAGATAGGCATTGTGCAGCCACTGTCAGGAAGATGCGAGAATGCTGTAGCATATCAAAAGGGGTGCAGCCAGCAGAGCAGGGAAAGTAATTCTGCCACTGTACAAGGCCTGAACAAGCCCCACCTGGAACACTGCATGCAGTTTTGGTCTATTCAGTACTAAAAGGGAACTAAAACGTTCAAGACAGTGCAACACAGAGCCACAAAAATAAGGAGTATGGAGAAAAAAAGCAGCGCATTTCTAGTGGCCTTACATGTTCAGCTGTAAAGTTACAGGTGTTCATATTGGGTTAAATTCAGCAATTCCTCTCTGACATAACTTTACAAATGGCTTTCTCCATTCTTTTTCTATTTTTCATGTGACGACCCTCTGTAGGAAACATTTGCTAGGACTGCTCCCTTGACATAGTTCACCTTGAAGCAGAAGAGGCTGAGAGGAACATACTCCCAGCTTTTTGCATACTCAGGGGTATCGACAGTTTTATTTTATTTGGTTTTTGATAACTGGGTAGGTACACTAGACAGCCGAGTGCCTATTTTCAGGTACAGCCCAGGAGGTTACAGTACACAAGAGCACATCAAGTAGATTTTAGTACAAATCAACAATTACATAGATACATACATAGACAGTGTCCGCAGATAAGGGCCTATGGCCCACCCAGTCTGCCCATTTGAGCTTGTAAGTTCAGTTTATGTTTTCCTAGAAGTCTGTGGCCCCTTACCCCTGACCTCCAGAATTCCTTTATGTCTATCCCATGCATTCTTAAATCCCGTGATTGTTTCAGCCCCCACCACTTCCTCTGGCAGGGTGTTCCACTTATCCACCACCCGTTCTGTGAAGAAATTCTTCCTCGTGTTTCCTTTGAATCGTCCTCCTCCAACTTCATCCCATGCCCTCTAGTCCTGGAACATCTTTTTCGCTTAAAATAGTGTATTCCTGCACCCTGTTCCTCCCTGTAAATACTTGTATGTCTCTATCATATCCCCTCTCTCCTCCTCTCCTCCAGGGAGTACATGTTCAGTTCCTTCAACCTGTCTTCATAGGACTTGTGATGCAATCCATGCACCATCTTTGTTGCCCTCCTCTGAACCTTCTCTACCCTGTCTATGTCCTTACGTAGGTATGGTCTCCAGAACTGTACTCCAGGTGGGGCCTCACCAGTGTCTTGTATAGCGGAATTATGACCTCCCATTTCCTGCTGGTGATGCCGCTGCCTATACATCTCAGCATCCTATTTGCTTTACCTGCAGCCTTGTCACACTGTTTCACTACCTTGAGGTCATCAGAGATGATAACACCAAGATCCCTTTCCTGCCTGGTGCATGCTATATCCTCACCCCCCAACTGATACATTGTGCCAGGGTTTTTGTGCCCCATATGCATTATCTTGCACTTCTTTGCATTGAATTTCAACTGCCAAACCCCTGACCATTCTTCAAGTTTCTGCAGGTCCCTTCTCATTCTGTCTACACCCTCTGGTGTGTCTACACTGTTACAGAGCTTTGTGTCATCAGCGAACAGTGAAATTCTGCCTTCTAGGTCCTGTGCAATGTCACTGATGAAGATGTTGAATAGGACCGGTCCCAGCACTGATCCCTGTGGTACCCCACTGGCCACTCTTCCCTCTGTGGAGTGACAGCCATTTACCACCACCCTCTGTGTCCTGCCACCCAGCCAGTTACCTACCCACCACACTACTGTCCTGCCCACACCCATATTCCCCAGTTTGTGTAATAGTCTTCTATGTGGCACAGTGTCAAAGGCCTTGCTGAAGTCCAGATAGGCCATGTCCACGGCCCTCCCCTAATCCACCTCTGTAGTCACCCAGTCAAAAAATTCAATGAGGTTGGTCTGACATGACCTCCCCCTGGTGAAACCATGCTGCCTTGGGTCCTGTAGTCCATTGACAACCAGATGTTCCACCAATCTCTCTTCAGTAGTGCTCCCATGATCTTCCCACTACCGAGGTGAGGCTGACTGGTCTGTAGTTCCCTGCTTCCTCTTTGTTCCCGCTTTTGTATAAGGGGACTACATCTGCTGTCCTCCAGTCTTTGGGTACCTCCCTGTTTCCAGTGATCGGCTAAACAGGATAGCCAGAGCTCAGCCACCACCTCTCTTAGTTCTTTAAGGACCCTGGGGTGCACCCATCTGGCCCCATTGCTTTATCAACTCTTATTACTTCCAGTTCCTTCAGGACTCTTTCTCGTGTAAAGGGACTTGTGTCCATTTCTGCCGTTCACACCTTGTACCCCTTCAGACCCATTACCCTCCTCTTCCTCAGTAAAGACTGAGCAGAAATACCTGTTCAATATGTCAGCTTTACTGTTGTCATCCTCCACACGGCCCCCATCCTCCCCCTTCAGTCTCACTATCCCTCCCTTTGACTTTCTTTTTTCACTTATGTACCTGTAAAAGGTTTTGTCCCCTCTACCCACTGATTTTGCAATGTGTTCTTCTGTCTGAGCTTTGGCTTCCCTTACTGACCTCCCTGCCTCCCTTTGCTTCTCCTGGTACTTCTCCCTATCCCCTTCTGCCTGTGTCTTTTTGTATTGCCTGAATGCAATCTTTTTGGCTTTCACTTTCTTTGCTACCTCTTTGGAAAACCATAATGGTCTCCTCTTCCTTTTCCTAACTCTTAATGCATAATTCTGTTGTTCTTGTAATCCCCATTTTAAATACTGCCACTGTTCCTCAACCTCTGATTCCTGACCCATTCCCTTAATGCCTCTTTCAAGTATCTCCCCATTTTCCCAAAGTCTGCCCCCTAAAATCCAGGATCGTGTTTTGTGTGGTTTGGTTCTGCTCTTTCTGTGATTTCAAACCACAATGACTGGTGGTCACTGTTCCCAGGTGCTCCCCACTGTTACCCCCATCACACTGTCCCTGTTTGTGAGCACAAGGTCCAGTATTGCCTTCTGCCGAGTTGGTTCCATGACCAGTTGCTTGAGGAAGGCACCCTGAAAGGAGTCCAGGATAAATCTGCTCCTAGTTGATGGTGCTGGGATGCTCCAGTCCACATCTGGAATATTGAAGTCCCCAACCAGTACTACCTCACCCTTGTCTGCCATCCTTTGAATGGCTAGCATCAGCTCCCTATCTGTTTCTTCCTCCTGGGCTAGTGGTCTATAGACCACACCTGTGCGGATGGCTGTTCCCATTTTCCTTTCCAGCTTAACCCACAGTATCTCTCCCCCATTTTGTTCCTCCTGGATCTCTGTGGCCCTTGTGTCATTTTTCACATACAGTGCCACTCCTCCTCCTCCCTTCCTGCCTGCTCTGTCTTTTCTGAATATGTTGTAGCCAGGTATGGCCATCTCCCAGTCATGGTTATCATTACACCAGGTTTCAGTGATGGCCACAATGTCCAGGTCTGACTGCACCATGACAGCCTCCAGATCTTCCATCTTGTTGCTAAGGCTCCTGGCATTTGCACATGGCTTTCCATGATTTGACCTCCTAGACTGTTTCACTGTTCTACTCCAGCCCCTTCCTTGGTTGTTCTTTATCCCTGGTTCTCCTTGCTGTCTGTCCTTCTGCTGAATTTTGACCTTTTCTGCCTATCCACCTCTTGGGCACTAATCTCCATCTTTTGCACACTGCTTTGCAGAGATAGCCACTCCTCTGGTTCACTGGTTCCACTGCTAGCTGTGGGGGTGAGCAAGTAGTACCCTCCTTGCTGGCCTGCCACCCCTTTGCTAGTTTAAATGCTTGTCAGTGTAGCATTTAAACTTATCATTGAGTCTTGGATTCCCTCAGGATGGATGCAGGCCGTCAGGCTTGAACAAACCTCCATCCTCCAGGTGGGTCCCCAGTCACCAATGAATCAAACCCTTCCTCACAGCACCAGTTCTTCAACCATGAGTTAAGTTCCTGGTGCATGCACTCCTATGCTCTCCCTTGCCTCTCGTAGGTAGTACTTCTGAGAAAGTGACAGAAGTAGCTACTTGCTTGAGACCCCTCCCCAATTTCCTAAACTCTTACTGAACTTCCTTTGACTCCCCATTTGCCAAGGTCATTAGTACCTAGGTGGATAATGACATCCAGCTCACCCTCCCATCTTGCCTTCCCAATGATCCCCAGGATCATCCTTCCATCCCTCCATGCCGTGGCACCTGGTAGGCACCTCACCTCCCTATCCTCCCCCTCCTGTGTTCCTAGCTGGATCCCTCTTATGATGGAGTCCCCCACCAGGATTCGCTTCCTCCTCCTCTGGGGTCCACTGCTTTCCCCGCTGAGGTCACCTCCTTGGCTAACCTCCACATCCTTTCCTTCCAGTTTCTGGGTACCTCTGTTGGTTGTCCTCATTTGCCAGTGTGGCATATGAGTTCTTGAGTGGAATAGGATCTGGGATGTGCCTCTGCCTGACGCTCTAACCCTCCCTGAGCCCACTGTCATCCAAGTGCTCCTCGTTCTCGGCATCCTTTGGAGGCAGTTGCATTGGACTGGGTGGTCTCTGGATGGGGTGATAGTACTCCTGACCCAGTTTACTTCCGTTCTGAGTCTGGCTACCTCATCCGCAGTCCAGAGAGATGCATGCATGCAGATTGGGGACAGTCAGTATACAGGCAGTGGTACAGTAAAGTTAGGAGGTACAGCCATAGGAGGCAACCAGTGCACATCAAGGGTATGCACACAGTGACATATACAAGCAACAGTACAATAATGTCAGGAGGGGTACAGCACAAAGTTAACCTATACACATTAAGGGTTTTGTGCATAGTAGCAATATACAGGCAGCAGCAAAAATGGTACAGAATATAGGAAGGGTAACCTGGTACCATAAGGTCAGGAGGGTACAGCCAGGGCTCAGATAAGGGAGTGTCGACCTATTTTACTCACCCATTTTGAAATACTCTTCAAAAAATTTTTTGTGAGTCCTGATACTACCTAACATTTGTAAATACTCCACACTCCAAAGTATAGTGCTTCATAACATAACTCTTGATTCAAAGGAGCATTTTCAACCAAATTTACAGTACTTATACCCATCCCAATTTTGTTTTACTCACTGTATTTTAAAACTGTTGAGTAAATTACTCCTACCTGCCAACATTATCTGCGGCCGGTCCACAGCAGAAGAAGCCTCCACTAGTCTTTGAGCCTTCAATGTCTGTCCTTATTATTGTGGGCAGGCATGTGATGTACCATAATCAGCAGGAAGCCTCATCTCATCATTGATTATACAGTTGATGGTCGAGGTCACCGTTGAGGTCTCAGTCGAGGCACTCTCACTCTTGATTTCACTTGACTTGAAGGCATCACTGCTACTCAGCCACCTCATCCTTGGGTAAGGTGAGGCATCGCTGCAGGCTGCACTGGTGCTATGAGGAAGTCCTCTGGCAACAGTGGGTTATCATGGGGCAGGTTAGGTCTCTACCCACTGGACCTTGGGTCACCTGGCAGATGCTAGTGGTACCCCCACTAGTGCATGCTATGCAGGTGCTCCCTGCAGCTGCTTCTTTACCCCTACAGGTGGAGCCACCACCACTACAGCCGAAGGTGGGTGCTGTGACCAAGGAGGCCCATTCCTTGGCCAGCGGCTTGCCAGATTGGTTATCGGTGCAGATCACCCCATGGGGGAAGATACCCAAGTGGTACTTGGCGAGAAACAGTCGAGGAGCCTTTTTGAGGAGTCCTCATATGACTCTGACCATAACTCAATGGTCTCCTCTGGGACTCTCTTCAAGTGGGGTTTGATTGAGAAGTCTCCACCATGCATGACCCAGTGTCTTTCATGGCACTTCACAGATGTATTTTGGAGTCCATGCCAGTTCTGTTGGAGCCAGCTCAGGGAAAGGGCTAAGTACCTTTACTGACATTCTAGGCGGGATGCATCCCCAGGGGTTGCCTTTCCTATGACTGAGGCCATTCTGGAACTAGCCCTGGAGCTTTGGCAGCATCCACCATCATGCCTGGCACACTCTGCCTCTGTGGTCTGTAGTGTCACGGTCCCTACAGGTGACTTTGGAGTTCTCAGACCACAGAGGGCTTGGTGACTGATTCAGTTTTCCACAAACTGGGAAACCAAGGGGATGTGGACAGGCCTAAGGGCAAGGAGTCTCATAGGGTTGACCATGCCACTAAGAAAGTGTACACTGCAATGTGTTTAGGTCTCTGTCAGGCTAGCTATACCATGATGATAGCCAGCTTTGGTCACTCCCTGATGGGAGTCTTTGATACCCTCACCTCCAGGCTGAGCAGCAGTCATTGGTGATGGTCATCAGAGATCAGGGTCAGTCGCTGGCTAAACACTAGCTCAACAGGGCCTTGGACATGGTGATTCATGTGCCTCTGCTGCTTGGCAGCGCTATCTCCATGTGTCCTGGGGCCTGGTTGCATCTGTTCATCTTTATGGCAGACACTCGGCACAAGCTGGCCGATATCTCTCTCCTGGGCACCAACTTATTTGGCCTGAGGTGGAAGGACAACACACCCATATTGAGAAGTCCAGTGCCAACCTGAATTCTGTGGCATGGTCCCAGAAGAACATGAAAAGGAAGCCTAAGAAACAGGCTTTCCAGTATCAGTCCTTTCAGCCACAGCCTCCTTGGCAGCAGCCATATCAATGGCAATACCAGGCCTGGTGTCCCAAGCCCAAGTCTGAGTGCCAGGATCCTAAAAAAGGGGTGGGCGGGAATGGTGGTGCCCCTCTGGCTGCAGCTGCTAGGGTCCACACAAAAACTGCTCAGAGACTGGCTGGGGATGTCATCCCTCACCCGTCCAGTCCCTGTCTGCACTCCCTGTAGAGGATCAGCTACATCACTTCTTCTCACATTGGTCCGCTATCACAATGGACAAGTGGATGTTGGACATAGTTGGCAGAGGGTTGCTTCTGGACTTGGAGGCTCTCCTGCTTTACCATTCCACACAACTTGGGTGTTCAGGGTGTTACAGAAAAGGATCTCTGCCCTTCAGGAGGACATTGCTCAGTCGCGTGCAAAAGAGGCAATAGTCCATGTCCAGGATTCCTTGGCCAGTCAGAGTTACTTGTCCAGGTACTTCCTGGTCCCAAAACAGATGGTGGGACTGGCGCCTCATACTGGATCTGCATGATGTGAATCAGTTCATGTGGAGCGCAAGTTCAGATGGTCACTCTGAAGCAGATCATTCTGTCCTAGACCTCGAGATGTGTTCTTTTAGATCCCAGTCTGTTCCTCTCACCACGGTACCTCAGTTCGAACAGAAGGAATTGTATACCAGTTCTAGGTCATGCCCTTGACCTCTCCTCAACAACTAGTGTGTTCACCAAGTACATCGCAGTGGTGGCAGCTTACCTGAGACACCTAGGCATCAGGGTGTATCTGTGTCTGGACAACTGGCTGTTAGCGTACCATCCCAAGAGCTATAGAAAGTCAGAGATCTAGTTTTCCAGACATGCTGAAGCTTGTACTTGTTGATCAACTTGGACATGTCCAGACTGGTACCCCGCTGGTGGTCAAGTTCATTAGGGCAAAACCGGACTCCCTGGGGGCCAAGTCCACCTCCCTGCTGACCAGACACTAGATCTTACCTCCTTTGCCCAGTCATTTCAAGTTGGGCTCTCACACCCTGCCCTGGATTTCCTGAGGCTGCTGGGATACATGGCATCCTGCATCATTGTGGTCTGATGGGCCTGTTGGCTGATGCACCACGTATGGTGGGAGTTGAGCCATCAATGGTCCCAGTGTCTAGGCCACCTGGACCAGGTGACCCAGCCAGGGTGGGATGCCATCCAGTAGTGACTAATCCCAGAACACTTGGAGGAAAGAATCCTGTTTGTCTGCCCAGATCCATCATCTGTCGTGCATCTCTGGTGGGGTGGGGAACACACCTGGAGACCACACATTCCATGGGTTCTGGTCACCTTGAGTCCTGTCACCACATGAACCTGCTGGAGCTCCATGCAGTGCAGCTTGCTGTGATGGAGTCTGCTCCTCTATTCTGGGGCCAGGTTGTGCAGGTCCAGAGGGACAAAACCACAACCATGTTCTACCTGAACAGACAAGGCAGAACACTCTTCCTTCCTCTGTGTTGGGAGGCTCTCCACCTCCCACCTGGACCCTTGTGTACAGCCTGGGTGCAGCTCTCTGGCAATCCATTTTGCAGGAGAGACCAGTCAGCTGGTAGATGCTCCCAGGTGGGTACAGACATCACATGAGTGGTGCTTGAATCAGGAGGTGGTGAGCCACCTGTTCTCCCTCTGGGGCATGCCTGTTTGCTTCCTGGGAGAACTGAGAATGTTCTTTGCCGCCCTGACAGTCTGGGACACTGTTGGGGTTGCTTTGCAGGGTCCTGGACCAAGCCTCATGTACACCTTCCTTCCCTTCCCTTCATCCACAAGGTGGTCAAGGCCTAGAAGGACAATGTGGCCATGACATTTTTGCTACTCGCATCTCCTCAGTCTCAGCAGCAGACCTCCATGGCTCCCTCTCCACCCAGATCTGCTAACCAGGCAACAGGGAATGGTTCTGCACCTGGATCTGCAGTCCCTGCACCTTATGGCCTGGTTCCTGAGCAACTAGAGTTCCAGGCCCTGGGTCTCGGATGATTTGCTTCATGTTGTGGAGGCCTTCCAAAGAGTTGACTCACAAATGCTGTGCCTTTAAATGGAAGAGGTTCTCCATTTGGTGTCAGTGTAAGGAGCTTGATTATCTTGCCTGCATGTGGCTAGTATCCTGCACTAGTTCTGGTCCCTCCCCTAGTTGGGGCTGCAGTTGATGACCCTTAATGTGAAGCTGGCAGCCATCTCTACTTGCTGGGTACAGGCTGGTAAGCTGACAGTGGCCCAAGAAAAGCTGATTGGGTGCTTCTTCAAGGACCTGTAGCACCTGCCTCTCTGGTGCATGGCACTCACCATCATGAAACCTACTGCTGGTGTTAGCATTTCTCATGAGCAAGATATTTGAGCTGATGCATAGGTGTGGAATGTCTCACCTGTTGTGGAAGACAGCCTTCCTGGTGGCCATTATGTCAGCCAGAAGGATCCGGGAATCCAGGTGCTCTCAGTGGAGTCTCCCTGTCTGGTCTTCCACAGGGTCAGAGTTGTAACTGGGTAATGAAATTACCTTTCTCCGGTTCTTGTTGGAACTGCACAAAGGAAGAGACAACACGCAAGTGGTGTCCAGGTAATAAATATAATTTATTATCGGCAAATAAGAATAATGCAGGCTTACAACCAACAGTGTAATCACTGGGAGAATGCATCAAGTTTCCTTACCTGCATAGTGTGCAGGCTGGTCTCATCTCAGAGCAAATACATGTTACAAAGGGTCTTATATCCTGATAATTACTATAGCAGCAGCTAAAAAGATACATAAAATGCATATAATTGGCCAAAACAGGTGGCCAGAGTAACTATCTAACTAACATAAAAGTACCTTAGCTAGCGAAGATAACTGAACAATGAGGTCTTGTGATGCTTACAAGGTCACTTGCAGTTACAGTTATGCATAAGCACTAAAGATGGCACTGTTACCTAACTTATAATTATACAATGATATATAATGGAAAACATCTCCTAGTGGTACAATATATTGTGAGAATATAGTAAAGCAGTAATATGCATTGCAGAAGTACAGTAGAACTCAGATCCTGACACTTATGTTTATACGATAAGTGCCTGTGCCCTAAAGTTAGTACATATACCTACATATGTTGCTGTCCACGAGGTGGGGTTACAGTCAGGGATGCTGGTCCATGGATAACATTTCCCTCTTGTTGCCTCAAAAGGGGCAACAATCCCAGGTATGTAGTGGGATGGAGCTAAAAAGTTGTTTACAGGCCTGGCACACAAGCCTTGTAAAGGAATTTGAGTTGTTCTCAGTGTTTTCTTAGAGTACGTCACAGACAGCAGAGGGTAAAGATTAGAAACACAATCAAAAATGCTTAAATGATAACAAAAACGTTAAAAGTGAGTTCTAACCAAGTATTGCCTAGAGCAGTGCTTAAATCACCATCATGAATAAGATCATTGAGAGCGTCACCAACTTTAGAAATATTATTGCTAATACAGATTAAATGTGAATCCTTTCTAGCTAAAAGTAATTTCAGGGAAAGAGTCGAAAGGGTCATTGTGCACATTAAACACGGGCAAATATTGAGACAAAGGCAAGCAAGTACTGGGGATCAGTATTAATAATGTCTGATTCAGGAGAGGAATAGGCGTAATAACTGTGTGACCGATAACTGTTTTCTGCTGTGGAGTAAAACAGAAGTTGGATTGAGAAACGTCTACAAGATTTTAAACCATAGGCAAAGGATTTATGATTGGTTACCACACAGTATTGTCCATCAGAATTATACTTTACTCTTACACTTGGTATCCTCCATCGCTGTAGCGTATATGACAGGTGAGCGACTGGTTGGTGAGCCATGCAGTGAAGCGATGATACTCTTCCAGGTAGCTTCGGTATTGAGCTGTTTCAGCATCTGGCACTGAAGATGCAGCTTGTGGAGACATGGATTCATCATCCTTGTCAACATCAGTAAGAATGGATGGCAGATCATCACTCAAGGTTAAGGCCCAGTCAAGGCGTTCTGGAATGTAGCCACACACTGGTTTGACGATATCAAAAATGTCACAGCGACACAGGAAGTAGAATCCTTTCTTGGCACAACAGTTCGTGGGGGTGCCACCCAGACTTGGAGAACAGGATGGTAGGCAAGCATGGAGGGTAAGTCTGTCCTCTCTCGGTAGATGACATCATCAAAGTGTCCTATAGATTCATTGTAGCAAGTTTGTCAATGACAGCTGTTTTGGGGTCAAAGCATGGTAAAAAAACAGTGAAGGTGACAAACATATTTTCATGGATTGAGCAGTTTTTAGTAAAATAGCAAGGTGCTTGGTTGGGGTACCTGGAAACATATCCAATGTTTCTAGCTGTAGACATAGAAATAGTAACACTATTTGCTAAACAAACAGTAATGCAACCATTTGACCTGCAATGTGGGCAATACCATCGACCCAGTATCCTATCGTGGATGATATCTGGAATTCTGCCTGTTTCCAAATCCCAGAAGAGACTGTTAACAGTGGAAATTACATAAGAGACATGGGCGAAGCATAAAAGTGCATGACCAATATGCAGTATTGCTTGTCTGCTTCCTTATTGTTTTGAAAAATCAGTTCATTAATCTTATTTTTAGTATCACTGAACCCGTTGGCAATCTTCTGCATGTTATACTGTATACAGTGAAGCGTTCTTCTTTGCTTAAACCATCTACACCATGTAATGTGGGTGGTAGAATATCATTTTTAACAGCTTGCTGAAATTTAAGTGTTTGTGCTTTAATAGCAGCGGTGTCTGCTCTATTCCAGGTAGATATGCCTGACCCAAAGAGGCCAGAAACGGTGCCTGCTGCACTGGTTACATCTGCAGTATCATGCCTAGTGCGTGGTCTAGCTCTAGCATTAGGTGCGGGTCTAAAAACTCCTACATGATTAGTGGTGTGTGGCCTAGATAGGATCATTAGTACATGTTTGGTAAACAGATACAGTAACTGTAAGCATCATACTATAAAATCTAGAAGTATTGGTTGTGTGACAGAGACCAAGCTCAGCCATGTTCCAGTGTGTGAGATTGAAAATAACTGGTACATGCATAAATTGTACATTGTTAATGAGGGCTCCTGGTAGAGAAGTGGCAGTCAAACCACTAGGAGGACCTTCCTCCTGGGAAGGGCAGTCAGTCATTTCTTCTTCACTTGGTGGGACTACAGAAAGGAAAAGAGCTTCAGTAGCTACATAGTTGTGAAGACAGAAAGGACGTGAGTCCTCAGAGGAGAGCCGGTCACACCAAGCTGGATCAATAAGAGCAGTAAGATTATACTGAATAGTATGTCTAGAAGAAGTCTGTCAAATAGAGAGAGTACCATTTTTAGAAATGTCGGTGTTGAGCAGTCCGTAGAATGTACCATTGGATAGGTGAGCTATAGGGAGTGTGTAGCCCATCGCATCAGTTTCCCATGCAGTGGAAAGTGTTGATCTGTCTGGGGCAACTACCATAGCATCAGGATAGGCATCTGAGCCTTCTTTAACAGTAAGCATTTTATTGGGTACCGTAATATGAACTCCCACTGGGGTTGGGTGATCAAGGTTGCTAAGCAAGTGGTCTGTACATTGTGAGTCTGTAAGGGTTTACGGTGTGGAGCAGTCATAGTCAATGTCGGTAGTCCCACAAACAGGAGAAGGAGGTGCAAGATAGCCATCTTGCCAGTGTACCTGTAAGAAAACAGAAAAGGTTTAAGTGTAGGGTACTGTTCCACCCTAGGTGGGTCAGGAAAAGTAAGTTTAGTCACCTTTTACAGTTTGAGCTGATTAGCCTGGAATGACTTGTCGGTGGTCTTCTTTGCTGTTGAACTCGGACCTGATAGGCAGCAGGGCTGGAGTTTGTTGACAATGGAGTATGGGCCTTCCCATTTACTGGCAAATGAATGAGTGGGTTGTCCGTATTGGAAGCGTAACTTGTCTCCAACCTGCCAGTTGACTTCTTTGACATGCTTATCAAAGTGAGCTTTAGCTTGTTGTTGAGCTTTACCCATCTGATTGGCAGCGAACAGGTGTGTCTTCATGATGTCATCGTGAAGCTTTTCAACATGCTTGTCTACATATACTTGATCTGCAGTAGGGTTGTGGAGATCAATCAACAGGTGCTCAGGTAATCTCACAGTCCTACCAGTCATAACCTCGTAAGGTGTGCACTGAGTAGTGGCTGCAGGAGTACCCCTAATTGCCATTAAAAGTAGTGGCAAGAGGAATCCCAATCCTTGGGATTGTCATTGATGAATTTACATAAAATCTGTTTGATTCTTCTGTTGGCTCTTTTACCTGGCCTGAGGATTGAGGATGGTAAGGGATATGGAATTTCTGATCTACTCCAAGTAGTTGGAGTGTCTGCTTCATCAGCTCAGCTGTAAAACTGGTTCCTTGATCTGAGTCTACCTTTAAAGGTAGGCCCCACCTGGAGAACAATTGATCCACCAGGATCTTGGCAGTTGTCATTGCCATGTTACTCTTAGTGGGAAATGTATTTACCAACTTAGAGAACAAATGAGTGACAACAAGTGCATCCTTGTTCTTACCGGAGTTGGTGAGGGGGCCAATGAAATTGATTTGTAGCACATTCCATGGTCCAGTTTGCCTTTGGGGTAACAATTCAGCATTTCTTTTCACCGAAATTGGGTTATTCTGGGCACACACTATGCAGTTGTCCATCTAGTGCTGTACATCCTTGGCCATGCCAGGCCACCAGATGACTGTTTTGAGTCTCTGGAGAGTGTTTTCTGTCCCCTGGTGTCCACCAGTGGGAGTATCATGAACCATATGGATGAATTTGGTTCGCAAAGATTGTGGTACAACTCACAATTTGTCACCTGTATCTTCTTTCCAATACCAGATGAGTTTCTGGTCACTTGACAAGTGTATGTTGTCAGAGTGTGTCTTGTATGGACTACTCACAGGTAGTGGTTGTTCAGTTCCTTTATCCAGGAATTTGAACACGTCTTTCAGTTCTGGGTCAGATTTCTGTGCAGCAGAAAGGTCCAGTGGAGGTTCTGGTACTGGTTTCTGCCTGGTGTTAGTGGCTACTATAGCTGCTACAGCTATTGGGTGAGTCATTGTCCATGTCTCCCCCACCCGAGCACCTGCTTTTGCAAGCAAGTCCGCTCGATCATTGAATTCATGGTAAAGGTCAGATTTACAGTGAGCCTTTACCTTGTGGATGAACAGTGTGTGAGTAAACTGCTGTGTCAGGGTGTGTATGTACACAAATAGATCCCTGTATTTGACAGGTGTGCCATCAGAGGATGTAAAGTTATTTTTCTCCCAAAATGGTAAAAACTTGGTAACGGATGAGCAGACCCAATTAGAGTCTGCAAAAATAATGGCATCCTTGTCACCGTGGGGCATGATTTCCAAAGCACAGGCCACAGCTGCCAATTCAGCATACTGTGAGGAGATAGTGCATTTTCTGGAAATGCGCTGAAATCGCCTTCTTGATCTTGTATAAGCACTCCAAATCCTGCTACCTGCTCTCCATCTATGTAGGAGGTGGAGCCATCTGTAAAGATACAATACATATTGGCATCTTCCAGAACATCTGGGGAAGCGGTAAGAATGGTCCCGGTTCATGTAAGTCCGGGGTTGGAGAGCAAGTCATGGGTGTACCTGTGTAAAGTAGATCATGGACCAAGATTGAGGGCATTTTGGCAAGCAGTACTTTAATGTTCCTGTCCTGCAAAGCAAAGAACTAGTGGGTTAGTCTGGAGTTGGAGACTGAACCATATTTTACTTCATCTAAAAATAAAAAGTTAGTTGAGAGCCGGCCCAGTGGCGCTGAGGGTTGAGGCACTGGGTGCCTTACCTCGCGGCACGCCGGCAACCCGGGCTCGGGAATAAGCCCAGGCCATCGGAGGTCAGCAGTGGTGGGGGCGGCGGAGCTGGATGGAGCTGCCAGCAGGCAAGCTCTCCTCTCAAGGGAGGAGGTGTAGCATCCCTCGGCTGATGGCGACCCCTAATGGAGGCTAGGGGCAGCACTGGCTTAGGGGGTGTTCAGGCACTAGGCCAGAGGGTGGGGGAAGGGGTCGTGACTGGGGCTGTAAGGTGCATGTGTGCCTCCACACGCATGCACTCCTACTCCTGGGACCCCTGGGAGAAAACCGGAAGGGAAAATTTCAGCAGCAGGATGAAAACCGACTCCCCACAGGTGATACTCCTGGGCCGGGCACAGGTAAGCGCCGGTAATTCTATTGACGGGGGGGGGGTGGTCGGATAGGGCCCGTCCAGGAGTAGCATAAATAGAATAAAAAAAAAGGTTAGTTGAGGTGTGGCAGGTATGCAAGACAATAGGAGCATACCCAGTGATGTACAGGAAGTGCTTGACAGCCCAATAGGTTACCAAGAGTGTTCTTTCACAGAGACTGTCACCTGTATCTTCTTTCTGATACCAGATGAGTTTCTGATCCAAATGGAAATGGACATATGTTAGGAAAGTGATGGAATCACTTCTGAAGTAAAAATTGGTGAGTACCTAGAGGCCAGTGGGGCACAAGACCCAAGGCAGCATGGATTCGCAGCAGGAAAATCATGTCAGGCAAATCTAATTGATTTTTTTGACTGGGTGACCAAAGTAGTAGACCAGGAAGGGGCTGGGAACATGGCCTACCTAGACTTTAGCAAGGCATATGATACAGTCCCACACAAAAGATTAATAAATTAGCCAGCCTGGGAGTGGGTCCCAGGGAGATAGCCTGGGTAAAGCACCGGCTGGACAACAGAGACACAGAGGGTAATAGTAAATGGAGTCCACAGTGAGAAAGGGAGTTACTAGTGGGGTACAGCAGGGTTCAGTACTAGGGCCAGTCCTTTTTAATGTCTTTATAAGTGACATTGCAGAGGGACTGGAAGGAAAAGTATGTCTCTTTGTGGCTGACACAAAGATCTGCAACAGGGTTGATACACAAGATGGGGTGGAATGAATGAAAAGGGACTTGGCAAGGTTGGAGGAATGTTCAAATGTATGGCAGCTTAGATTCAACGCAAAGAAGTGCAAAGTAATACACCTGGGAAACAGAAACCCAGGGGAAGAGTACACAATGGGGGGTGAGATACTGACAACAACAAAAATGGAAAGGGGCCTGGGGGTACTCATATCAGATGACCTAAAGGTTGGCCAACAATGTGAGAAGGCAGTAAGGAGGGCTGAGGGGATACTGGAATGCATAGGGAGAAGCATTGTAGAAAACAGGAAATTGTTGGCCCTCTGTACAGACAGTTGGTAAGACAACATCTGGAGTACTGTGTACAGTTCTGGGGACCCCATCTCCGCAAAGACATGGACATGGTGAAGGCTGTCCAGAGGAGGGCAACCAAAATGGTGCAGGGTCTGCACCAAAAATCATATGAAGAAAAACTCAAGGAGCTTAAAATGTATAGCCTCAAGGAAAGGAGGGAGAGGGGGGACATGATAGAAACTTTCAAATACCTCAAGGGAATCAACAAAGTCCAAGAGGGTAGCATCTTTCAGAAAAAGAGATGTGAAAGAACAAGAGGGCACAATTTGAAGATAGAGGAGGGAAAGCTCAGAGGTAATGTAAGGAAGTATTTCTTCACAGAGAGCGTTGTAGATGCATGGAACTGCCTTTCTGAGGAGGTCGTAGAGTCAAAAACATTGGGGGAATTCAGGAATGCATGGGACAGACATAAGGCAATTCTAGTAGAGGGTAGGAGGAAGTAGGCTGTTGGTTAACTAGGATCTACAGCTTATCCGTTAGGTAGAGAAATGGGCAGACTAGGTGGGCCAAGCAGTCCTTATTTGCCATCAAATTCTATGTTTCTCTTCTGGGGATAGCATCTGAGATGCATAGGCAATGGGCCTGTGGTACCCATTGTACTTTTGTGCCAGCACTGCAGACGTGGCCACATCAGAAGTGGCAGTTTCCAAATGGAATGGAAGGTTTGGGTTGGGATTGATCAGTGCTGGGGCTGAGGCTAAGGCCTGTTTAAGCTGTGTCACAGCTTCAGTGTGGGTGGGGCCCCACGTCCATGGGACATCCTTTTTCAGAAGTTCATACAAGGGAGCAGCCTTTAAGGCAATGTCAGGGATAAAATCCCTAGAGTAGTTTACCATTCCTAAAAAGCATCTGAGTGTTGCCACGCTAGTAGATAGTGGCGGATCCTGCAAGCCGTGGATCATTTTGACAGCTGGGCTTCTGCCTTGGTCTGTAATGCATTGGCCAAGGAAGAGTACCTCTTTTTCGCACAGTTGTGCCTTAGAGGGATTGTACTTGAGTCGTGCTCTCTTGAGAGACAAAAGTTCCTCTAGGAGAGCCAAATGATCATCTTTTGTGGTGGTTGCCAGAAGTAGTCATCCGTGTACTGCAGGAGGGACTGAGGTATGGAGAACCCCTGCAGGGCATCCATCATGTGGAGGTGGAAGAGGGAAAGGCTGTTATGGAAGCCCTGGGGAAGACAGGTCCAGGTGTACTGGCACCCATCAAAGGTGAAGGCAAATTTGTATTGACTTACCTGTGCTAATGGGAGTGACCAAAACCCATTAGAGATGTCATGGGCTGAGAGCCACTTTTTGTCAGGTGTCAGCAGCTTGAATACACCAAGTGCTGATGCTACTGTTGGGGCACACCTGGGAGTAACTTGATTAAGTTTCTTGTAATCAATTGTGAGTCTCCAAGCTCCACTGGACTTTATCACAGGCCAGATAGGCGAATTGAGAGTAGAGACACAAGTCCTAATCACTCCTTGCTGTAGTAGTGATTGGATGGTCTCCCTCAGTGATGGCAAGACTTCAGTAAGGAATGGATACTGCTTCTGCCTCACATGGTTAGGTCCTGGGATCTCAGTGGTGGTGTGCATCCTACCACAGTCATTCTTGTTGGTAGCAAACTCATCAAGGTGTTTTTGTAACAAAGGTGCAAGTTCAGAAAATAGGTCATGACTTTTGAACAAAGCCATGATGTCATACTCTTTATTGTTGTGAGAGTTGGCTGCCACCACGTGTGAATCTGAAATGGTGACAGCATAACATTGTCCCTTGATCTGGAGAAGTAGTCTGTTGGCTAGGTCCACTATACAGCCTTGCAGTGCAAGGAAGTCAGTTCCCAGTATGCTGGGGTGATGACGTAATACCATGAGGTCAAAGGCAAAATCAGTTCTGATGTGACCTACCACCACAGGCAAAGACACAGATTGGTAGATGTGTAGCTGAGTACCGTCTACACCCTGTGCACTGGTCTTCCAGCCAGTAGACCAGTAAGACATGGCTGGGTTCTCATCATGGAGAACAGACATGGCTGCTCCTATATCCAGAAGCATGTTCATTTGGCAGCCCCCGACCGTGGCCTTTACACAAGGCTGTCCATTTGTATCGACAAGCAGGTCACTCACAATCTGGACTGGGGCCTGTAATTGTCACTCTGTACATTCAGAGTCTTCTTCATCCTCCTGTACCTGAAATCTGAGGTCCACAGGATCTTTCTGGGCCTCCTGTATGTCTTGCATGGGATACAGATGTGCCCATGATGCCACAGACACGACAGTGGCCTGCTCAGTTGATTCCTCCTTGATTGTCATATCGACCTAACCAGTAGTAGATTCCATTAATGGATTCTTTCCTCGGTTGCCCGGTAGCCAAGGGCAGGAACAGATTTCCGTGGCCGCATGGCTGTCCCATGGCCGGGGCGAGGGCTGCTACGGTGTGAGTAGACTTAGCCTCTTTTTCAGCATGGGCCTCCTCCAGCATTTTGCGGAGGGTCTCATTCTCATCTTTGAGGCTCCGATAACTGGGGCCATTACAGTACCTACTATCAGGTTGGGCATTTGGATTTTTCCAGTTGCTCCTATCCTTGTTTCTATTGTTCTTCCGGTTCCGGTCCCCCCTCACCCCCCCACCTTGTGCAACTGCTTGTCATCAGAAGGGGTGTCAGACTTCTGGTTATTACCTTCCACAGTATATTGGGTAGGTGTATCCGAGGTAGGCTGTACTGTATCTACCTGGGCTTGGATGGCGGCAGCTTTGTTATTCTTACCGGAAGCGAGGTTACGGAGGTACACCTGGAAGGCACGCTCCGTCTTGGTAAGAATTTCCGCAAAGGTGTTGGTCTCTGGGTAAACGTTAAGTTCAGCCTTTTCCCGAAGTTCCAGAGTCATGTTCTAGATGTACAAATCCTTGTACTCTATCTGGTCTTGTTGTGCGACTTCGCCAGCCAGGCCTTTGCTGGCCTTGTAGGCAAGCCACAACCCGTTGGCGGTAAGTTGCGGGGCTTTCCTTCACATTCTGCTTCACCTTGTAGGCCAGGCTGGCTCCAACAACACTTGGGGCATTGGCAGCAAGGAGTGCCACTGCGATGTCATTGTAGGCATGCATCTCGCAGTTGCGGACAGTATCTGGGAGTTTGGCCCAGAGGGTAGGTTCGATCATCTGTCGCAAGACTTGAACCTGGTTCTCAGGTTGGAGAGAAAGCTTCTCACATAAGGAGCACACCTTCTCCAAATGGCAACTGAGATTGTCAGTCAGGCCCATCTGTCCAATGCTTTGGGCAATTTGCTGGACAGAGTGAGTGACTTGCAGGGGATTGGAAGTACAAGGAATCGTGTTCCATTCATTATGTTCCATAGCACCATGAAGGGTGGCTTCTGCCGCCGCCGCATCAATGACTGCTTTGAATGCATGGTCCTGGGTGACAGTGTCCTCAAACATTCTGTCAATTTGATCCTTGATGGCTCTCCGGTGGTCGTCCGGTGCCATAATGTTGGTAATGGCCTCTTGAATTAGGCTGCGCACCTCTGTATTGTCCTCCCTGGAGAGGGGGGCAAGCGGAGGTGGCCATGGAAAACAGGCTGTCCACCCATGTCATGGGGGTAGCCATCTTGGCGTAATATGTTGCTTCCGCCATGTTTGTGTAGATGTGGCAACATAGAGGGTGTGCGGACGTAGGCACCATCTTGGGGATGGCTGGAGAAAATGACAGCCCTATGACGGTTGGACTTGGGCGTGACGTGGCATGCCTCGTCATCAAAGTCAGTCATCATCAACGGATGACGCAATGTCTTGGGCATATACTGGAACCCATTCATAGCTTTAACATGGCCAGCGAGAACCTCTCGCTGATGGCGCAGTTTTGCCATCTTTGTTCTACACTTCTAGTGACAAACTCATGCAGTGCCCCGCTCAATACCCTTCTCAACTTCATGCTGCAATACTGTGTACGTGGTGCCCAATTCAACGTTTTCCCTAAGCTCTTTGTCTAGCTTACAATTTACTTTCTCATTCTCCTCTTTCAACTCAGCATTCTCTTTCAACCCTTCATTCGTATCACTCAGAATATCGTTTAAATAAGTTAACTGTTTTTTATCACATTTCAGCCTCTCACAATCATCTCTTAACATGCAAATTTCACACTCAGAGTCTTGAGCAGTACAATGCAACTGTCTGTTATTGGCATTGCGGAGTGACTGGGTTCCTCCTCTAGTTTCTGTTCCCTTTTCTGTGACTCCGATGACTGCAAGCCCATCTGTATTTTTAGAGATGCATTTTGCAGTTCAAGAGAGGTACACTTTGCTGTGAGACTCTCGACAGCAGTATGTAGCACCTCAACCACGAGACCTTTAAGGTTGTATTTCTTGGCTTTGTGTTTGGACTCTGTGGTGCTCTGAGATTAGGAGCAATGGGTTTTCAGCAGACTTCATGTCCAGCACAAAATCTGTCCATCCTCCATGGGAGGTGAGGTAGTTTGAGACGTCCAGTTTCAATTCAATGCAAAGTTCAGGCATGACAAGGGGTAAACAAACAAAGAAGCAGTTGGAAAACTGGATAAAATCCTTGGTGCCGTCACCCAACTGCTTTCCGGTCCCCCGTGGGCAAATGGTGACAAGGCGGTACACTGCCACTCACAAAGGGAGTGTGTCCGGTGTGGACGTGCTACAGCCGAGACCAAGATGAAGTGTGTCCATCACAGAACAACCACTGTAGGCACAAGTAGGTCCAAGTAGATGAAAAATGCACTACACTACTTGACATTCAAAGTTAATTGAATGGAATCCTCACTTTGTACATTCCAACTTGCACACGGTCACCAAATGTAACTGAGTAATGAAATTACCTTTCTCAGGTTTTTGTTGGAACTGCGCAAAGGAAGAGACAACAAGTGGTGTCCAGATAATAAATATAATTTATTGGTAAATAAGAATAATGCAGGCTTACAAACAACAGTTTAATCACTGGGAGAATGCATCCAGATTCCTTACCTAGGTAGGGTGCAGTCTAGACTCATCTCAGAGAAAATATGTGTTGCAAAGGATCTTATACCCTGATAATTACTACAGCAACAGCTGAAGAAGCTACATAAAATGCATATAATTGGCCAAAAACAGGTGGCCAGAGTAACTCTCCTAACTAACATAAAAAGTTGCTTAGCTAGCAGAAGATAAGTGAACAATGAAGTCTTGTGATGCTTACAAGGTCACTTACAGTTACAGTACAGTTATGCATCAGCACTAAAGATGGCACTATTGCCTAACTTATAATTATACAATGATGTATAATGGAAAACATTTCCCAGTGGTACAATATATTGTGAGAATATAGTAAAGCAGTAATATGCATTGCAGAAGTACAGTAGAACTCAGATCCTGACACTTATACGATAAGTGCCTGTGCCCTAAAGTTAGTACATATGCCTACATATGTTGCTGTCTGCAAGTTGGGGTTACAGTCAGGGGTGCTGATCCATGGATGACAGAGTCATCCTTCACTCCAACAGGAAGTTCCTCCCGAAGGTAGTTCGAGTTTAACCTTAACCAGGTGATTAATTTATCAGTCTGCTTTACATATTCCACTTTGGAGGTCAGTCACAGGCTCCATACCCAGGACCTGCGTAGGGCACTCTCATATTACAAGGAGTGCTCAGCTGGAGTTCAGGAAGAGGCTTGTGAGCTGTTCATAACATACACTGAAGCTTCGCCTGGCAGCAAAAGCAGACGACTGGCCGATGGATAACACCCTGCATTGACCTCTGCTGTAGGTTGGCAGGTAGGGATTTTCCTGCAGGGCTTAGACCTTATTCCACCAGAGGTACATCTGCCACAATGGCTTCTTCCAGGGACGTCCCTGTCCAGGAAATCTGCAGGGCTGCTACCTGGAAATCAGCTCACACCTTCATTTCTGATTACTGCATTGACCTCGAGTCACGCCAGGATGCTGGTTTTTGGGACTGTGGGTCTCCAGTCTGTGTTCATCAAATAACAGTACATACCTTGCTGCCTCCTCCCAGAGAACTGCTAGGAGTCTGCCAGAGTGCAGATAGTAATCTATATCCACACCCCTAGAAAAATAGGTTACTCAACTGTAATTGTAATTCTAGGAGTGGTATATACAGTAGTTCACATGCACATGGCCCACCCAGACTCCCCTGACATGTGGTACACAGTTCCTGGCTTCAAATGTGCAGGGATCTAACATCACTGAGTGGAATCATGCATATATTGCGCACATAGTGGAAAGAGCTTAACTTAGAGACAGCTGGCAAATCAGCATGTTCCAGTGGATCTGCCAGAGTGTGGATGTGAACTGTATACCATGCCTAGAACTATAGTTACAGGTGAGTAGCCTATTTTTTTCACCTCCTAATTTTAGAATGATTTAAAAATTTCACTTTAAAAGTTTCATTGTCCATTAGCTCTTATTGCTAAGTTGAGCCAGTGTTAATCAATTGCATGAAATGTAGAGGCACACTAGGATCTCAAACACTGAACCCTAAGACTGATGAGTCTGGAAGTTAATACCTACAGAAGAACTGTCTGTTTTGGAATATGGTAAAGTAGATACATTGCTTTATAAATACTGTGTTAGAGTGTATAAAACTGCATTTTCTATCTTTGACAGCCTTTTTCTGACACCTTGAATTAGAGTTTTACGCCTTGGTGGGATATTCAAAGGGGCGCAACCCACTGATGTGCCCCAACCACGATATTCAAAGGGGATGTGCATACATGAAATCCCGATGCACGGAGCACACAAGTAGTGTATGCAGCAGAATGCACGAGGGTGCCCATGCATATGCGGCCCATCCTGGATATTCAGCCCAGGATGTGCAGCGCATATGCAGGCACAAACCCGCCTTGCACCGCACAGGGGGGTGCAAAGTTCCACCCATAAAAAGGAGCAAGAAGAGGGACACCCACAGGCGGGCTGCCGTATTGTGCACAGCACGGCAGCCACCTGCCGTGGGTGGCCATCCGACCTCCTGGAACACAGACCAGGTGCCATGTGAGGGGATGGGCTTGATTAATGTAACCAGCTACAAAACCTGTGAACCAGAACACACACTGCAAACAATGCTATACTTTACAACAGCTCCAAGTTCAAAAATGCTTGCTAACAATTAATTTCTTACCCCTTTTTCTGCACTGTGATGTTTGGCATAAGACAGGCCGATGGATGGGTTTGATCAATTTAACCAGCTACAGAACCCCTGAAGCAGCACATGTGCCATAACGCTATACCCCACAACAGCTCCAAGCTCCAAAATGCCCACCAACAGGTCAGTTGCATGCACAAGAGAAATTTAAAGCCCTGGTTTAAAGTGCTGGATAGCCCCGGAGCAGACTCTGACTCCTGACCCATGAGTGCTGTTGCTGAAAAGAAAACAGGTAACTTAGTAAACCCAAACAGCTAAATGGAGTCAGACTTGCTCATTGTGCCAGCTCAAAGTGAGTGAGAGAGGGTGGAAAAGTAGGACTCCAGTCTCTTGCAATACCCGGGCAACAAGGGTCATGTTCATTAAATAGGGAGTTCTGTATAATTGTGGTTTGTTAGATTGGGGTCCTACTGTACTTTGTACAGACCACATGGCACTTGTGACATTGTAAAGATTCACGCTAGATTCAGGATTCTACTGTTGTGCCATTAGCTCTGATATATGCGCTATCAAGACTTAGTATCTCACCACTTACATTGCACTTGAGCAGGGCAATTGAGCCATTTTAACTAGTGACATTGTGCAAACAGAAAAGATGCTTAGTAGCTGCCGTTGACACTAACAGTGTATCAGCTGGCAGAGCTGATCATCTGTCCACGAATGAATTTTTTCGTGAAATGTCCAGCAGGAGAAGCGCAGAGTTTAGTAAGAGGTTATTATCAAGTTTGAGTTCCCCTCTGTGCTCAGCTACATAGCTGGAATACATCTGTCATGGTTTTTGTTCTTGAAGCTGAGCTGCTGCAACTGCTACTTCAGACATTTGACTGCTAAGAGAAAGCAATGTCAGGATTACAAGTGTTGGTAGATTGTATGATGGGATTATGAACATGACGGGATTTCAGAGTCAGGCTTTTGCTTAACATAGAATTTGACAACAGATAAGGACCGCTTGGCCCACCCAGTCTGCCCATTTCCCTACCTAATGGATACGCTGCAGATCCTAATTAACCAGCAGCCTACTTCTTTCTACCCCCACCCCCTAGAATTGCTTTATGACTGTCCCATGCATGCTTGAATTCAACCACTGTTTTTGACTCCACAACCTCCTCTGGAAGGCTGTTCCATGCATCCACAACCCTCTCTGAAAAAAATACTTCGCCACATTACCTCTGAGCTGCCCCCCATCTTCAAATTGTGCCCCATTGTTCTTGCACCTCTTTTTTGAAAGATGCTACCCTCTTGGACTTTGTTGATTCCTTGAGGTACTTGAAAGTTTCTATCATGCCCCCCCCCTTCCTCAAGGCTATACATATTAAGCTCCTTTAGTCTCTCTTCATATGTCTTCTGGTACAGACCCTGCACCATTTAGTTTCCCTCCTCTGGACAGCTTCTATCTTGTCTATGTCCTTGTGGAGATTGGGTCTCCAGAACTGCACACAGTACTCCAGATGGGGTCTCACCAGCTGTCTGTACAAAAGGATAACAACTTGCTGTTTTCTACTGGTGATTCCTCTCCCTATGCATCCCAGTATCCCCCCAGCCCTCCTTACTGCCCTCTCACATTGCTTGCCCACCTGAGTCATCTGATATGACTACCCCCAGGTCCCTTTCCATTTTTGTTGTTGTTAGTATCTCACCCTCCATTGTGTACTCTTCCCCTGGGTTTTTGTTTCCCAGGTGCATTACCTTGCACTTCTTAGCATTGAATCTAAGCTGCCATACATTTGACCATTCCTCTAACCTTGCCAAGTCCCTTCTTATCCTTTCCACCCCACCTTGTGCATCAACTCTGTTGCAGATCTTTGTGTCATCTGCAAAGAGACATACCTTTCCTTCCAGTCCCTCTGCAATGTCACTTATAAAGACATTGAAGAGGACCGGTCCTAATACTGAACCCTGCGGTATACCCCACTAGTAATACCCCTTTCTTCAGCGTGGACTCCATTTACTATTACCCTCTGTGTCCTATTCTCCAGCCAATTCTTTACCCAGGCTGTCATCTTGGGACCCACTCCCAGGCTGGCTAACTTGTATATTAATCTTTTGTGTGGGACTGAGTCAAATGCCTTGCTAAAGTCTAGGTAGGCCATGTCCACAGCCCCTCCCTGATCTACTGCTTTGGTCACCCAGTCAAAGAAATCTATTAGATTCGTCTGGCATGACCTTCCCGCTGTGAATCCATGCTGCCTTGGGTCCTGTGCCCCTCTGGCCTCTAGGTACTCAACAATTCTTTCCTTCAGAAGTGATTCCATCATTTTCCCTATCACTGAGGTTAAACTAATGGGTCTGTAGTTTCCTGCTTCTGCTCTGCTCCCACTTTTGTGAAGGGAAATCACATCTGCCCTCCTCCAGTCCTCAGGTACCACCCCATCCTCCCATTATTTGTTAAAGAGGGTAGTCAGTGGTGTCACTAGTTCTACTCTTAGTTCTTTTAGAATTCTGGGGTGAATCCTATCAGGCCCCATTGGTTTGTCCACCTTCAGTTTTAAGAGTTCTTTCAGAACTCTTTCTTCTGTAAATGGGCAGGGCTGGTATCAACTGCTGTATCCAGAGAGTTTCTATTGTTTGTCTTAGGTACCTCCCCCTCTTCATTTGTAAATACTGAGCAAAAATATTTGTTTAGTATCTCTGCCTTTTCACTGTCACCCTCTGCCCACCCCTTCCCCTTTATTAAGCCTCACTATCCCTCCCTTAGTCTTCCTTCACTCCCTGATGTACCTAAAAAAGGTTTTATCCCCCTTCTTAACTGAGTTGGCTATCTTTTCCTCAGTTCAGGCCTTTGCTGTTCTGACTGGCTTCCCAGCTTTCTTTTGCTTTAACTGATACAATTCTCTGTCCTGCTCCTTCTGTGATGCCTTGTACTTTCTGAATGCTTTCTTTTTCTCTTGAACCTTCACTGCCACCTCCTTTGAGAACCATAGTGGTTTCTTACGTTGTTTTGTTTTGTTTATTTGCTTCACACAAAGGCTCGTTACCTCTGTGATGGCAGTTTTTATTATTTTCCATTGTTCTTCAACCCCTCCTTCCTGCCCATTTGCTAGTGCATTCCTTAGGCACTCATCCATTTTGGCAAAGTCAGCCCTCCTGAAGTCCAGTACTTTTGCCTTGTATGAAGCGACTATATTGCTGTGTTTATTGTGAACCATACTGTTAGTTGGTCGCTAGTTCCCAGATGGCTACCCACTTCTACATCTGTGATCCTCTCTCCATCTCCATTTGAGAGGACCAGGTCTAAGATTGCTCCCTCTCGAGTGGGTTCCAGTAGTAGTTGTCCAAGGCATGCCCCCTGTAGGGCATTTAGAATAATCCCACTCTTAGAAGTGGCTGCTGCAACTGCAGTCCAGTTAACATCTGACATATTCAGATCACCCAGCAGCAATATCTCCCCTTTATCTGCCATTCTAAGTATACTTTCTATCATTTGCTTGTCCATTTCCTCCCCCTGAGAGGGGGGTCTGTATACAACCCCTGTTCGGATTGTGGTGCCATTGCCTGCCTCCAAATTGACCCACAGTGCTTCTTCTCCTCCCTGTTTACCCTTTTGTTCTGTTGCTTTGATTCCTTCCCTTATGTAGAGAGCTACTCCTTCTCCTCTTTTACCCTCCCTGTCCCTCCTGTAGATAAGTGTATCCTGGTATGTTTACGTCCCAGTCATGGTTCTGTGTGTACCATATTTCTGTGACTGCCACAATATCCAGATGTTCCTCCTCCATCAAGGCCACTAATTCAGGAAGCTTGTTACCCAGACTACGGGCATTGGTACTCATTGCTCTCCATTTTTTGATGGCTTTACCTTCTGTAGCAGCATCCCCTCTGACCTTTCTACCTTGGTCTTTTTCTCATTTAGTACCCTGTTTTGTAGGGGGAGGCTGGGATTTTCCTGCTGCTTATCAGTGCCTCCCCCCTTGACTAGTTTAAAAGCTTGCCAATGAAGCATTTAAACCGACTGCCCAAAAGACTTGTTCCTTTCCTGGACAGATGCAGACCATCCTGCCAGTATAGGCTGGTGTCCCTCCAGGTGGAACCCCAGTCCCCAATGAAGCCAAACCCCTGTGCTCCACACCATTTTTTCAACCATTCGTTAAACTGCATGGTGCAAAGTACCCTTGCCTCACCCATGCCACTGACAGGCAGCACCTCTGAGAAGGATACTCTGTGTGCGCTGCTTGTCTTAGGCCCCTCCCCAACTCTACAAAGTCCTTCTGCACTGCTCTAATCTCATGATGAGCCAAGTCATTTGTCCCTAGGTGGACAATGATGTCCAGCTCAGACTCCCGTGCAACTGTAATCGTGATCCTAAGGATGCGCTTCCTGTGCCTCTAAGCCATGGTACCAGGCAGGCACCTACATAGATACATAGACAGTGTCGGCAGATAAGGGCCTATAGTCCACCCACTCTGGCCATTTGAGTTTGTAAGTTCAATTTATGTTTTCCTAGAAGTCTGTTGCCCCTTACCTTACTTCAGTTTTCCCTGCTTCCCCCAGTTCTATCCCCCTAATAATTGAGTCCCCCACCAGGAGCTGCTTCCTTTCCCTGTGGTGCCCTCTGCCTCCTTCCTGAGGGCCTCCCTTGTGACAGTTAGTCAGGATTATAAAAGTCAGGATTTCGTACCAGACCCAATTCACATAATTTTGGGAAAAACTTGGCCCCATTGTGGTACCTTTCTGTTGATGGAAATGTTGCCCCATGAACACAAAAGAATTCCCCTCCAGCACTGTTCTGGACATTTCTGCTAAGAAGTCAGTTTCAGGTCTAGCTCCCTCACCCCTCTGATTCAAAACAATAATCCCAGGGCTCTTCATGGGGTATGTTTGTGTACAGGGACTCTACATCTAATGTAACTAGCTAGTATGGAGTCCCTATCCACATCCATATTTCCAGCACTCTTAAAATGCCCCCTGTATCCTGAACATAAGAAGGCAGCTGTTCAACCAATAGTTTGATGTTATCATTGACAAATCTAGCCAGTGGTTTGGTCACTGAACCCACCCCTAAAACTATAGGGCATCCTGGTGGTTTATCTAGCATTTTGTGAACTTTTGGGAGAATATATATGCACCCTAAGTAGGAAATCTGTACTCAGAAATTGTCTCTCTTTCTCATAAATGAGTCCCTGACCAAAAGCCCGTTGTATGAAATCATCCTCTTGTTTAAGGTGGGGTATGGGATCTGAACACAACAGTCAATAAAATATTATATTAGCCAGCTGGCGGTACACTTCCTCTACATACAGTAGTCGGTAGTGTTCATGATCACCACACTCCCACCTTTATCTGCTAGCATAATCGTTATGTTTTTGTTGTTACATAAGGACTCAATTGCCAGCTTTTCTTCCCTGGTGATGTTACAAAACAAAACTTAGCCACAAAATACTCCTGCCTTAAACTTTCCAGTTCTGTTTCACAAAGTTTCTGAAACATGCTTACCACTGGTGTCTGTGGGGGGTTCTCCTAATAGGATTATTGGAGCTCTGCAGCACATTACCATCCCCCCAATTGTCAACTGATACTTGATACTCACAGGATTTTCAGATTCATCAAGTGCTTCTAGGACAACTTGTGTAGGGATGTTAACAGGCATTTCCATTGCACTAACATTTAAGTTATTCCCATACTGTACATGTACAATGTCTAAGTCACTGTTTCTACCTGTGTTATTTTTGTTATAATAGAGACACCTCAAGCTTAAAACTCGACACAATCTGTAAATGTCAATGGTGGTATGAAAGAAATCAAGATCAGTGGTGGGGACAAATGATAGTTCCTTCTTTAACACTTAAATTTCGCTACTAGATAATTCACGGCTAGACAATTATGTTATCCCCACCATTTACCTGACCATTCATCTGGTATCACCTGTTCGGCTGGTGTCCTCCACCATGCATTCCTCTCAGCGCCCCCCCCAATCATCCCTCTATCAGACTCTCCTCTGTCCACTTGGTAATGCAGCTTCCTCTTGCCTCACCTGAGGGAGTGGGGGTCCTCGTTCTCTAAAAAAAAAAATCTGATTGCTCTGAGTTACTTGTTGCACTGGTGACTGATGTATTACCAGTGCTAGAAGTCCTGGCAGTGTTATTAGAGCTTGTAGATGGGGTTCATTTCAACATAGATTTTGGTTCAAACCTGACCTTCGACCACTTACTTTTGTAAAAATGTTACCTTTTTTTCTTGTCACAGTCTTCACATTCCCCAAGTTGCTGAAGTTCTTTCTTCCTCCAAAGTCCTGAAGCAACTTGACTATGCTGTTGCAGTGTGATCTGGGCAATGGACGGCAAATATTTGCCATCTGGCAGCTTGCCAGACAGAATGCTCAGCCCCTGTTAGTTGGCATCTTTGTGGCATACTATAGAAACATGTAAAATAATTTTAGTTTTTTTCCCCTTGTGGCAGTCTTCACATTTCTGCAAGTTGCTGCAGTTCCGTTCTCCTCCTGAGGCAGGCTGTGTGTGTGTCCTCAGGAGTTCTGCTTTTGCATTGTGATCTGGTCAGTGGGCAGAAAGTGTGTGCCAGCTGGCAGAAAGCCAGCAGACCAGTGCCTGGCCATTGGTGGTTGGCACCATGGTGGCATACCGTAAAAATATTTTGTTTTTTTTTTCTTGCGGTAGTTTTCACATTCCCCAAGTTTCAGCAGTTCCTTCATCCTCCTAAGTCCTCAAACAGCCTATCTGTGTTGTGGTGTTGTAGTGCGATCTGGGCAGTGGACGGCAAGTATGTGCCAGCTGGCAGCGTGCCATACAGGTACCTGGCCGCTGGTAGTTTGCATCTTAATAGCATCCCATAAAAAAAAAATAATAATAATTTTCAAGTTTTTTTTTTCTTGTTGCAGTCTTTACATTCCCTCCAAGTTGCTGCAGTTCCTTCTGAGTTCTGAAGCAACTTAAAGAAAGAATTGGACAGCATTTTCACAGTATACAAAAACTAGATGGTATCAGTGCATTGGCACAACATTGCGAAAGTAAGGGCATTAACCATCGCTTCACTTTTCAGGGAATAGAGAAGGTTATGATGATTGGCCAGGCTTGAGTGAACATTTTCAGTTGGCCCCATACTTAATAGTTTTACTCCTTCTAGGCCACCTACATATATCGGACTTTACAGACAATTATGTACATTCTTTACTGTCTAGCTTTTATCTTTAGATGACGGTTTTAAATACTTTACAGTTTCAGTATTTGATCATTCATATCTATTTTGATTACATTTCAACAACATATGTTGATTATCCGGAGAGAGAAATATCTACTTTTTCCTTTGTATCTGTAACTACCTGATTTGACAACATGTGTTGATTATCTTTATGAGATAGTAATATCTGTTTTTTCCATCGCATCCTAACAGACCTACTGGGATCCCTGGTGTTCGTGAACCCAACCCCCTTCTCCTTTTCAGTCTGTTTATGTACATATATACATCATGATAATCTTGTGACATAGTTGTGTCATTTTATTTTATTCGTTGATTTTTTGTGAATCTTTTACTGTATTATTCTTTGCCTGCTCCAGTTCTAGCTATTCTGGCAATGTTACTTGCCTTTTCTTATCCATTTTCATTAATCAATATTATTAATATTTATTCACTTCACCTTACATTCATATCTAATGATCAGGTTTTCCATTAGATTTATCTTCTTTGCACTTTATTACAAGTCACATCTTGTCTTAACTTCAAAGTTGAAACACTGAAGCATGATGTTTTTACCCTTTTTAATCGATTTTATTTATTCTTTTGTATGTTCATTCTACAAAAGATCTAGTCTTTTGCCTAGGTTGCACTTGACATACGTAACTTTCTCTTATTGCAGTTAGCACGTTTCACTTGACTTTTGAACTTGCACTAGTAAAAGACATGGTCACTTTAAAGATATTGCTTTATAACACACTGTGCTTCCTAGTTTTGCCAGTCTTGAGAAAGCACCTCTCGCATGAGAACGTTCGACTGGGAGTGAAACTGTGTTTGTGGGAAGGGGTCTGCCACCCTTGTGGTGACAGCCTGATCAATTTGTGGATTTTATCCCTTGGATTTTTAACTTGGATTAATAAAAAATAACTTTTATTGCATCTTCATGCTTCTGCTTGAGCCTGCACTTTGGGATATCATTTGGATGGTGTCCATGCTTGTTCTCTGTAAGTACTGACTCATTTTGTTGTCGGCACTAGTCTTTTGCTACGTGTAGCTGCCTTCACTTTGCCTGGACTGGTGTTTGGCCATTAGTAGTTGACATCTTGGTGGCATCCCATAAAAATATTTGAATTAAATGATCATTTTTATGGCTGCAGTGGGCATAGTCCTGCAGCTGTCTTGTGAGCACAGTAGAGAAAAGGGAGCTTAGCGGATACCAAATGGACTTTTAATAGTGGAGGTGAACGGCAATTACTGTGCAGTCACCACACTATTTTGTCTGTTGATAGAACCCAGCAGACTGTGCCTGCCTCATTACCTTGTTTTTGTAGCAGGTACTCTGACCAAGTACAGTTTTGACATACAACCCACCCACCCACCCATATGTTCTGATAAAACCAAGGAGATGCAAAGGGGTAGCCTGGATTTCAGGTGACAGCATTCGTACTTTCCACATATCAAAGCTGAATATGTTGTTGCTCATTCTGGTGTTTGTTGGTGCTTGCAGCATAAGGCTCCACTACATATTTCAATCTTCATGGCACAAAAGTTAATTTACCTTTTCCACAGTATCAGCAGCATCTCGCCCATGAAGCGATCTCTGACCTTTCCAGCATCATAGAAAGGAGAGATCATAATCAGCCACATGGAGAGCAGCCAGTGAGCCAAGGGGGAGATAGTAATCATAACAGATGACAGAAATAAAATCAAAACAAATCACACAAAGATTCAGCTGCAAACTACAGAAAGGGCATTTTATGGACCAGCTTAGGTTTCCAAGATTTTCTTGGTCCAGGCTGCTCTGCCTGTTTGCTTCTGAGTAAGAGACTGGTTCAAACCTGGAACTCCCAAATCTCTGGGGGACTCAACAATTTGCACTTCCACTGTCCACTCCTTCTCCCTGTCTCAGCACCACTTCCCTCCCACTCCTTCTCTAAACCACTGTCCATGCCTTCTCCCTTTCTCAGCACCACTTCCCTCCCACTCCTTCTCTAAACCACTGTCCACTCCTTCTCCCTGTCTCAGCACCACTTCCCTCCCACTCCTTCTCTAAACCACTGTCCACTCTTTCTCCTTGTCTCAGCACCACTTCTCTCCCACTCCTTCTCTAAACCACTGTCCACTCCTTCTCCCTGTCTCAGCACCACTTCCCTCCCACTCCTTCTCTAAACCACTGTCCACTCTTTCTCCTTGTCTCAGCACCACTTCCCTCCCACTCCTTCTCTAAACCACTGTCCACTCTTTCTCCTTGTCTCACCACCACTTCCCTCCACTCCTTCTCTAAACCACTGTCCTCCTTCTCCTGTCTCATTCCCTTCCTCCCTCCTTCTCTAAACCACTGTCTACTACTCCTCCCTGTCTCAGCACCACTTCCCTCCCACTCCTTCTGTAAACCACTGTCCACTCCTTCCCCGTCTCAGCACCACTTCCTTCCCACTCCTTCTCTAAACCACTGTCCACTCCTTCTCCCTGTCTCAGCACCACTTCCCTCCCACTCCTTCTCTAAACCACTGTCCACTCCTTCTCCCTGTCTCGGCACCACTTCCCTCCCACTCCTTCTCTAAACCACTGTCCACTTCTCCTCCCTGTCTCAGCACCACTTCCCTCCCATGCCTTCTCCCTTTCTCGGCATCACTTCCCTCCTACTCCTTCTCTAAACCACCATCCACTCCTTCCTGTCTCAGCACCACTTCCCTCCCACTCCTTCTCTAAACCACTGTCTACTCCTTCTCCCTGTCTCAGCACCACTTCCCTCCCATGCCTTCTCCCTTTCTCAGCATCCCTCCCCTCGTACTTCTCTAAACCACTGTCCACTCCTTCCTGTCTCAGCACCACTTCCCTCCCACTCCTTCTCTAAACCACTGTCCACTCCTTCTCCCTGTCTCAGCACCACTTTCCTCCCACTCCTTCTCTAAACCACTGTCCACTCCTTCCCCCTGTCTCAGCACCACTTCCCTCCCACTCCTTCTCTAAACCACTGTCCACTCCTTCCCCCTGTCTCAGCACCACTCCCTCCCACTCCTTCTCTAAACTACTGTACTGTCGACATACAGCATCATTCCATGATGGTTAACTTGGTTTTAAGCAATTTCTGGTTTGTGTTTTCACTTTAAATAAGCGTCAGAGAAAATATCAAGCCCGGCTCAAGTACAGTAGATCAAGTTCAAGTGTATTGCAGGAAATACTCCATTGAGCAGGCTCATTCATGAGGAGGTCCTGATACATAAGAGACAATATATAATATATACAACAGAACTATCAACATTTGGACAAACATAGTTCCATGAAATGTATGCAGTACAAAGCCTGAGAGGGTTACATACAATATATAATATACAAAATATACAGTATATACAACAGAACTGTCAACATTTGGACAAACATAGTTCCATGAAATGTATACAGTACAAAGCCTGAGAGGGTTACATACAGTAAATAAAGTGCAAGGATACAGTGAGGTAATTCATAACAGGCAATTCAAGGCATGGTGTTTGGCAGTTACAGTTCCAAGAGGAACCAATCCATGTTGAAAACAAGACACAGGTAACAACAGTAACAGTAAATTAATTAATTATTTATTTAAAATTGGTGACTGGGAAAGAGACACTGAGCCGAGGCTCATTTTCCAGGTGCAACCCGGGCGAAATATCACAGAGGTTGAACAAAGTTACAATGAGAGTAAATTAAAGAAATTACAAAAATTTACAAGAGTACAAAATGGTTTAGGCACAATGTATACAAAGGTAGGTACAAATGAAATAAGGCAAGAAATCCATAAGAAATACATAAGTGTAATTATCAGTTGTATCCTAGGACACTTTGGGTCCCCATATATGGGATCTGGAGGAAGCAGGGGCTGAGTTTGGAATCAGGAGGGTAACCAGCTCAGGCCAACAGAGACCTGTGATCACAGAGAGAGAGACGCTTAAGGAGAAAACCACAGTAGAGATGAGTGGAGGCATGCACTCAAGGTAGGGAGGGAGATGCAGGAGGGGTTAGGAACATTGATACTTGATATGAATTTTGGTAAATTCCAGAATTGGGCTGAGAAAGCGGACAGTACAGTGGTAAGGTGAAATACATAAATTCAGGTGAGTAAGGAGGCTAGCTGAGGGGGCAAGTTAGGTAAAGACTGTCATGGAAATCGATATGGGTACGGCAGCAGAGAATAAGTACTAGAATGTTAAAAGAGGACGAGATCAACAAGGGTGAGAGTTGGGCAGGAATGAAAGGACTCCAGAGACATGGATGGCCTGGCTGGTAGGGTGGAAGATGGTCTGGGAAGCAGAGGGACCTAGGAGTTAGTTGCTCTGAGAGATTGTAGCCGTATTTTGGGGTAACCAGGTTCAGTATAATGCCTCCTTGTTTGCTGCTGTTCCTGGGCACACACAGGCAGTCTGTTATAGTGTTGGGGCAACTCTGAAAGCTTTGGAGTTCAAGTCACGGCACTCAAACTCACTCAGTCATTCACTTTGAAGTGAAAAAATGGGAACAGGCTGATAGAAACCTTCATTTGAGAAAGCGTTCAGGTGAAACATCATGAGTTTTTGACCACCACTGTCTTGGATTTTGTCTGTGGACGGCAAATAAAAAGATGAAAAGTTTTCTATCAGCCTGATCCAATTTTTCACTTCAAAGTGAAGGAGTGAGAGTGTGACTGCCATGACTTGAAACTCCAAAGTATCATTTTGTGTCACAGGCACCGGTACCTCTGAGCAGCTCTTTACATGCATGCATCTCTGAAAGCAACCACTATACCTGCCAGGTCAGCTTTACAGAAGCACAGAAACTGACTGAATAAGCAAAAACGTGATTTTTTTTTTTCCTGTGAAGCTATAGGTATCAGGAGCTCTTACTTGCATACAAACATACAAAGAAGCCAGCAGAAGAAGGCCATTTGGTCTATCAAGTCTGTTCATATTGCAGGGTCCACGGCTTGAGCTACTGTCCCTGCCCCCTCTCCCCACACTCCTCCCATCCTCCCTACCCATGACCCTTACCTTCCCCCATATACCTGTCCCAGCCTCTCTTAAAGCTGCCCACTGTCTTCAATGAGATTATATTTTTTGGCAGCGCATTTAAGTGTCCACCACCCTCTCTGTGAAGAAGTGCTTCCTGACCTCCCTTCTAAACCTCCCACCCTCCAGCTTAAGACTGTTCCCCCTTGTGTTATGGTTGCCAGTCAGCTAAAAGAGACTCTCCTTATCAACCTTATTTATCCCTTTCAGGTACTTGAAGGTCCCAATCATATCCGGTCTCTCTCTCTCTTGTCTTCCAGGGAGTACATGTTCAGTGCCCTCAACCTCTCCTCGTATGCCTTACCCTGCTGACTAGCTATCATCTTTGTAGCCCTCCTCTGGACCTTCTCCAACAGGTTAATGTCCTTTTTGAGGTGTGAGCACCAGTACTGAAAACTCCATACTCTAGATGTGGCCTTACCAGTGACCTACAAGGACAGTATAACCTCCTCTCTCCTACTACTGATCCCCCTAGATATGCATCCCAGCATCTTGTTTGCCTTTGCTGCTGCCTTCTTGCACTGTGTAGAGTGCTTCAGGTCACTAGTGGTCATTGCTTCCAGGTCCTTCTCCTGCTGTGATGCAGATACTTGGACTCCACCCAGGTAGTACTTTGTCCTAGGATTCTTGGCTCCAATATGCATAACTTTGCATTTCTTGGCATTGAAACCAAGCTGCCATATCCTGGACCAGCTCCCTAGCTTTTCCAGATCTTCCTGTAAGTCCTGTATCCCTTCAGCTGTGTCCACTCTCCCACAGAGCTTGGTGTCATCCAAGAATAGGCACATTTTGCCCTTAATACCATCTCCAGTGTCATTGATGAAGACATTGAACAACACCGGCCTCAGCACTGAGCCCTGCAGGACCCCACTGGTTACCTGTCTTGAGCCAGATAACTCAACCCCCACAACCACCCTCTGGGTTCTGTCCTTCAGCCAGTTTTCCATCCACCCATCTGGCCATCTTTTCCCCAACCCCAAGATCCACCAACTTCCTGATCAACCTTTTGTGGAGCACAGAGTCAGAGTACTTGCAGGATGAATTCTTCTTGTTTAAAAACTTTCATGGGCCTTTTCTTCATCTGATGTGGCAGTCTGAACTTGTTTTCTTTGTTATTGTCTTTGCATTAATGCCACTGTGGCTCTAGAGTTGGGTATAATTGAAACTGCGTTCTGGTCAGAATATGTAGTGTGCCACCTTGTGCCCCAATACTCTTATCAGAGAGAACAGTGTGTATTGTACTGTAATGTGCTCAGGCTAAAAACACCTGTACATGGATTACAACCATCAGTGCCCTCACTGTGATCCAGTTCTCGTTAATTTCTAGAGCCACTACTCATAATCAGTCCCTCAAAGAGCAACCGGTGAGCCAAGGGGGAGATCGTTATTGTAACAGACGACAGAAATAAAATCAAAACAAATCATGCAAATATTCAGCTGCAAACTACAGAAAGTGCATTTTATTGACTAGCTTAGGTTTCTGAGATTCTCTTGGTCCAGGCAGCTCTGACTGTCTCCTTCTGAGTAAGTGTCTGTTTCAAACCTGAACTCCCTAATCTCTGGAGGATTCAACAGCTTGCACTTCCACTGTCCACTCCTCCCTCCCTAAGCACCACTTTCCTCCTAGTCCTTCTCTAAACCACTGTACTGTAGACATACAGCATTGTTTCATGACGATTAACTTGGTTTTAAGCAATTTCTGCTTTGTGTTTTCCTCTTTAAATAAACATCAGAGAAAATATCAGTCAGACCTGGCCCAAGTACTGTACTTAGTTGCCCTAAGAGATTGCAGCTGTCTTCAGGGGTACCCAGGTTCAGTATAATGCCTCCCTGTTTGCTGCTGTTCCTAGGCACACAAAGGCAGTCTGTTATAGTGTCAGGACAACTCTGAAAGCTTTGGAGTTCAAGTCATGGCACTCACACTCACTCACTCCTTCACTTTGAAGTGAAAAAATGGGAATAGGCTGATAGAAATCTTTGTTTGAGAAAGCCTTTGGGTGAAACGTTGTATGTTTTTGACCAGCTTGGATTTTGTCTGTGGATGGCAAATAAGGTGAAAAATTTTCTTTCAGCCTGTTCCAATTTTTTCACTTCAAAGTGAAAGAGTGAGTAAGTGTGAGTGCCATGACTTAGATAGGTACATAGATACTGTCGGCAGATAAGGACCACCAGGCCCATCCAGTCTGCCCATTTATGCTACCTATATAAGTGGCCTGTGACCATACTTGGTCATTGGCTTAAGCTTTTACTTTCCATCTCTAATATTCCCTTATTCCTGTCCCATGCACATTTGAAACCTGCAGCCATACAGGCAGCCACCACCTCCTGGGGAAAGCTATTCCATGCATCCATCATTCTCTCAGTAAAAATTAATTTTCTCACATTTCCCCTTATGCGGGCCCAACCAGTCACATGGCATGCCCTCTTGTCCTGGCACTGCTCTTAAACTGGAAGATATTATCCCCTTTAACTTTGTTAATGCCATTGAGGTATTTGAACATTTCTATCATATCACTTCGCTCCTTCCTTTGCTCTAGTGTGTACATATTGAGGTCCCTCACTCTTTCCTCATAAGGCTTATGATGCAAACCCTTCACCATCTTAGTTGCCCTCCTCTGTACCTTTTCTGTCTTGTCAGTGTCCTTTATGAAGATGAGGCCTCCAGAACTGAACAGAGTACTCCAAGTGAGGCTTCACCATGGTTTTGTACAGTGGATCTATTAATTCCCTCCTTTGGCTTGTGATACTTCTTCCAATACAGCCCAACACACCGCTGGCCTTCCCTACCACCTTGGTTGTTTGCCTGGTGGCCCTCAAGTCATTGGTGATTATGATACCCCAGTCCCTTTCCTCCACAGTAACTGTCAGCAGCTCCCCCCCACCACCACCACTATCCGGTAGCTCACTCCAGGGTTCCTACTCCCCACATACATAATTTTGCACTTCTTTGCATTAAACCTCAGCTGCCGTGTTTCAGACCATCTCTCCAAATATTTCTAGGTCATTTCTCATCCTTTCCACCCTCCTCTGGAATATCCACCCTGTTGCAGATCTTGGTGTAATCTGCAAACAGGCACACCTTCCCCTCCAGCCCATTTGTAATGTTGCTGATGAAGGCATTGAAGAGGACTGGCCCAAGAACTGACCCCTCAGTATGAAAAGGCATGCCCACACAACCACCAGACAGTGAAGATGATGAAAATGATGATGATGGGTGGGGGAGTATAAAATAAGGGTACCAGGTAGAGAGGAAGAAATTCATTCAAGTGTTAGCCCATGCACAGCTCCAGCATCTTTCATTTGTAGGTTCTTTAGCTAGCTGACTCCGACTCTCCTTTGAGGGACCACAAATCCCCAGCCAGTTCCACCCTCAGCAGCAGCGCAAATAGGAGCCAGCACTCAGGTTAAGGGGAAAAAAGCACTCTACTCTCAATGTCTGAGTCCCTGGATAAGAGCCATAAATATAAAGCCAGAATACCAGAGGCGACAAATGTAGCAAAAGCAGCTGTGGAAATGCTAGCCACCAACTTGCTGCCATTCTCCTTTATGAGCAGTGCCAGTTTCCATCGCTAATGCAAGTTGCAGTGACAAGATATCAAGTTCCCAACCTACCTACTTTTCCACAGTGGCTTTTCCCGATTTGTATCAAGAGTGTTTACAAGACTGTGTTGCATGCCCAGAAAGCATAATTTGTTCCAGTGGTTTACATCACCACTGGCATTTAGACTAGTGGTCAGACTACTGATTACATGGCAGTGACTGCCCATTGGGTCAGTTTCCCCACTTCATTCCCCTCCTTTTCATCCGGGTTAAATGCCAGCTATAGCTGCAAGTTACCAAGGCCCTGCAACTTCCAAAAGCAGGCATAGAAACATAGAAGTTGACAGCAGAAGGAGACCAACGGTCCATCTAGTCTGCCCAGTTTTTGAGATGCACTACCGATCTCAGGATACAGCCCCCTACCCAGCTTTTGCCAGTTCCTGCCCTATGTGTTACATTTGTTACTATTTGAGCCCTTGCTCTATCCCATCCCTTTTTAAATGCTCCCACGGTCTGTGCCCCCACCACTTCAGCTGGCAGGCTATTCCATGGACCCATGACTCTCTCTGAAAAGTAGTATTTCCTTACATCCCTCCTGAAGCTCCCCCTTTAGCTTCCACTCATGCCTCCTAGTGGTTGAGCCATCTACCCTGTTGAATAATTCTGAGTAGGGAACATTACTGATACTTTGAAAGATCTGTACATGTCTGTACCCCACCGACAGGGATGTCATGTTTTACAGACATTCTTGGATGAGGTGAGAACAGATGAGAAACCATGTAACAATTTAATTGTTAAATGGGCTGAGATAGTCCTGACACAAAACTATTTTCAATTCTAAAAGAAGTATTATACACATCAAGGAACAGCTATGGGGTCCAGTACGGCGCCCTCATATGCTAATATCTATGGCCCTGTCCAGACTAGCAATGAGCTATAAAAACGTTTTTTAAAACGTTACCATTCAGCCCATTTCTGTGCGTCCACATTGAACAGCTGAATCAGTTTTTAGACCGTTACTCTGCATCCACATTGGTGTTCTTTCTCCATTTTCTGGTAACGTTTTAAAAAGCGTTACAGTCCGCTGGAGGACACATTTTACAGAAAACACTTCGTTCATCTGTCAGCACTACTCCTCCAAATGAAGAAAAAACAGGTAACGTTTCAGCAACCATGCTAAAGACCTGCTCTTTGGTGGTTTTTAAAACAGTTTACAGAACGCTTTTTAAAATGTTACAGGTCTGGACGCAACCGTTTTTAGAGCAAGCGGTAACGTTACAGGGCACCAGTAACATTACCAAAGCTCTAGTCTGGACAGGGCCTATATGAGTCACTTTGAGAAGGAATATGTCTTTAACAACAGGAACCCATTCAGGAACAGGCTGGGTATGTGGAAACATTTTATAGATGATATTATAACCATTTGGACAGGATTGACTGAAGACTTAGAGGAGTTTAATAAATATTTTAATGACTGCATGTATCATTTAATTTTTGTTATGCGCTTCAGCAGGACGGAGATCTCCTATTTGGATCTGTGTATCTACAAACAAGAGAATAGATTAGCAGTCAAATTGTTTCACAAGGAAACTGATAAAAATGCGGTTTACATGCCAGCAGCTTTCATCCCAGGGGACTACGAGTCCATTCCATTTGGACAAATTTTAAGGGCCAAACGGAACTGTACAGATCCAGATGAATTTAATAAGGCTAGAACAGAGATGGTTCAGAGATTCAAGCAAAGGGGGTACAAACATGAGACATTGCAAATGGCAACCAAGAGAGCTGAGACTAGGGATAGGCAGACTCTTTTAGCTCCACATGGGAGTGGTGAGGAGGGGAGGAGGGAAAGAGGGACAGGATTGTACTGTCCACAGTGCATACTGACATTTTCTTTAATATTAGAAACATTGTGAATAAACATTGGAAGGTACTTCAGGCTACCCCTATTACACAACAGATTTTTCAACAACTCCCTCTTGTTGTCCCAAAAAGAAATAAAACTTTAGGTAATCGATTAGTCCAAACAGAACACAGAATACCAGACAGTGGTCCACAACATTTTTGAATTTAGCTGAAACAAAAGGAAATTATCCATGTGGCCACTGTACGAACTGTAATAATACCTATAGAATCAAGAGAATTCAGAATATAGCAAGGGATGAGGAGATCATTATTAGTCAGTTTATCAACTGCTCTAATGCTGGGGTTATATATTTATTGAAATGTCCATGCGATAAAATTTATGTAGGGAATAAGAAAGGATGTTAAAAATACGTATAACTGAACACAAATCTGATATTAGAAGACAAGATTTAACATCCAGTGGCTAGACATTTTATTGAACGAGGACACCAGTTGCCACAACTAAGATTTTTTTAGACTAGAAAAGATTTTACCAGATGTGAGAGCAGGTGATTATAGAATAAAAATTCTTACTAGAGAAGCATATTTTATAGATAGGTTTGATGCCACAAATCCTAGATTTGTGCTTAATGATGGTGTAGATCAGCAACCGATTTTGTACTATACCTAAGGAAGCTGAGAAAAGGCCTATATGGGAGTGAAGAACTGAGTAAAACATAAAGCTATAAGGTCATTAGGGTAGTAACTGTTTGGGAAAATAAAAACATAAAAATATGCATAATAGAGAGATACACACAAGAATTGAATGGAGTAAAAAATGGCAGAACTGTATAATATAGGGACTTGACCTTTTGACCTCTCATTATGTTATGACTGTATTAGGGTAGTAACTGTTTGGGACAATAAAAACAAAAAAAACATGTATGATGGAGAGATACATACAAGAATAGAATGGAATTAAAAAATGGAATAGGAAAATATAGGGACTTGACCTTTTTGACCTCCCATTACGTTTTGACTACATTAGGGTGGTAACTGTTTGGAACAATAAAAACATTAAAGCATGTATAACGGAGAGATACATACAAGAATAGAATGGAGTAAAAATGGAAGAAGAGGAAAATATAGGGACTTGACCTTTTGAACTCCCATTATGTTATGACTGTATTAGAATAAAAAACATAAACTACATAAAAATTGGTTTTCAAGTTTATCGCAATGTTAGAATAATAATATGCGATGGAAGAATCCAGCTATTCATACTGCATATGGATCAGAATAAGTAGTGAGAATAATGTCCCTATTAGAATTTTATACCCTGTGACCCATATAATATGTAGTGCAGATTCCAGTAATTTTATTGTCCAGTTAACATCAGATTGTTATTACAAATAGACAAGTAGATTATGCAGTAGGGCACTGACCTTCTCACAAACATGTGATATTCCATTTTCCACACACACCAACCCCCCCCCGCTTCCATGATAATATCTTAGCCATCTGTCTACCCCATAGTTAAGCTTCTGTATAGAACACAAACAGGGATAGACAATAAATTGGAGATTATGACTGTTCTAAACTCTGGATATGATGAGAACATGACAGAAATGGATCCCCCTCCATTTTACAATATATGTGCATTTAGTTGAAAACACATACTCCGTGAAATAGTATTAAAGATTTACACTGTAAACACATGTCAGGAAGGATACCTAATGTTTCTACTAGGTGCTGCTCAAAAGAAAGGAAAAATGTTTTTTCTTAGCAGGTTGGGTGCAGGAGTGAGTGCAAACACCGCAAGACTACATCTTGATCTCGTGGTGACGCGCATTGTATCATGCCCGATTCCTGGCCTGCGGAGTATTTAAACGGTGAGCAGAATGGGGTGTGACACCTCCACATAGAGAGAGCAGGAGGTCATGCCATGCTCTGCCTGAAGTATAAAGTGAGCACATTTTAAAATTATGATGTTTGAACATCTTTCACATTAGTGGCTTTGTATCCCAGACCCCAGATCCCAGACCTGCAGGCAATAATGACAGAGGCTAAACTGGACATACTAGCAATTAGTGAGATGTGGTTTACCAGTAACCACACTTGGGAGACTTTAGTTCCTGACTATGTAGTGCTCAGAAGAGACCGAGGTGCAAAAAGGGGGGTGGAGTGGCCCTGTATGTCAATGAAAATATCAAAGCTACAGAAATTCAGAATACACATAAGGAGCCAGAAGAACTGTGGGTCACCCTGGAAACAGGAACTGGGACAGCCATAAGAACTGGGGTTGTCTACAGACCCCCAGACCAGGGGGAAGACATAGGCACGTTGCTGTTAGAAGATATACAAAACATAACAGCTAAAGGGGAAGTTCTGATAATGGGAGACTTCAACATACCAGATACAGATTGGTCAATACCAGCAGGAACATCTGCCAGAACTAGACACATGATGGATTCCCTGCAGGGGGAAGGCCTCAAACAACTGGTACAACAACCTACAAGAGATAGGGCTATCCTAGATCTAGTACTGACTGACAGGGAATGGATCACAGATCGCCAGTGACCATCACATGGTATGGTTCAGTTTGGCCACTACAACTAAATCATCCCATTCCAAGGCAAAAATATGGGACTTCAGAGGAGCTGACTTTGATAAGATGGCCAACAGAGTTAAGCTAGCCCTGGCAAAAAGAAATACAGGTGAGGGGGTACAGGTAAAGTGGGCAAGCGTTAAGGATGCAATACTTGAAGCAACATCCCATTGTGTTAGAGAGAAAGGAAGTGCAAAGAAGAAGGAAACCATTTTGGTTCTCAAAAACAGTAGCAGAAAAGGTCAGAGCCAAAAGGCTGGCCTTCAGGAAATATAAGGGAACACAGCGTGATGAAGATAGGGAGGCATACCAAACTTCCCTAAGGGAAGCAGTAAGGCAGGCAAAGGCTCACACCGAGGAAACACTAGCATGAACAGTAAAAGAAGGTGACAAGACTTTCTATAGATACATTAGTGAAAGGAGAAAGTCCAGAGGGGGTATTGCTAAGATCAAAGGAGATAAGGGGGTGTGTGAGGAGGAGGGCCATCTAAAAGCATCTATTCTAAATAGATATTTCTGCTCAGTATTTACTGAAGAGAAGGTAGGCCAGGGCCCACAGCTCAGCAACATGGACACGGGGAAGGGAGTTGAGGACTAGTCCCTTCAAAAAAGAAAGGGTCCTACAAGAGCCCGATAAGTTCAGGGTGGACAAGGCAATGGGACCTGATAACATACATCCCAGGGTACTAAAGGAGCTATGGGTGGAACTAGCAGAGCCATTATCAAAACTGTTTTAGTGAGTCTCTGAAGACTGGAGAAGGACTCATGTGATCCTGCTCCACAACAGTGGTAGCAGGGAGGAGGCAGGGAACTACAGACCAGTCAGTCTTACCTCCGTAGTGGGTAAGATTATGGAGGCACTCCTTAAGGAAAGGGTAGTGCAACACCTGGAATCCATAGGAGCACAGAATCCAAGACAGCATGAGTTTACAAAAGGAAGGTCCTGCCAAACTAATCTCATAGATTTCTTTGACTGAGTAACCAGAGTGGTGGACCAAGGGGGAGCAGTTGATGTCGCCTACCTTGACTTCAGCAAAGCTTTCGATACTGTTCCACATAGAAGATTGATTAATAAGCTGGGTAGGCTCAGGGTGGGTCAGAAATTGGTCAGCTGGGTGACAAACAGGTTGATGGGCAGAAAACAGAGTGGTAGTAAACGGTATACAGTCAGAAGAGATGCAAGTCACAAGTGGGTACCTCAGGGCTCAGTCCTGGGGCCAGTCCTCTTCAATATCTTCATCAGTGACATTACAGATGGACTGGAGGGTAAGGTTTGTCTGTTTGCAGATGACACCAAGATCTGCTACACAGTAGATGATCCAGCTGGGGTAGGCAGAATGAGCAGAGATCTGGATAAACGAACAAAATGGTTGGAAGAGTGGCAATGAGTTTAATGCAAAGAAGTGCAAGATCATGCACATAGGGAAGAGAAACACTGAAGCCACCTATAGGCTGGGAGGGGAGTTGCTGGCAGTCACAAGGGAAGAAAGAGACTTGGGCATCATCATCGCCGATGACCTGAAATCAACCAAGCAGACCACTAAAGCAGTAGGTAAGGCTAGGGGGATGTTAGGGTGTATTAGTAGGGGTATCACAAGTCAGAAGAGGGAGGTAATAATCACTCTTTACAAGACACTGGTTAGGCCCCATCTGAGATACTGCATGCAGTACTGGAGGCCACACCTTCACAAGGACATTAACCAAATTGAGGCAGTCCAGAGAAGGACAACCAAAATGGTGCAGGGACTGCAACAGAAAACATATGCGGACAGATTAATGAAGCTCAATATGTATACCCTAGAGCAAAGGAGGGAGAGAGGTGATATGATTGAAACATTCAAACACCTTAAGGGCATTAACAAGGTGAAAGAGTCCAGCATGTTTCAATAGAAGAAAAATAGCAGGACAAGAGGACACAGCATGAGATTAGAGGGAGGCCGATTAAACGGTAATGTGAGGAAGTTCTTTTTCACAAAAAGGGTGGTGGATGCATGGAACGGCCTACCTCAGGAAGTGGTGGATATGAATACAGTGCAGGGCTTCAAACAGGCATGAGATAGGCATAAGGGAGATATACAGTTGAGTATGAATAGATAGACCATTGACAGAGCAAAGACTGATGGCACATTTATTAGGTAGAAAAATAAATGGGCAGACTGGATGGGCCTTGCGGTCCTTATCTGCCATCAACTTCTATGTTTCTATGTGTTTAGATGGGGGAACAATTGCACTCACTGAGTTAAAATGCTGGTTTGTATATTGCAGAAAGAGTTTACTGAGGCAACGAAGCAGAGTACAAACAAATACAGAGACAAACTTATTTGCACAGGTAAACCAGTCTTTTCAAACAACATTTCAAATCTTGAACGCACAAGTATTGTTGATTTGGAATTGGAACGATGTATGTATGCAATGAGCTTATGTGACATTTTTGTATTAACAGAGATTATTAATTGTGGCCAGGAAAAGAAGCTATATATAAACAAGCATTTGTCAATGCTGAATGTTTGCTTGCTGCATTGGCATTGGTAGTATAGGAGTTAGAGATATGCATAATAGGAATGGCAGTGAAGTATTGAACTGAAGCCCACGCCACCACCACCCTGCAGAGACTGACAGGCATTGGGGTGTGCCTTTGGGTCATCAGGCATAAAGACCATGCCATTTCACCACACCCTACCCTGCAGACTCCGACAAGTGTCACGGTGTGCCTTGGGGTCTTTGGGCCTTATGCTCACCCCATTCCATATGGAAATATGGTGAGATGGGTGCAGTATAGGAGAATGGGGTGAACTTTGGGGCTGAAGAGTCCAAGGCACACCTCCATGCCTGTCACTGGCTGCAGGGTGTGGGTGGGGGTAGAATGGCATGAGCATTACAGGTGGCAATCCCAAGTCACACCCCTGATGCCTGTCAGTCTCTACAGGGTGGGGCATTATGGTCGGAAACCCTAATGCCCCAGGCATTCATTGGTATTTTCACTCCACATTTTCAGCATGGGTTTTTTGTAACCCCCACCTCATGAACAGTGGCAATATCAGTTTGTTAGCTGAAAGCTGATTTTGCAGAGTGACTATGTCATTTGGCACCACAGGTGCAAAAACACATTTTGAACAGGCTGTGAAAAATGATAGCTGTACTATTCATGGGGAGGTGTAAAAAATGGCAATGTTGAAAATCTAGAGTGAACATATAAAAAAACTGAAGTCACAAGCATGAGTAGAAACTGTGCAATGCACACCCATAATGTAATTACTTTGGGGATATTTTACAGCAGATTGTCAATGCAGGCATTTTGGTACCTCTGCTCATGAACAGTGTCACTGTGATTTTCTTAATCTGTCCCGAACACTGATTTCCCACAGCGACCATGCATTTCTGCACCAGAAGTGCGAAAACTCATTTCGGCCAGATGTGAAAAATGACAGCTGTGCTGTTCATAAGGAGGTGTGGAACAATGCCAGTGTTGAAAATCTGGACTGAAAATAGTACAAATTCGTGAACTTACGAGGGTGCGTGTAAACTGCACAATGCATGCTCGTAACAGAGTCATTTTATGGACTTCTGTCACCAAATTTTCAACATAGCCATTTTAAGACCTCTGCTCATGAACAGTGTCACTGTGATTTTCTTAATGTGTCCCTAACATTGATTCTGCACACCGACCGCGCCATTGGGCACTACATGCACAAAAACACATTTTGGGCAAGATATGAAAAATGACAGCTGTACTGTTCACAAGGAGGTGTGGAAAAATGCCAGTGTTGAAAATCTGGCATGAAAATATTGCAAATTTGCAAAGTTACGAGTGTGCGTAGCAACTGCGCAATACACATTCGTAAAACAGCCATTTTTTGGATTTTTTCCACCAAATTTGCAACATAGGCTTTTGAGGGCCCACTTCATGAACACTGGCAGTGTCGTTTTGTTAATCAGTCCTGAAAGGTGATTCCACGCAGTGACCGTGAAATCACCTTTCGGGGCCGATTAATGCCATGACAGTGGCAGAATACATGAGGAGGGGTTCCAAAAACCCCATATTGAAAACTTGGTGCCAAAATTCCAAAAAATGACTGAGATATGCATTAAAGTTGAAAAAACCTTATTTATTCCATTAAACAGCTTACCGGCATTTCCTCAGTTTGCGGTCGGCTTTGAAGAGTGCTGATGTGTTCCCTGTCCACCGAAGATTTTTGTACTGGACTCCGGAGGTAAGTATGGGGTGGGGGTGTGGGGATGTGAATGCGCAGAGGTTGCGGCTTGGGTTGGGGGGCAAGACAATCAACAAGGGACCGTTTTTTTCTCTTCAGGTGTTTGTGTTCTTTATAGGAAGATGATGTGGGACTTGTGCCATGCTGGGGTGGGCTCCCAGCATGGCAGCTGGAAGATTATTTTTGGGGGGGGTCAGTGGAGCTGATGGGGGATCGGGCACCCCTGTCAGCCACACAGACGTTTGCCCCAGTTTGGCAACTGGAAGTCTGTTTCTTTTGGGGGAGTTAATTGAGCCAACGGAGGATTGGGCACCCCCGTTGCCATTCTGACTTTTGCCATGCTGGGGTTGGCTCCCAGCATGGCACCTAGAAGTCGAGGGGGGGCACGGAGCGACAGGGGATTGGGCACCCCCATCAGTCATACTGTGTGCCACGGGGGGGAGTGCATCAGCACGCTGGGGTGGGCTGCCAGCATGCTACTTGAGTGTTTGGGGGAGGAGTAGACACAAAGGAAGCTGTCTGTGACAGCATTCTGTTCAGGATGCAGTGCTGTGTGTAAGCACTTTGCATTCTGCCCGACAGCAGTATGTAAATTACCTGCCGATGCCAGTATGCAAATTGCCTACATGTTACAACTGCTGATTGCAGCAGTTTTTTGCTTTCAACTGTACGCCACTGCATTCTGAATGGCTGTCATTGACAGCTCAGACATTCATAGGCGCGCTGCGGCCACATCTGCAAAAGGGAACAGGGCATTGGAAGTGGGGGAGGCACACCTACAAAAACTCGTATGTTGGCACTATGTTTCTTGCACATGTGTGCAAGCAAACAAAAAAACTAACACAAAGACAAATTTATTAATTGAGGTAAAGAATACTTTTTTGGTTGTATGAACAAATAATACAGATTTTCAGTATTTATTTTGCAACTGGTAGCACTCATACATATATATTGTTTCTTATATCATTTACTTAGCTGTCCTGTGTAACATTTGAACAAAAGAAAGTAATAACTGGTTACAGTAATAAAAGGACCAAAATTACAGGCAGGTATACAATATTATGATTTGTTTGAGAACAAAAATCTTTGGATACATTCTGGGTATATTACCATAGAAATTAACTGGTTATGTTGGATTTTGATTTACAGAGAATGCAAAAAAAGCATATGTGGACATCCAAGTTGGGGTTATATAGTCTATTTTATATAGGTGAGCATAGACATGATCAATGAATTTGGAAAGAAAAATTTTAAAGGGAATTTTCAGTTTAAATAATTGTAGTTTCATTTCATGGATTTAGATACAGTTTTACACTGAAGAAGGATTATTCCGAAATGTTTATATGGTCTGTATCTGGATATATTAGTGTGAATAAAAATAGTTGCTTAACATACAAGGGTTATGTTACCAATTTTGCAAATACTGTTTAACTAACGCCCAGATATCTTCTGCCTCCATTTTTTTCTGGATCCTAGATAGTTTCCACCTAAGTATTGTTTTCATCTTTTCAAAGTTTGCACCTTTAAATGTCAATACCTGCTCACAGGATTGAGATATTACATCCTCTGGGGACAACTCAAACCAAACTGAGCTGTGGTCGCTGTTTGCCAGTGGCTCTCCAACCTTCACTGCTCAGACCATCTCTGAGTTTGTGAGGACCACATTGAGGATGGCATTTGACTTGGTCGGGGAGCTGACCATTTGGTTGAGTAGACAGTCCTGTAAGGAATCTACCACCATCTGGTTTCTTGTGGATCTTGCAATTTGAAAATCCCAGTCTACATCTGACATGTTCAGGTCTCCGACCACCACAGGTTCCCCTTTTTCTTTTTTTGCTATATCCCTGATTTCCTCTAAGAGTGCTGAATCCCTCTCCTCCGTTTGACCTGCTGGTCTGTATGTCATCCTTACATAGATCTTCTTACCCAAAGCCACCCTGCGCTGCACGCACAGGGATTCTATACCCTCCCTTTTAATGGCATTGGAAAAGGTCACTGTGATTCCCTCCTGAACATATAGGGCAACCCCCCCGGCCCCCTTTCTATCCTGCCTATAGAGTGTATACCCGGGGCCTGATAGGTCCCAGTCATTGTTCTCCGTTGCCCAGGTTTCCATGATGGCCACTAGGTCTGCTTGGGTGTCTGCCATTATTGCCTGCAGTTCACTCATTTTGTTACCCAGGTTTCTGGTATTGAAACACACACCCTTCCATGCACCAGCAGGGGTGGGTCTCCTACCTATATTTAGTTTCATCTTGGTAACCCATTTTTTAATTTCCTTTTTGGCCCCTCCATTTCCCTGTTTACCTCATTCCTGCCCCCTGTTTGTGGCAGTCTGAGTTTTGATTTTGATTGGGGAGTCGGCTAAGTTCCTATCCTTTGTGTGAAAACTGAGTTTCCCTAGCCATTGACTCCCCCTCCTTTAATTTAAACTCGCCGCGAAGACATCAAAATTCTGTCCCAGTGTTCTTACCCATTCCCTGGTAAGATGAAGACCACAGCTTTATATATTGCTGGCTTTGACAATGTCCATCATGTAGAAACCCTGCTACACTTCCTTTAGCAGAAGTTTTAGGAGTGGCTGACACCACATATTAACACCAGGTTTTACAGTGACAGGTAATGTAAAGAACATTGTAAAGGCAGTTGATGGGGAGTATACACATGTTCCATGTTTTGTTCACTGTATAAATCTGGTACTTCAGGCATTCCTAGATGAGGAGGGCACCACTATGCAGACTAGTGTGTGTCTGGCCTAAAAAGTATGCGGTCATTTTAGCTATCCTGTAAGGACACAACTGTTACGAAACATTCAGCAGTGAATCCCCCTTGCCCTCTACCACCTGAAACAAGATGTAGCAGCAAGATGGAATTCCACCTATTACATGATGCAACAACTGCTAGAACAACAGAAGGCTATCCACCAGTATGCCATAGAACATGGTGTTGGCAAGGGCAAGGTAAATGGCCTGAATCAGTGGTGCCTGGTGGAGACCCTTTGCACAGTGCTGAAACCCTTTGAGGATGCCACGTGGGTGTTAAGTCCTGATGCAGCTGGTCTAAGCCAGGTACTCCCCCTGGTTTTTTTATATACATATATATATTTCAAATACCGAACCACTCAAGTCAACAGTGTGTTTTAGATTTTTCAAAACTCTGTGCTATGTTTTTAAGGGATTCACCTATTTGAGATGTAAGGTCTGTATCTCCTTTAAATCGAGTTTTTTTTCTTAAGTAAAATCAGTTTTTTCACTAAACAAGTACATAATCAAAGAACATAAGGAGTGTAGCACCATGGGCATGGTGTATATAGTACAATGTCCATGTGACCGCATTTAAGTGGGGGAAAAAACCCGGAGTGTGCTAAAAGTTCATGTATTAGAAACATAGACTTTGTTGGCAGAAAAGAACCACTTGGCCCTCCCAGTCTGCCCAGATGGACCCTGCTTAGTCTGCCTTTACAGACCCTAACTGGTTTCTGTTGACCCTTGCCTCCTCTCTGCCTATTCACTAATATTAAAAAAAAAAAACTGACTGTATGACTGCTCATACCAAAGTAGCACAAAACTCCCAACTGTAGGGGACATTTAAAAATGATTTATTAAAAGTTGGTAGCACCCCCCCAAAAAAAGCACAAACAGGTCAACGTTTCACGCTGCACTAGTGCTTTTTCAAGACACCAGCCCACTCTTGGGGACAGAATTTATATCAAAATACCGGAGCCGTAGGAAGGCATTTTGGTGCCCTGGGCAAGAGACTAATTTTGCACCCCCCCTTCAGAAAAGAGCCAGGGGGTCTCGGGGCCACAAGGCTCCCAGAAGCTCTGGGGGGTTTACATGCTCTTTGGTGGGTTTTGGGGCTTTTCTGAAGAAAAACATACTTTTAATACAGAAAAGTAAAGTCTAAAAAATACAATCTTTGAGCATGAGCAGACAGAGACAATATTTAAGAAGTGTGTAAACAAAGGAAAAACTAAAATCGACTTCTCTTCTCAAGCCTTGGCCCTACCTATCTCCTCCTTCCTAGATACCCAGATCCAGTATTGCAACCCCTCTCCTCCAGCTTGTTCCAGCCTCCCTCTTTCTCCATATTTGTTATGCCATATTGTTCCTTCCATGTTTTTTAGCAGTGGTGAGAGGCCATTTAGGCTTCTTTCAGTTTAGTAGGTGCATTTGTTGTGCGCATCTGCACAGCATCTCCCTCTGCTGGTTTAAAGCTGCCTAATTTTTTTAAATAAGTCTTTAAACTTGCTCCCTGGTATCCTGATGCCCTCCTCAGAGGGTTGAGGGCCATCCAGCTTGAATAGCTTTCAATCCATCCAAGAGTGGCTCCAATATTCCAGGCACCCCATCCCTCCTGCCTGTACCACTCCATCAGCCATGAGTTGAAGTGAGCAATTGGATGAACCCTCTTCTAGTTCTCCCTTCTGCTCAAACTGGCAGAAAAAATTCAGAAGTCAGTGAGGCAGCTGCCAGCTTGGATGTCCCCCAAAACATTTCTAAAGCTATTCTTAACCTCCTCTAGGAGTCTGCAAACCAGGTTATTGGTGCTTAGTAGGACTGCTTTCCACTCTATTGTCAATTCTTCTACCCTGTTTACATCCCATCCAACCAAAGCCCCAGAAGGCATCTAACCTTCCTGTCTCCTGCTTCTCTGCACCACCACCCCTTCTGTCCTCTTTATGATGGAATCACCTATCACAAGCTCTTTCCTAGCACTGTCTTGCCTCTTGGACTCTGATCGCATGTAAGGTGTACTCTTAAGCACAGACCTGGTCTCTTGCATGCCTACAGGGTACGGCCTTTTCACTTGGGGGACTAGATGAACCAAACTGCACATGAGGGGTGAATCTGTTTACTGTTGCCACCTCAGGGTCTCAGCCTGAATAGACCTTTCTTCCCCCATCCCCCATACCTACAGTAGGTGTGACACGGTGTGCAGTGGAAAGGAGTGGTGGCTGTTTGCACCAGTGTCCACTGGGAGTCACTGTAAGATGGTTAAGTACTTCCTTTACTGCACCCAGCTCCACAGTGAGTGCTGCAAACCTGCTGTACACCAGGCAACATTGCTGCCTCCTGAGGACTTTCCTGAAGATGACTGCATCACGGGTGCTGTGGCCTGTGATGCCTCCTTCCTACCTTGTCCCCCCATAGCTCTCCAGATCCTTCTCAAATGACTCCCTTATGCCCCTGCTTCACCTGTTGACATAGGGGCCCCATCCCTAGTGTTTCACTAGCGCTGCTGAAGTTGTTTCATGGGCAGAGACCCTGTTATCAGGGGGTATCCCAGATAGCATTTCTCTGGCAGTCACTTAAAAACCCATAATATTCACCCACTACCACTATTCTGGATATCTCCTTACCCTCCTTTAATCCCACCTTGTCCTTCAGATTATTTTGTTTACTGGCACCAGCACACAGATATCATAGTTTCGGTCCCTTCCTGCATTCCCACAGGATGCCCAAGCATGTATAGCAAAGCTCCTTCAGTAAGAGGACCCCATGTCTCATTTGTGTCCCTTTATCTTTTTTAAGCGTAGTCCTCTTCAGACTCCCTGCAGATTAATTATTTTATTTTTAATACCGCTAATACCCCCCCAGACTGACACACAAAGAAAGAAGACTTGAGTTTCAACTGTTTTATTTACTTTTTTTTCTGCTAATCGCCCCCCCCCACACACACACACACACACACACACACAGAATCAGTTTTGTTTCTGTAAATACTGCTGCCTGCTGATCTCATAGTAGGGGCTGGGTCAGATTCAGGACTGACTCAGAAGGCGTGAGGCACTGGGCTTTTATTTTAAAAATGCAGCCAGCCTAGGCCCCAGCCAGCAGACTTAGTTACAAAGGCAGCCAGCAGCACAAACTAAGTAACTACTGCTGGGACACCCGGACGGGATTAGGAAAGCAGAAGATGGGGTGGGCAGCTGGCATGGCAGCCAAGCCAAGCAGCCTGCAGGCTTTGTCGGGGAGTTGGCAGGAGTCAGCAAGACAGGTGAGTGGGGTGGCTGGCAGGGACCGGGGAATCAAGAATCATTGAACCAACTTTTGCAAGGTGGAAGTCCGGGACTATGGATGTGGAGAACAAGATGTTGTTTTGTACTGTCTTGTAAAAATATAAAATTGCCTCGGGAGTCGGCAAGAGGGGCAGGGGACTGGGACCCAGGGCCAGACCAGAAGGGATTTCATCATTCACAAATGATCAATCAGCCTGCCTCAGAGGGAGGATGAATGAATCAGGGGGTGAGGGAGAACAAGGCTGCACCGGCCAGTCAGTCAGCACAAGGGTCCACTCCAAAAGCAAAGCAAAATGGACAAGTTATATACACAGCAGCCAGCCCTGAGCCCAATTATCTAATCCTATATATCCTAGGCTAACCCATTGCCTTCTTTGAACGAGGGACGATCAATAAGTAGTTTTTACTCTTCCCCCCCACCCCCAAACACACAGATTATCATCATTTATTTAATTAGATGGATCATGGGCGTAGAAGGAAGTTTTGTTCTATTGTCAAAAATGCTGCTACACAAAATCAATTTAAACAGTCCATGCTCTCTCGCTCTCTCTCTACTATACTAGTCGCTCCCTCCTTTACTCTAGCTCTCTTCTAACTGCCTCTGCTCAACTGCTCTGCTGCTCTAACAACACTCTGGAGTCTGCTTACCTTATATACTTGCTAACATACTAAAATGCCAGCAGAATAGGCCTAACGGTCTTTCGTGTCCGCTCGTTTGGTCAGCCCCCACCCTGGGTGCTGACCTTGCTGTCCCCCTCGCCTTCTCTGGCTTCTCCCTTCCCAGTTCCGGATATTCTTGCTGCATTGGATTTTGCTTCCAGAACCCTTCCCCTGTACCTGTCCCACCCCGTCTTGAACCCCTCCACTGTCTCTGCCTCCACCAGCCCCCTAGGCAGTGCATTCCATGGCTCCACCACCCTCTCAGTGAAGTAGCACCTCCTCCTTTCTCCCCTGAATCTTCCCCCCTCCAGCTTCCACCCATGCCCTCTAGTGGCCCTTCCTCCTTCCTTGAAGCACCCCGACTGTTTCCTCCCTATTTACCCTCTTCATGTACCTGAAGACCTCTATCATGTCCCCCGGTCCTTCTCTCTTCCAATGTGTACATATTTAGCTCTTGAGCCTCTCCTCATAGGTCCTGTCCCCCAAGCCCCAAATCATTTTGGTTGCCCTCCTCTGGACCCTCTCCAGGAGGTTAATGTCCCTCTTTAAGTGTGGCCTCCAAAACTGCACACAGTACTCAAGGTGCGGCCTCACCAAGCAGTTATACAGAGGGAGTATCACTTCCCTCCTTCTGGAGGTGATCCCCCTAGCGATGCATCCCAGCATCCTGTTGGCCTTGGCTGCTGCCCTCATACAAGTCTCAGAGTTGTTCATCTTGACATCCACCACCACCCCCAGGTCCCTCTCAGCCATCGAGACTTGTAGCATTTCCCCCCAGGGTGTACACTTGGCCTGGGGTTCTGGCCCCCAGGTGGAGTACCTTGCATTTCCCAGCATTAAACCTCAGCTTCCACTTTCTAGACCATCTTTCCAGAGCCTCCAGGTCCCCCTGTAGGGCCACCCTCCCCTCCTCCCCATCCACCACCGCCCCCAGTTTCGAGTCATCTGCAAAGAGACTCATCTCACTCCTGATTCCTGTCCTTATGTCAGATCGTGATGCTGAACAGAAGGGGCCCAAGGACTGATCCCTGTGGGACCCCACTAATGACCCTCCTTGGAGATGAGACTATCCCACCAACTCGTCCGGTCCTGGAGCCAATTGCCTATCCATCTGATCATCTGGTTCCCACCCCATTTCTCCCAGCTTATCCAACAGGCCCACGTGAGAAACAGAGTCAAATGCCTTGCTGAAGTCTAGAAAGAGGACATCCACTGGTCTACCCAGGTCCAAGGCACTTGTCACCCAGTCATAGAACTCCACCAGGTTTGTCTGACACGATTTCCCAGGATGAATCCATGCTGTCTATCGTCCAGGCACCCTGACTTATCCAGGTCCCCCAGCCTCTCCTTGACAATGCCCTCCACCACCTTGCCCACCACCGATGTCAGGCTGACAGGCCTGTAGTTCCCTACCACCTCCCTGATCCCCCTTGTGGATAGGCACTATATCGCCACCTTCCAGTCTTGGGGCACCCACCCTGTCCTCAGAGAGATGGTGAAAAGCTCTGCCAGGGGTTTGCCAGGACATCTGCAAGTTCCTTCAGCACTCTGGGATGTAATTTATCCGGCCCGTGCTTTCTCCGTCTTAAGGGGCTGAGGGCTTCCCTCACTCTCTCTGCTGTAGTTCCACTTTGGTACCTCTTCTCTCTGCTTGGCCCTCCCCACCTGCCAGTGATGCCTCCCCTCTCCCCAGACCTGCCGATCGGTAAGGGTCCCCCCTTCCTCAGTATCTCTGTCTCCTCCCATGTATGATGCAGCACCCCCATTTTCCCTGGTGAAAACTGAGGTGAAGTACTCATTTAGTACCTCAGCCTGCTCCCCCGGATCTTGTGCCCATCTCTCCCCTGATTTAAACCTGCTAATCTGCCCCTTCACCCTTCGTCTTTCCCCAATGTATCTAAAGAACCCCTTGTTCCCTCTCCTAATTTCCCTGGCCAGGTTCTGCTCCTTCCTTGCCTTAGCTGCCCTCACCACTCTAGTGGCCTTTCTAGCCATCAGCTCGTACTCCCTAGATCCCTTTCATTCCTTGGCACTTGAATTGCTTATAGGCTGCTTTCTTTCCCTGCACCACCTCCTGGACCTCCTGGTCCACCAACAGAGTTTTGGGCCCTACATTTACGTCTTACTCTTGCACAGGTGCTGGTAGCATCCTGCACCCTCTCCTGATGATTTCCCACCTACTCCAGCATCCATGTCTGACCCAATCCCATCTAAATGCTCCTTAAGGGATCCTTCCCATTTCCTTAAAATCCGCCCCTGAAATTCGGTTACTTCGTCTTGGTGCAGCCTTCTACCCCTCCTAGGTCCAGGCAGAACCAGACCGTGGCATGGTCACTCCCCACCAATGGGTCCCTTACCTCCAGGCTCTCAATCTGGTCACTGTCTGCAGGACCACATCCAGACCTGCCTCCTGGTCGGTTCCTCACCTGCTGAGTTAGGAGCGCATCTTGAAAGACATCCAACAACCTCTGTTCCTGGTCACAGAGGATGTTATAGTCTCCCAGTCTGTTCCTGGCATGTTTAAGTCCCCAACACCACCACCATTCCTCTGCCCAGTCTGCAGTGTCTCCTAACATCTGCCACCAGACTGTCCTCCAGCTCCTCATGAGAGCAGGGGTCCTACACCACTCCTATTTTACTCTCTTGCCCCCCTTGTTATCAAGGTGACCCAAATCACCTCCATGGTTCCCTCCGCCTCCTCTGCTCCCCTATGCCAATGCAGTTTTGACTATCATTGCTGCCTCCTTCCCTTCCCTCCCCTGTCCTTCCTGAACATAGTGTAACCCTCCAGGTTCAGGTCCCAGTCATGTCTTGCAGTGGCCCAAGTCTCAGTGACGCTGCCATCCACTGCTCCCTCAGTTAGCATCACCTGGAGCTCAGGCATTTTATTGCCCAAGCTCCTGGCATTTGCTAGACTACCTTCCACCCTTTCCTATAGTTCCATTTCCCTGCTCGTGTTCCCATGAGGATTCTGTTTTCCCTGGTCTGCACTTTGCCAGTTGGCCTTTTCCTGCAATCTCCTGGTCCCCAGGGGTGGAGACAAGTCCCTCCTTTCGGCACCCCCTTGACAGCCTTTTCTCCCATCCACCCCTTCACAAGTTTAAACCCCACTTACCAATGAACCCCTCTATTTTCAACAGGATTCCCTCCCTCCAAATTGAGATGTAGTCTATCTCTAGCATACAGCTCCTTATCCTCCCAGGTCTCCCCAATCCCCATCAACCCATACCCTCTGGCCTCCACCACTCCCTGAGCCACTGGTTTATCTCCTAATTTTCCTTTTGTGTTCCCCACTAGCCCTTGGCACTGGCAGGATTTCTGAGAAGGAAACTGTGCATCCTATGTCATGACAGACCCTGGCAAGCTCCTGAATCTTGCCTGTATCTCTAGCTCGCTATTTCCCTCAATGTCATTTGTACCCAGGTGGACCAGTATGTCTGTGGAACCCCACAATCCTTGCCAGCTGATATACCTCGTGCTTAGCCCTGTGCACCGTTAGTCCAGGGAAGCATCTTGTTCTAACTGGCCAGGCTTCTCCCTCCCTATCCCATTTGATACCCCTGATCATAGAATCCCCCAGCAGGAGCACTCTGACCACTCCTTTTCCTCTATTCCCCCCTTCCATGTCCCTCATCCTTTCTACAGGCCCCTCCACCCAGCTGGCTCCTTGTTCCTCCCCCTATCTGGGTGCCACATGCCACCCTCCATATTTACCATGGCCACCCCTCCCTCCAGTCCTATGCCTCTCCTCCTCCTGAATATCCTTCTGTACCTTGCTAATTCCCCCCTCACTGCTCGCAACTGGTCCTTCTCCCCCATCTGCTAAACTAGCCTAGCTCATCCTCCCTTCCTTCCTGTCTCCATTTAGTTCCTCCTTGCTCGTCGTGCTCCCGTGGCCTAAACCCTCAGCTCCCTTTACTGAATCCTCCTTGTACTTCTGGTCCTTCTCCTTTACCTTTCCTCCCAACTGGTCCTTCTCCTTGCGCTTTCCTCCCTCTTCCCCCTGCCCCATCTGCTCTGATTCACTGCTCCCCCCATTCTCCTGCATTCCAGGTCCCCTCCGTTCTTCCTGCTATCTGGCCCCTGCCTCCCACTCCCACTCCCTTTCCGTCTCTAACAACCTCTGTCGTGGCTACATCACCCCCTCATCCTTGAGCAGAAGAAGAAATTAGGCGGTTACTGAGTGTAAGGTCTGATCCACCTCCCGCCTTGCTTCCTTCTGTCCAGCCCTGGCCATCTGCCTACTTCCCTAGAATGTTGTCCGTCTGTCCCCCTTTGTGAGGGTCCCCAGTTACCTGCCTGCTTCCTTGGTAGTGTCCTTTTGGACCCCTCTGCCAGGGTCCTATGTGACCCCTGAGTATTCTCCTGCACTCCTTTCCTATGCCCCCACCCCAGTGCTTGGTGCAACCCTGTGGAGATTCCCAGCCCCCTTCCCCAACCATACCACCCCTTCCCCCAGCTTTCTCCTAATCCCCTACACCTCCTCCTAGCTGTAAAGCTGGTAGCACACTGGGCAACCATCAACTTCCAAGCCCAGTCCAGTATCATGGCTGCTCCACACCCTGTGCACCCCACCACCCTCCCAAAGATGCCGGCCCTAATGATGTGTGGTTCCATCCCCTTCCAAATAGGTTTCCTTGGGTGAGCCACCAGGTTCCCCCCTAGTCCAAGATACCCCTACTGCCTAATCAGGTCACCCACTAATCTTAGAGACAGTCCCACTGTACACCAGTAACCCTGTTACTAGGTGCAGTACAACACATTAAACTTATAAGGGAAATGAACAACTCCCTAAGCTCCTCTCTCCCAGTCTTTAAATCCAACCCCCAGTGGCTAGAACTACATGAGCTGCACCTGCAGCCATTTCCTCCAATTGCAGGGCAGGTGTTCCCCTATAAATTTGCAGACACCTGACTCGAGAGAGAGAGTGTATCAGCCCTGTGTCTCCCCTCCAAGCCCAGCAGCCTAAGAACCAGGCCCAAGCAAATCCCACCATATAGGTTTTAAATCAGAAGAAATAGGCCTCTACCAGTGCAGCCTGTTACACAGTGAAACATCCACAAAATGAGCCCCACTTACAGCCACCAAATCAGCCCCCAAAACAATACCCTGCTAGCCCCTTAGAAGTAAGAAAGAAAAGAACTAACCTACCAAGTAAAATCCACAAGAACCCTGTGAAAACAACAGCAGCTGCTACTGTCCTGGAACACAACTGACCCTGTCCCCTTCTAGTTCTTTCACTGGGCGCCAGCCTGCCCCCACAGACAAACTGTCTGCTCGGTATACCACATGATTGTTCTTCTTGCTGTAGCAACATATCATGTGATCCCCCCCCCCCCGACTTGCTGGTCCACGGATGTGCCCTGCTGGCAGCAAACATTAATTACCTAAAGAAAGTTAAAAAAAAAAAAAATTAAAGTTGCAGTGCTCACTTTTCAAGTTAATACTAGAGTGAACTTCAGATGAAACTGCGCCCCTAGGAGGCTTGCGCCGAGCTGACTGCCCCACCCCACCCTTCCTATAGTTCTGCAAAATACCATAAAGTATCCTAATACACAGCTGCTACCGTAATAAATAATATGTAAGAGTGAAAAACACATACACACCAAATAACATGTATGATACAAATTAATGCCAATATCATATAAAAAAGTGTACATCTGTACATATGAGCTTACTCAAAGTATATAATAAGTAACATGAAAAGGAAGGATATCCCCTCTACATCACTATATATATCACCTACAATACATACCCCCAAAAGAGGAAACCTCTCACGATCATGAAATTTCTAATTTGTATAAATAAAAATACACAGCTACTGTCTATTATGCACATATCCAATACACAAATGGGTCTGTTAATCTAAAACGTCATCTATATTGTAGTAATGGTGCCAGCTGAAAGTGTCCATTGAGGCCAGAAGTGTCGCACCGTGGACGTGGTGTATGTAGTACAATGTCCATGTGACCGCATTTAAGTGGGGGGGAAAAAACCCTGAGTGTGCTAAAAGTTCACATATTAGAAACATAGACTTTGTTGGCAGAAAAGAACCACTTGGCCCTCCCAGTCTGCCCAGATGGACCTTGCTTAGTCTGCCTTTACAGACCCTAACTGGTTTCTGTTGACTCTTGCCTCCTGTCTGCTTATTCACTAATATTCCCTTATGTCTGTCCTACACATGCTTAAGCCCCCTACTGTGTGTGCTAGCAGTCTGGCATCTACAATTCTTTCAGTAAAATAGTACTTCCTCACATTCCACTTTAACCCCCCCTAGCTTCTTCACATGCTTTCTGGTCCTGGTGCTCTTCTTTCTTTGAGACTCCCTTCTGCACCCTGTTCACCCCCATGACGTACAGTAGGTCTGCATCATGTCCTCTCTTGCTCTCCTCTCTTCCAGGGTGTACATGCTGAGATCCCTCAGTCTCTCCTCGTAAGGGTTTTGGTGCAATCCCTGGACTATTTTAGTTGCCCTCCTCTGGACTACCTCCACCCTGTGTGTGTCCTTGCTGAGGTGTGACCTCCAGAACTGCACACAGTACTCTAGATAGAGTCTCACCAGTGAGTGATACAGTGGCAACACCACTTCCCTTTTCCTGCCGGAGATACCTCTCCTTATGCATCCCAGCATTACACTGTCCCTACTGACGGCTTTGTCACACTGCCCTGCAACTTTGAGGTCATCAGATATAGCCCCAAGATCCCTTTCCTGCTTAGTGGCTGACAGTACCTCCCCCTCAGCCTATGCTCATTTCCTGGGTTCCTATTCCCTAGGTGCATAATTTTGCACTTTTTGGCATTGAACCTCAACTACAATGTGTTTGACCAGTCCCTGAGTTCCCAAGAACCCTAAGCCTTTTTTCCACACCCTAAAGATTGTTCCCTTAGTACAGATTTTGGTATCCTCTGCAAAAAGGCATACCTTCCCTTCCAGTTCATCTGCAGTGTCACTTATGAAGACTTTGAAGAGGACCAGTCCCAGTACTGAGCCCTATGGCACCCAACTGGTCACTCTTCCATGCCATTAATCATCAGCCTCTGTCACCTGTTAACAAATTTCTAACCCAATTCACCACAGGGATCCCACCCCTAGGCTGCTTCCATGCAGCAGTGTTGAAGGCCTTCCTAAAATCCAGATAGGCTATATCCACTGCCCTCCCAATCTATTTCCCTGGTCATCCAGTCAAACAAGTCAATACGTTTTGTCTGGCATGACCCCCATTGAATCCATACTGCCTCTGGTCATGCAGCACATTTGATTCAAGACGTGCTACCAACCTTTCCTTTAACAGTGTTTTCATTAATTTCCCCACCCACCACTGAGGTGAGGCTTACTGGTCTAGAGGTACTAGCCTCTTTCCAGCTGCCACTCTTATGTAGAGGGAACACGTCCACTCTCCTCCACTCCTCTAGAACCATGCCCTTTTCTGTTGAGCTGTTGAAAAAGGTCATCAGCAGGGTGGCCATCAGCAGGGCAGCTATCATTTCCCCGAGTTCTTGTAGTACCCTTGGCTGTATCTTGTCCAGTCCCATACCTTGTGCTCATTCAGAGCTGCAGGTCCCTTCAGAACTCCTTTTTCTTTCTAAAAATGAACTTGAGTCTGCCTCCCCTTCCCGCTTCTTCCTGCTGCTCCTTGGTAGTCTGTCCCCTCTCCGTCCACTAAGAAGACTGAGTAGAAGTACCTGTTTAGGATGCCCGCTTTTCTTTGATCCCCCTCTGCACAGTCTCCTTCCCCTTGCTTTCCTCTTCTCACTTATGTACCTAAAGAAAGTCTTATCCCTATTGGCTATCCTTGTCTCCATCTGCACCTTTGCCCCCTCACTGCCTTACCTGCTTCTCTCTGTTTTACCTGGTACACCTCCCTGTCTTCATCATCCTGCATTTCCTTATACCTCCTGAATGCCACCCTTTTTACATCTGCATAGTGAGAGCTATGGTGACGTATTGCAAACTGAGGAATAGGGAATACAAAGGGTCTGGAAGGGTGTGACTGGATACCAGATGCATTCCATAATGTTTGCTCCACACAGTGGAGTTGAAGCACATAATGAGTATGCAAGAATCAATGCTCTTACTCTCTTTCTATCCTCCCACACTTTTTTCTTTCATCTTCAGAAATTCCGCCAGTGCTGCCTCTTCTCCCTACCCTGATGCCTGCCCTGAGGTTGGGGAGCCAGTAATGGTGGCGCCAGCTCTTCTTCACTCCTGACCCTGCTTCCTGCCCTTTGGTCTGGGAGCTATGTTGCTGTACAAATCCCTCCCCCTCCCTCCATCTACATGGTCTCCTGCTACCACCCTCTAACCTCATACCTTGAACTAGACCAAATCCCTCCCACTCCCTCTCTCTGCATTGTCTCCAACCCCCACCCTGTAGCCCAATCCCGAAACATACCAAATCCCTCCTGCTTCCTCCCTCTGCATGGTCTCTCACCCCCACCCTCTAACTCTGTCCCCATAATACCTGTTTTTAAAAAAAAAAGGTCCCTCAATGTTTCCTGCCCCCCTCTCAGCACCCACCACCCCACACCCCATACTTACCTTGCTGATGAACTCTTCCTCTGACAGGAATGTCCTGCTGCTTCCAAGACCGAATACAAACTGACTGAAAATATAATTTCAATTAATGGCTTCTTAATACATTTTTAACTTTTACTCATAACTTTGTAATTTCTTAATATTTTTGCCCCAAAATTTTCTGCACAGCCTCCCCGAAACCTGATTTTTTTTAGTCATCACGAAATCCAATTTTGGATAGGATTTCAGAAGTATTACGTAGTTCAAGAGTTGGATTACAAAAAGGCCATGTTGAAAATTTGTAGTCAAAATGACAAAAATCAAAGTTATGAGGAAACAAATTTGTCTCAGTGTTTACTCATACGAGCATGATTTTTTGCAGATTTGGGGCCCAAATTTTCAACATAGCCTTCTTGTTACCCCCACCTCATGGACTCAGCAAAATCACCTTTCAGACAGGATTTGAAAAATTCTACCTCTCTTGATGATACAGTGGGGTCATAAAAATACTATGCTGAAAATTTGTGGTCAAAATGTCAAAAAAAGGAAGTTATGAAAAAATGTTGAATTTTTGCAACTTTTACACATAGCTTTGTGATTTTTGGCCCAGATGTGCAGCATAGCCCATTTCTTACCCCTCCTGATAAACATGACAGGTGTCATTTTTCAAATAACCCTCTGAAACATGTTTTCACAGTCACTCTGAAAAATTACCCTTTTGGATGGGATTTGAGAAATGTCACCTGTCCTGATCATAGAGCGGGATCATAAAAAGACTGTGGCCCCCATATTCAGAGCTGGTCAAGCACGCAGCCAGCCAGCTCTGACAAGTATTACAACAGTTAGTGCACTCAGCATGTATGAATATGGGGCTGTAACAGCTCATAGTGACTATATGCTGCACTGTCACTGCCTGGGACTGAACATGTGGTGCCAACCTGATTAGCGCTGCACTAAACAATTGAATATGGGGCTTCATGTTGAATATTTGGGATCAAAATGTCAAAAAACAACAAAGCTATGAAGAAACATTTAATCTTTCTACCATTTACTCAGAGCTTTCTTATTTTTGCACATTTAAGCAAAAAAGAGAAAACCCTCCCACTGTATACTCTCCCACCATTTTCAGGGAGACCACCTCCTCCATCAACTCATTCCACGAAGCCACCACTCTTTCAGTGAAAAAGTGCCTCCTCATCTCTCTCTCTTGAGTCTTCCCCATACCAGCTATAGGCTATGCCCTCCTAGTGGACTTGTTCCCACCAAGACTGAAAAGGCCCTTCATATTCACCCTGTTAATACCTGTAAGGTATTTGAAGGTCTCACTCCTGTCCCCTCTCTCCCTTCTGTTTTCAGGTGAATACATGTTGAGCCCCTTGAGCCTCTTCTTGTAGGTTTTGCCCTGTTAGCCTTGGGTCATCTTGGTGGCCCTCCTGTGGACTGTCTCCAGTAGGTTAACATCCTTCTTCAGATAAGGGCACCAATACTGCACGCTGTACTCTAGGTACGGTCTTACCAGTGACCTGTACAGTGATAGTATGGCCTCCACATTCCTACTTGTAATCCCCCTGGCAAGGCAGCCCATCATCCAACTTGCTTTTGCTGCTGCTCTCCTGCTGTGTGCCAAGTGCTTCAGGTCACTCATGGTGATTATCCCCAGGTCCTTTTCTTCTTCTGACTTGGTTACCTGCATGCCACCCAATCAGTATTTCATCTCTGGGATTTTCGCCCCCAAGTGCATAAGTTTGCACTTTTTAGCATTGAACCCTGTTTGCCAAATACCAGACCACTTCTCTAACTTAGACAGGTCCTCCCTAAGCTCCTGTCTCTCCTCCTTGATAACCACACTCCCACAGATCTTCATGTCATCTGCGCACAAGCAGATCTTACCTTTGATCTCATCCACTATGTCACTGATGAAGATGTTAAACAATACTGGATAAAACACCAAGCCCTGTGGGACCCCTCTGGCCAGTGGTCTGACTTTCTAGAATCTCCCCCCCCCACTGATGACCACCTTTTGGCTTCTGTCCTGCAGCCAGTTTTTGACCCATCTAGCAAGCTTGGCTTCGACCCTCAAGTGCTCTGGCTTCCTGACCAGTCTCCTATAAGGCACAGAGTCAAAGGCTTTACTGAAGTCCAGATACAGGATAATCATCACTTGGCCCCTGTCCACTGTCTGGGTCACCTATTTGAAAAAGTCAATTGGATTAGTCTGACAGTACCTCCCTGACACAAATCCATGTTTCCCTTTTTCTTGCAGCCAATTTTCCTCAAGAAAGCTCACCAGTCTTTCCTTCAGAATAGTCTCCATCAGTTTCCACATTATTAGTAGTAGTAGTAGTAAAAGTTTATTTTTATACAAGTAGCAATAATAATACATCATTGGGGAGAAAAAACATTTTCAAGATGGACCTGTGTCAAATGTCATTATGTAATTTACAGAACAACATAGCTAACATAATAAAGAACAAACCTAACAACAACATACTAATTTAAGTCACTATTCCCTTAGTAACATTTATGCAGTCACTTGTGGATTCATCACCAGTCCAAAGCACAAAATACATAAATATCTACTTATTTAAAAATACATCTACGTCCTGACCTTACAAAAAACAAATTACAATCATTAGTGTAACAGGGGATACACAAAATTCTACACTTCATAACTCAATAAATAATATGCAAATTTTAGAAAAATTTTCTTTTCATCCAATTAGCATTTAGGAAGAAGGTGATGCCTTACTTAAATTGAACCCAAAGAAAGCTTGTGGTCCAGATGAAATACCTACATTACTTTTAAGATTTGCAGCCCCTATTATTGCTCATCCACTAACAAATATCTTTAATATGTCTCTTACACAAATAGATCTTCCAGCTCAGTGGAAAATGGTGAGAGTAATACCAGTCTATAAAAATGTGTCAAAAACCTTAATTGAAAATTACCATCCAATATCTCCTTTACCAATCATTGCTAAAACATTTGAAAGACTATTGAGTACCCAACTTCAACATTTGCTGGAGGACAAGAAGATCATTAATAAATTTCAGTCAGGCTTCAGGTCTTTTTATAGTACCTCTACTGCTTTAGTGAAAGTTACTGGAGACATTACACAGGCTTTGGACAGGGGGATGTCATTGGGGGCAGTCTTTATAGACTTGTCCTAAGCTTTTGACACCTTGAACCAGGACATCCTCCTGTCCAACCTCAAAACTGTTGGCATGTCTGACTCTGTGACAAAATGGTTCCAGCAATATCTTGTACATAGAAAACAAATGGTTGCCATTGGAGACTGGATGTCTAGCCAGAGGACCATAATGATAGGTGTACCTCAGGGCTCAATATTGGGCCCTGTCTTGTATAACATATACATGAACAGTGCTTGTATGTCATATCCTAGGGTTAAATATCATCTATATGTGGATGATACCATTGTGTATGTTGAAGGCACCTCTATAGAGAACATTCAACCTATACTTCAGCAAGCTTTTATTGAATTACAGAACTACTTGCTGAAGTCTAGGTTGACCCTGAACTCTAAAAAGTCTCAGGTAATGATTTTCTCTAGACGGTAAAATATGTGTTCCTCTGAATCAATCCTGAATATTAGAACTTTTAATAATACTTTATTAGAACATGTACAGAGTTATAAATATCTGGGAGTTCTCTTGGATTCAGCTTTGAAATGGAACTTGCACATAAGATTAATTGGAAAAAAGTAGGGAAATGTCTAGGCTGTTTATTTAGAAATAAGTTTTCCCTGCCTGATGTAACAAGAAGGCATTTGGTTAACTCTTTGATTTTACCTCTAATAGATTACAGCAATTTAGTTTATGCAGGTGCTACATAAAGTAGTTTAAATAGATTAGATACAGGATATCATAAGTTAGTGAGATTCATTTTAAATGTTCCAAAGAGAACCCACAGATCAGAGCTTTATGAAAAACTCCAGTGGTTTAATCTTAAAGAAAGACAATCTTTACATGCTCTGCTATTTATGAACAAATGCATTTTAGGGAAGGTCCCGGATTATATTACAGATAATTTATACTAAAGCCTAAAAAATTAGGCCTGAGGTCAGCATCAGGATTAGAATATAGCCAACCAAACTACAGAACAATGATGGGCAGAACACATTTTTTTTTTTAGGGGACCATTGCTCTGGAATTCTTTACCCCAGGATCTCCAATTAATACATGGTAAAATCAGATCAGGTGAAATAAAATACTGGTTCATCAATGAGGCAAGACATCAAACCATATTAAAACTGTCCTAGGGTATCTTAAATGGCTGGGTGGGGTATTTGAGTTCTAGTATGTACTTATTAGGCTACTTTTGGATATATGTAACATGAGTATTGTATTTAACTGTATAGTCATTGTATGTTATTTAACTCTTGCAACTTTGCACAAAGGACCTCACTGGAAATGAGCTTGTCTCAGTTGAGCTATCAGATTCATTCATCTCATGTATGAAACGAATAAAACCTTTTTACTACTACTACATCGAAGTGCCCATCAACATCCTGGCAGCAGCATTCTGCACTAGCTGCAGTCAATGCATCAAACCTTGAGACAGCCCTAAATATAAAGTGGTACAGTAATCGAGTCTGCTAGTAACAAAGGCATGGATCACCATAGCCAGGTCAGCAAGCATCAAGAATGAATGGATCCTAGCAATATTCTGGAGGTGGAAAACAAACGTTTCTGATGACTGATGACACCTGTTGTTCAAGGATAAGATGGTTGTCAAGAAAAACGCCACAATCTTTAACCAAACTAATCACCGGCGGGATGCCAATCAACTACTAAAGTGGGCAATCCCCCATCAGCGAATATGCCTCCATGACCCAGCTTGATCACCATAACCTCTGTCTTGCCAGGGTTGAGACATAGCCAGTTTGTGGACATCCAGTCATTAATTTCTGTTAAACAGCTGGCTCAGCGTATCTGGGACAGAAAGGTCAGCTGGGGCACAGGACAGGTACAACTGGATATCATCCGCATAGCAGTGAAACCCCAGATTGTGCCACCTAATGATCTCTCTCCCCCAGCAGCAGCATATATACGGAGAACAACAAGGAAGCCAAAATGGAGCCTTGCAGAACACTACAAGGCAGCTCGAACTGTCCAGAGGAAAAATTCCCAAGGATTACATGCTATGATCTTCCAGTTAAATATGAGCTAAACCAGTGCAGCACTGCACCAGAAACACCCACATAGTTCTGAAGATGATCCAAAAGCACCCCGTGATCAACCATGTCAAACACTAAAGACAGGTCTACAGGCACCAGGATGGTATAGTGCCCTCAATCCCTCGCCATGAAGACAGCATGTGCCACCCAGACCAAAGCTGTCTCAGTGCTGTGCAGGGGCCAAAAGCCCGACTGGAGAGGTTCATAGATGGACAAAGTCTCCAGATGCTCCATCAGCTGATCAACCACCACCTTCTCAATAGGCTTCCCCAAAACGGGAACATTAGAGATAGGCCTATAGTTCAAGAGAACATAAGGATCTAGAGTTGGCATTTTAAGGAGGGGTCTCACTACAGTCTCCTTTAGATTTGCAGGAAAGACACCATCACTTAAAGACCCATTTATGATCTCAACAAACACTGAACCCAGGAAATCCAAGCAGCTAATAACAAACCACTTTGGACCCGGGTCCAGGACACAGCTGGTTGGATGCATGCTGGTAAGCAGCTGGAGAACCTCATCCACCAAAACCAGCCAAAACTCACTTTAACTCAACCGACAGTCTTCAATAGCAGGTCGATCACCCCCAGTAGAAGCTGGACAACAGGCAGTAAACACATGATAGAGGCCACCTTGTGGGCAAAGTAATGCCTTAACTGCTCACACTTTTCCGTAGAAAATGCTGTCCCAGACTGCTGACAGGAGGGGTTCAACCAACTGTTGACAGTGCAGAATAATGCAGCTGGGTGATTTCTTGCTGCAGCAATTGACCAAGACAAAAACTCAGTCTTCTTAAGATCGATTGCCCACTGATACTCTGAATAATGGAGCCTCAGCTCCACCTTGTCCTCCTCAGAGTGAGACCTCCTCCAGGCATGCTCTAACCTACACCCTTTGTCTTCAACCAACGCAGCTCAGCACAATACCATGGTGAGTGACGGGAGGTCAAAGGGCAAATGTGGTGGGGTGCAATCATGTCCAGGGCCTCAGTTAAGGCTGTATTATAAGCCTCAACACCAGCCTCTGAACCCTGAGCACAGGCTAGCATCAAATTCGAGACATTCAGTGGCTCCTGGAGTTGGCGAGTCTCCAGTTTATTTTTCAGACTACACCAGATAGTCTCCACAGAAGGGGTTAATTTACAGGGGGCCCCGCACTGGAACTCAACTGCATAATTATCTGACCACCTGACTGGATCAACCTTGACTGCCATAATGTCAAGTCCAAGTGAGAAGACCAGGTCAAGAGTGTGGCCCTGTATGTGTGTCCTGGAGGCAACAGCCTGAGACAATCCCAGCTGAGTCATCAACTGGAGGAGCTCTTGTCCAAATTGATAGGATTCATCATTAAGCCAGCCATTAAAGTCCCCCAGAACCAAGATCCTAGAGGACTCCAACACCTATTCAGCGATGAAGTCTGCCAGCTTCTGCAGGAATAGACTCCCACCCCCTAGAGGTCGGTAGATGAGAACTATACTGCCATTGACTCCCAAGGCACATTCGAGACAGCGCACTCGAAAGACACCTGGATTTTCACTGGGAATGCAGTGAGGCCCAGGGCAGATCTAAAACAGATGGCCACCCTGCCCCTTCTATGGTCCTTTCTCTGACAATGCAAGACTGAGTAACCAGGAGGAATAGAAATCACCAGCACAGGGCCAGTGTCATCGCCCACCCAAGTCTCAGTAATGCAAACAATGTCAGCTGAGGAATCGGCAATGAATGACTCCACCACCACAGTCTTATTCAAAGGGAACAAGCCGAGCAGGCTGGATGAACTACTTGCTGCCCGATGACATTAGGCAGAGACCTCGGAAGGGGCACCACGTATGATGGTCCTCTGTCCTGGTACCTTCTCCTCCCTGGGTGTCTCCTAGTCCGCACTACCCCAGTTCTACACCCCATATTACCAAACTGGGGACCCTCACTGCAGCAATTGCTTCCCCCTTTTAGGACTCCCAGCTCCCAACAGTGGCTAAGCACCCCTGCCGGCAAAGACAACGGGAGCCCCAAAAAAGGGTGGAGCAACCACAGGAAGTCCACCGAGTAGGTAAGCCTTTCAGCCTGCACACCTCTGCACATAACTCTAACTGAATTTGGGCACTAAAAAGAAGATAAATCAATCATACAGCCAAACACACAAACCAACCACTCACACAAACACACACACACCAGACAACAACACAAATATAATAATTAAAAAAATTTAAATACCCCCAACTCACAAGAAAAACAGGCATTTGTCAATGCCGAATGTTTGCTTGCTGGTATTAGCATTGTAAGTGCAGGAGTTAGACAGATGCAGAATAGGAATAGCAGTGAAGTATTGAACTTCATGCGAGCCCCACCTCCACCCTGCAGAGATGGACAGGCATTGGGTATGCCTTTGGGTCATCGTGCATAATGCTCATGCCATTTCACCTCACCCTATTCTGCAGACTCCAACAAGTGTTGAGGTGTGCCTTGGGGTGTTCCGCTTTACAGTCACCCCATTCCATAGGGACATATGCTGAAATGGGTGCAGCATAGGAGAATAGGGTGAACTCTGGGGCTGAAGAGTCGAAGGCACACCTCGATGCCTGTCACTGGCTGCAGGATGGGGGTAAAATGGCATGAGCATTACAGCCAGCAATCCAAAGGCACATCCCTGACGCCTGTCAGTCTGTACAGGGTGGGATGTTATGGGTAGAAACTATAATGCCCCGGGCATTTGTTGGTATTTGCACTACAAATTTTCAACATGGCCTTTTTGTGATCCCCATCTCATGAAAGCATTTGGTACCTGTGCTCATGAACAGTGGCAGTGTGATTTTGTTAAGCTGTCTCGAATCTTGATTTGCTACAGCGACTGTGCCATTCTGTGCCAGATGTGCGAAAACACAGTTCAGGCAGGATGTGAAAAATGACAGCTGTCCTGTTCATAAGGAGGTGTGAAAAAATGGCAATGTTGAAAATCTGGAGTGAAAGTATTAAAAAGTCTCAAAGTTATGAGCGTGCATGGAAACTGCACAATGAATGCTCGTAACAGTTATTTTTTAGAATTTTTTCACTGAATTTGCAACATAGGCTTTTTGGGAGCCCCCCTCATGAACAGTGACACTGTTGTTTCATTAATTGGTCCCGAAAGGTGATTCCATGCAATGACCGCGAAATCGCCTTTCGGGACCGAATAACGAAATGACTGTGAATTCCAGACATCTTGACCATTCCGAAACACTACCCTACCATCACGCCCAGGATAAGCATTTGACTAAGGCCCTATCCAGACTGTGACCATGAAACTTTAAACTAGTTTAGAAGGTACTAGCTTAGCTAAAGTCCAGACTGTGATGCTTATAGAATTATTCTCTGGGCCACCTAGGCTGGTAGCCTAGAGAATGGTTCTACATTAAAGCCCTGTTGACACTGCTGACTTTGCAGCGCATCAACCCATGTGCATGGGTTGAGGCACTGTGAAGTCAACAGTGTAAACACTGTCGGGAGTGCATTAACTGCCTGATAATTTGTTTGGATTTGACTCAGTTGTGCGATCAGTAGTTAAGTGAGCGCATTACATGGTAGTGTGAATGCCTTGCTGCGCTTGCTCTGCTACAAATGAGTTTTTCATCAGCCACCAGGTGAATTCACAGTCCCTCCTCGGAGCGACCTAAAGTGGTGTGAGGTTGGGCTGTGTAAAGAGGAATTGAGCCAGTGAATCGGGAAGGGGGCATCTCACATGCCGTAGTGCTGCGGCAGAATCAGTTCTGTAGTAGTCTGTTACTAGTGAGCATTTTGAATGCTCAGATAAAGTTTGTAAAAATGCATTACAACCAGCGAGTTGTACTTAAGCATCACAACCAGTTGTTTGTAATCACTTCCTGTCAATCATGCTCACACTGTGAGCAGTGAGAGCACAAGTCACACAATTGCAACGTAACTAAAAATTCTCACTAGTAATTATAAAAATCAAGACACGGGTGGGTGTATGTAAACCAGAGGTGTGTGTGTAAACCAGAATTTTACACACATCCTCTGTGTGGGATGCTGTTATAATCCCCTTGAGTTTAGCTCTCAGGGATTATGCAGCATCCCACACCTCGGGTGTGTGTAAAATTTGAGTTGCACACACCCACTCTCATATTATTCACTATATGCTTATAAGTCAACAGAACTATTTACATATAATTGCATTTTTTGTCATAGTGTTTTTTTCTCCTTTGCAGCAGCCTGCCCCTTTCCCCTTCTGCTGGCCAACCCCATCATCCACTGTCTTAGGGGCATACCTGGGGTAGAAATCTCCCATGGACATTCCACCTGTGGCAGGGTCTGGAGGGAAAGGGCTATCCTCTCCCTTCCCCAGTAGCACGATCCCAGTAGGTGGTGGTGGTGTGGGGCAGTGCTGAGGTGACCAAGGAATCATCCTACTGCTGCTGCTATTTTATGCATTCTATAATCACTGTTAACACAGAGTCACCCATTTTGTAACTGCAAAACAAGATGAGCACTGTCAGCTGGACAGAATACAGGTGGTGAAATCAACCAGAGTTCCACAGCTCATTTAGTTAATGATCACATTCTGATAACTTAAGTGATCTTTTAAAATCTGTATAATCTCATAAAAATCACATTTTCCAGCCCCCACCCAAAAAAGCTCCAATCTCCTTAGATTCTCTGAGCAGATATTGTACATGTGCAGTGCACTGCACACAAACAGGATACCAAGTGAATATGAAGTTGCTGCACAAGTATAGAGGATTGAACCTACAGACTAGGTAAATACATATGTTCATTATTGGCTAACCGTTCAAGAAAAACTATACAGATCTAAAAGTTCTCCCATTGTAAACTCCTCAATTAGTGTTTTCATCTGATGCTGATTTTTGTTAGTGCCTTAACATCTTTTTTTCTGATTGTTTTGCCTCTGCTCTGTAACTTCTGATGGAAACTCTACCCACCTCCATCTCATGGGTGTCTATGCACTTTTCTCACTTGCTCTATGTAAATGTACCCAGGCAACCATTTGCTGAGCTGGCAGGGCACATCTGCTTAGAGCGAGCCAGAAGGGTGTCAAAGACCACAGGGAGGCCCAACATTAAAAATAAAAGAGAAAACCAGTCCTGGCACGAAGTAAGGAGTGTCCTGCAGGGATACAGCTGTGGAGTTGATGTATTTCAGTCTGGGAAATTGGGAATCCATGGGACAAAGACACGTTGGGAAAAGTACCTTTTGGGGGGATGGAGATCAAGGATAACCCAACCCTGGCTGTTAGCTGTTAGATGTCGTTGACAAGTGCTGACACCTTCTTTCATTTAAATGGCATCTCACAGATGGTGATGGAGGAGATGCTCTTGGATAGCAGGCACAGTGGGAGCGGTTACTTTCTCTCCAGGTGCCGGGACCAGGAACAGAGGGAGCAGAGTGGACAGCACACAGTGGGAGGGAGCAGGAGGTTCTCCAGGTGCCAGGACTGGGAAGGGAGGGAGCGGGGGGCAGACAGCATGCAGTGGGAGGGAGTGGGAGAATTTATGTACACTCCGGGTGCTGGGACCGTGAACAGAGAGAGTGAGGCAGACAGCACACAGTGGGAGGGAGTGGGAGGGTTTACATACACTCCAGGTGTCAGTATGGGGAATGGAGGGAGCAGGGCAGACAGCACACAGTGGGAGGGAGCGGTAGTGTCTAATTATGTGCCGGGACTGGGAACCGAGGAAGCGGGGTGGACAGCATACAGTGGGAGGGTTTACTTGCACTGCTGATGCTGCAGTGGATAAAGGAGGGAGTGGGCTGAACAGAAATGTTTCGGCAGACAAGGCACACCCTGCAATGATGGGGAGCTCCCTCATTACAGCGCTAATTTCTTTCAGGCATGCTCTGCAATGACGGGGCAGTCCCTCATTGCAGCAGCCAATTTCTTTCAAGTTGGTAACATGCTTGCTGAACTAGTGTCAGCAGCAGCTTGCCACCGCATTGGATTATGAGGGCCAAGCCCACAAATGTAGTGGCGGCATTAGCCGACACCGTGCAACCTCCACAACCCACTTCTCTCCTAAGCTGCCACAACATGTTTCTTGCGCATGCAAGCAAACATAAAAAAGGAAACCCCTATGGTTCAGTAGGGAAGTAGCAAAAAAGGGCATCGTTCAAGAGATGCAAGCAGACGCAGAGTGGGAGGATAGAGAAGCGTACCTGCAAAAGCAAAAGGAGGTTGGAAGATGGGTAAGGAGAACAAAGGCAGAGACTGGAGAGTGAGAATAGTTCAATCAGTTAAGGAAGGGGACAAACCTTTTTACTGGTATGTTAGTGAAAGGAGGAAGGAAAAGCGGGGATAGACTGAGGGATAAGTGTGGGGAGACAGTGGAAGGGGACCAGGAGAAGGCTAACATCCTGAACAGCTACTTTTGTTCTGCATTCACAGTGGACAGGGAAAAGGAAGGTGCACAAATCAGGGAGGAGGCAAAGCTGGAGAGGGGGTAGACACCTGCCCATTCAAGGTGGAAGGGGTACTAAAGGAACTAGCAGAGCTAAGGGTGGACAAGGCCATGGGACCCGGCAGGATACACCCTAGAGTCCTTTGGGAGCCGAGGGAAGTGCTAGCAGAGCCCTTAACTGGCCTGTTCCAACAGATCACTGGAAATGGGGGTGGTTCCAGTCGACTGGAGGAGAGCAGATGTGGTCCCGCTCCACAAGGAGGAAGCCAGCAACTACAGGCCGGTCAGCCTGACATCAGTGGTAGGGAAGGTAATGGAGAAATTGATGAAGAAAAGAATTGTCAGGTACTGTATCTCTAATCAAGAGAACTGCAGGATCACCGTCAGCAAGGATTCACGGACTTGTCAAATTGACTTAACGGAGTTCTTTCATTGGGCGGCTAGAGTAATAGATGAGGGAGGGGCAGTGGATGTGGCATGTCTAGACTTCGGTAAGGCATTTGACACCGTGCTGCACAGAAGGCTACTGCACAAAATAAGAGCACTGGGGGTAGGTCTGGAAGCAAAGAGATGGGTGAAAAATTGGTTAGAGGGAAGAAGGCGCAAAGGGTGGTAGTTCATGGAGTTCCATCGGGGAAGGGTGGGGTGACCAGCCGGGTGCCTCAGGGGTCAGTACTGGGACCGGTCCTGTCCAATGTTTTTATAGGAGACATTGCGGAAGGGCATGAGGGGAAGGCATGTCATAGATGATACAAAGACCTGCAACCGGATGGACACTTCGGGGGGGGACGTGGAGAAAATGAGAAATGAAATTTGCACAAATTAGAGGAGTGGTCAAAAGCAGGGCAGTTGAGCTTCAACACAAAAAAATGCAAAATTATGCACCTAGGGAGGAGAACTCAGGGAGCAGAGTACAGGATGGGTGGCCAGGTACTGGAGGGGATAGAGCAGGACAGGAACTTTGGTATAATCATATCAAATGTTCTTAAGATGGCTAAACAATGTGATGGGGCAGTAGCAAGGGCCAATAGGATGCTGGGATGCATTGGCAGGGGTTTTTCGAGCAAGAGGGAGGTGGTGATGCCCTTGTACAAGCAGCTGGTGAGGCCACACCTTGAGCATGGGGTTCGGTTCTGGAGACCATACCTCAAGAGGGACATGGATAGTGTGGAGAGGGTCCAGACGAGGGCCATGAAAAAATGGTGTGGGGCCTGAGCGACTTGATGACAGGCTAAAGGATCTTACTCGTACACCCTGGAGCTAAGGAGGGAAAGGGGAGAAATTAGACTTTCAAGTACCAAAAGGGTATTAACAAGGTCCTGGATAGCAGTATTTTTCAAAAGAAACAACACTAAAATATGAGGGGTCACAATGTGAAGCTGGAAGGGGCAGATTCAAGGGTAGCATCAGAAAATACTACTTGTCAGAAAGGGTAGTGGCTGGATGGATGGAATACACTCCCTGAGGAGGTGGTGGGGGCCAAGAAGACTGCAGCGGGATTCAAGGCTGCATGGGATAGGCACAAGAGAATATTAGAATTAGGGAAGGGGGCTAACGTTCCAGGGATACCTAGGGTCTTTAGTAAACATATAGGTAGTATGTTAGAACAGACTGGGTGGGCCAGGAGGTCCTTATCTGCCATCAATATCTATCCATATATGTAAAATAAAATACACACAAAGGGGCCTCATCTCCTAGTGAGTCACACTGCAGCAGTAAGTAAAATACTGAATTCCTGGTATTCAGAAAGGGAAGGAATCATACTTGGGCTCCATGGAACTGAGAGCCCCAATCCCTTCCACTTCACAGTCAGGAGCCTTGCCTCCACACTCTGACATTTTGTGATGTAATTGCATGAAGAGTGTAGAGGCATGCCCTATAGCTAATGGGACTTTTGTTTTGTTTGTTATATATTTTAAATGGCAGATTAAAATCAAAACCACCCCTCAACTAACAAGGCCACTGTAGTAAACATGGTAGCTATTACTCAGAGCTCCAGTCTGGGCTAGGGGACTAGTGTTGTTGAAGTCTTGATTTAATAATGACCTGGATAGCTACTGTATGATTTTTAACCCTGGCTGTTGTAAAACTGAAACTAAGGACTAATACTGTAATTAGTCCCATTAGGACCAGGCTTGCCCCATGGCACAGCAGCAAGGGTTCCTCTTGCCATGCCAAGGACACAGGTTCACACTGTAATCCAGAAGTACCATGCTGGATCAGCAAGGGGTAGACACATCATCCTAAGTAACACACTCAGCATCCAGTGTAAGTCCCGTCACACTACATTGCTTACCCCCTGCTCTGTAAAGGTTAGTGTCTTCAGCCAGTTAGGACAATAGCCTTTGGGGAATAGGAGCAGCAGTAGATTGAGAGTTGGTCAAGTGGCTTCCTGGACGTGAAAAAAAGACCTGTGCAAGAGGAAGGATATGGGGTCAAAACAAACAGGAGTAAAAAATCAATGTCTTGCAAGGCTGGAATGGTTCAGAAAAGGATGCTTTCTTTGTAAGATTTTATTTTATTTTTTTAAATAAAATCAGAGTTGAACACGGGTCGAAACTGGCACATGCCCATTAGCCAAATGCTGGTATATTTTGTATCTGGCTAATAAAATTTTCCTCTAACCAGCCCCATAGGCTTGTCCTGGAGAAGGCAACACTTCAGTAAGTACATACCAGCTGCGCAATGTGGATTTTCTCCAGTCACTAGCCCTACTGCCAAGTGGCTACAAAATGTAATTTTGACCCTTGTTTGCATTACACTGGCACTGCAAAATCTTTTCCACCATCGTTATGTATTACCATTCAAAAATCAAGTTTCTGAGAGTAGCTGGACCCATGATATTCAGAGAAACTGAATTGGGCCCATGTTTTTAATGCTACATTTAGCATTTTTCTCCAATGTTTTGTGCACATGGTCAGCTGAAAGACCCCCAGTCAAAACCCTCATTTTGTAACAATGACAATCAAGCCCAGAGCATGTCAAAACATGTATCAATTTGGAGAGGGCAGCCTGCTGATAAATGTTTGCCAGTTGGTATGAACTATTTTTCGAAAGAGAAAAATGAGTTCTGTCATCTGTTGCAGGGTCACACCCCACAGAAATGTTTCACAGTGTGACTTTCAACCCCCAACCCCCACGATATTTGTGCAGTGCAATATCTCACAGTTTGGCAGAGAGGACTGCAGAAGTGAAGCTGAGCAGTTCCAAATACCCAAACTGCGAGACATTGCTCCAACATCCGATTGTAACCCATTCCTCAGTCTATTTTTCCTTAGCCTATACCTGTAACCAAGGTCTGAATACTGACCCATCTTGTCCCCAATCACTCCAGAACAGATTCCACTTTCTGATAAAGTTCTGAACCACTGCCATAACAGTCTGCCATACCCATTCTACATTAACCTTGCCCATTCATTCTAATTCTTCTACCCCAGAAACCGGGCAGTTCTGATCTTAGTACTGACCAACGGGGACAAAATTACAGAGGTTCTCGTAGAAGGACAACTGGGATCCAGCAACCACCACATGGTGTGGTTTAGCATGGTGATAGGGAATCCAGCAAGTCACACAAGGCCAAGGGTTTTGGATTTCAGGAAAGCAGACTTCGTAGAAATAAGAAGTAGTATCAAAATTGCCCTGGAGAAGAGGGTGGCAGGGTGGAAGAGCAGTGGGGACAACTAGTGGAGCCATACTACAAGTGACAAACCAATGCATCAGATTGGTATCCAAAGGTAAGAGAAGGAGGAAGCCACTGTGGTTCTCAAAAGAAGCGGCTAGTAGGGTAAGGGCTAAAGGGGCAGCTTTCAAGAAATACAAGAAGACTCAAAGGGAGGAAGACAGGGAGGTGTATCTGGAATGTCTAAAGGAGGCAAAAGACTGTTAGGAGGGCAGAGGTGCAGATGGAGGAAGGACTAGCTCATAAGGCAATAAGATATTCAGCAGGTACATCAGTGAAAAAATGGGGGGATAGTAAGACTCAAAAGGGATGATGAGGAGTGTAAGGGGGGATCTAGAAAAGGTGAAAATACTGAATGAATATTTCTGTTCTCTATTAACTCAAGAGGGTGAGGGTCAGGGACCACAGGTGAGCAGCAGATGTGAAAGAGGAGGAGGAGAGGTGGACACCAGTCCATTCATGGAGGGCAGAGTCCTGAAGGAGCTCACAAAATTGAAGGTGGACAAGGCAATGGGGCCAGATGGCATATACCAGAGGATTTTGAGGGAACTGCAAAGGGAGCTCACAGCACCTCTGGCAGCCATATTCACAGAGTCACTTAACACAGGAGTGGTTCCAGAGGGCTGGAGGGCACAAGTGGTTCCTTTACACAAATCTGGCAGTAGGGAAGAAGCAAGGAACTATAGGCTAGTCAGTCTCACCTCAGTGGTGGGGAAGATCATGGAGACACTGCTGAAGGAACGAATAGTGGGACATCTGCAATCCAATGGTACCCAAGGCAACGTGGATTCACAGAGGGTAGGTCATGTTACATAAATGTAATAAATTTCATTGGGTGACAAGGGGGGGCAGTGGACATCACCTACCTTGATTTCAGCAAGGCCTTCTACACTGTCCCACTTAAGAGGCTGGTGAATAAAATGGGTAGTCTGGGTATGGGGCAAAAGGTGATATACTGGGTTAGGAACTGCCTAACTGAAAGGAGGCAGAGGGTGGTGGTAAATGGGATACAATCAGGGGGAGAGGGGGTGACCAGCAGAGTGCCACAAGGCTCGGTCCTTGGGCCAGTCCTGTTCAAGGTCTTCATTAACGACATTGCAGAAGGTCTGGAGGGAAAGGTATGCCTGCCTGTTTGCAGATGACACCAAGACCTGCAACAGGGTGAAGACAGTGAGAAGGGACCTGGGGAAGTTTGAAGAATAGTCTGAAGAGTGGCAACTAAGGTTTCGAAGTACAAGATTATGCACCTGGGACAGAGAAACCCTGGGGAGGGCTACAGGATGGGTGGGGTGGGGATTGCTGACATTCACTGGGGAAGAAAGAGATCTAGGGGTTATTTCAGATGACCTGAAGACATCAAAGCAGAGTTCAAAGATGGCAGGGAGGGCCAGCAGCATGCTAGGGTGCATAGGCAGAGGTATCACTAGCAGAAGACGGGAGGTGGTGATGCCTTTATACAATTACTGGTCAGGCCTCACCTAGAGCACTGTGTGCAGTTCTGGGGACTGCATCTTTGCAAGGACATTGACAGAGTGGAGGCGGTCCAGTGAAGGGCAACCAAGATGGTACAGGGCTTGCACCACAAGACGTATGAGGAGAGATTAAAGGACCTCAATATGTACTCACTGGAGGAGAGGAGGGAGAGTGGGGACATGATAGTAACATTCAAGTACCTCAGGGCATTAACAAGGTGCGAGGGGAGACATCTTCCAGTACAGGAGGAGTACAAGAACAGTGGGCATGCCATGAAATTGGGGGGGGACTCAAGGTGGCATGTGAGAAACTTTCCTTCACACAGAGTAGTGGACACATGGAATAGTCTGCCACAGTAGGTGCTGGGAGTGAACACTGTGGAGGGATTTAAACATGCCTGGGACAGACATAAGGGAGCCATACAGGTGGGAAGAAGGGATGGGAAGCCACAAACCATATAAGGGTCAGAGGCTGACATCAGCTGTCAGGCTTGAGAGCAGACTAGATGGGCCCAGCAGTCCTTATCTGCCAAAAGAGTCTGTTTCTCCCCCACCCTGAGCAAGCTAGACAAGTACTAGTTCTCAACTGGTCATAGTGAGCCCCAAATGATGGAGAAATAAATTTCCTGGACTCCTCAAAATAATACAATACTTAATTCCAGGAAGAATGGCTGGGTTTATTCAACTGACATAATTTTTGTCCCACCCCACCTCTTCATACAATACTCAATGCAGTAATCAAGCCAGATCTTGTCAGACTTTCTTGAGCTACCTCTGGAAGAGGTCGGGAGGGGAGTGTTGTGTCACTGAGAGGCTGGCATCAGTCTGAGAAATACTGGTATGGCCTGTTCCATGCCAGTGTCCCACTACGAAAGCATCTGCCTTTTGCAAATTACTACTGAACTGCATTTTACTTAGGGCGTGGGCTAAAAGACTTATGTTAGTTTTTCATTACGCAAGTAGAAGAAATAGTAAACAGTATGGAAAATGGCCCAAAAACATCACAGCTCAAAAAAAAAACTATTACAGCAAATAATTGTTATACAGTTACTCCACTTGCTTTAGTTTTTTATTTATTTATCTTTTTATTGAGGATTCGGAAAAAATACCTTTGAGTCAAAGTCTGCTTTTCAAAGGTTCCACGTCACAGCAAGTAAACATATAATACAACAGTACAGAGCAATACAGAAGTGGTATGCAAACAAAACAACCAAAATACAGTAAAAGGCTAACATTTAGATACTAGTAAGTTCATAGTATTAGTCTCATGTACAGATACATATATAATCCTCACTAAGAAGCTAAATCGGAGAGTTCAGGTTTGGGAGGTGGGGGTAAGCCGGCCAGAGGCCTTAGTCGAAGGGGGGAGAGGGGCAGGACAGGGTTCAGTGGCAATCACAGAGGTTAGAGGACTGGAGATTATTCCTAAGGTAGGCTTTGTGCCAGCCAATTCTATATACATTTGCGAGAGAGTTTGGCAGGCTATGTACCCAGGAGGGGGCTCTGTAACTAAAGGACCTTTGGAATTGGGAGGTGCGGCAAGGGGGAACCATGAGGAGTTGCCTGCTTGAGCTTCAGGTGTGCTTGTGCGACGAGGACTGTTGGATTAGAGGTGAGAGACCGGGGGGGGGCAAGACCAATGGTGATCTTTTTGGCCTTGAGGTAAGTGTGAAACCTGATTCTGTTATCAAGGTTTAGCCACTTAGTAGCATTATATAGAGAGCAGGTGTGGGTGAGATGGTCACAGCCCAGTATAAGGTGACAGGCTTTGCTGAGGGAGAGACGGAGCCTGGAGAGGGCTGAGGTGTTTGCCACGCTATAGATTAGTATACCATAATTGAGAAGGGAGAGGACCGAGGAGGAGACAGCTAGATAAAGGGCATCGGGGGTAAGACGATGTTTAAACTGATAAAGGATGCTAAGCCGGGTATTGAGGGCGGTTGCCAATTGGTGAATGTGTTGGTGGAAGTTTAGGGCTGGGTCAAGTGTGATGCCCAGTTATTTAAATGAGTCCATGGAATAGGTTTCCTGGGCCTGCACCAGGGTGCCATGCTTGGCTGACAAGTAAAATTAAGAAGTAGTGAACGCCAGCACCAGCTACTTATAGTACTTAAAGTCCTTAGAAAGGTTACCACAGTGCCTGGATAAAAAGAATGGAAGCAAGACCTTGTTGAGGTTCCATAGGTGCTTAAATTTATTTTTTAAAAGTGCACAGTGCTTCCACTTCCATGCATGCCATCCCCTCCTACAGCAATGCACATTCTCCTGATGCGTTTCACGCCTCCTGGCGCTTAGTCATAGGAATAACAATCAGATACACCAACAACAAATAAATACAATGTGTTTAAAGTGACAGTGCCCATGTAATGTTAAAAACAGTTATCAAACAAATGTTCGTACTAAATACAATCCATTTCCATGCCATATATTCCAAATTGAATCTTTCTCAACTGGTATTTGATGCACTGTCTCAGTGATGATGGCAATTTTCATTGAACGTGTATTATTAATAATCTTTATATTTGAATTAAGAAATTCTATCTAATAAGCAGTACTATATTACCAATATCATTCGGCACATTTCATATTTTTTGCTTTATCTAGTTTTACCATTTCTGGTATGTGCACAAGTGTCCTCCTCTTACTATAACATTGTTTCCCATGAGTATCCACTTTTCAGCCGTATTAAAATGAAGATCTGAAAACAATAGACATAAAATAAAGTCAGTATACCAGTGAAAGCCAAATATTTTGACCATCTTATTACATATTCACATCAAATACCTACAGATTTATTCTTAGCTTCAGCTATATCATACTTTCACTGATGTCAGTGATCAATGGGGGGGGAGATTATTTTTTTTAGAAAGGGTTTAAGGTTAATTCTTTCATTTAGACCTGGTTTCTCAGATCCCCCTGTTGCAAAAACCAATACTGTTCTCTCTCTCTCTCTCTCTTCAGTAGAACATTGTCATAGATCTTTCCCCCCTCTGGCTCTTTATTGGTTTCTGTATTCCCATAAAGGACCAAGTATGTTCCTTCGGATTTACAACTCTCCCCATATGCACTGCAAGAACATTTTTTGGGTCTCTGTTGCTTATTGCCCTTAGATGTTCCCCTACTCTATCTTTTAGTTTTCTTTTTGTTTTTCCTATGTAGAAAGTTGTACATGAGCAGGTAGCCATATATATAACTCTTTCAGTTGTGCCTGTCACAAATCCTCTCACTTTGGTTTCCCTTTTTGTCTTTGGGTATATGAAGCTCTTAGTCTGTATCATGGATCTGCAAAATTTGCAGTTTCCACACCTATAGCAGCCATCTTGTTTCTTAGGTAGCCACATTCTTACCTGCTCTTGTTTTGGTTGTACTGAGTGAATCAAACTATCTTTTAAGCTTTTGCCTTTTCTGTGTACCATTCTGGGCATAGTATTAGTAAGGTCCTTGAGACCTGGGTCCAAACTTGCCAAGTGCCAGTGTTTCTTAATCATGTTGCTTGTCTCCACTGACTGGGCATTATATGTGCTCACAAAGTTTATTCTTAAATCACCCTTTTCCCTTTTCTCTGTCTTTTTCTTCATGACATCTGACCTATCCATTTTATCCACTTCTTTTCTGGCTCTGATAATGACTTCTTTGGGGTATTCCCTTTCTTGTAATCTGATTTCTAATTCCTCCTCCCTTCTTTCATAGTTCTCCATTTTACTGCAATTTCTTTTTATGTTTATAAATTGCCCTTTACGAATGCTTGAAATGGTGTGGTACAGATGGCTACTTGAGGCCTGTAATAAAGTATTCCTATCAGTCCTTTTTTTATGCAGGTCTGTCTCTATCCCTCCCGATCCATCTTTCTTAATGATATTAGATCTAAAAAATTGATTTGTGAGATACTGAAAGACAGTGAGAAGTGCAGGTGTGAATTACTTTCTTCCAGGAATTTTACAAAATCAAACAATTCACTTTCTGTTCCTGTCCAGATGATAAAAATATAATCTATAAAGCATCTATAGATATCTATTTTATCTCTATATGGATCTGTTTTCCATTTCCTGATGATCTCTTCCTCCCATTTGCCTAGGTACAGATTTGCAAAGTTGGGGTTCAGTGGCAATCACAGAGGTTAGAGGACTGGAGATGATTCCTAAGGTAGGCTTTCTAGGGACCAATTCTATACATGTTTGCAAGGGGATTGGGCAGGCTATTTACCCAGGAGGGGCCTCTATAACTAAAGGACCTTTGGAATTGGGAGGTGCGCCAATGGGGAACCATGAGGAGTTGTCTGCTTGAGCTTTGGGTGTGCTTGTGCGACGGGGACTGTTGGATTAGAGGTGAGAGACCCGGGGGGGGGGCAAGACTGAGGGTGACCCTTTTGGCCATGAGGTAAGTGTGAAACCTGATTCTGTTATCAAGTAGCATTATATAGAGAGCAGGTGTGGGTGAGACGGTTACAGCCCAGTATAAGGCAACAGGCTTTGCTGAGGGAGAGATGGAGCCTGGAGGGGGCCGAGGTGTTTGTTGCACTATAGATTAGTATACCATAATCGAGAAGGGAGAGGACTGAGAAGGAGACAGCTAGATGAGGGGTGTTGGGAGTAAGACAATGTTTAAACCGATAAAGGATGCTAAGCCGGGTATTGAGGACGGTTGCCAGTTGGTGAATGTGTTGGTGAAAGTTTAGGGCTGTGTCAAGTGTGATGCCCAGTTATTTAAATGAGTCCACTTGTTCAAGTGGGGTCAGGTTGGCAGTTAAGACTTGGGGGCAGTGGTATTTCTTGGAATTTAGTGGGTGTGAGAAGAACACGACTTTAGTCTTCTTATAGTTTAGAATAAGGCATTGTGAGGTGAACCACTTTTCAGCATTACTGAAGGAGGATTGGAGGGAGAGGTGTAGCTGAGGGGGGTCAGGATAGGAGGAGTATAGGACAGCATCATCCGCTTATAGTAGGAGGTTGCCAGAGCAGGACATGGGGAGGTAGTTGAGGAAGAGACTGAATAATAAGGGTCCGACGATGGACCCCATGGGACCCCAGAGTGGACTGGCAGTCTGTCAAATAAAGTTGACCCAATTCTGACCTGCTGGAAGCAATCCGACAAGTAGTCAGCGAACCAGCAGAGGGCGTCATGGGAGAAGCCAAGATTGGAGAGGGTAGCTAGCAGGAGGGAGTGGTTGACAGTGTCAGACACCTTAATGAGGTTAATGAAGACTGCACCAGTGATATGACCTCTGTCTAAGGCTGAGTGGACATGGGTGGTGAACTTGAGAAGAAGGTAGTAGTAGTACTGCATCCTTTGCAAAAGCTATGTTGCTGTTTGCAGAGTATGTTGTGTTTGTTGAGGTGTTCAGTTAGCTGATCAGAAACAATACACTCTAGAGCCTTAGATAGGGAGGGAGAATTGAGATGGGGTGATGGTGGTGGTGGTACGGTCCCCGCTGTTAAATACAGAGGTAATGGAGGCAGATTTCCAGCATGAGGGGAATTTCCCAATGCATAAAGATCAGTTGAGAATGTGGGTGAGGGGGATTAGTACTTCATGAAGAGTGAGCCAAAGAAGTCTCAGGTCTAAGGAGTCACTACTATGTTGGGAGTGGCTTATGGCTTTTTTGAGGTAAGGCTCAGCTGACCTGGGGAGATGCAGCTTAGGTGGAAGGGAGGGTGTGCTGGAGGGAAGGTGGTGGAGCAGGCAGGGGGTGGGTCAAAGAAGTTGTGGGAGAGGACGTGGCTGAGGTTGGTGAAGGCGCAGTTAAAGGCTGTAGTTATCCAGATGGGGTTGGAGACCAGGCACCCATCAGTCAAGATCTGGGTAGGAGCAGGGTTGGGGTCTTTGCCATAGATTTCCTTAATATTGTTCCAGAATTTACACCATAAACCCCAGGTAGCGGTTAGGGAGAATTTGTAGAACTCTGCTTTGGCTTTGCGCAAGGACCATGTGCATTTGTTCCGGGCCTCCCTGTACTTCTGTCTATCTGTTGACAGGCCAGTTTCATTGGAGAAGTGCTATAGGGAATCTCTGGTCCTCATCAGGGCAAGGAGACGATCTGAGACTCAGGGAGCCAGGTTGCTTTTGACCATCCATTTGGTAAGTGGGGTACACGTGTCACAGATAGCGTTAAAAGAATGAATGAAGAGATCAAGTGCTCTGTCTGGGTCTAGTGTATTTGTTATGAAAGACCAGTCCATCCTACTAAGATGAGCTTTCAGAAGGGCAAGCTTACCAGGGCCAAGTTTGCATTGTAGGATTATTTTTGGAGGGGATTTTGGGGCTTTGCAAGTCCAGGTGTGTGGTGACTAATCGCATTTGGGAGCACAGTGGTGCTAGCAATTTTGAGGGGCGGTTTGTGTAGACCAGGTCCAGTAGGGAAGAGGTCCCTGTGCGCTGGTTCATTTGGGTGGGGGAGGGGACTACTTGTGTTAGGTTGTGGGCTGTAGCAGTGTCAAGGAAGGGGGTGGCGGACTTAGATAGCCAATTGATATTGAAATCCTCAAGTACAATTTTTTCATTTTGAGATGGTAAGGTGACAAGGTAGGACATGAGAGAGTGGAAGGCCACCTTCAAACAACATGAAGTCTTGCTATATTATGACATAAGCAGTGAGTCCCAACCTTCAAACTGCTCCGGAGGTGAAAGAGTTAACTTTCCATGCCAGGCATGGAATGCTGAGCTTGAGCTCGGTTGAAACTCTGTCTGTTGTTCTTCAAACTCAAACCGTTAGATTCTTTACTCCACCTCACTGAACAGTAACTCCAGAGATTTCTCCTTCTGCTTGGTTCATTTTGTTGGTTAAAGTATTGTTTTTCTCGGTTTTCAACCAAATTTAAACCTCAACCGGTCGGTTCAGACTCTGTCTGTGGTATTGTGAGTACTAGATAGGTTTTACATTTATTTCTATTCTGTGTGGAACTTGTAAACGGTTTATCGGTTCGGTTTGAACGATCACGTTGCTAAAATATCTTAATCTATCTTTTAGAGTGTGGTTCGCGGTTCTTACTCGGTTCTAAAAAAGCAGTTTATTCGCGTTTTTCCATGACCCGTAACACGGTTGGGAACCAATAAAGAGGTCTTACCTGGTGGTTAGCCATAAGCGGGTAAGTTGTGTTAGGACTGGCACTATGTCTAAGAAACCCAAAAGAAAAACCGGCCCACTGGGTTTCAACACTGCAGTGTGTGTGGGAAGTCTTTGCCAAGGCTGATCCCCACACCACCTGTGTTTATGTCTGGGTTTGACCACCTCAGTGCAGACTGCCAGATTTGTAAAAGTTTTCCTGCAGCTACCCTGGAAAGAGAGTTGGTAGGCTCAGGGAAGGGAGGCCAAAAGTCCGCTGAACAGATGGCCAGCCCGGTTCGGTTCCAACCGAACCGGAGGAATCACCCTCTGACCAGGCGAGACTTCCTCGGGCAAAGAGATCCGACTCTGAGGGCGGGTCCAGCAAAAGGACTAGAAAATCAGCTGGTGAGGGCCAAACCTTCCTCTCCAACCGCTGAAGAAATAGTCAAAGCAATAAAATTGTCAGTGCGCTTTCGGTTCCGACCGAACCGCACCATCGGTAAGCGCCAGTTCGGCCGGGTTCCACCAGTTCAAGAGTATGAGTTAGAGAGTATTATGAACCAGAGGAGGAAGAGGAGGTATGAGGAGAGTGAATGTGGATTTGAAAGTCTGGATGTGCCCACTGACCCGGACATCTCCCCAGACAGACCTTCAGGAGTGTCTCCTCCTAGGCTTTCTGAGTCCCCTTCTCATTTTATGTTTTATAAAAAAGTGTCTGAAACCCTCCAGCTCCCTATGGAAGAAGCTGTGGATGATCAAGAGGAGCCTGACTATGTGGAAATGATGGATATCCCAGAGTCTAGAGACTGTCTATTCCCTTGCATAAATCTTTTTGGGAAACAGACTTTTAAAATTTTAAAGCTCCTCACACTATACCTCCTGTGGATAAGAGAATGGACAAGAGGTACACATTGTCAGGCTCTGATACAGAGTTCCTCACACAACAATGCAGCCATGTTGGGGTAGTGCAGGCCGCAGCCTGTGACAAGGCAAATATTCCCTTGGCTACACACCCCCCCCCGGATAAGGACTCCAGGAGGATTGATGCCATGGCAAAGAAACAGTACATGGCAGCATCCTTGGGACTCAGACAGGCAAATTATATGGCTTATGTTGCCAGATACCAGAAATCCAGATGGGATACTGTTATGGCTCTAGCAAAGCAGGTCCCTGGCCAGCTTGGCAAGGAGCTGGAGCAGGTGGCTGCTGATGGTATTGAGGCATCCAAGGTGCACCCATGCTGCAGTGGACTCTAATGATGTGTCATCAAGAGTCATGGCTACATCTGTGGCACTTCACAGAATGGCTCTGAGTGTACTAGCCTGTCACAGGATACCCAGACTAAGGCCATGGATTTTCCTGTTGTGGGTAATTCTCTGTTTGGGAGCAGACAGAGAATTACATGAAGAAAATGGATGAGTATAGGATCACCTATAGGAGTGCCCAGGCCAAAGAAAGGCAGGCCACTCCTCAAAGGCAGCTTCCCAGGGGCAGGGGCAGGCCTTTTCATAGGCCTTTTTACCAAGCCCAGGCCTCCTCTTCTGCCTATGCCCAGAGGGGGTTCTTTAGAGGGAGAGGCAGACGGGGTACAAGCAGGCCTGCTTCCACCCCTCAGCCCAAAGCCCCTTCCAAACAGGCACCCTGATGGGGTTGCCAGGGCAGATTCTCAGCTACCTGTAGGGGGAAGGCTGGCTTACTTTGAACAGGACTGGAAGTCTCTGACATCAGACAAGTGGGTCCTGGAAGTAGTAAGCCAGGGACTGGTTCTCAGCTTCAAAAAATTTTCAAAGATGAGAACCAGATCCTTTCTACCTGCAAATCCTCCAGAGGCTCTTGCCTTAGAGGCAGAGGTCTCTTCCCTCCTAGCTCTCAGAGCTGTGGAAAGGGTTCCACCCCTACACCAGGGCAAAGGCTTGTACTCCAGGTACTTCCTTACCCCAAAAAAGACAGGAGAATGGCGGCCCATCCTGGATCTCGGATACTTAAACAAGCACCTTTTAAAACCAAAATTCAAAATAGTGACTCTGGGAATTATTCTACTCTCTGAGGCCAGGGACTGGCTAGCATCCCTGGACCTCAAGGATGCCTATTTCCATATTCTCATCAGAAGCTCCCATCGAAAGTACCTCAGGTTCGAGCTGCCCTCAGGCCATTACCAATTCAGAGCAATGCCCTTTGGCCTCACCTCTGCTCCAAGGTATTCACAAAATGCGAGCAGTAGCAGTTGCCCACCTAAGAAGGCAAAAATTGCCATCTTCCCTTACCTGGATGACTGGCTCATAGTAGGCCAATCTCCAGACCAAGTCAAGTTACATCTACAGATAACTCAGCAACTGCTCACTTCTCTAGGTTTCCTTCTGAATCTTCCAAAGTCAGTTCTAGAGCCTGTCCAGCTCCTCACCTTCATAGGCGCAGAGCTGATCACAGAGAAGGCCAGAGCCTTCCTTCCTCTGGACAGGGCAAGGACCCTGGTCTCTCTGGCTTCCTCATTCACCCTGTAGGTCTCTCGACCAGCAAGGCACTTTCTACAGCTCCTGGGGCACATGACTGCTTCTATAGCAGTAATGCAGGGAGCAAGATTTCAGATGAGGGACATCCAGTTCCATTTGAGAGCCTTTTGGTCTCAAAGGAAAGACCCTCTAACCAAACTGATTCCAGTGACTCGAACCCTGATCCAGGCCCTACAGTGGTGGCAGGACCAGAGCAATCTGAGACAGGGGGTTCCTTTTGTCACCCAGTCTCACTTCTTAATCCTTACTACAGATGCATCCCTCTTGGGGGTGGGGAGCTCACATGGGTGACCTCACTACTCAGGGATTGTGGTCCCCTCAGGAATCTCTGCTCCACATCAATTTGTTGGAACTCAAGCAGTTTTTCTAGCACTTCAAGCTTTTTCCAAATCTGTTCAGAACAAAGTTATTCAGGTCAGAACAGACAACACCACCACAATGTGGTACATCAACAAGCAGGGGGGCACTCGGTCTACGGCCTTGTGCACCGAAGCAATGAAGTTGTGGTCTCTGGCTACTCACTGAACACCTCCCTTATGGCAGGTCACCTCCCAGGTAAGGACAATGTCCTGGCAGATGCTCTCAGCAGGATTTCCCAGGGCCATCACGAATGGTCACTGGACCCCTGGTCTTGGAGGTGATATTTGCCAGATGGGGCACCCCGCAGATAGATCTTTTTGCAGCCCCAGACAATCATCAACTTCCCCTTTTTTGCTGCAGGCCCCCAGTGTTGGGCTCAGTCCCTCTGGATGCCTTCCTTCTCAGTTGGGAAGGGAAATTTCACTATGCTTTTCCCCCCTTCCCTCTCCTGTTCAAAGTGCTAGTCAGAATCAGATCTCAACCCTGCAAGATGACCCTGATTGCTCCAGACTGGGCCAGACAGCCTTGGTACCCACTCCTACTGTCCTTAGCAGCCCACCTTCCCCTGTGTCTTCCCAGGAATCACAACCTGTTAACCTGTGCTCAGGGGAGAGTTTGGTTCCTGAACCTCAAATCTCTCAATCTCAAGGCCTGGCTCTTGAAGAGTTAGAGTTTGCTGACCTACACCTCTCCCAAGGTGTAATGGATATCCTGAAGGCTTCTAGGAAGCCTTCCACTAGGGCTACTTATAATTCCAAATGGAAGAGGTTTTCCATATGGTGCTCTGGAAAGCATATTTCCCCAGAATCTGCTGACTTACCCACAGTCCTGGATTATATGGTCCACTTAAATACCTTGGGGCTGAGACTAGCTACCCTAAAAGTGCATCTGGCAGCTGTGTCTGCTTTCTTATCAGCAGGTAAGCCCTCTTCTCTTTCAGCTCATCCTGTATTCTTCAAGTTGTTCAAGGGGTTGCTTCACACCAACCCTCCATTCAGGAACCCTGCCCCTGCCTGGGATCTTAATGTTTGCATTGCTCAGCTTATGCAACCCCCTTTTGAGCCTTTGTCTTCAGCAGAGCTTAAGTACTTGACTTGGAAAACTGTGTTTTTGGTAGCCATCACTTCTGCCAGATGCATAAGTGAATTACAAACCTTGTCAGTGGAGCCTGATTTTATCTCCTTTCATAGAGATAAGGTGGTCCTCAGGACTAACAGGAAGTTCTTGCCTAAGGTGGTTTCAGATTTCACCTTAATCAATCTATGTCTCTTCCTGTGTACTTCACTGACCATTCCTCCTCTGTGAGAGGAGACTGCACAGTTTAGATGTCAAAGAGCCCTTAGTTACTACATAGAACGTACTCATGGTCACAGGTTTGACTTCTTCTCCAACTGTTCCTCACTTATGGTGAGGTTAGTAAAGGGAAACCTGCCACTAAAAGATCCATTGCCAGGTGGATTGTCTCTTGTATCCAATTTTGCTATGACAAACTGGATAAGGTTCCTCCCTCAGGCCTGAGGGCTCACTCTACCAGAGGTACAGCTGCTTCCCTGGCTGCTGCCAGGGACATCCCTATCCTAGAGATATGTCAAGCAGCTACCTGGAAAACAGTTCACACTTTTACCACGCATTTCTCCCTGGACATCCAGGCTAGGAGTGATGCTCGGTCTGACACAGCTGTGCTTCAGAGCCTATTTCCTAAGTAGGTTCTGTCCCTCCTCCATGGAGGTACTGTTGTGTAGTCTGCATATGTCATAATATAGCAAGACTTCATGTTGTTTGAAGAAAAAATTACTCACCTTAGTAATGTTGTTTCTTCTAATGGAGCCTTGCTATATTATGACCTCCCTCCCTGCCTGCCCCTCTCAGAACCTCTGTTTTTGGGATGTGGGTGGGCAGTGCAGTGTTGGCACTTAGTAGATGCCCACCTTGTTCTTTTCACACCTCCTTTTTTTGGGGTGACTTGGTATTGTGTTTTCATTTTTTGGGTCTCCTGACTTGAGTCTTTGTTTTGGGACCAAAGATGTGTTCTTATGTTTAGTAGCCAGTTGGCTAAAGTAGGTTTACAGCTTCCACACAGGACCTCAGTGAGTTTAGCTCGTAAAGATCTGACGGTGTGAGTTTGAAGAACAACAGACAGAGTTTCAACCGAGCTCGAGCTCAGCGTTCCATGCCTGGCATGGAAAGTTAACTCTTTCACCTCCGGAGCAGTTCGAAGGTTGGGACTCACTGCATATGTCATAATATAGCAAGACTCCATTAGAAGAAACAACATTACTAAGGTGAGTAATTTTTTCTTCTGGTCCTTGGGCGGAATGTATATGATGGTGATGAATGGAGATGTCCAAGGGTAAGTCTGATGTAAATGGCACAGCCTCCCCCTGCTTTCCCCACCAGTCAGCCCAGAATATATTATACCCCGGGAGGATTACCAAAGAATCTGGGATCCGGGGGCAGAGCCAGGCTTCACCCATGGCAATGACATTGGGCTGATGTTGTAGGACCAAACCCTGATAGGACTACCATTTTTTTAATAAGCTGCAAACATTAAGGGTGGCATTGCACAACCCACCAGCAGGGGTGTGTGAGGGCATGGAGGCTGTGTGTGGTCCAGGGTTTGGGTGGATATTGCCAGACATAAGGAGGAGGACAAGGGACCTGAGGATAGGATTCCAGGACAGTTTTTTGAGGCAGTGGGATTTATGTGCTTGGGACCCTTTTGAGATAGAGAATGTGGGAATGGGGAGGTAAGTATATGGGAGGTAGCCAGGATAAGAAGCCACAGTGAGGGTGGGGATGGCAGGATTGGGGATGTTAACTGGGGTGGCTGAGAGGTGTAGAAAGAAGAGCTACCATCTGCAGAGGCAGCAGGGGTCTGAGAATAGTGGATGCCTTGACAAGAGATCACTTGCGGTGCTGTAGGATAAACTGTCGGGGAAGGCAACCAGACAGGCAGAAAGAAGTCAGTGACATTGAAAGGAAGATACTCAGGCAAAATAGATGGGGATGGTGTCAGCACATGGAACAGCAGAGTGAGTAGGGAGAGGAATAACAGAAACATGGTGGAAGGATGACTTGAGGAAGAGCCAGTAGTGGGAGAGGGAAATCTGAAAACTGCCCTTAGTGGCGAACGTGTATAGGCTACAAATGACGAAGTGGGCTGATTGGTTCAAACCAACCACAGACCCTATATAAGGGCAAGCTCACCAAGGGTGGTGGCGGGGGTGGGGGGAGCTGACACAGAGTGTCAGCGGGGCCAGTCTCTGCAAGTTCCGCAAGCGTGGAGTCAGAGCTCCTTGGCCTGGTGAGATTCTGGTGAGCTGCTGGTTCCTCTACTCTGTTACTCTACTAACTTCAAATAAGGAAGAAAATACTCACGAAAGAGACTTGCCTCCTAGAGACTTGTCTCCTAGCGCCTCAGCCAAGTTTCTTCAATGATACTAATCCTCTCCCTTAGAAAGATACAACCAGGCTGGCCTGGTGGCACTGAGGGGTGAGGCACTGGACGCCACACCTCGCCAGAGACCATAGACTGGGCTGCAGGGGGGGGATTGAGCATATGGAGGACTGCTGTCCTCTCTTGGGGTGAGGGAGACTAGTCGTCCCACTCACTGACTGCCCTCTGGCGGTGGCTGGAGGGCAGTACAAGTCAGAAGCCTAGAAGCAGATGTCTCTGTGTTGGAGGGTGGGGCCAGGCAAAAGAGAAAAAGTGAGCATGGCAGACTCGATAATGGTCTGCCGCTCCCAGGAGCGGTGCCCCGGATTGGGTCTCAGGGAAGAGGGGAAGCCGGCAACCTCCTCCTGGCCCCGCCATGGGGGGGGAATCCGCAGGGGAACTACCGGGGAGTCTCCTAGCACAGGAGCAGCAGAACCAGAGAGAGAGTCCCTCCGTTTTTGAGGACTGTAGTTACCTGCCAGGGCTTTGGGGGCGGCAAAAAAAATGCTTACAAAAAAGAAAAAAAGATGCAACCTAATGGGAACGCCAACTATCTTCCATTTTCATGTGGGGGGGTGAGTTACTAAACCAGCAGGCTAAACCAGTTTTTCTAGAGGGTTGGGGGGACTATTAGCTCAACTTTATCATGGCAATTACCATTTATACCAGCTTTGTGGCACCCCTCCCACACCTAGTTTGAGCCAAAGTGTGCTGATCTGCCCCAATTTGTGGAAAAAAATAAAACATTTAAGATTTCAAACAGAACTGGCAATTTTTGAAAGCAGAAAGATCACTGGCCATATAAATGTCTGTGGAAGACGTCCACCCCCCCAAATTCTGTTTACTGCTCTCCTGGACAGGGCAGGGATGTACCCCCCTCATTCCTTCACCCCTCACACCAGCACTTCCACTGCTGCCCAGCTGGGGAGGGCTGAGACTTTCCACTCATGGATGGGCTCCCCTCAGGGAGAAACTGAGCTCACTCTGAGCCCTGACTGAGATGTATGGGCAGTTGTTTCTGTGGGTCAGTGGATCACAGGCTTCATTCTACACCTGCCAAAGAGTTCTCCTTGCATGGTTTCTCCTGGAGGTGTGGACATGCAGTGATGTTAGCATACAGCTCTGCACACTCCCATGCACATCCTGCAGACATCCGCTGCAGCCTCCACCCTTTCTTTGTGTGGACTCGGCCCATGTACACCCAGTCTCACCTGGGTGGCACTAGAGTGCCAGGTGCTCTCTGCTCCACCCCCAGAGGGGAAGTGTGCTACCCGTGAGATGCTCATCCTACCTCCCCCACTGGCCAGCCCTCTGATGCTCCAGACTCATTCCCGAACTCGGGTTGTCAGTGTTGCAAGCACCATCACTGCACTGGCGAGCTGGCTGTGGAAGGCTAGTTGGTGAGATCAATGAGAACACTAATAAGAGGTTAAGGGTAATTTTTGAGTGGTGGATTGTGACAAATGTTACACATTTTAATTTTGACACACCTTTTCTCCTCCCATGGTGTCTATAGGGCCCAGTGTTCTGATAGTATTACACAGATGCTTCATAAATATGGTTACAATTCAACATTATGACCCATTACTTTTCCCATACAACCTCTACGTTTTAGGCCCAAGGGGTCAGTGTCCCACACAGGCAAATTTCTAAAATGAACCCTGAAGAGGCGTACAGAACACTAACACTATGCTGCCAAAGGCACTACCAATGAAGTCTGTGTTAGTCAAATGCACTTCTATGCCAGGGCTTTAGGCTACAGAATATTGAGTCTACAAAGCAGCTACACCCTACAACAAGGGAGCGATGAGGGACAGAGTGAAGAGCAGAGAGCTCAAGGAGGGCTAAACAGAATGTGGTAGAGAGAGTGAGAGAGAGGAAAGATGGTAACAGAATGAAGAGAAGTTAGGAGGGAGAAGAGCAAGGCCACTCACTTTGGTAAAGGGCATAGAAAGGCACAGAAAGCAGGGATGTCACAGTATCACGGTTTTAGGGTATACTGCAGTATCGGAAGTCATGGTGTTTATACTGTGGGCGATTTCTACTGCGATAACTGGTTCACGTCATACAGTAGTATTCACATTTTTCAACTCTATTTTCAGGGACAATTGTCCCTTCCATGCCAGCTCTCCCTGATGCAAGAGTTTGAGAAGGCCTCTTTTAATTTTTTTTTAAATGTCTGTTTATCCGCCTTCCCCCCCAGGCTCCACTTCATCGGGAGCTCCTATGGAGGCAGCCCACGCTTTCACCACCGACTCGCTCGGCCCATGGAGCCGTGGTTTCCCCCCAAGTGGGGATGAGGTGTGGCAGCTACACCCCGACAATCCAGATTTTGTCGGGAGCTGGAAGGGAGGTCGGTGCAAGGCCATGAGGGGTCTGTCCATGGTGCTCCATCTCCCCAGAGCCTGCAGAGCTTTTTCCATTTTCTCTCTGTGAGGTGTGCCCCTGACAACAAGGTGCTACACGCTGATGTCACCTCCATGTCGTGGACCAGCCCCTCCTGGTACTGCAGGACTTGTACCCCAAGCCTCCACCCGGGGTCAGGCAAACTACAGACCTTGGTCCACCCCCCCCCCAAGAGAAGGCGAGCAGTCATGGGATGCTCAATCCTTCTCCCCCAGCCGGCCCTCCAGCGGCCTGGGCTCGTTCCCGAACTCGGGTAGTCAGAGTCGCTGATGGAAATCAAACCTCTGCACCAGCTGGCCAGCCCAAGGCCCCTTTTTTTTGTACGTATTTCATACTATGACATCCCTAACAGAAATGAGAGGTGCGCAAGAAAGAGTAACAAAAGTTGGCAGAAAGCAAAGCTAGGGACAGAATGACAGGAGACTGGAGAAAGAGAGAAACCAAGGGGCATAGAACAATGGAGTTAGAGAGAGATCAAACATTAGCAAAGTGACAAGAGAGGTGCTCAAGAACTCAAAGACTTGCATTAACCCCCTACTGAAAGCAATGCTTCAGCACTGACCCTGTATATGGAAAGGTTTTCGTTAGCAGAAAAAGTACACTGAAATGTTTTACAAGAATACTAGAGCACATTTCTGACCCCAGGATTCTCTGGTCTGACCCCTAACATTTGAAGCAGAGAGTCAATCTGTCCCACACTTTACTAGTGCTAATGCAAGCCATGAGAGCTACTGTATTAAATTCACGCCTATTATATTTAGTGCTCCAAGAAAAAACAGACATTCACTCCATCTTATTTTCACTGGTGGAACACTAGTGCTGCTACTGCACAGTGACTTACCTATTTTTTTATTTTTATTTTATTTAAATTTTGGTAACTGGGTAGGCCCACTGGGACCTTGTCGGTCCCTTTTTCAGGGGTGACCCGGGCTTACCTAATGTTCACTATTTTCACGCTAATATGAAACCAGCAAATACAGTGACAAAACAGGGAATATTTTCTCTTACACAGTATTATGACAACTTAAAATATAACTATAGGAAAACTATAAACGCATTATCCAACTATATGAAGGGACAGTACTAACCTGCACCAAAAGGCAAAAGTTGCGTCCTGCCCAAAAAATTACCCATCTTCCCTCTGCCAGTGGGTTCAAACTGATGCACCTGCTCTGTAATATCTACAAAGAAGGAAATGTGAACGGTGCAATATCTGCCTTAGATTGTGTTTGGAACCAGTAGGTTCCTCTTTATACCTACATTTTGTACACTAGTGGGTTCAAGCTGACCCAGGTTTTAACTCCCCCCCGGGCAGTCACAGGCTATATGGGGACAAAATAACTGAAAATGCTCTTTAAGGCCTATCAAGTGCCAAGCCAAGCAATAACAGGCATGTATTTAAATTCCAAACAGTCACATTTTTTTTATTTCACACCTGGCTGGTTTGATGACACAACACCTTTCAGAAAATGTCAAAAATGTTTATTAACACAGAAACTTTGTTGCTTCCAAATCAGACTTTGTCTATTGCATTAATGGTGATGTTTTCATATTTTCTGCAACGTAGCCTCATGTGTTTTTTTTTTTTATATTTACTGATTGGAATGTATGTTTTTGTTATACCTGTACTTCACTACAAAGCTCAGAACTTCCTCGAAAATTCTGTTTTTTGTATTCCAGTGGACTCAGCCCTTAAATGAACGGAGGGATTCCACAGGGTCTTGTGGACATCTGAGGCAGAATTTTCAAAGGCCAGGATGCGTCTATGAGACACACCAGTATCTGCTTGGCCCCCGCAGTGTCTGCCACCCATCTGGATGTGGTGGGTGTAATTTTCAAAACCTCATCTAACTTGGGCTGCATCTGCCTTTCTCATGCATCTACAAATGTTAGACATCTTCTGAAGCAACTGGCCCGGTGACACTGAGCGCTGAGGCGCTGGGTGCCTTACCTCGCAGCATGCTGGCAACCTTTATTTATTTATTTATTTATTTATTTATTTATGACTTTGATAACTGGGTGAGTGCACTGATCCCAGGGACCGTTTTCAGGCACAACCCGAGGCCATAACACATGGTGCAGGGTGACAGTGGAGTACAAGGTAGCAATAATACACATGAAACAGATTTGATACAAGCAACAATAGTAAGCACAGTATACAGGTTTGATGCATAGGTCCATTTGAGAACCGTGAATACAAGGTTTCAATATCGAACATGAGGAGATTTGGTATAAAACAAACAAATTGTAGACACAATATACAATGTGTGACTGCATCATCCAGTGAACAAGTAATACACAGAATATGCAGTAAAAAAAATATATATACAATATGTACAGGCAAGGAAGTCAAATATTACTGTGAAAAATACGATATAACAGTTGCAGGCGGGGGAGTTGACTAGTGTGGGTAGGTGGGTAACCCCTGGGCTGGGGAGTTGACTAGTGTGGGTTGGTGTCAGACCCCGGGGAGCAGCGACAGGATGAGTTTGCCAGGAACCAGACTTTAAGGCGGGATTTGAAACTGGAGTGTGTGTTAATGGAACGGAGTTCAGCCAGTAGTTTGTTCCACTGCAAAGGGGCAGCTGCAGACCAAGCTGTGCTACCCATGTTGATGGATTCCCTAGGAACAGCTAGAGGGGGAGTACCATTAGAGCGGAGGTTGTGGAGGAGCTTTCCGGTTTTCAGAAGGACAGTTAGGGGGGATTCTGGAGCAGTGCGGATGACATTGTCTACCATGCAACAGAGGGCTAGGTCAAAGCGACCTTGTAGCAGTAGCCATCCAAGGGTATTATAGAGGGTACAGTGGTGGGTGGAGAACGGGGCCAATAAAGCAAAGTGACGGGCGCTGTTGTAGGCAGCGGAGAGTTTAGCCATGGCAGTAGCTGAGGTTCTGGCATAAATGGGGAGCAGTAGTCAAGAATAGGGAGAAGATTACCCTGGACAATGGCTAGTCTGGCTTCAGGGTTAAGGTATTGCCTGAATCTATAGGCAGCACCTAACTTTTGATGGAACCTTCTGACAAGGGAATTTGCATGCTCATTGAAAGTGAGGGAGGGGTCGAGCAGTACACCTAAGTATTTGTAGGTGTTGACATCCTCCAGGGCTGGGCCGTCTGGGGTGAAAATGCATAAGGGGGCTTGGTTTTTAGTTTTGACCAGAAAAGGGCTTAGATCTGAACAGCATGGATTTAGTTTTTTTGGCATTTACTAAGAGGAGGTTATTTGAGATTCAGCTGTGGGCTGCAGCATAGTTGTGCGAGAGAACTGAGTAGATTGCGGCTGTGGATTTGTTACTGTGGAAGAGGACAAGGTCATCAGCATACAGGGGAGAGTGACAGTTGAGGCAGTTGAAGGGAAGCGCATTAACAAATAAGGAGAAAAGGAGGGGACCCAGGATTGAGCCTTGAGGGACCCCCACAGAGACAGGCAGGGTGGGGGAGCAGGTTTAACCAATATACACGAATTGTGAGTGATTGGTAAGGTAGTTAGTGAACCAGCTTGTGACATTCTGAGAACAACCAAGGAGGCTAAGCTTGGAGATAAGGAGAGCATGGTTAACCATGTCAAAAGCCTTTGAAAGGTTGACGAAGACAGCTCCGGTGGCTTTACCATTATCCATGTTAGAGAATTTGTGGGAGGGCAGTGTCAGTGGAATGATTCTTGTGAAAGCCATGCTGTTGGTTGCATAGGAAGGTGTATCTGCCTATGTACTCAGTGAGCTGATTGTGGGCTGCTCTCTCGAGTAGTTTACTGAGATGAGGAAGGATGGATATCGGACGGTAATTGTCTGAGGATTTGGGGTCACCAGATTTAAGAATGGGAATAACCTTAGCTATCTTCCATGGGTCAGGCATAGAGGAGGTGGAAATGGCAAGGTTAAAGATGAAGGTGACCTGGGTTCGGGAATGAGCCTGAGCCGATGGAGGTCGGCGTGGGGGGGGAGCTGGCTCTCCTCTCCGGGGAGGTGTGATTGCTACCCTCAGCTAATGGCTGCCTCCTGGTGGAGGCCAAAGGCAGCACAGGCCCTGAGAGTGCCAGGCATTAGGCCATGGGGTGGGGGATAGAAGGCAAGCATTATTAGGGCTGTGGCATGACAAAGCGCCCCTACTGCCAGGGTCCCTGGGAGAAAATGGAGGGGAAACACACCAGCAGCAGGATGAGGATCCACCCCTCGCAGGTGCTGTTCCCAGACTGGGTGTAAGGTAAGCCCGGGTAGTTCCAGGGGGACGGGACTGGGGGGTCTATCTGATGGGAGCCGGCAGCAGGGTGCAAAAATTGTTCCGTGATAAAAAAAAAAAAGACATCTTCTGGAGTAATGAATGTGGGTGGGGGGCTGATTGTAAACCTACTCATCCGAAGCAGCAGCAGACACTGAGAGGAGCACTAACAGAGAGGTGTGTTGTGCCTATCTTTCCTTCGATGCAATCAGTGTGAGAACAGAGAGCAGTTTGCGCCAGTCAAGAACAGTGTTCAAATGCTGACAGATAGTCTCAGTTCAGGTCTCCTCCAAGAATTCTTTGGGTTAAAATAGGGGGCAATTCCCTGACAATCTGAGTCACTGGAAAAATGCCATTATGTCATACTGTGTAAGTACTAAGTTCCTCTCAGGCTAAAAAGCAATGTGGAGTCAGGTCTGCTGGATGCACTGCCCTGAGAAGAAAGCTGCCTGTGTAAGCAATGGTGAGAAGGAGCATGGTTTAGCAGCTAGAGCATAGGCTTGTGTTACCAGAAGACCCAGTTTCAAATCCCAGAGCAAATTATACACTGTGCTGCATCTCAACTAGTTGGAAGAATGCCAAGGATAACCACAGCAGCAACTGACTAAAGAAACTGTAAGGCCAGAATAAATTAATGAATCCTCACGTTTTTGGGGGCATTTTTCCTGTAGCAGCAAACAAAATTGTCTTCTTTCTAAATTTGGTTTCCGCCACAAGCTTGAATTTGTTACAATAACACGAAGTACATATTTTGCTACAGGGGAATATTGTGGTCAAATGCTCCAAATTAGCCTTCTGTGACATGATAATCTGTTAAATATTCAGTCAGAACTCTGTGCATGTATGTGTGCTTGTATGTGTGTGTGTGTGTGTGTGTGTGCATAGACACACACACACACATGCACAACACACACACACACACAAGTGGTTGGCCTAATGTACTTTTTTTTTATTTATTTATCATCAGATACTGCAATCTGCAGGGTGTGCCCCCCCCCATGCTCATCCAGGCATGGGTATAGCTGCCAACTCAGTAGAGTCCCTCCTCATACCAAGCATTTTGGCATGAACCACCATCCTTGAAAGCAGAACCCTGGTCCCCAATAGTACAGGAATTATGGGACCAGATTTGAGGGAGGGAGGAGGGGAAGAAATAAAGACGAGAACAAGAAACGTTCACCAAAACAAAAAAGAAAAAAAAGTCCAGTGAGTCACCTTTTCTAACCTAATCTAATATTAAGAAATAAAAGAACATTAATAAAAAAAATTTACACAGAAAAGGGCCTGGCGGAGCCAGCTTTAAGTTCATCACACTAATGTAGGAGACCCGGGTTTAACTTTTGTCTCCAATTCCACTGCTCTCAGCCAGTGAGGCCTAGGATATCTATTGGTGTTTCCTGCAACAGAAGCAGGGATGTTATGCACATCACTGGTGACCACAAAGTCGGCTGCAGCCCACCCTCTCCACAAATACAGGAGTGGCATCCCAGGCAGCATCTGATCAGGGATGGCAGGGAGGCAAACCTGGCTCCACCCCAATCAGAGGTAAAAGCTGCAGCTAGCCTGCTCAAATAAAGTCGTAACTTCAGCCTTTTCCAGGATGTACCGCTCCAACCTCAAAAGATGGAATTTGTTTCCCAGACTAGGTCAGGAATTCTTGCCAGGTTGGATTGGTTCTCAGGGGGTTTGTAGCAGTGCCAGGGGGAGTTTGGAGCCATGATAGCCAGGTAGCTCTGGATTACAAAAACTGACAGGCAGTAAAGATCACACCCATGTTGCTCAAATACCCCCATCATTTGATTTGTGGAAAAGAAACTCTACGTAAGAAGCATAGCTATAAACACTAGTGGGTTATGTTTCCTGTCCCAGCCATGTGAATTCTGCCAAGAAAAGCATATTTATTCCCAAGAGTAAAAGTCATACTTAAAAGGCCAAAGTAAAACTAACAAAAAAAACTGTCAAACACGGAAATTGTGTCCTGGCAATTGACTGGAGGCTACTGTTCAATCCAGACAAATATGAAGATGCCCCACCCAACCCACGCTCAATGGCTAGGACCCTCTCTTACAATGTAGTGGATACCTTTGCTACCTTCATCAACAAGGACTGTACTGGCCACCACAACTTAGCCTAGAGTTACACCTAACCTGCATTGGCTGCTCAGGTCTCTACCAGAGCAGAATTAAACGATGTAGCAAATACCTACCTTTCTCAGAATAGCGGACTAAGTGACAGTAAAGTTCAGTATGGAGTACTCTACCTGTCTCATGCTACTAATCTGCTCCGACACAGAGTCCCCATCATGTACTGGGACCATCCACACAATTTTCAAAAATAAACTTTACTCAAACTGTACTTTATAAAATGGCACCATCAGCTAAAGGTTACACCCTGCCTAATCAAAAGTTCAGACAAATCTTGTCATTTATCAATCTCTACTACACTTTAGGGACAGCAAGATCTGAATTTGAACAAATCGGTCCATCTAAACATCCACTCAAGTTAACTTAATCAGCCCAGAAAGCCTGCAAATTATTTTGCCTTCAATTGTCAGATCAACGGAACTGCCACAGTGTAACAGGTAAGGCCTGTAAGAATGTGCTTATTTCAGAAATATTTAATAAAACATTAAAAAGCATTGCTTAACACAGAGTGGTTATCACACACTGAGCAGCCTACCCAATGAGGTTGTGGAGGCTGACAGTTCAGGTTTTAAAAGTGGGACATGTTGATAGATTTGGGGTCAGGAAAGCATCAAGGCTTTCGCAGCATGAGTAGGGGTAGCTTTCCAACTACGTTTAGATGTATGCCCACTCATATTAGGTGGAATCACTCTGTTGTACTTCATGGACACAAATCACACCCAATACATGTCTGTGTTACTACGTACAATACTAAAGTATCTGAAATCCTGCCATAATTGCCAGGACACATTTTTTGCTTACCAAAGTGCACTGCAGAGATTCCCTAAGGATTAACAGGTTTGCAAAGAATGATTTTTTTCCATGGGCATCATGATGGACCATGAATCTAGTGCCCCCCAACCTTACTACCGTACCAAGTATGTTAATTTACACTAGTCATTTGATCCAGTTTAAAATAAATTCTGAACTATAGTGCTGAATACTACTACTTCAGTTTGTGTTCAAATCAAAATGTTTAACAATGAAGCAAAAGCTATTTCTGCTGGCATTATAGATATTTGTGTGTGCAAAGTACAATTACATAAAGTGCTTACAATTACAAATGAATAAAATAAATGTCTGCATTTTACTGCACCTGGACTACTAAAATTTTGTGTGAGATCCTTTAAAATAGTATGGTGCCCCAATCTGCCTGCTGGAAAGTGTTCCTTGCTGCAATGGAAAGGACATCTACATATCTACAGCCTCCCACCTGTTGATCAATAGAATAGGGTGGTGCATCTGCATAATGCAGACACTAGCGTTAAGCTCTCATGGTGCAATGAAGTCCTGTCATTAAAGATAACACACTGATGAGGTCATCTCCATCTCACTTTCTAGGGTCAGATTTTAAACCACAGACACTTGTCAATGCAACTAATACTGTACTGGCATGGGGACAAAAAGGCAGCATAACATCACTGCATTAGATTTCAAGCTCACTCCATGCTGTGTACTCCACCATGAATGGCACTGCAACCCTAAAGGAACCAGCATTGCATGTTCCATGTATCACTACCGAACATAAAACCCCTCTCTAGTAGATGCCCCAACACTCCACTCTTTAGCCATGAAGAAGCCCCGCAAACTTACCAGCACATCGTTGCAGATGTCCTGCAACTCACCATCCACCATTTCCCTGTAGGTCTTCACCATGTCTTTCTTTTTGCCACAGCCTTCAGTCTTCTGCTTGATGCTGGAAATGACCCGCTAAGTGGAGCAGCTGGCCCCAATGACATTCTTGTAGGCGACTGACAGCAGGTTCCTCTCCTCGTTCGTGAGCTTAGAGCCCAGCTCAGTCACCTTCTTCATGTTGGAGGCCATGTTGTCGTAGAGTTCGGCCTGCTCAGCCAGTTTGACCTTTTGGATCAACTCGGTCTTGGCCATTTTCTAGCAGGCTTGGGCGGAAGGAAGTGGATGGATGGCATATGGGGTCCATGAATGAAGTGCAGGTCCTCGCTGGCAAAAACACCTACACACAAAAAAAAATAAAAACATACTGCCAGAAGACGAACACTGTGCCGCATCAATTGGGGCCACTCCACTATCGCAGCCTCGGCTTCTGTCAGCAAACTGCATATGCCAACATGTCCACATCTATCTCCATGCACACTGCTCAGCCCGAAACGAGAGGCTGCTGCTGCTATGACGAGGCACTCCCGGGCTGTTGCGGCTATTTTCTTTCAAGTTGGTGGCATGCTTTAAAACTAGTGTCACAGGCAGTGTGCTCCTTTATTGGTGCCCAACACACAAGCCCCAAAATGCAGTGGCAGCATTGGCACAGCACTGCCGCACCTCCACAACCTGCTACTGCAGCAAGCTGCCGCAACATGTTTCTTGCACATGTGCACAAGCAAATATAAAAATTACAACAAACAGGAGAATGATGAAGATTGGAAAGCTGTAAACAGAAAATGTTCAAATGTATGTATTCCAAAGTCCACAGGTAAACCATCTTCCTACCAATGTCGTAAGACTCACAGCCCAAAGTTCAGAATAAAGTGTGAATGAAATGCCACAAGGAGCTCTCACCTCCTCAGGCTAGTAAGAACCAGCATACATGAAACTCATGGCTCTCTCACTACATATAAGTAAAGTGTAATTGCAGAAAACAGATAATAATCAGAAAGTCACAGCAATTAGTTTTGGCACTCTCACTGCCAAGAAGTCCACCTTGATGAAGAAATTTCCAGCCCAGATAACTTGTCCAAAAAAGGCTTAGGTGGAAATATTGTATAATATTGCTGTCAAAGCCAAATACAACAAGATCCTGCCAGAATGCTTCCAGATAGGCAGAAAGTCGGTCCCTGGAGCTCCACAATATTCCTCTCATTGGAAAGCAGCCAAACCAACCTGTTATAAAATGTCCACAATACAGCAAACAGTTTGCTGCAATAATCCTTAAATGAAGCTGACAAATCCACAAAGGAAGTCACAGTTGGTGAAATCCAGAATCAGTCCAAGCGCCCCAACAAACCTGGCAACAAAGCAACAGACCGAGAAGCATCACTCCACTTTCCCAGTCTGTGAAATCCGCGCCATCTCTCATCAAAGGCTTGAGTTGCACAGGACAATGCACTGGACCAGGAGCAGGACTCAGAAAAGCAGCACCACCACTCAGTAGTCAGTCCACATAGGTGATAACCGGAACACAGACACCAAAGATGGACACTGGTGGGCACCTGCAGACTCAGGCAATACAGGTGAAATCGTCCTTGTAGCAGTTGTTAAAAATCAGGCAGCAACCACCAAAACTCCGAAAAGCCGAAACTGTCAGGTCAGAATGAGTCCAGCAGAAGCCAAAACAGCAAGACGGGGTGGGGTGGAGGGAGGTAGGCCCCAGCCAGCAGCAAAGGACACACCGACAAAGCCTCCAGCCACAAATAAAAAGTGCTTGAGAGAGACGTTCAGAGGAACTGCTTATATAGGACAGGAAGTGGGAGTGGCTGGCTGCTTGTCCACTGAGCTACAGGCATAGCCTTCCAAAAGATGTCTTACTGACCCCACATAAGGATACTTTAGCTTATATAAATAATGTAAGACAATATGGGGTAGAAAGTTCTACTTATATTTTTGCGCTATATCAGAAATCATTTTTCTCCTTTTTTTGTTTGTGTGCCAGTGAGGTTCAGCAGTAAGACATCTAAAGCCATCAGGATGATTAACAAGCTGCACTAATACACATGTAAGTGAAGTCAAGTCAAGTAGATTTTATTGTATTGATAAGTCATAACAATCAAAACATATAACAATAAAAAATATTAAAAACAAGTGGGCCCAGATATCCAAAAGGGTTGCGCATGGCACAACAGTGTTGCACCATGCACAACCCACTGATGCGCCTCGGCGCAATATTCAAAAGGGAAAAGTGCACCGCACAAATCCCGTGCTTGTGACGCATCAGTAATGTATGCAGAGCACAGGAGCGGGCCGTGTGGCACAACCTGCACAGCCTGATATTCAGCCCAGGATGTGTAGAGTCATGCATGCGCAACCCCTACCTGCACCTGCACAAAGTTAAGCCAAAAAAAAAAGGAACAAGTGATGGCCACCCACAGGTGAGCTGCCACATTGCAGGGTGCAACACTGCAGCTGCCACCTGTGGGTGGCCACCCGAGTTCCTGCCGCACTTGGCAGCGCTCCCCCCAGTGCCCCATCGCGGGCATCCGTGTAGCGAAATCCCCCCTCCTATATCCCTGGTGGTCCAGTGGACCGCTATGTGCCCGATTGCAGGCATTTCTAGAAGAATAAGCCCCGTCCTATATCCCTAGTGGTCCAGTGGTACACTGCCCATCGCTGGCATCAGAGTATAACTCCCATGTTAGTTTTGGTGTCCAGTGATTTCTGTGCCACTGCAGGCATCGCACTTGTCATCTTGGTGGTCCAGTATCAATTGGCGGCATTTTAAGAGGGTTGTCATCTTGGTGTTTAGTCCTCTCTCACTTCACTGAGCCCCAGCCCCCATCAGTCGGCGGAGCGGTAGCATTCATCTCACCTGCCGCTCGCCGCTTTCATCGACCGATTAACCGTGGCTGCATTCTTGAGCCCGCCAGCGTGAGCTAACGGGCATGCAGCTCATATTGTTAACACAGTCCAGATATGTGAATGAATTCATATCTGGACTGTGTTAGGTCGGTGTGGTTGCACGCCCATTGGCTCACGCCAGGAACCATCGGCATGCAGCCCCACAGCTGTCAGTCGGTGGGCAGCGGGCGGCAGGCGGGTGGTGCTGCCGCCACTGGCTGACGGAGGGAGCAGGCGGTGGGCCCAGTGGGCATGTGAGGGGGTACACTAGACCGCCAGGGTAGTAGGAGTATTTTATGATTTACAGATGCCCACGATCGGGCAGCGATCGGTCCACTGGACCACCAGGGATATTGACGGGGGTTACTTATACTGATGCCTGCGATCGGGTACATAGCAGTCCACTGGACCACCAGGGATATTGGATGGGGGTTTCTTTTGATGAATGCCCACGATCGGGCTGCAGGAGGCCAGTCCTCGACGGGTTGCCGCCTGGCAGGGCGCCAGGTAAGTCGTCGGGGATCAGCACACCTGCATGCTAATGGCATGCAAATGAGGCCATAATGAGATGCAAATGGCCCCATGTGCACCTTGCATAAATTATGGCCCCATTTGCATGTCCCCTTTTGAATATCGCAGGTGCTGTGCATGGTGCAATGGCACTTGCACTTGCGCATCTCCATGCTCCACTCTGGCCACTGCGCCATGCACAGTGGGGGTGGCCATGGTGCGATATTCAAAGCTGCTGCGCCATAGCGCAGCTCTGTTGAATATCGCCCAGGCCACACCCCTGCGCAACAAAGTTGAGCTGCGCCCAGGCTTGCACCACAGCCTGGCGCAGTTTGAATATCCGGGCCGTGGTCCTTATAAAAGGACAAGTTCATAATGAATTCATACTTCACATTTACTATTAAAACTGATATATACAGTATATATGGAAAACATAATTGTGTATACCCAAATAGTGCAAAGCATCATGGGAAACATATGCAAATCCCCATGAGAGAATTTGGACTGACTCAACTTTAAGCAGAATTGCATGATGCCAGAAGGCCTCACAGTGCAATCAGTAAAGGCTAAGAACAGTAGACACATACACATGTTTCATCCTCATTTGGACTCATCAGTGTGCCATATCTGTGTCTTAGCCCAGGGAGAGGGAGCCAGCCACCCCTTAAGGGAGATATTATTTGTTTGGGCCATGGGGAGCACAACAAAGAGAAGGAAAATAACTACAAAATAACCCCAGAGCAAATGCCCTGACTTATGGGTTATCCCGGAGGATATTGGCCATACAACCAAATTTTAAAGAAAACAAGATTGTACTTACCCCACTAATGCAAAGCATCATGGGAAACATGCAAATCCCCATGAGAGAATTTTTACTGGCTCAGCTTTAAGAGGAATTGCATGGTGCCAGAAGGCCTCACAGTGCAATCAGCAAAGGCTAAGAACAGAAGACACATACACATGTTTTGTCCTCATTTGGACTCATAAGTGTGCCATATCTGTGTCTTAGCTCGGGGAGAGGGAACCAGCCACCCCTTAAGGGGGATGTTATTTGTTTGGGCCATGGAGAGCCCAAAATAGAGAAGATTTAGATGTATGCCATCAGGACAATAAAGGTCGTCATGGTGGAAAAACTCTTCCCAGTGAGTTAAGCACTGGATTTCTTGCCTGATAGTCCATTTTCTTGACCAGTCATTAAATCTTCTAATTTTTAAATTTAATCCGTGTGAGGCTGTAGGTATTGGTAAAACTTCAGAGACAGCAGTCTCACATCCAAAGTTCATCAGTTTGTTTGAGAGTGCCACCATGTCTTGTTTAATTGGTAAGTTGGCAAGCACTGCGAGAAGGCAGTAGGGAGGGCTGGGAGGATACTGGGATGTATAGGGAGAGGTATCACCAGCAGAAAACAGGAAGTTGTTATCCCCCTGTACAGACAGTTGGTGAGACCCCATCTGGAGTATAGCGTCCAGTTCTGGATACCCCATCTCTGCAAGGACATGGATGGAGGCAGTTCAGAGGACGGCAACTAAAATGGTGCAGGGTCTGCAAGAGAAGCCATACGAGGAGAGACTAAAGGAGCTTAATATGTATACCCTTGGGGAGAGGGGGGACATGATAGAAACTTTTAAGAACCTCAGTGGAATCAACAAAGTCCAAGAGGGTAGCATCTTTCAGAAAAAGAGATGTGCAAGAACAAGGGGACACAATTTGAAGATACAGGGGGGACGGCTCAGGGGCAATATGAGGAAGTATGTTTTCACAGAGAGGGTGGTGGATGCATGGAACAGCCTTCCTGAGGAGGTTGTGGGGTCTAAAACTGTGGGAGAATTCAAGAATGCATGGGACAGACATAAGGCAATTTTTGTGGGGGGTAGGAAGAAATAGGCTGTTGGTTAAATAGGATCTGCAGCTTATCCTCTAGGTAGGGAAATGGGCAGACTAGGTGGGCCAAGCGGTCCTTATTGCCGACAAAGTATGTGTTTCTATATTAATCTCATCAATAGGGTCCATAAGCATGTTATTGGTTCCTACATGGATTAGTACTAATGGATTACTACCCATGTGTTTAATATTGGCTTTAGTCATAGATGTTAAATCCGCTGTTTTAGCCCCTCTGTATGATAATAGTGTTCTATGGGCTTTGTCTGGATAGCATACTTCTCTGTCTAAGTTTTTTATCATTGAATCTCCCATAATTAACAAATTTCTTTGAAGACGATTTATTACTGGATCTGGATTTGAGACATTCACTATTGTAACAGGTACTGGATTATTCGATATAGGGGAATTATTATAAGCTGTATTGGACAGTATAGGTTCAGTAAGTGTGTCAAATGATATCAACTCTTGTAATGAAGAAGACTCAGAGTCATCCTCTAATTCTGTTAAGGTAGTAAATCTATTGCTAAGAGGAATGTTAAATTTAGTTGCATGTCTTCCCTTTTAAGGGAGATTAGCATATACTGTACATTGTACATTGTACCATAGCTCATCTGTTTCAAAGTTAGGGTCATCTTCCCTTATTCTTTTTTTATTTTTAAATGTTTCCTTATATGGCTCATCAGATTATAACATCTTATGCAAGGTTTCATGTGTTGTAATAATCTTTGGTACACCTCCATTTATTTGATCTCTACAAACAGGAGGATTAGTTGGCATATTAGTTTCTGGAAGCAGTGTAGTACCAAGTCTATTGGCCATTTCTTTTTTGCTTGCCTCTAGTTGTAATAGTCTGTCAGAGAAGGCATTGAGTTCAAGTAGTAATTCTTCATTATGGATACATTTTTTACATTTAAAAGGATGTGGAAAGATCTCGGTGGTTACCAAATACATAAGACAGGTGGAACATCTATTAATGACTTGTCCTATGAGTGAAACCAAGTCTTCAGCCATAGTGAAGCTCTAGTGGGGGGTCAGAACAATTTGGTAGCATCTCTAAGTTGCTATTTAATGTGTACTCTTTTGGGGCCTATCCTGCTTTCTAATCCAGGCAATATATTGTTATATGTATTTTTTTTTCTAATTTGTAGATAGAGTAGGCCTTTTGGATGACAAAGTTCCAGATGTAATTCCTTGATATAGTAGTCTTAGATAGATTGCTTGTTACTGAGTTTCCAAAGGCTATACTTTCATGTTTTAGTAGAGTTGGTAATATTTCATGGAGATACACAGTCTAGAGTTGTTTCCTTTAATTGAAACCAACACTTTTCATCCTGGCAGTGATTGTGGAACTATCCACTTAGTTAATGTATAGCAATTGTTCTGGGTTGCATAGGGAAAGTATACATAGAAACATAGAATTTGACGGCAGATAAGGACCGCTTGGCCCACCCAGTCTGCCCATTTCCCTACCTGATGGATAAGCTGCAGATCCTAGTTAACCAGCAGCCTACTTCTTCCTACCCCCACCCCCTAGAATTGCCTTATGACTGTCCCATGCATGCTTGATTCCACCACTGTTTGTGACTCCACAACCTCCTCTGGAAGGCTGCTCCATACATCCACCACCCTCTGTAGAAAAATACTTCCTTAAATTGCCTCTGAGTCAGCCTCTTCTATCTTCACATTGTGCCCCTTGTTCTTGCACACTCTTTTTTTGAAAGATGCTACCCTCTTGGACTTTGTTGATTCCCTTGAGGTACTTGAAGTTTCTATCATGTCCCCCCTCTCCCTCCTTTCCTCGAGGCTATACATATTAAGCTGCTTAAGTCTCTCTTCATATGTCTTCCGGTGCAGACCCTGCACCATTTTAGTTGCCCTCCTCTGGACAGCTTCCATCCTGTCTATGTCTTTGCGGAGATTGGGTCTCCAGAACTGCATGCAGTACTCCAGATGGGGTCTCACTAGCTGTCTGTACAGAGGGATAATAACTTCCTGTTTTCTACTGGTGATGCCTCTCCCTATGCATCCCAGTATCCCCCCAGCCCTCCTTGCTGCCCTCTCACATTGCTTGCCCACCTTTAGGTCATCTGATATGACTACCCCAGGTCCCTTTCCATTTTTGTTGTTGTTAGTATCTTACCCCCATTGTGTACTCTTCCCCTGGGTTTTTGTTTCCCAGGTGCATTACCTTGCACTTCTTAGCATTGAATCTAAGCTGCCATACATTTGACCATTCCTCTAACCTTGCCAAGTCCCTTCTCATCCTTTCCACCCCACCCTGTGCATCATCTCTGTTGCAGATCTTTGTGTCATCTGCAAAGAGACATACTTTTCCTTCCAGTCCCTCTGCAATGTCACTTATAAAGACATTGAAGAGGACTGGTCCTAATACTGAACCCTGTGGTACCCCACTACTAACCCCTTTTTTTCAGAGTGGACTCCATTTACTATTACTCTCTGTGTCCTATTCTCCAGCCAGTTCTTTACCCAGGCTGTCATCTTGGGACCCACTCCCAGGCTGGCTAACTTGTATATTAATCTTTTGTGTGGGACTGTGTCAAATGCCTTGCTAAAGTCTAGGTAGGCCATGTCCACAGCCCCTCCCTGATCAACTACTTTGGTCACCCAGTCAAAGAAATCTATCAGATTTGTCTGGCATGACCTTCCCGCTGTGAATCCATGCTGCCTTGTGACCTGTTCCCTCTGGCCTCTAGATATTTAACAATTCTTTCCTTCAAGTGATTCCATCATTTTCCTACCACTGAGGTTAAACTAACAGGTCTGTAGTTTCCTGCTTCTGCCTTGCTCCCACTTTTGTGAAGGGAATCACATCTGCCCTCCTCCAGTCCTCGGGTACCACCCATCCTCCCATGATTTGTTAAAGAGGGTAGTCAGTGGTGTCACTAGTTCTACCCTTAGTTCTTTTAGAATTCTGGGATGAATCCCATCAGGCCCATTGCTTTGTCCACTTCAGTTTTAAGAGTTCTTTCAGAACCCTTTCTTCTGTAAATGGGCTGGTATCAACTTCTGTATCCAGAGTGTTTCTACTGTTTGTTTTAGGTACCTCCTCTTCCTTTGTAAATACTGAGCAAAAATATTTGTTTAATATCTCTGCCTTTTCACAGTCACCCTCTGCCCACCCTCCCTTCCCTTTATTAGCCTTCACTATCCCTCCCTTGGTCTTCCTTTGCTCCTGATGTACCTATAAAAGGTTTTATCCCCTCTTAACTGAGTTGGCTATCTTTTCCTCAGTTTGGGCCTTTGCTGATCTGACTGCCTTCCCAGCTTCCTTTTGCTTTAACTGATATAGTTCTCTGTCCTGTTCCTTCTGTGATTCCTTGTACTTCCTAGATGCTTTTCTTTTCTCTTGAACCTTCACTGCCACTTCCTTTGAGAACCATAGTGGTTTCTTACCTCGTTTCGTTTGTTTATTTGCTTTACACAAAGGCTTGATACCTCTGTGATGGCAGTTTTATTATTCCCCATTGTTCTTCCACCCCTCCTTCCTGCCCATTTGCTAGTGCATTCCTTAGGCACTCACCCATTTTGACAAAGTCCGCCCTCCAAAAATCCAGTACCTTTGTCTTTGTATGGCTTGACTCTATTGCTGTGTTTATTGTGAACCATACTGTTCGATGGTCGCTAGTTCCCAGATGGCTACCCACTTCTACATCTGTGATCCTCTCTTCATCTCCATTTGAGAGAACCAGGTCTAAGATTGCTCCCTCTCGAGTGGGCTCCAATACTAGTTGTCTAAGGCATGCCCCCTGTAGGGCATCTAGAATAACCCCACTCTTAGAAGTGGCTGCTGAAACTGCACTCCAGTTAACATCTGGCATATTCAGATCACCCATCAGCAATATCTCCCCTTTTTCTGCCATTCTAAGTATACTTTCTATCATTTCCTTGTCCATTTCCTCCCCCTGAGAAGGGGGTTCGTATACAACCCCAAAGCGTGACAGGTGCCATTGCCGGTCTCCAAATTTACCCACAGTGCTTCTTTCTCCTCCCTGTTTACCCTTTTGTTCTGTTGCTTTGATTCCTTCCCTTATGTAAAGAGCTACTCCTCCTCCTCTTTACCCTCCCTGTCCCTCCTGTAGATAGTGTATCCTGGTATGTTTACATCCCAGTCATGGTTTGTGTGTACCATGTTTCTGTGACTGCCACGATATCCAGATGTTCCTCCTCCATCAAGGCCACTAATTCAGGAAGCTTGTTGCTCAGACTACGGGCATCGGTACTCATTGCTCTCCATTTTTTGATGGCTTTACCTTCTGTTGCAGCATCCCCCACTGACCTTTCTACCTTGGTCTTTTTCTCATTTAGTACCCTGTTTTGTAGGGGGAGGCTGGGATTTTCCTGCTGCTTATCAGTGCCTCCCCCCTTGACTAGTTTAAAAGCTTGCCAATGAAGCATTTAAACCGATTGCTCAAAAGACTTGTTCCCTTCCTGGAGAGATGCAGACCATCCTGCCAGTATAGGCTGGTGTCCCTCCAGGTGGAACCCCAGTCCCCAATGAAGCCAAACCCCTGTGCTCCACACCATTTTTTCAACCATTCATTAAACTGCATGGTGCAAAGTACCCTCGCCTCACTCATGCCATTGACAGGCAGCACCTCTGAGAAGGATACTGTGTGTGCTACTTATACAAATCTAATGCACCACTCACCTTCCTGTCTTGTGTTATTTGAAGTATTTAGTTCCTCCTCAACCCTCCTAACATGCCTAACATGCGCAGATGCATGTGTCTTTGCTCGCGTCTTCACAGCATCAGCAGATACACTTGCCCCTGCTGGGGCTCTGGCTTCGGGCCAAGAGGGCCAGTTATAAGCACTGTAGCAACCCAGAAGTGCAAATAGAGGTCACGGGTTGCTAAACCTCAAATATACAGTTAAATGTAAGTTTTGTTTAAAATAAACACCCAAAATGGGTTACACACTATCGCAAGTTGTCCTCTCCCTGGTGAATAATGAAATGAACACAGCGAAATAACGAACTGTAGTCCCGATGTATTGTATGCGACTACAGCTCCTCTACCCAATGCATAGACCAGGGCTCAGAGGACTCGCATTAGCGAGTAAATTAAAAATATATCACAATTCAGAAACAAGTAAAAATAGTTGTATTACAGAGGTAGAGCACATCTTACATCTAGTGCTCAATCACATTAAGCGAGGTGCTCACCCCAGGGCCAGTTACAGTGCCTTCAAAAAGTATTCACCCCCCCCTTGGATTTTGTCACATTTTGTGATGTTGCAAACACAAATTAAAATACATTTATATGGGATTTTTTTGTCATGTATCTACACAAATAACTCTATAATGTCAAAGTGGAATGAAACTTCTGGAATTTTTTGTACATGTAATTTAAAATAAAAACCTGAAATGTCTTGATCTGATAAGTATTCACCCCCTTTGCTATGACACTCCAAATTGAGCTCAGGTGCATCCAATTTCCTTGTGAGATCACTCTAAAACATGAATGGAGTCCACTTGTGGTCAGTTCAAATGGTTGACATGATTTCAGAGGAAATACACCTGTCTATATAAGGTCCCACTGTTGACAGTGCATGTCAGAGCAGAAACTCTACCATGAAGACCAAGGAGCTGTCCATAGAACTCCGTGATAGACTTGTGAGGAGGCATCATACCTCTCAACCTCTTGCCTCATAAATCAGGGACAAGGCTTAAAAAAGTCAGGGACAAAGGACCAAAATCAGGGACACATCTTCAAAATTGGTGTTATCCACTCAGGAAGCTGGTAGAAAAAAGGTGCTTGGTGTAAAATGCATTTTCTAAGGAAGAACAAGTCCGTAACTCTAATGTTTAACATTATTTTGTGCTAACAATCCCCACTGTTTTGTCACAGAAAAACAATTTTTAGGAGGGACAGGGTAAAAATGTGAGGCAAAATCAGGGACATCCCTGAAAATTAGGGACAGTTGAGAGGTATGGGAGGCAAAGATCTGGGAAGGGGTATAAAAACATTTCTAGGATGTTGAAAGTTCCCAGGAGCACAGTCAAGTTCATCATTAGGAAATGGAAAGAGTACGGAACCACCCAGACTCTTCCTAGAGCAGGCCGTCCTCCCAAACTGAGCAACTGGGCAAGAAGGACCTTGGTTAGGGAAGTGACCAAGAACCCAATGACCACCCTGACAGAACTACAGAGTTCCATGGCTGAGATGAGAGAACCTGTCCAGAGGACAACAATCTCTGCAGCACTTCACAGATGTAGCTTCTATGGGAGAATGGCTAGACGGAAGCCACTTCTGAGAAAAGGCCACATAATAGCATGCCTGGAGTTTGCAAGAAGGCACGTGGCAGACTGCGAGACCATGTGGCAAAATATTCTCTGGTCTGATGAAACAAAAATTGAACTCTTTGGCCTGAATGCAAAGCGCTATGCCTGGCACAAACTGAACACAGCTCATCACCCATGTAACACCATCCCTACCATGAAGCATGGTGGTGGCAGCATCATGTTATGGGGATGCTTTTCAGTGGCAGGGACTGGGGCACTTGTCAGGGATAGAGGGAACAATGAATGGAGCCAAATACAGGCACACCCTTGAGGAGAACCTGCATCAGTCTGCAATAGACCTTGGACTGGGGCGAAGATTTACGTTCCAACAGGACAATGACCCCAAACATACAGCCAAAGCAACACTGGAGTGGCTTTAGAACAAGAAGGTGAATGTCCTTGAGTGGCCCAGCCAAAGCCCAGACTTGAATCCCATTGAGAATCTGTGAAAAGACTTAAAGATTGCAGTTCACCGACGCTCCCCATCCAACTTGACAGAGCTTGAGCAAATCTGCAAGGAAGAATAGGCAAAAAATCCCCAAATTCAGATGTGCAAAGCTGATACAGACATACCCAAGAAAACTCAAAGCTGTAATTGCTGCCAAAGGCGCTTCTACAAAGTATTGACTCAGGGGGGGTGAATACTTAAGTAAACAAGATATTTCAGTTTTTAATGTTTCATAAATTTTTGTTACACAATAAAAATATTTTTGCCCCTTTAAATTGTTGAGCATGCTGTGTGAATCAAGGGTGAAAAAAAATAATTTCAATGCATTAAAAATTCTGGTAGTAACACAACAAAATGTGACAAGATCCAAGGGGGGTTGAATACTTTCTGAAGGCACTGTATGAGCACTGTAGCAACTCGGAAGTGCAAATAGAGGTCACAGGTTGCTAAACCTCAAATGTACAGTTTAAATGTAAGTTTTCTTTAAAATAAACACCCAAAATGGGTCACACACTATCGCAAGTTGTTCTCTCCCTGGTGAATAATGTATTGTATGCTGCTACAGCTCCTCAGCCTGATGTATAGACCAGGGCTCGGAGGACTCGCGTTAGCGAGTAAATTAAAAATATATCACAATTCAGAAATAAGTAAAAAAATAGTTGTATTACAGAGGTAGAGCATGTCTTACATCTAGTGCTCAATGACATTAAGTGAGGTGCTCACCGCAGGGCCAGTTATAAGCACTGTAGCAACCCGGAAGTGCAAACAGAGGTCACGGGTTGCTAAACCTCAAATATACAGTTTAAATGTAAGTTTTGTTTAAAATAAACACCCAAAATGGGTTACACACTATTGCAAGTTGTTCTCTCCCTGGTGAATAATGAAATGAACACAGTGAAATAACGAGCTGTAGTCCCAATGTATTGTATGCAGCTACAGCTCCTCTACCTGACGCATAGACCAGGGCTCAGAGGACTCGCGTTATCGAGTAAATTAAAAATATATCACAATTCAGAAACAAGTAAAAATAGTTGTATTACAGAGGTAGAGCACGTCTTACATCTAGCGCTCAATCAATAGGTCTGTAATTACTAGGGTTACAGTTATAGGAATAATAATTCCTGTATTCCAATTTTCTGGTAATACACAATACTTATTTATAATATTAAAACTCTTGGCTAAAATTTGCACCCGCAATTTCACATCGCTCTGGAATAATTCCACCAGAATACCATCTACCCTTGATCCCTTGTTTTTCCACTGCTCCAAAATTAATGGTGTAACATTTTCCATCATAACCTCCTCTCATACAGGTATATTTTCCTTTCAGTAATCTCCGAGGCGATTGACTGTTGAAGCATCTTGGTTCTCTGTATCTGGACTCTGACCAAACAAATTCTGAAAATGCCTGACCCATCTGCTTACAGATACATAAGCTTCGGTATTATATGTACTGTACCATTGTTAGTGCCATGGGTCACTAAGTTCCAAACTTTCTTTTTTTAACATTAAGTGTTTTATTAAACTTTCAAAAAAGTTTTGAAATTTCTTATCCTGCTTTGATAAAATTGCTAGGTACAGCTCCTCTTTATGCGCCTGTTATTTATTTATTTATTTATTGTAACTAGCTAGTAGATTAGCATATTCTTTTTTAAGTAATTTAATGACACAGACCCCTTTTAATGTATCATTTTCCTGTTGGGCTCTAATTTGGACAGCTCCCTCATTGTAGTTCTGCATTCACTGTCAAACCAAGCTTTGCAGGTTTTAGATGAATTTATAGGTTTTTGATAGTTTCCAGTTAATGTTAGCAGGCCATTAATTAGGTTATTATAGTAGTCAAAGACAAAAAAACACACTAGCATAATAATTACATGTAGATTTGTGACTCTCAGTAATATCATTATATAGCAGATCTTGGTGGGCCAGGTAGGCACTAATTTTATTTTCTGCATGGTTTGCACATAGGATCCTCTTTTTATTTAACAGTTCAAAATGCTGTTCTGCCTGATCATTCCTCAGTTCTATAATTCCATTCTGTTTTAAATGTTATAATCAGAGGCAGATAATCACTATCAATGCGGTTGCTAACCTTAAAGTGTACTATCTTGTGAAAATCAAATGTTTTTTACAAGGGCATAGTCGATTACACCACATCCATACTTACTCATGTTATTTAGATTACCATAAGAAAAAGTCAGTTCCCCAAGGATATCTCCCGCCATTCTGCTGTTCAGCACTTTCAAGTGGAAATCTTCTGCAATCTCCAGCATTTTCACCGCCAATTTTTAATTAACATTAGACCGTCTTGTGGAAATATTTAGAATATCATCCATACCCGTAAAGTTATTAGGATCTTCAATACGGTTCCTCATCCTAATATTTATATTTCCAAGCAAACATAATAAAAGCTGCAGGCCAATGAGTCTCATAATATGACAGCAGGTCGTTCAAGACAGACCAAGCAAGGTCATGTGTTTTGACATTTGTCCCGACTGTGCTATACGAAGTGATAATAATATACTTAATAATTTCATCAGATTTTACCAGAACAAGGAGAAAGAAGTGGGCTCCTACTGAAAAAAAAGCTGGGCTTCAAATTTACCATCAATACCAAGGGCCCCCACACTCAAATGTTGGGCTGGCCCCAGTGTGTGCTTTATGTGCAAAAACATTTTGCTTTACTTACTATAGTATAGTACATTGTATCAGACTAAATTTGCTTAGTTGTAGGTTGACATCTTCTATTACTACACATCCCAGAATCCCATGCAAATCACAGCAGAGTAATAGGCAGCAGTGAGAAGACTCTTTAGCCCGTAGTGTATGTTAGAATTTATATAAGCTCTGATCTTTTGTTTGCTGGTCCCACTGTCCTTCGTGGGCTATGTACAGTCACAGGGGACTGTATTTAACCCCTGGAGAAAAGCAGTTCCATAAAACATCTGACTGGAGATTAGAAAAGCTCTAGCATGCACTGCAGGCTATTGAATCTCCCATTGCTGCCTGCTGCTCTGATATCAGCTGCAGGGGATTCTGGAATTTATAGCAAAAGATGTGAGCCCACAGCTACTCAAAATTAGTCTGATATAATCTACTATACTGCAGTAAACAGCAAGTAAACCAAAATGTTTTTGCCCTGAAAGTGCACATTAGGACTAGCTCCACACTTGAGTGTGTAGTCATTGGAGGTGACAGTTCCCCTTTAAAGAAGAATCAGTCAAGGTTAACATCCCTCCTACAGTACATGTCTGCCAAATTTCCAGTATTTTTCTCCTGGTATACTGAATGCCTTGTAGCCTTGAAAATCAATATTCACACTATCATCTATTTGGGTTTCTTGTAGAATTATTTCATAATTTCTAATAAAATTCACCATTATGTACTTTTTCTTCTGGAGCCCTATTATATTCCATGAGTCATAGTTCATTACTTCACTTTCATGTTCCATGCAGGCATAATTGATATTCTTTTTCACAGACTGTCAGTCATCACCTTCAGAGTCCAAATAATCAAAAATTTGTTTTGTCAAACTCAGTGATGACCTCTCCCTCCAAGTCACCACATCCTCCAACAATCACATCACTTTCTTCTCCTGAGCTGGTTACTACTACACTATTATTAACTATTATATCCCTATATTTCTTGCCTGTTATATACCCTTCCTTTTCTGAGTATTCATCTCCTTTTAGTGATACACATTGTTCCTTGGGATTCATGAATTTAGTAATTTATTTAAGCAATAAGCCACAAGGGGGTGTGGGTTATCAGGGGATTTACCACGGCTGGAGTGGTTTGCCCATGAGGTGCAGATGAGTGGGTAAATCCTCACCAGCAGTAGTAAATTCCCTGATAATCTACATCCTCCAAGTGACTTATTGTGATTATACCAAGGTTCATTTTTTTACTATAATAAAATACAAATATTAAAGAGGTTTATTTGTTTTGTTTTTATTTTTATTATATTCCTATGCTGATGATATTATAGATTATATACTCATCTACAGCTGTTGGTTATCAGAGGATTTACAATGGTGGTAAACTGCCAGTCTGACGATTTCATTGGCTGTTCACTTATGTCCATGGTATAATGCTGATTCTTACCTAATTTCCCATTTATTTTCATTTTTAAATTTCCTATTTTATTTGCAATTTGCTAACCGGGTGGGACCTAAGAGCATTAGATGCCCATTTTCAGGGGGGACCCAGAGATGTAAACAAGAGCAACAGCACAGAATACGTTTGCAATACATTCATGCACACAGTAATCAGGTGACATTAGTTATTTTATTTATTTATTTAAGCAATCAGATGAATACCTTTGAGCAGATATGCTCATTTGCAAAGGATCCTCATCATAAACTATATCTCTACAATAAGCTGTTGGTACATAAAAAAGAAAGATTACAGTAGCTAACAATCAACCAGAAGTGGCAACCAGTGTAGGCATGGTCAGAGCAATCAGGATAAAACATAGAAGCAATTATATTGCACATAGACAAGTCCAAACAGTATTTTTAACACATTTAAAATGTATTCTGTGAATCGATAGAGTGTAGCGAAGCAGGTAAATTATTTTTACTTCAGCACTATTTGTATTGTCTGACTTCTTGTTTGATTTTCCTTTTATGTCTACTGTGCTTTTATATTCTAATAGAACTATATCTTTACATATTTTAACTTGTAGATTTTCCATCTCATTACTTCTAGACAGATAAAGAGTTCAAATAGCATAATTCTTAATGACCACACGTATCCAGCTTTTGTTAGGGGCTACTTTGTATCTGTAGCAAGAAATTATTTCATCCCGGTGGATTTGATTATCCACATGGTTTTTTTAGTAGGTTATAAACCCTCATATTTAGGGATAGACTGTTTTTTGTTTTAAACATCATTACTCCCCTAATAAATATAGTAGCTAAACAGCCATCTGAGTACTGTGGTCATTCTAGGCATCTCAAAACAAAAGGGATATACAGTTTTGAGGTTTGTAGAGAAGGCAACAAGGAGGGGCATAGGGGTATGAGGAAAGATTGGAAAAGCTTGAGATGTACAGCTTGGAAAAGAGAAGACTAAGAGGGGATATGTGCTTTGTTTTTAAAGCTTTCCAAAGCAATGATTTGTGGAGGTGTTTAGGATTACAGATGAAGGTGAATCAGTTTCCAGCAAAGGAAAAATAGTTGACAAATAAAGGGATACATATATAAAAGAACAAGAAGGGGGAAATTATTTTCACAGAGGGTTGTCTCCATGTGGAATTCGGTGCCTGTTTCTGTGGTTCTGAGTAAAAATATGAAATGCTTTAAAGTTACTGTAGTATGGACAAGTACCTGGATGTGAATTGTATTCAATGATATAACTATTGTCGAAATGGTGAGCACTATAAAGGCTCCAGTAACTTAACTGTGCTTGTATATTCCTATGAATCCTAAAAATCTTTTTCCTTGTCTACATGTTTTTGGAGGTTATCTCTCTTTTTCTTCTTCCTTTTTATAACGTTAGACCACATTTCCATCTCTGTTCTGGCTTCCAGATCAGATTTAAGAGATTCACACACATTAGGCTTTGTCTTACAATATTTCTCATTTCCAGTATTTTCCTTTTATTGTTCAGATCCCTGATTAAGTTAAGCACCTCTCTATTCTCACTTCCATCTATTCTCTCAGTAGTTCACTTAATACTCTCCTTCTTATTTTCTGTGATTTTATTACTACTTGGAGCATTACCATCCTTAGTTTTCAAAGCTGAGGCATGAACATTTCCAATGATGTTTTGGCAGATACCAATCACAGTGCCTCCAGATTTAGCTTAAGTAAGCAATAATCCACAACAGGGTGTGCAGTTATTGGGGTTTAATCAACAGCCTGGGTATGTTATGAGGCATGAGGCCACAGACAGCATGTCCTTGCAGCATCTGGGGTGTTGATTAATTCCCAATAACTGCACACCCTGGAGCAGGTTATTGCGCTTATATCATGGGGCAACTACAATGATGCACAAATGAAGGAAACACACATAAAATCATATGAAACAGCAACTTTTATTCAATATCCTTCCACCAGAAAAATAACTTCCACTGTTTACATGCTGTAAGGAGTGTAACAGCCACATTGTTCAGTGCTCTTAGTAATGATAACACACTCAAAGGACAGGCATAATGTGGGGAACATTTGCCATAATTAAAAAAAACAAAAGAAATGTAGTTCAGAAGGCCAACTGTGCTGATGATACATTTCTATGACTTCACTGCTGCAGGATGCAAGCATTGCACTTAATACTGAAGAAAGGGTCACAGAAATTGCAACAGTGCATTATGGAGTACAAAAACATTTTGGTCTTGCACCCATGGTAGGGGGCAAGACAACTTGATCGGTGCTACTGACAATCATTCTATACACGGTGCTATGGAACATAAGCTGGTGTGACAAATGGTGTGTTCTACAGAACAGTATTTCCAGCACAGCTGCAGTATGGCATAGACTGGGACAGTGACAACAGTAGTAATGGCATACCTGCACTCAGAATGCAGTAGGACACTATCCTACTATGAGGGAAGACTGTGTTGAACAACTTCTGTTCTGTGGGACAGTGATAGCCAGGACAACTTGTTGTCACAAAGGGTGAGGTACAGAATGACAAGGAATATGTCAGCACAGTCAGTGGGTTGCAGGAAGAGGGGAACTCCCCTTCACTAAGTGCAGGCAATGTGAACACTGAGAGATACATGGATGTGTCAGCGCTTGCTGTTGCTCTCTCTACCTGTGTCAATTTCTCGCTCCTTGTCTCTGACGAGGAAGGGGGGACATCATCGTTATCATTGTGTCTCTTCCCCCGGTGGGGGTCACAGTGAATGCTGCGCTGCATCATGGGAGGGGCAGGGATGGGCCCTGTGGCCCTCTGTGGATGCAGGAAAGCACACTGGTATTGTGCATGTTGGGTGGTGGTTGTGTGCCTCTTGAACACTGCTCTCTACGATCCACTATTTTGCTTCAACCCTCTCTCTCTCTCTCTCTCTCTCACTGGACATCCTAGTCTCATTGTTTTTCCACTGTCTGTGATGTGCGTGCCATTGCATTGTCAAGGAGCAGAGGCGGGGCAGACACTGGGGATAGAAGCAGACAGAACATTGCAGGAAGTTGATGGTGTACACAGCTGCTATGGCTCACCTGCCTTTTCCAATGCCAGTGGAGCACATTGCTCTATCCCCCCCCCCCACATAGTGAAGCAAGCACTGACCGGAGCCACACTGTGTTAAGGAAACTGTTTCTTCATCTAAGTATTCTCACAATGTTGTGTGCTGTGCCTGCAAACATTAACAAATGCCATTATGTGAGTACTGCATAAATGCAGCTCCTTTTACACTGGACCACAAAAGGGAGACAAATCAGGAGACAAACACAGGGAGGCTGAGTAACTTTACAGTGTTTCTGCTCTTGCTTACTACAAAGTTTAAATGGCTGCCTGTTAGCCTTTATTTCTGAAGCACATAACAAGTGCTGATAGGACCTGCTCAGGGATTCCACTTTAGGTACTGTTAACCACAACTGTGTGTATATTAAGGATTAATCAACAGTCACCTAATGGTGTTCTACCAATGAGGTGACTCTCTCTGTGTGCAGTATACCTAGATGAAAAAGCAGTTTCCTTAACACAGTGTGGCCCCGGTCAGTGCTTGCTTCATTATGTGCAGAAGGGGAGAGAGAGCAACGTGCTTCAATGACATAGCAAAAGGCAGGCGAGCAGCAAGAGGAAGGAGGCAGCTGCTAGAACTCTTCTACTGGGACTAAAGAACTAGCACTCTACTACTGGGACCTTCAATTAGGGTAAAAAAAAAGATTTGGAGTGCTTGTCTGAGTTGGAGGACGGGAACTGCTATCTGTGCTGTTAGCTAGGTGAAGAAAAGATCTATAAATTATGGGGTGTGGCTTAGGCAACAGAAAACCAGGTGTCTGTATTTAAAACTTCCCTACTCAGCTTTTGGCAGAGAGTAGCAACAGGAAGGAGGCAGCTGCTAGAACTCCACTACAGGAACTATATAGACCTCCCTGTCCCCCTCCCTCAGTCAGTTCCACTTTTATAGGCACTGGATTTGACTGACAACAGGAACTTCCTGTTTGGGAGAAGAAAGGGAGTAATCAAAGAGGCACAAAAGGCTCACCATCCTAGAAGGAAAAGAATAGCTCTCCCTCACCCCCAGCTGCTGAAAGTCTGTCTCTGAGCAAGTAAGAAGGAGACTACTGAGGAATACAGGAACTTCCTGTCTCAGAACAGGAACAGCAGGAGCTGTAAAGGCACTGAGGCAGCAGAAAAGTAGGGAGGGAAAAAAAAGTAAATGGAGAGAGGAAACAGTAAGTATACAAAACAGTCAAAGGGCTACAAATAAGACATGATGGAAGTGGTGCAGTGCAGTGGCTGTGGAGCGGCAGTCTTCCGGGAGACGTTCTGGAGGATGCAGTGTTGTCCCATCTGCAGGCACTTCTCTGGGCTGAGGGAGGAGGTTGCTGTTCTCCAGGTTGAGTTGACCAGAATTCGGGGGACCTCCTCTCCCACCCAGGGACCACTAGGCCTGACACTGTTGCTTCAGAGGTTGCCAAGAAAGAGGAGCAGTTGGACAATGGTGGGCTCAGGGAGGGTAAAGGTGGAGGAACAGAGGCACATCCCTCCAGTTGTACCTCTCCACAATTCGTATACCATTCTAGCAGAGCGTGGTTCCTCTATGGAGGCACCTGCAGTGGAGACCAAGGAGGATGCTGGGAACCTCCACAAAGGAGACCCACAGGAGGGTGGCACATGACCCCAAATGGAAAGAAAACAATTTCTGGTGGGGGACTCAATTATTAGGGGAGTAGAACTGGGGGAGGGAGGGGAGAGGGAGATAAGGTACCTGCCTGGCACCATGGCTTGGAGGAACAGTGAGCGAATCCTCTGGATTGCAGGAGCAGCTGCACGGGGGAGGGAGCTGGATGTCATTGTCCATCTAGGGACAAATGACCTGACTGGGAATGGGATCAGAGTAGTGCAGGAGGAGTTTGTGGAGTTTGGGAGGGGGTCTTTGACAAATAGCATGCACAGTAACCTTCTCGGAGGTGCTGCATGTCTATGGCATGAGTGAGGCTAGGGTGCTCTGCACCATGGGATTCAATCATTGGTTGAAAAACTGGTGCAGAGCTCAGGGTTTTGTCTACATTGGGGACTGGGAGTCCACCTAGAGGGATACAGGCCTATAGTGGTGCGATGGTCTGCATCTGTCCAGGAGGGGAATCAGGATCCTAAGTGATAGGTTTAAATGCTTTGTTGGCAAGCATTTAAACTAGCCAAGAGGGGAGGCACTGAAAAGGAGCAGGGAAATCCCAGCCGTCCCAAAAAAACAGTGTAGTTAGAGGAGTAAACACCAAGATAGTGAAGTCGATTGGGAGAAGAGCAGGTGTAAATGGAGAAATAAGCAAAGGCAGTAAGGCCAGGGATGGGGCTAAAAGTAAGACCATCAAAAAATGGATGGTGAATGAGTACCAACACCTGTAGTCTGGGTAACAAGCTCCCTGAACATGTGGCCTTGATGGAAGAGGGATGCCTGAATATCATGGCAGTCACAGAAACATGGTAGACAGGGAACCATGACTGGGATGTCAGCATACCAGGTTACATAGTCTACAGGAGGGACAGAAGGGTAGAAGAGGAGGAGGAGTAGCTGTCTACTTAAGGGAGGGGATCAAAGCAATGGACAGAACTAAAAGGTAAACATGGAGGAGAAGAGGCACTGTGGGTTACCCCTGAGACAGAAAATGGCACCACAATCCGTACGGGGGTTGTATACAGACCCCTGTCTCAGGGGGAGGAAATGGACAAGTAAATGATAGAAGGCATCCTTAGGATGGCAGAAAAAGGGGAAATATTGTTGATGGGGGACCTGAATATGCCAGATGTTAACTGGAGCATCTTTGCTGCAGCCACATCCAAGAGCAGGGTCATTCTTGATCCCCTACAGGGGGCATGCCTTAGACAGCTAGTGTTGGAACCCACTCAGGAGGGAGCAATCTTAGACCTGGCACTCTCAAACGGGGACGGAGAGAGGATCTCAAATTTAGAAGTGGGTAGCCATACAGCTGTAGAGTCAAGCCATACAAAAGTGAGGGTACTGGACTTTAGGGGGGCTGACTTTGTCAAAATGGGAGTGTCTCAGAAAAGTACTAGCAAATGAGCTAGAAGGAAGGGTGAAGGAACAATGGGGAAACATCAAAACTGCCATCACAGAGGCAACAAACCTTTGTGTGAAGCAAATAAACAATCAAAACTAAGGGAAGAAAACACTATGATTCTCAAAAGAGGTGGCGGGGAAGGTTAGGGAGAAAAAGATAGCATTCAGACAGTATAAGGAAACACAGAAGGAGCAGGACAGAGAACTGTACCAGTTAAAGCAGAAGGAAGTGGGGAAGGCAGTCAGAATAGCAAAGGCCCAAACCAAGGAAAATATACCAAACTCCGTTAAGAAGAGGGATAAAATCTTTTATAGGTACATTAGGGAGTGAAGAAAGACCAAGGGAGGGATAGTGAGGCTTCATAAAGGGAAGGGTTGGTTGGCAGAGGGTGATAGTGAAAAAGTAGGGATACTGAATGAATACTTCTGCTCAGTATTCACAAAAGAAAAGGAGGGGGAAGTACCTAATCCACTCAGTAGAAGCACTCTGGATAAGGTTGTCGATACCAGTCCATTCACAGAAGAGAACTTCTAAAACTGAAGGTGGACAAAGCAATGGGCCCTGATGGGATTCACCCCAGAATTGTAAAAGAACTAAGGGGAGACCGAGTGATACCACTGACTACCCATTTTAACAAATCATGGGAGGATGATGTGGTACCTAAGGACTGGAGGAGGATGGATGTGATTTCCCCTTCACAAAAGAGGGAGCAAAGCAGAGGCAGGATACTACAGACCTGCTAGTTTGACCTCAGTGGTAGGGAAAATGATGGAATCACTTCTGAAAGAAAGAAAGAATTGTTGAGTACCTAGAGGCCAGTGAGGCACAGGACCCAAGGTAGTATGGATTCACAGTGGGAATGTCATGTCAGATGAATCTAATAGATTTCTTTGACTGGGTGACCAAAGTAGTAGACCAGGAAGGGGTTGTGGACATGGCATACCTAGATTTTAGCAAAGGCATTTGACACAGTCCCAACTTGTTTATTAATCTTTTGTTTGGGACTGTGTCAAATGCCTTGCTAAAATCTAGGTAGGCCATGTCCACAACCCCTCCCTGGAAACAAAAACCGAGGGGAAGAGTACACAATGGGGGGAGACACTAACAACAACAAAAATAGAAAGGGACCTGGGGATAGTCATATCAGATGACCTAAAGGTAAGCAAGCAATGTGAGATGACAGTAAGGAGGGCTGGGGAGATACTGGGATATATAGGAAGAGGCATCACCAGAAGAAAACAGGAAGTTGTTATCCATCTGTACAGACAGTTGGTGAGACCCCATCTGGAGTACTGCATGTAGTTCTGGAGACCCCATCTCCGCAAGGACATAGATAGGATGGAGGCAGTCCAGAAGAGGGCTACTAAAATGGTGCAAGGTCTGCACCAGAAGCTATACGAAGAGAGACTAAAGGAGCTTAATATGTATACCCTTGAGGAAATGAGGGAGAGGGGGGCATGATAGGAACTTTCAAGTACCTCAAGGGAATCAACAAAGTCCAGGAAGGCAGCATCTTTCAGAAAAAGAGATGTGCAAGAACAAGGGGGAACAATTTGAAGATAGAGAGGGGAGGCTCAGGGGCAATGTGAGGAAGTATTTTTTCATGGAGAGGGTGGTGGATGCACGGAACAGCCTTCATGAGGTGGTCATGGGGTCAAAAACATTGGGGGAATTCACGAATGCACAGGACAGACATAAGGCAATTCTTGTGGGGGGTAGGAAGAAGTAGGCTGTTGGTTATCTAGGATGTGTTGCTTATTCAATAGGTAGGGAAGTGGGCAGACTGGGTGGGCCAAGTGGTCCTTATCTGCCATCAAAATTTATGTTTCTATGTGTCTGCCGCCAAATTCCTGCAGCGTGCTTTCTGCTTCTATCCCCAGTGCCCACCCCTGCCTCTGCTCCTTGGCAATGTAATGACATGCACATTGCAGATAGCGGGAGAGCAATAAGACCAGGATGTCCAACGAGAGAGAGAGGGTTGGAGCATAATAGTGGATCATGGAGAGAAGCGTTCAAGAGGCACACAACTCTCCCCCCCCAGCATGCACAGTACCAGTGTGCTGTCCTGCATCCACAGGGGGCCACAGTGCCCACCTCCACCCCTCACAATGCAGTGCAGTATTCACCATGACCCGCACTGGAGGAAGAGACATAATAACAACGGTGCTGTCTCCCCACCCCTGTCAGAGACAAGGAGTGAGAAACAGACACAGGTAGAAAGAGCAACAGCAAGCGCTGACACATCCCTGTATCTCTCAGTGTTCACGTTACCTGCACTTAGTGAAGGGGAGTGCCCCTCTCCATGCATCCCGTTGACTGTGCTGACATGTTCCTTGTCATTCTGTGCCTCACCCTTTGTGACCAGTTGTCCTGGCTATCATCATCCCACGGCACAGAAGAAATTCAACATGGTCTTCCTTCATACTAGGAGAGTGTCCTACTGTGTCCTCAGTGCAGGTATGCCTTTACTACTGCTATCACTGTCCCAGTCTACGCCATACTGCAGCTGTGCTGGAAACACTGTTCTGTAGAACATTTGTCACACCGGTTTATGTTCCATAGCGGTATACCAATGCTGCAGCAATGCCCTGACCACGACGACCATCACAGCGACAGGATTTTGGCAAACCCGCACATCACTGTGATGGTCTCTGCCAGACACTGAGACTGGCCTCACAGGGTATGGTTCTCCCCGTCCAACTCCACTCAGAGTTAAAACTTAGGGACCGGGGCATGGGGGTTCGGGATGCTGACCCCAATGGAAACATGGAGGCATCCTGATGCTGCATTGCCAACACTCAGCACTGTGGCTGTTGCTGTCGGGGATATCTCCATGGATGGTGTCGCTGTGACATGGTAAAACCTTCCATAGCACCCTATATAGAACGACCGTCAGTAGCACAGATCAAGTTGTCTTGCCCCCTACCATGTGTGCAAGACCAAAATGTTTTTGTACTCCGTAATGCACTGTTGCAATTTCTGTGAGCTTTTCTTCAGTATTAAGTGCAATGCTTGCATCCCACAGCAATGACATCATAGAAATCTATGATCAGCACGGTTGACCTCCTGAACTATGTTTCTTTTCTTTTTTTTTCATTATGGCAAGTGTTCCCCATATTGTGCCTGTCCTTTGAGTGTGTCATCATTACTAAGAGAACTGAACAATGTGGCTGTGCCACTCCTTACAGCATGTAAACAGTGGGACTTCTTTTTCTGGTGGAAGGATATTGAATAAAAGTTGCTGTTTTATATGATTTTATGTGTGGTTCCTTCATTTGTGCATCACTGTAGTTACCCCATGTTATAAGTGCAATAACCCACTCCAGGGTGTGCAGTTATTGGGGATTAATTAACATCCTGGGTGCTGTGAGGACACTCAGCCTGCGGCCTCATGCCTCACAACACACCTGGGATGTTGATTAATCCCCAATAACCACATACCCTGTCATGGGTTATTCCTTACTTATTTGACATACTGGCAGTAAGGGCAAGAATTAAACCTACCATTTTTTTTTTTTTTTTTTAATCTGTGTTGATTTATCTAAGTGTTTCTTACAGAGAGATATGGGGCCTACATCCTGTTGTGCAGGACAAATATCTTATAAGAGGGTATTGTTTATAATTAACTGATCCAACATAAGCCCAAGCATTGATGTTAGTTCTCTGTTTACCTATAGCACAAAGTCCATGATATCCATCTGAACTTCTTTTGTTAATATTGTTATCTGTGTTTCGGTGTTCTTATCTAACTTAGTCTTATACTCCAAGTAAGGGGTTAAGAACAAATCAAAACTTTCTAAGTACTGGATCTTGTCTTTTGCAGGTTCTTTCTTGTCCTGAGAGAACTCTAGGGTCTCAGCACCAATATTCACTGTGGTACAATTAACAGGCATGTCTGTAGCATATTCCCTTCCTTTAATATTATCTTTGCTTGTAGGTACTGTATATCTTTACGTAGGAGTTTTATATCTATTTTTAAATGTAAACTGGAGCATTCAAAAGAAATAAGCAAGGAAATAAGCATCAAATACTGTACTCTGAGTGATTTTCTAAGTGCATACTATCTACCACTAAACCTTTACCAGGCCATTCATTTTGTGATGCTAATTTAACATTGTTATTTTCATTATTAAGTTCCCTTGAGCTCTGTAAGCTTTGCCTCATTATTAAATTATTAGCAACACTTGCAGATTGTGCTCTAGTGTTAACGAGTTTAATAATTGATTTATCAACAGGTGTCATTACAGTTTTATCAAGTATGCTATTGGCTTTCACATTTTTTGTGCTTTTTACATTAGTAACCATTTTGAAATTATCACACAAAGTTTTCCCCCATTAGACAACCTACAAAACAGAAGTTAAATTTATACAATAATAGTTCCAACTAGTAGAAAACATTTAGAAATGTCCAAGTATCCTTTTCAGTTAATATTCCTAATACCTATGTAGGCCTCTTTTCACAAACATGGCCATTTATGCTCAAAATGGGGTTAGGGGAGGGTGTGCAGTTGCACACCCATGGAGGCACGCAACTCAGGTGGTGCTCAGCAATGCCCCTACGTGCAAATGGCGTGTTATGTAGGAGCATGCTGGAACATGTGGAACAAGGCATGGGAGAGACCTCCAGAGGCAGGAATGACCATTGACCCCAACATATTTGATGATCCACACTGACAGGGATGTGTGGTACCCTAATGCACATGCACTACATACATGTGGGGCCACAAACATGGCAACAGTGCCTTGTAACATACAGGGCTGCAGCCATAGGTGCCAGGCCAGTGATGTGATATCCACACCAATGTTCCATGGCCCACCAGTGTAGGAGTCATGCAGCCATAGACTGAAAACACAGTGGTAGTTGTGCATTGCACCATACCGGAGGCCAGTACTGTTCACTGTCTCACCCATGCACCTTGGTCCTGGACATGACGTCGCTGCCACCACACACACCACTGCTCAAGGTCCCCAGACCACATGCATGTGAGTTGGACCCTGCCACACGAACCACTCTGAAAGAGTCCATCTGTGATTGGGTGGAAGTGTGACTCATGCCCAGGTACATATCATACCCTACCAGTATGCATAGAGTATCAATGTCTGCCCCCCTGTTCTCTGCCTGTGATAGGACAGCTCATGTATTATGGGTGTGGTGTGCACAGAGACACAGTGGACTCATGCTGCCAGGCAGATATCTTTAGTGTGATCAAAGAGATGAACAGAGCCAGGAGACGGGAGCCATACACTCATCACCATTCAAATGCACTAAACAGTCAAATGTCCCCTCCGGATGGCAGTCCGTAGACCTCAAAATGAACCTGGCACCATGGATGTGAAACACAGAGCTGTGCCTGCAGTGGAGACCTGTACCATGCCCAACACAGGGCTGGTCAGGACAGTAAGGGATAGTGCCTGCGGTATGGATCTGGTGATATGGCTGCATTTACAGAGGGGGAAGGGATACAGGGGACCAATGTGTGCACCACACCTGGCATGCCATACAGAGGCAACATAGGGATAGGGTAACCAGGGTATCCACCCCAGTGGAGGTCACTGTGCAGACACAGAGTATAGTGCACAATGAATTAATTCTCTTTGTACTAGGGAACAAAAGATTGCCCTGCCAATAGAGAGATCCATGATGAGTCCATGGAACATCCAATATCCTGTACAGGGGTGTGCTATAAATGGCAGAATTTATAATGTATACTTCATTTGCAGTCCATAAGGCAGTTGAGCCCTGGTCAAAAATGATATGAAGAATTTTCACACAAAAAATTTGTTTTTTTCCAACAAAGAAAAAAATATCCTATGACTAGGGATTAATATGAGATTTCAATCTCTTGTTTGTGACCAGGACTCAACTGCCTCATGGGCTGTGAATGAGGGGCACTATGAATTCTGCCATCTATAGCACACTCCTGTGTGCGGGATGTTGGATGGTGCATGGACTCGTCATGGAGCTCTCTCTACTGGAAGGACAATCTTTTGTTTCCTGGTACAAAGAGAATAAATTCCATGCCCATTTCAAATTGCAATGGGCTTCACAGATGTTACTAAATTATGCCAGTGTAACAGTTTTACTGCCTTGATAACTTAAAGCCTCTTTTGACTCATAATTATATTGCATAACCATCTGTAATTGCTGTTTGTTTTATCTGTATGTAGTTTTTACAAATCTGATATTTATTGTACTAGCACTGTTATTAATTAATTTGTTTGCACTTTGTGCTGCACAATGCACTTTTCAAAGCACTGCCTTTTGGTGTCTGTACCTTTAACTGACTAACTAAACAGCTCCTTACGCCACTAGAATAACTAGAAAAAAATGTGAGACTTGGACACAATTTAGTTTATATTTCATTTATTTTCTATAATTCTTTCTCTTTTTTCTTTATAGCTGAGTATAATGCAGTATGCCAGCTGGGTTCAGCTTCCTCAGAGGTGGAGTCAATGCCAATGATTTGTGGCATCAGACAATCAGAGAGCAGGAGAGAAAGTGCTGCCTGTAGCCGAGGAGGAGGTGGTCAGTCAGATTCATTTCTCCGCTGGCTGTAGCAACACTGTCCTGGAGTCCTCTCTTCGAAACATTGCTTGAAGAAGTTCATTTATTTTATAGTCAGTTGTTTTTTGTTCTTGGTGCTGCCTTTAGTGTTTTCTTAAGTATTTTTCTCAATTTTTACTTTTTTAAGCGGTTCCTCTCAGTTCCCAGGAACTGCAAATTTAGTTATTCTCAGCAGTTCCAACTGTGGTTCCCCCTCTTTTCTGAGGTAACATTTTTAGCCCTTTTTGCTAAATAAGTGCACTTTTTCTTTTACTTTATTTGCTTAGCGGTTCCCTATAATTCATCGGAACTGTGTTTTTCTTACATAAATTTTTCATTTTAGGTGCTTTTGCAATCATTTCTTTGTGGTTCATAGCGCTTGGGAACAGACCAAATTTTTTTATTTTTCCAGAACACTGTTTTAGATGTCTTCTGATGAACTGGCATGTCAAATAGACCTAAGAAAAGAACTGGACCTACTGGTTTTAAAAATTGTATTAAGTGCTCTAAGATAATGCCCAAGACAGACAGCCGCAATCTTTGTTTAAGCTGTTTAGATCCAGACCATAATTGTGAGGTTTGCTCAAAATTTTGCTCTAAAACAGTTAAAAACAGGGTTAAAAGATTGGAAATTGTGGCCTCTCAGTCTGCCTTCCCCTTTAACAAAAACCCAGAGGAGAGTCATCTTCTCACAAATCTAAAGAAAAGTCCAGCAAGGACTCCCTAGAAAATAAGTCTGATAAGGATAATAATTGTGACCAAGCCCCCCAAAAAAACATATTGAGCAGGTTTCTGATTAAGTGCCTGCTAAAAAGAAAAGCATATCACTGCCCTCCCAATGAAAAGCAAAGGAAGACATCAGTGACATAAAAAGATACACCCTCAGATGATGAAATGGCTAAGGCTTGGCAGTTGTATCAGACTTTTCAGGCTATGGGCAAACTCTTTTATGCCCTTCCTGATTCTAACACCCCTCACCCCTCAGACCCTGGGCTTGGCCAGGGCTTTTATTATGAGGGTGAGGAAGAGGAAGAAGATGGTGAACCCTTAGAATCAGACATATCCCCTAAATCCAAGAGTTTGGCTAGTCCTCTAATGGCCAGGAGGATTTTTCCTCTTACTACACTTTTATTCAGCATATGGTGGACACTCTGGATCTCACTATCCAAGAGACCACTGATAGACGAGGAAGAAGACTTTCTAGATATGATGGGTCTCACTCCCGTAAAAATTTTGTTTTGCCTATACATAAATCACTTTGCAGGGCTACTTTTAAATTACTCCAGACCCCACTTCCACTCCAGGAGTGGACAAGAAAATTGAAAAAAGTATCAACTGGCGAACACTAATGCAGAATTTCTCTACATGCACCCAGACCATGAGGGGGTGGTGCAGGCTGCTGTATGCGATAAAGCTAAAATGCCTCTATCTTCCCAACTTGACACAGTCCTGCACAAAAGATTAATAAACAAATTAGCCAGCCTGGGAGTGGGTCCCAGGGTGGTAGCCTGGGTAAAACATTGGCTGGACAACAGGATACAGCGGGTAATAGTAAATGGAGTCCACAGTGAAGAAAGGAGGGTTACTAGTGGGGTACCGCAGGGTTCAGTACTGGGGCTGGTCCTTTTTAATGTTATAAGTGACATTGCGGAGGGACTGAAGGGGAAGGTATGTCTCTTTGCAGATGTCACAAAGATCTGCAACAGTGTTGATACGCAAGGTGGGGTGGAAAGAATGAAAAGGGACTTGGCAAGGTTGGAGGAATGGTCAAATGTATGGCAGCTTAGATTCAACACAAAGAAGTGCAAAGTAATGCACCTGGGAAACAAAACCCAGGGCAAGAGTACACAATGGGAGGTGAGATACTGACAACAACAAAAATGGAAAGGGACCTGTGGGTAGTCATATCGGATGACCTAAAGGTGGGCCAGCAATGTGAGAAGGCAGTAAGGTGGGCTGGGGAGATACTGGGATGCATAGGGAGAGGCATCACCAGTAGAAAACAGGATGTTGTTGGCCCTCTGTACAGACAGTTGGTAAGACCACATCTGGAGTACTGTGTACAGTTCTGGAGACCTCATCTCTGCAAAGACATAGACAGGGTGGAGGCTGTCCAGAGGAGGGCAACCAAAATGGTGCAGAGTCTGCACCAGAAGACATATGATTATTCACTTGGGAACATAAGCAGGAGGCTGGTAAGGACAGAGGTCTGGGGTTATATTCTGTTTTAACTGAAATATTTGAATAGTTTTGTACATGAAATTAGTTCTATGTGTTAAAAATTACTACTTTGAGTTAGAACTGTTACTTGGGCTGTGATATTGTAACTTTTGAGGCTTGGGAACACTTGTTTGGCAGTGATAATTAGAGTGTAATTTAAATGTGATGTTTGCCTGTTTTGTAGGCTTTCTTAAATACTGAAAAGCCACTGGGGGTTGGGATTGAAGGGCTGTGTATTTCTGTTTGGGACTGAAATTCGAAGCCACAGGAACTGGTGGGCCTGTGACATCATACGGTACCTGATGTCTGCATACACACACTGTTAGTGGGACTGGACACACACTGGACTGTATGTGCTTGGGAGACTTGGGAACTTTATTGGTGGGGTTGAAATTGGGTTTGTAAATAACTGCAGTATAGAGAGAAACTGTATTCAAGGGGGGAAGGGACTGAGAAAAGGGGGTGTGCCATTATAAACAGAGGGGGACAAACAGGGTGGCCATATTCCACCATGGCAGGCATCTTCGGAAGGGTTGTAGGCTGCACAGGCTGTGGGATGGCAATAATTCTCAATTGGGCCTGGAGAGAGGGAGGCTTCCCACTCTGTAGACAGCTATCTTGTATCAGGAGTGAGGTATATTGGTTAAGGAGCAAGCTGGGGGAGCTGGAGGGGGTGTCCAAGGATAAGGGGTGTGGAGGGCAGCAGAAGGGTGGGTCTGAGGGGAGGCTGTGGCAACGCTCTGAAATTACAGGATGTTATGTTACAGCAAGCAGGAGGGGGGATATTAGGGACAGAGGACTCTTAGATAGGGATGTTGACACTAAGGGGAAAGCGTACAGGGTGAACATTCTGAATACAAAGAGAGTGGAGGGGAAAGAGTCAGGAGGGGCTGTTGTGGGGAAGCCTAGTAGAGCAGACATTGAGAAGGGAGGGGCTGTTGTGGGGAAGCCTAAAACAGCAGACTGTGGGAAGCAGACTCCTAAGGAGAACAGAGCAAGAGGGGAAGAAGAGGGCAGTTTCGAGGTGCAGTCAGAGGAAACTCGGGTTACTTGATGGAGGCTGACATAGAGTGTCACAATAAATTTGAGCTACTAAGCAACCTAGAGGGGGAGGAAGGGGTTGGTGGAAATGAGGAAACTGATACAGAGGCCAGGGGGAGGAAGTCTGATACCCATAGGGCATCACAGACCGGCAATGGAAAGGATAGAAATAGTCCCAGATGGAGAAGGGGAAACATAAATGTTAAGCAGAGGGGGGAGATGCAACATATTGCAGACATGAGGGAGGAGAGCATGACTGGAGAGAAACTGGGAGACAAGGAGATGGGAGGAGCCCTTCAGCAGGTGGGCGGTCAGTACTAAGGATGGGGCCTCAGCTAAAGGGGACTCCACAGAGAGCCTCTGGAGGCAGGAGTACTATTACAATGGGGGAGGATGGCATGTGGGAGAAGGAAACCATCAGGGGCAGGATAAATGGTTCGGATAAGAGAGGGTTAAAGGGGACACCTATACAGAGGAGGTCTGAGTTAAGTGGGCAAAATAACTGAGGAGGCAGAAAGGGAGGGTGACAAGAGTCTCTAATAAGGCAGGAAGACTCCCATGGAATTGAGATCACACGAATAGGGATAGGGGCTGAGAGGGTATAGTGGAGGTAACCATAAGGATGATGGCGGTGTTAAGGTTCTGTTAGGAGACTCGATGATTAGGGGTATCCAGTGGGAGGGACAGGGGGTGAATGCCATAGCCAGGTGAAGATAGTGAGTATCTCTGGGCTGACAGTGCACAGAGCAAAGTTCATGGTATGGAACTGGTTAGGAATGTGGAGGAAACCGGATTTCCTGTGCATTTGGAACTAATGATCTAGAGGGAAATAGCTTTGAAATCCAAGCAAGGTTCCAAGAACTTGCCAGAGTCTGTTGGGATAATGGATGCAACATTTCTTCGGAGATATTGCCAGTACCAAAGGCCTCAGTGGAGAAAAAAATGAAGATTACATAGGTTAATGACTGGTTCAGGAAGTGGGGTGAAGAGAGTGGGTTGGGGGTGTTAGGGAACTGGAAAGGAGTTTGGGAGGATAAGGGACTGTATGCCAAGGACAGGCTTCATCTTGCCCCATTAGGGAAGGAAATCCTTAAACAGGGGATGGCTGACTACATTCAAGAAAGGTGGGGTTTAAACTTGTGAGGGGGGGAAGGGATAAGGAAGGGGCTGACCAGAAGCCTCCTCCTCCAGATGAGGGGAGCTTTCAAACCCAAGGGGAGGGAAACAGACTGGGGTGGAGGTCTCAGGAGGAGCAGAGGAGGATGGAAGTATAAGGAACCTGGGTGGGGTTCGATAGGGGATCAGGAGGATAAGGGGTGGGGTTGGTGTTAGTAAATGCCAGGAGCTTGGAAACAAGTTGCCAGAGTTCCAGGCCATGCTGTTCGGGTGGATGTGGCGGCGTCACGGAGACGTGGCAAACAATACCATGACTGGGACCCTAACGCATGAGGGTAACACTATGCTTAGGAAGGATAGAAAGGAGGGCTAGGGGTGGAGTGGCTATGTTCATTAGAGATGACATAGAAATTGCTTGGGCAGAAGAGGCAGAGGAAGCGTGAGGCCTTATGGGTCACCTACGATCCCAGCAGGAGATAAAGGTCAAGCTGGGTGTAGTATATAGGCCCCCCGGGATGAGTGATGTCCTAGAGGATGGTTTGCTGGACAACATCATTGCCCAGTGTGGACCAAAAGGGGAAGGAGTGGTGTTGATGGGGGACCTTAATATGCCAGGTACTAACTGGGGAACCATGTCCTCTAAGGTGGCCAAGGAGCAGAGGCTACTGGATGGCTTCCAGGATGTGTTCTTAACACAGCATGTGATGGAGCCCACAAGGGAGGGGCATGTCCTGGACGTGGATCTGGCAGATGGGGATCTGGTAAGGGACCTGGTTGTAGAGGACCCCCTGACTGGGAGTGACCACAATACTGTCTGGTTTCAAATAAGCATGGGGGAGGGGAGATCTAGGACATTGGCAGTGGACTTCAGGGGCAGACTTTGTGGCATGGGAAATATTCTCAAGGATCACTTGAAGGGATTACATCAATGACAAATGTGGAAAGGAGATAGGAGGTCATAAACAGGGACTTCACAGGCAGTCAGGACCCTGCTAAGGTGAAAGTAGGGAGCAAGGTCACATAAACCATGCTGGTGGTCCAGTGAGGTACAGGTAGCGGTCAGAGAAAAGAAGGCGGCCTACAAAAAATATAAAACAAGAGGGGACAGGGATAAGGAAATGTACCATCTTGCATCTAGAAAAGCCACCCGGATGGTGAGGGGAGCAAAGTCCAGTAAAGAGCAGCGGCTGGCACAGGGGATACATGGAGGGGAAAAGGAGTTCTTCCGGTACATTGGAGACAGGAGAAAATCTAAGGGCCATCTCAGCAGATTGAGATCAGAAGGAGGGTGGGTGGAAGAGGCGAGGGACCAGGCAGAGGTATTTAACGAGTACTTTGCCTCTGTGTTCACTAGGGAGGGGGATGGATATCTACAAAGCAAGACACGATGGGGATAGAAGCGGCAGTGAGTGGGATCAGGGGAGCAACAGAAATGGAGCAAGAGGGAGAGAGAGGTACCCTAGGGGTGTCACATCTGGACAAGGATAAAAAGGCCAGTAAGGTGGAGGGAACGGATGATGCTATCTCCGCCAAAGGGGTGTGGTTAGCCCTCAAGGCCCTAAAGAAAGACAAATCTCCTGGGCCAGATGGCATTCAACCGAGAGTACTATGGGAATTGGTGGACATACTGGCTGCACCCCTGGCGGAGCTCTTCAACAGGTCACTTGGGACAGGGAGGGTACCTAGGGACTGGCGAGAGGCACATGTGGTGCCAATCCATAAAGGGAGGTCGAAGGAAGTACCAGGTAACTATAGACCCATCAGTTTGACCTCGGTGGTGGGAAAATTAATGGAGAGTATACTAAAGGAACAATTGGGAGTGTACTTGGAGGAGGTGGGAGGTCTGGATAGTCGGCAACATGGGTTTGTGCCAGGGAGATCATGTCAAACCAATCTTGTGGAGTTCTACGAATGGGTAACATCAGAACTGGACAGGGAAAGCCTGTGGATGTATTATTCTTGGACTTCAGCAAGCTGCTTGACTCTGTCCCCACAATGGTCTGGTGGAGAAACTGATGGGGTTAGAGTAGGCCCTTGATGGTCAGATGGATTGAAACTGCTAGCTGGATGCACCCAGAGAGTAGTGGTCTGTGGGGAGCTCTCGAACCCTAGAGAGGTTGGTAGTGGGGTACCGCAGGGCTCGGTCCTGGGTCTGATCCTGTTTAATGCATACATATCTGACATCAGAGAGGGTATAGGGTGTGAAATGAGTCTCTTCTCTGATGACTCCAAGATGGGAGCAGTAGTTGAGGGAGAAGAGGGGAGGTTGGCCCTGCAAGGGGACCTGGACACCCTGGAAAGCTGGACTCACACATGGAAATTAAATTTCAATATCACCAAGTGCAAGGTGTTGCATCTTGGCAGGGAAACCTAAACACAGGAACACCCGGAGGGAGGGAGGTGCTGGAGGCCTCAATAGGGAAAAAGACCTGGGGTCATGGTGGATGCATGTATGAATAACTCTGAGCAGTGCAGGAGAGTGGCTAGCAAGGCAAACAGGATGTTGGGATGCATCATAAGGGGATCACCTTCTAGGAGCAAGGAAGTGATTTTGCCGCTGTACAATGGACTGGTTAGACCACACCTTGAGTGCTTGTGTCAGTACTGGAGACCACATGAAGAGGGACATACAGCTCCTGGAGAGAGACAGAGGAGGGCAACTAAGATGATACGAGGGCTGGGATTTGACGATGAGGACAGACTTGAGGAGCTCTGCCTGTTTTCATTGGAGGAGAGGAGAGACAGGGGACATGATTGAGGTCTTCAAGTACCTCAAGGAATAAATAGAGTAAACATGGAGGGATCTTAGACTAAAGCAGGGAGGTATTACCAGAGGGCATGGTTTGAAGTTGGAAGGAGGAAGGGTGAGGGGGGAAAAGAGGAGGAGGTTTTCACTGAGAGGGTGGTGGACCCTTGGAATGCACTGCCTGGTGAGCTGGTTCAGAGATCCACAGTGGAGGGCTTCAAGAGAGGGTGGGACAGTCACAGAAAGTGGATGTATCAGATGATGGCCTGTCCCAGGGGGGTGGGGATGGATGATAGGGGTTTCTGGAACACAAGGGAGGGGAGGGCCTCGGCACCCAACTAGGGATCTGAGGTTCGAGCAGACTCGATAGACCGTAAGGCCTAATCTGCTGGCAAATAGTATGTTAGTATGTATAGCCTTGAGGAAAGGAGGGAGAGGGGAGACATGGTAGAAACTTTCAAATACCTTAAGGGAATCAACAAAGTCCAAGAGGGTAGCATCCTTCAAAAAAAGAGAAATGCAAGAACAAGGGGGCACAATTTGAAGATAGAGGGGGGACAGCTCAGAGGTAATGTGAGGAAGTATTTCTTCACAGAGAGGGTTGTAGATGCATGAAACAGCCTTTCTGAGGTGATCATAGAGTCAAAAACTGGGGGAATTCAAGAATGCATGAGACAGACATAAGGCAATTCTAGTGAGGGGTAGGAGGAAGTAGATTGTTGGTTAACTAGGATCTGCAGCTTATCCATTAGGTAGGAAACTGGGCAGACTAGGTGGGCCAAGCGGTCCTTATCTGCCATCAAATTCTATGTTTCTATGTTTCTAACTTCCTGAAAAGGAATCTAGAAGGCTGGATATTATGGGTAAAAAAATTGTACACCACAGCCTTTCTGCTGCTTCGCTTCTTTACCCACATGGCCTATGCAGCTCAATATCAGAAGGCTGTCTGGAACTCTGTTCTGGCTATCAGCCAATAGGCCCCAGACAAGGTGGCTCAAGACTTGGCAGAAACTGTAAAGACTGCCTTAGAAGCCACAAAATACCAGTTTAACATGGCAGTGGACACTAATGACACTGCCTCCAGAGCCATAGCCCAGGCCATTTCTCTTAGGTGCTATGCCTGGCTAAAAACAACTAATCTCTCTCAGGACACTCAGGCTAAAGCTATGGATTTCTCTTGTGAGAATATTTCTCTGTTCAGAGATAAAACAGAAGCTTAAGTGAAAAAGGTGAAAGAGTGCAAAACCGCCTACCAAAGCACTGCTGCCAAAGAAAAAGCCTGTACTTCCCAAAGATTCCAGGGTAGGGGGAGTAGAGGCAGAGGATAGTTCCCCATGGCTTTCTACCCTATGCCAATGCCCATGCCCCTGGACTACTCTCAGATGAGTTTTTTTTTTTTTACAGGGGAAGAGGAAGGAGGGCACAGAGACGAGCTGATCCCTCTTCTCCCTCAAAAACTTAGTCTAAATAAATCTCCTGACCACAGAAGTCAGGTTATCTCCCCTACCTCAGTAGGAGGAAGGCTGACCCACTACCTCCACCACTGGCACCTCGTTACCACAGACAAGTGGGTGCTGGAGGTGGTAGGTCAAGGACTTTCTCTGCAGTTCAAAAGGTTTCCAACTCTGCAGAGTCATACATCATTAAAATCTCTAACTCCAACAGAAAAATTATTGCTGGAGCTAGAGATGAAGTCACTCCTGTCTGCAAGAGCAGTGGAGAGAGTCCTTTGCCATCAATGGGGCAAAGGTCTCTACTCCAGGTATTTCCTCCCTTAAGAGAAAAATGGGGATTGGTGACCCATTTTAGATCTCGGATACCTAAACAAACATCTGCTCAATCCCAAATTCAAGATGGTCATCCTGGCTGTGGTGATTCCATCTTTGCAAAAAGGAGACTGGCTAGCCTCCTTAGACCTCAAGGACACCTATTTTCACATTCCAGTCAGGCGGTCCCACAGAAAATTCCTCAGATTCAAACTGTCTTCAGGCCATTATCAGTTTGCACAATTTTCTTCAGCATTTCTTCAGCTCCCAGAGTCTTCTCAAAGTGCCTGGCAATAGTAGCAGCTCACCTCAGGAGACATCAGGCATCTATTTTTCCTTACCTGGATGACTGGCAAGTAGTGGACAAGTGCCCACAGAAGGTCAGAGACTTCCTCAGCCTAACACAGTGCACTCTGGAGTCCTTGTGCTTTCTCATCAATCCTCAAAAGTCCCACTTTGAACCAGTTCAGTTACTGGAACTCATTGGGGCAGAACTGGACATACAGAAGGGAAAAGCCCTGCTCCCTCTCGACAGGGCCTGCAACCTTCAAAGCTTAGCAAATTTCTTTGTCCTGGGCCAGCCCAGACCAGCCAGACATTTCCTCAGGCTTCTGGGCCACATGGCCTCCACTACAGCTGTAGTCCCAGGCACCAGATTTCAGATGAGATGCATCCAAAATCACCTAAGGGCTCACTGGTCCCAGAAAAAAAGACTTTGTCAAAGCTCATACCAGTCACAAGGACACTGCTCCAAGCCCCAGGCTGTTGGAAGGACATAGAAAACCTCAGTGGGGGAGTTCCCTTCCATCAAAGGGAGCCATCCAGAGTGCTCACTATGGATGCTTCTCTTCCAGGATGAGGAGCAAACCTGACAGACCAGCCCATAAATGGAACGTGGTCCCCCAAGAAATTCAGTTGCCACATAAACTTTCTCGAACTCAGAGCTGTTTATCTGGCTATCAAAGCCTTTGCTCCCCAGCTAAAAGGTCAGTCTGTCCAAATAAAAACAGATAACACCACAGCTATGATTTATATCAACAAACAAGGGGGTACAAGGTCCACAAAGCTTTGTACAAAGGTAATGAAGATTTGGTCTCTGGCCTACTCCTTGGACATACAGCTTTCTGCCATTCACTTGCCAGGCAAGGACAATGTCCTGGCAGACACTCTAAGTCACATCAGTCAGGTTCACCATACGTGGGCCCTGAACAGAAAAGTACTGGTCACAGCCTTCAGGAGATGGGGCACTCCAGAGGTAGATCTCTTTGCCTCCTGCCTCAATCGTCAGCTTCCTCTGTACTGCTGCAAGCCTCCGGCTCTGGGCACAGTACCTGTGGATGCCCTGAATCTGGACTGGGAAGGGAAGTTCCTATACACCTTCCCTCCATTTCCCTTAATTCTCAGAGTCCTTCTGAAACTCAGAAGCCAGCCAGCCACCATGATTCTAGTGGCTCCAGACTGGGCAAGACAGCCCTGGTACTCTCTGCTGCTTGCCCTGTCAGTCAAGCCACCATTTGATTGCCCCCAAGCCACAGTCTCCTGGCTTCCTCAGATGGGGATAATGTATCCAACATAGAGTCTCTTTGCCTCAGAGCCCGGTACTTAAAGAGCTAGAGTACCCAGATTCTTAGTACTCAGAACAGGTCCTGAGAATCCTTCGCCTGGCTTAGAAACCTAGTGCTAATAAGTCTTATGCTTCCAAATGGAAAAGACTTTCCTTGTGGTGCAGTGACAGACATATCCACCCACTGAAAGCTGGCCTGTGTTCAGTCCTGGACTATCTGGTGTACTTACAAACCGCAGGCCTAAGAGCCTCATCTCTGAAGGTTCACCTAGCAGTCATTTCGGCCTGCATTTCTGCTGGCAAAGAGATATCTATAATTTCTCATTTCATTTTTAAGAAATTTTTCTAAGGTCTGTTGCACCTTAAACCCCTACATAGGGAACCTGTCTCTCCTTGGGACTTGTACCTCTGTGTAGCCAAACTCATGGAGCCTCCTTTTGAGCCTATGGATACAGCAGAGTTAAAATAAGTCACCTGGAAAACTGTCTTCTTTTTTTTTTGTAGAGTCTATTTATGCACCGGAGGATCGGGGCATCTCTACTCTCTGCCTGAAACCACCTTCCTTTGGGGACTACAGTTGCTGAGCACCCTCTCCCCAAACCCATGAAACTTTCCAGCCCCCAGGATCACCCCCAAGGGGAGAGCCCGCCTCAGCTACCTGGTGGCCTTTCTGTCATTAGAGGGTCAGTCCCTGGGTCAGGTCGAGGAGTTTGGGAGAGCCCAGTGGAAGGATGGTCCAGCCTCAAGCCATGGGCTGCAGCCCCTGGAGCCTCCATCACCTCCCCATCTTCTCCTGGGTTTTCTGTGTGTGTTTCCCCTGTAATATCAATGTGCAATGATGTCCACGTATTAACGTGCTAACATCCGCCACCACTCCACCCCTCATTGTGACACCGCTTTCTGCAGGGCTCCCTATCTCCACTGGGGTCACTGCATAGTGATGCAGCCCTACTACCCACCCCAGGTTGGGGGAAAAGCAGTCCTCCAGATGCTCAATCCCCTCCCTCCCCTGCCGACCCCCGGTGGCCCAAGTCCACTCCTAAACCCTGGTCACTTTCATGGCGCTAGGTGTGTCATCCAGCACCTCAACCCTCAGCACAACTGGGCCAGCAAAACTGTCTTCTTAGTAGCAGTCACCTCAGCCAGAAGGATTTCAGAGCTGCAGGCACTCTGCACTGAACCTAACTACATTATCTCCCACAAAGATAAGTAGCTCTCAGAACAAATAGGAAATTCCTTCCCAAGGTAGTGTAAGAATTCCATCTAAACCAGTCCATAACACTCTCTGCCTTCTTCACAGACAAATCCACTCCAGTTGAGTGGAAGCTACACAGTTTGGATATCAAAAGGGCACTGACCTACTACCTGGAGCACACTAAGCAGCTCAGGACCTCCCATACCCAGCTCTTCCTCACCTATGGCGAGGTAGACAAGGGCAGGCCAGCCTCTAAGAGGACTATCTCTTTTGTTGGATAGTCTCTTGCATTCAGTTCTGTTACACTAAGGCTGGCAAGCAGCCACCTTAAGGCCTCAGGGCCCACTCCACTAGAGGCACTGCAGCTTCAGTGGCAGCCTCAAGGGACATACCCTTGCTGGATATCTGCAAAGCAGCTACCTGGAAGACTGTACACACCTTCACAAAGCATTACTGTTTGGATATGCAGTCCAGGTCAGATGCCAAATTTGGCACAGCAGTCCTGTAGAACCTGTTTCCAAAGTAGGTATTGTATCCTCCCCCCAACTGTACGGCTTTGTAATCTGCATTAGTCAAGCATACTGAAGGATTCCTGGGGTGAGAAGAAAAAAATACTAAAGAAATATTGTTTCTTCCAAGGTATCCTTCAGTATGCTTGACCTCCCACCCATCCTCCCCTACATAACCTGACTGAGAGTAGTTCTGCAGTCCATACCTTGATCCAAAGTTTAACAGTTCACATTTATAAACTGCAGAGTTTTCACAGTTATAAATGTTCTATAAATTTTATGTTTTGGGTTTTTTTCACATAATTTTATAGTTTTTTGCATAGGATAGAATGCTGGGGCCTTTTTGCCCCTTTTAGCTTCGAAATAAATCTAACTGACCTCCTCCTCCTCAAGCTATGGCAGGCACTTTCTCTCCTGCTCTCTGATTGGCTGATGCCACACATCATTAGCATTGACTCCACCTCCAGGGTAGCTGAACCCAGCTGGCATACTGCATTGGTCAAGCATACTGAAGGATCCTTGGAAGAAATAATATTACTATGGTAAGTAATTTTTTTCTGATGGCATCAGACTTATCTCCACAGCAACAGACTTTAATGTCATAAACAGATCTGTGATATGAGGTGTAGGCAAGCAGCCAGAACAAATGGGACAGCAATCCTGTTTACATGCAAATGTTCTTAGTAATAAAGAAGTAAAGGTAAGTATTACAGGAAAAAAAATATTAAATTTAAGCTAAACTGTGTCTAAATATTAGTTTTTCAAAGTTGTCACAATGGTGTCAGGGTCTCTTTAAAAAGCAGCCAATGGCATTTCTCTTTACCTAGAATTCAGTTTCATTACATAGAAACATAGAAACATAGAAGTTGACGGCAGATAAGGACCGCAAGGCCCATCCAGTCTGCCCATTTCTTTTTCTACCTTATAAATGTGCCATCGGCCTTTGCGATGTCAGTGACCTATCTATTCATAGTCATTTGTATTGCTCCCTTATGCCTATCCCATGCCTGTTTGAAGCCCTGCACTGTATTCATAGCCACTACTTCTTGTGGTAAGCTCATTCCATGCATCTACCACCCTTTCTGTGAAAAGAATTTCCTCACATTCCCTTAATCGGCCTCCCTCTAATCTCATGCTGTGTCCTCTTGTCCTGCTATTTTTCTTATATTTAAACATGTTAGACTCTTTCACCTTGTTTATGCCCTTAAGGTGTTTAAATGTCTCGATCATATCACCTCTCTCCCTCCTTTGCTCAAGGGTATACATATTGAGCTCCGTTAATCTGTCCTCATATGTCTTCTGATGCAGTCCCTGCACCATTTTGGTTGCCCTTCTCTGGACTGCCTCAATTTGGTTAATGTCCTTGTGAAGGTGTGGCCTCCAATACCGCAGTACCCAGATGGGGCCTAACCAATGTCTTGTACAGAGGGATTATTACCTCCCTCTTACGACTTGTGATACCCCTACTAATACACCTAACACCCCCAGCCTTACCTACTGCTTTAGAGGTCTGCTTGATGATTTCAGGTCATCAGTGATGATGATGCCCAAGTCTCTTTCTTCCTTTGTGACTGCTAGCAACTCCTCCCAGCCTATAAGTGGCTTCAGGGTTTCTCTTCCCTATGTGCATGATTTTGCACTTCTTTGCATTAAATCCCAGTTGCCACTCTTCTGACCATTCTGCTAGTTTATCCAGATCTCTTCTCATTCTGCCCACCCCATCTGGATCATCTACTCTGTTGCAGATCTTGGTGTCATCTGCAAACAGACAAGCCTTACCCTCTAGTCCATCTGCTAGGTCACTAATGAAGATGTTGAATAGGACTGGCCCCAGGACTGATCCCTGAGGTACCCCACTTGTGACTTGCATCTCTTCTGACTGTATACCATTTACCACCACTCTCTGTTTTCTGCCAGTCAACCAGTTTGCCACCCAGTTGACCAACTTGACCCACCCCGAGCCTACCTAGCTTATTTATCAATCTTCTATGTGGAACAGTGTCAAAAGCTTGCTGAAGTCAAGGTAGCACATCAACTGCTCCCTTGGTCCACCACTCTGGTTACCCAGTCAAAGAAATCTATGAGATTAGTTTGACAGGACCTTCCTTTGTAAACCCATGCTGTCTTGGATCCTGTGCCCCTATGGATTCCAGGTGTTGCACTATCCTTTCCTTAAGGGTGCTTCCATAATCTTGCCCACTACTGGGGTAAGACTGACCGGTCTGTAGTTCCCGCCTCCTCCTGCTACCACTCTTGTGGAGTGGGATCATGAGCCCTTCTCCAGTCTTCTGGGACCTCTCCTGTGCTCAGAGACTCACTAAACAATTCTGCTAATGGCTCTGCTAGTTCCTCCTTTAGCTCCTTAAGTACCCTGGGATGTATGCCATCAGGTCCCATTGCCTTATCCACCCTGGAGCTTAGCAAGCTCTTGTAGGACCCTTTCTTTTGTAAAGGGAGTAGTGCTCACCTCCTCCCCTGTGTCCATGATGCTGAGCTGTGGGCCCTGCCCTACCTTCTCTTCAGTGAATACTGAGCAAAAGTATCTATTTAGGATAGATGCCTTTACAGGGTCCTCCTCCTCACATGCTCCTTTTCTCCATTAAGCTTAGTAATACCCCTCTGGACTTTCTCCTTCACTAATGTATCTATAGAAAGTCTTGTCACCTTCTTTACTGTTTGTGCTAGTGTTTCCTCAGTTTGGGACTTTGCCTGCCTTACTGCCTTACCTGCTTCCCTTAGGGCAGTTTGGTATGCCCCCCTATCTTCATCCCGCTGTGTTCCCTTATATTTTCTGAAGGCCAGCCTTTTGGCTCTGACCTTTTCTGCTACTGTATTTGAGAACCAAAGTGGTTTCCTTCTTTTTTTGCACTTCCTTTTCTGTCTAACACAATGGGATGTACAATGTACAATTACTTTGATGAAAGGGGCAATTTTAAGTGACTATGGACTACCCAATTAAAACTTATGTATGCTATTGTCAGTGGCACCTTTAGGGCATGGGGTGTCACCTGTTTGTGCGTTGCCTCCAGTTTAATCAATCCAATTAGTGATCTTAAGAAAAAAATGGTTGTTTTTACAGATTGGCAACACTGAGTAAAATAGATCATGCAAAAAAAGTGAATAAATAAAAAAAACAAGTGACAACACCCAAGAATAAATTTTCATGAGTGAAAACCATAAAACCTTTTGTCCATCAAGTGCAGTGCTACACGCAGTTCATCAAGCACTCTTGTGCGTTCACAGCTTTTAAAAATGTGCTGAACAGAATCCTGAAACAAGAAAGTGCTTAAAGCAGTAGTGCATGATAGCAGTGAGAACTGTGACCTATGTTTTTTTATTCTGTTTTTGATTGCCCCTAACTGAATATCCTGACTTGTATGATACCCTTTTTTCTCCCATTTTGAATCTGCTTTAGTACTTTTCACATTTGAAATAATGAAAATAGCACTCCTTTTAATATGGCGGGACCAGGTTTTCATTAGTATTCTCAGCTGTTTCTGAACACCTACTGTCCCATAAGATCAATGAGCACTGCCTGCTGCATGCTAGTTCATTTTAGTCACAAGAAAAGTGATGTTAACAATGGGTGTTCAAAATAAAAAACGCAGTACTAATGAAAACCTGGTCCAAGCCATGTTAAAAGGAGTGCTCCTTTTATTATTTCAAATGTGAAAAAAGTACTGAAGCAGACTCAGAATGGAGAAAGAAGGGTATCATACAAGTCAGGAGATAAGGGGCAATCAAAAGTAGAATAAAAACATATAGAACAGTGCCGGCCCATTGGTGCAGCAGTAGCACTACTGCTTGTGACACTGGTGACCCAGGTTTGGAAGTGAGCCTGTGTCGTTGGAGCCTGGCCAGGGGGAGGAGATTAGAGTGGCCCAGAGGATGCTCACCTCCTCCAGGGGAGGGAAGGTCGCTGCCTCTGCTGCAATACTGCCACCTAGGTGACCATGGGTGGCAATACAGCTGAGGCAAACAAGTTAGGGTCTGGGTGATGGCGTGCTCACACACCCATATGCCGCTGTGCATGCTTGGGCCCTTGCATGGCATCACCCGGGGGGGGCATAACTAGCAACAAGGAAAAACGGCCACAGTGTTCATAGTTGACTGGATCCTGGTACTTCTGGGACTTGAGCAGTGGTTGGCATGCTACATGTCGCCTGATGAACCTGTGAGTATCAGAGGGGCTTGGCCACCCCACCGCCCCCATTGTAGGGGTAAACTGCAGTTCCGTGGATGGGACAAAGTATGCAAGGCACCACATGGAATCAGGCAGGTGCCTTGGGATCCTTGAGAGCATCGACACCAGAGTCAGAGGGGGCGTAGATAATATCTGTAAAAAAAAAAAAAAAAAGTATAGATCGACATTTTCATCATTATCATGCACTACTCCTTTAAGCATTAAGGAAGAAAATATTTCAGGCTATAATGTGGGACGATCTCCTTCCCTCAGACAGGGTTTATTCAGGTATAGCTTGGGCTCCCAGCCTGTCTTCCGGAGCTTAGAGAAAGTCATAATAAACAAAAACTCGCAGAGACACAAAAACAAATTTAACTAGATCAATAGAAAAGTGTATGTTTTTTAGGGTACACCATTTCTACACAGATTTTATGGCAAACACAGAGGCTGTAGTTATGGGCTGCACTCTTTTTACTTCATACACAGCAGCAAAGAATAATGTACATCATAACTGATGGCCAAGGGCCCCAACATGTTTGCCTAAACCCTTCATAGTCCATTACAGTTTCCATCATGCTCAGTCGATGTAAAAAATGGAAAGCGTGCCAACCATCTCCTTTTTTCTTTGCTGCTCACACAGCAGCAGCAGCTCGTGGTTTAGGCATGCTCAGTAGTTTGAAGCATGGTTGCAGTTTTGGCTTTTGTTTTAAAAAGAAAACGATTATGACACACATAGATCTTGTCCTCCAGGCTTCCACTGACAGTCCCTCTATCACAGCTGACAGAATTACGGTGCTTACTGATATCACTGTCAATAAGTGCTGGCTGGATTGGCAGGTGACTGAGGCCACAGAGATGAGTTCAAAGAAAGTTTCAACCCGACAGCTGACGACGGCCATAATGGTGAGAGAAAATGGAGCTGTTTCTATGGATTAGGTGAGAGATACCCCTTTTCAGGATGGGGGGAGGATCTTGACAGTGATTCTCCACCAGTTTATTTTCATCTGAAAATGAATTTGCAGAGGCAAAACCTAGGTGCAATGGCAGCGCAGTTACCCTCAGTGGGTCGCACCAGAAGCAGGGGGCAACTGGTGATGGATGCAACTCCTCTGAAAAAAGAAGTAAAAATCTCCTTAGGAGAAAGGGGAAGCAGGGAAACTCACCTTTCAAAGCCCCAGATAGGAACTGGGGATGACTTCTCCACAGGCAGGAGGTCTAGGGATCAGCCCCACAAGGGACACAAGCGCAGGAGAGTGAAGAGTGGAGGTGTTTTCTCCCAGAGGCTTAGAGTGACCTTTCAGAACAAGAGTTTCCAGGATGCTGATTATTCTAACCCCAAATCCAACAGGAAAAATAATTCTGGCAAATGACAGTTGGAGGGGGAAGCTTATACCCCCAGGCTCCCCTAAGGAAAAGAAAGCCCTTATGAAGACATAGCATCTGGTTGACCCCTCCACATGGATATTTTGTCCTCCGGCCTGGAGTTGGACCCCTCATGGGGGGGGCAGACATGGGATCAGAGTCGGACAAATCCCCATACCATATATGGCTTATGGAGGTAGCCTGCCTCCTACAACACCACAGTGAGGACACCGAAAATGAGTCAATCCGGGGCCACAAGAAAAAAACTTTTGACCCAGATGCCCTAAGTAATTCCACCATTGAATGGTGTCTGATTGTTTGGTATCCAGATTCAGAAAGGCTCAGGACAAAAAGGCTAGATGAAAGCTGCAGAGGAACTGTCTGAGACTGCCTCCTCCTTATAAGAAGGCCGCTGTGCCTGATTTTGATAAACAGTTCTCTGTTTATCTAGGGAAGGCAGGCAAGGACCCAAAGAAGGGCCTGGACAAGAGTCTGCAGATGGTCCAGGACAAGCTCCTGGACCTGGTAGGTCTACTGGCTCTTTTGAATGATGTAGTCCCAGGTGCTGGAGGACAGCAAGCCCCTTCACATGGCATACCTCCAGGATTTCATCTAGAGGGTGATCCGTTTCCTGGGTAATGCCACCGTGGCATTGTCTATGGAGAGGCACAAGTCCACCCTCTTGCACATCTATTCAGATTGTATGGAACTGCCTATAAGGACAGAGGCAGTGAAGCAGATGGGTGTCTCTTTGGGGACCCTCTACTTAAGGAACTCCACAAGATGAGTAAAAGCTATGCCTCAATCAGAAAGATGCAGACCTTATTAAAGAACAATAGGCTACTTTTTGCAAGGGCCAGAAGGGGAAGGCGTTACCCTTTTGGCCAGGTAGGACAAAATTCAGGCTATCATCAGACCCCAGGATATGGATATCAGGCTATCACATATGGATATGAGTCCTTCCAACCCAGATCAAGGGGTGTCCCTGACAGAGGTCACACCAGGGGAAGCAGGGGGCACAGCACACTGCTCCCACCTACAACAGCAATATCACACTGGCTCCCCATGACATACATGGTCCTAGGACCTCTGCAGCTTAGGGGGGCAGACTAGTCCTCTTTCAGGGCAAAAGAGACATGATCGCCTAGGACCCCTGGATATGTGCAATAGTGTGAGGTTTCCACCTCAAATTCATGGAACAGCCTCCCCACCCCCACCCCCAGTTTTCACAAGAGGAAAAAGCTTTTGTGGAACAGGAGTTATCCTCCTATTGCACCACAGGGGTGATGTCCAGAGTTCGAAACTCAGACCTCTGGATAAACTGTATATTTCTCATCCTATAGAAGGACAAAGGATTCAGACTGGTCATCAGCCTCAGGGATCCAAATGCTTACATAGCTTACAGACACTTCAGTATGGAGGCCAGACACCTCCTCAGGTATACCCTGTTGATAGAGGACTGGATGGTCAGACTGGATCTGACTGATGCCTATTTAGCGGTACCCATCATCCTATATATAGGGGCTGGCTGAGGTTTTCTCTGGCACATACAGCAATGGCAGTTCAACAGCCTTCCATTCAGATTAATGTCAGCTCCCTGGTGTTTCACCAAACTCCTCTGACCTGCCATAGCGTGACTCTGGGCAAAAGGTGTCTGATTGTCTACGTGGATGATTGGTGATTATGGCTCAGGATTGAGTTCAGATCCAAACTTACTTAACCATACTCATCTCACTTCTGGAGGGCCTGGGGTTTGTGAGAAACACCAAAAAATTGGTTCTTGCTCCTTACCAGATTCTCCCTCCTTAGTATCAAGGTCAATTCAGGGACAGCCTCTCTCCAGCTTCCATCCATAAAGTCAAAGACATGAAGAGGGAAATCATGAAACTGCTAAAAAAGATTATGCAATGGGGTCTAAGAATCTGACACTGATTGGCTGACTGGCACCATTCGGGCATTGTAAATCCTAGCATTACCAATGCAAATATGTCAGTCAGTCACATCTGCAACCATCCCCTTTCTAAAGTCCATCTGATCCCTCAAACATCAAAGGTGAAAATCCACCATATTGAATGCCTACTAAGCCACTGGTAATCCATGGAACGAACGCATGAATTTCAAAATGGGAAGCAGTTCTGATTTAATTGAAACACTCCTACTTCACTTTCAATTCACTCCCTGTGATCACTTTCAGCCGTCTCACCTGTAAATTCTTTTTACTATTGACTCCTTTGCTCTTTTGACCACAGCAGCCAAACTCACCCTGGAAGCAGACCATGAGCTATAGCAGCCTGTCAGTGCAATGAAAAGTACCCATCACAGTTCGCAGGTAATCGTACACATGCTTAAAGGTACACCCCCCACCCCCATTTCAGTTCACAACCTCCAGAAGTAAACTAAAGAGCACCCAACTGCACTTTAGTATGAGTTCCACTATACTGTATGTGAATAAAAAAAAATGTCATCTCCTGATTCAGCGCCTGCTGTTGTACTGCAGAACGTGGCTGACACGCATGCTCTTGGTCTCCCAACCACTCATCACTGCTGGCATACAGTTCTACTCTGTGAAATATGAAAAAAATAACCCCCCGCCAAAAAATATACAACACTAATATCTAACATTGTGTTCCAATAACCATATTACTGTCTCAGTTGGTGGATGGTGTCCCTTCAGTATTCTACCTAGCAACAGAGAACTATTTTTTGTGGTGCAAGAATAAATTCAATAAAACTTATTTAAAACTGGCAGAAAACTGTATTTTTCTTTAATGTTTTCCTAAAAAAGTAAAGGGGGACATTGTATAATTGCAATCATTCACTCCAGGGTGTGGGCGATGCTAGGATTTATCCACTTCTGCTGTGGTTTGGTCACTTGACCTGCAGCCTTGTGACAGAACCACACAAAGCGTCGGTAAATCCCAGCATCACCGATGCCCTGTCGTGGATTATAATTTAAGTCTGCACTTCTTCAGGATTTAGCCAGGAGTCATTGGTCTCCTGGCAGCCTCTGTTCAGGTCATGTTTCCAGCCCCCCATTACCCGGCCCTACAGGAGTGCAAGATAAATTCTCTTCAAGTTTCAGGATCGTTAGACAACACTGTGTCCCTTTCAACCATTGTCAGGATGGAACTCATTTGGTGGCTGAGTCAGAAGGATTCCTTGAATTACAAAGCCACCTTTGCCACCCAGCGGGAGGTGATGGTGGACTCACATACCAGCCTGACAGGCTGAGGAGTCTGGTGTGAAGGCATCTTTGTGGGGGGCAAATGGTCACCAGAGGGAACTTCATTGCACATCAATGTGCTAGAATTACTTAATCGACCAGGAGTGGCCATGCTTCTCTATATGGACAATGTAGCAGCAGTAGTCCAGCACATCAGTCATCTCAGCGGGACCAAGTTCCACTTGCTGCCAGAGGCAGCCAGGATTTTCTAGGACTTCTGTCTGTGGTAGCACATCAGGAACCAGGCTAGTCACATCCCATGATTAGCCAACAAAGTGGCAGATTGGAGCTTGAGGTACACTAAGGACTTGAGCGACTTTCACCTCCACCCGGACACCTTCTTTAAAATATCTCACAAGAGGGGCCCATTCTTCATAGACCTCTACACTGACGCTGAATCAGCATCTGAAGTGGTTCTTCAGTTGGTGTCCAGATCCAGAAGCCCTAGTCTTGGATGCATTTACACAGAACTGGGAGGGGGAGAGGGGCTATGCCTTTCACCCCTTTTCAATAATCTGCAGGACATTGACACAAATCAGGAAGCAGAGAGTGAAGATGATTCTGATTACTGCAGTGTTGCAAGTCCAACCATGGTACCCAGTCCTACTGGAGCTTTTGGTGGAAATTCCACTCCAGATTTCCACTGACTCAGCCCCTCTGCTGGATACAACAGGTGTCCCCACCCCCTAATCCTCTAGGGATCCTGAGTCTAGCAGCTTGGGCAGTTTCAGGGGTTCCTGGGCAGCCTCAAGACTTTTGGAAGAGGCTGTCAGCCTTCTCCATCAGACATGGGCTGGAGGCACCAGGAAGATCTACAAGTCGGTCAGGGCGGGTTGGTCTAGCTGGTATCTTTCTTGACACTAGGATCCCATTTTTGCCCCGTAAGAGAGATTGTTGAGTTTTTCCTCAGTGTTTTCAGCAGAGGTAGTCTTACAGGTACCTGAATGTGCTTAGATCAGCGGTCTCAGACGGCTATGACCTGGCTGGAGGCAGATTCATGGGTCAGGATCCCCTGGTGTTCCATTCCTTGAAAGCCAATAAGTGGGCAAGACCACCTCACCCCAGGTGCAGATTTCCATGGGATGTAAGCAGGGTTTTAAGACTCTTTCAGGCCTGGTTCCACAATGTGGACTTGAGCATGAAACAGTTGCCATGTAAACTCGCCACTCTTTTATGTTTGGTGTCGATAAAAAGGGTCTCTGATGTGACAGCCTCAGATGTGTCCAGAATGTCTCACACCTTGAAAGGGTTTCATTTTGACATAGTCAGGCATACAAAGACTTCCATTCCAGGAGTCTGTTATGCCAGGTTTGAACTAGAGCCAAATATCTGTGTAGTCCATTGTATCCAGACTTATCTGGAAAGGATGGTGGACTGGCGTTCACAGGATCAGAACCAACTTCTGATCAAGCTAGCAAAACCACATAAACCAGTGTCGGCAGCTACCGTAGCTTGGTGGCTTTGCTAGGCAATGGCAGAAGTGGGCACTGACCTTGCCCAGTTCAGGGCATATTCTGCCAGAGGGGCAATGGCTGGCCAAGCCCTCACATGCAGTATTCACCTGGAGGATATCTTGAAGATGGTGGACTGGTCAAAGGATGCATTCTTGAAAACCTTCTGTCTTAGACATGTGGGTCTGAATGTAGCTAATGTAGTTCTTCAAGGGGCTTTGAACTAGGGCCATAATTGGAACCCCTGTGTTTGCCATAAAATGGTAATTTTCCTAGAGAAACATTGACAGAAAATTATGATTTTAAAAACAATATGGAAGCATTGATTATGGTTCCACCTCACCTTCCTTGTGATTCTTCTACCAACAGGACCAGCACAGAGGGCAAATCGAATCGGCCAAAGGCTGACCCTCAGGCAATGACAATGTTTCCTGTTACAATGAGCTTCTGGCTTCAGTTTCAGTTTGTTCCTGTTTCCTGCTGAAGAGGAGATGTGGTTCAAGCACTTAAGAGGACATGGTTGTCGTGCTTTCCATTTTTGTGGTCAACTGAGTATGACGGGAACCGCACTCAACTATGGAGGTTGTAGGCAAACATGTTAGGACCTTTAGCCATCAATTATTCTTTACTGCTGTGTGAGTGCAAAGTAAAAAGAGTGCAGCCCATAATCTATGCCTCCATGTTGTTTGTAAATCATAATTTTCTAGCAAGGTTTCTCTAAGAAAATTACCATTGTCCCAGGTGCTCTAAAACACTCCTGTCTTATCTGTCCTGTTGTACTCTACTGTTTCTCTGCATGTGCACCATTCTACCTTAGGCATGCTACTATTTGCCATTGCAAAATCTCCACACAAACCTGTGCTTATCATTCCCACTGGTGGTAACTTTTCGTCTCCTTTTCAATACACCTTTGCAGCTTCTCTTGTCCAAATCCCCACCGGTTCCTGGCTTCTGGATAGCTGATCCAGACAATAGCCATAGCACTTCTTTGTTCCAAGGGATGGTCTCCTCTGGGAGATGACTAGAAGCGGGCGAAGAAAACACTGTACAAACACGGGTCCACAGAATAAAATTCCTTAAAAGCAGTTATAGGTTAAGAGTGAGGCAATGATGGCATACCCTCTGTAAATACAGTCTAGCCCAATTTAGCAGAGCAGGTTCTCCTCACCACACTACAGCCACGGCAGCCATCATTTCCCTAATCCGCCATTTTTTTCAGTTTTTTTTTTTTTATCTGAAGTAAGATATGTAGAGCCTATTAGGATAATTCACAAGTTTGCCCTCATACATGTGTAAGTGGAGTAATCTTTCAGGTAATGTTGTAATAGTCAGTTCCAAAGCAGTAAAACTCACTTGTTCTAAAGAAACTCTCCAGTAAATGAAATGAACTTGTATTCAGTTTTTCTGCCAAATACTTCTAAAATTTTGGTTTAACCATCGTACAAAAAATGTAAACGAAAGAAACGAAAGAAGTCTAGATGAAATCTGACTAAAATACCTTTATACATTCAGAATCTAGCCAGAGAGAATGCACATTTTAAATTAGAAAATAGGGTGAACATTTCCTGCATTCTGATTGGCTTGGGGCCTTGCCAAGGTGGGAATTTATGAGACAACAATGCTCACCTAAAAACAAGACCAACTGCCAGCTGCCTGTTAACCTGACCAAATGTATGTGCCAGGCCAGCATTAGAATTTTAAAAATCTGACCAGTTGCCATTTTTTTTCAACGTTATGACAAGCTACCCATCTGGCAGCTGCCTCCTGGCTCTGTGTCATCGAGCTACTCACATAAGATGGCTGGCTGCCCCTGCCCCCACCCAGTCTGTGTCATTTAAAAAAAGCAACGATCCTAACTTTTTTAGGTAAATGTAGAAAGTGAAATAGTGGTTGTACCTAGATAGTGGCTAACTGCACCCGCAGTAGTCTCAAGGCTGCCAGCTGATCGCTGGCCCCACTTGTGATCTACCACCCGCTATCCACTCCCACACACACTGGTCCCAGCCACTATAAAATGTGTCAAGGACAGGCAGTTTGTTAAACAACAAAAAGAAACACAAAGATTACATTCCAATTTACCCTGATTTTAGACCATGATCGCTCAATGGCTACCAACTGCACTCTGTCTGCTATGTCCAATCATGATCAGTATGCTGCTTGCTAGTGCCAATCAACCATAATACTACTCTGGGAAAATGACAGGCAAGTGGGAATTTAAAATGTGAATACCATCAGCTGCTCTGCTGTCTCACTTCTAAACATCATAACCACCAAGCTGATGGGGAGGGGGGCAACCAGAGGAAATACTCATTGCACTGCTAAGAGGATGAGGGAGTGACAATCACCACAGTAAGAGGGAAACGTTATGGAATCAATCACTAATGCCCTCTACTGGCAATTGTGCCAATTAAGGGGCTACTTTATAATAAACATAATTTTATATTAAATTGCATTTATTTTATAGTTGTTTTTTTTTATTCATTTAAACATTTTAATTAAAAAAATTTGATAAGCAACCCATTTTCTAAGTGCAATAATACCCTTCAGGATGGGTGGTATGGACAATACCGGACCTTCCAGGGGCTATAAAGCCCTCTGCCTGTGGTGTAGGGCCTCATCACACCCCTGGGCAGTCCAGCATAGCCCAGTACTGCCCACCCAGTTGTGCATTATTGCTAGCTCAAAATCACAATTGTGCCCCAGTATAACCAAAATCCTGCTGTTTAAACTTTTATAAAACAGGTGGAACAAGGATATAATAGCATCACAGTCAATGGTTACATCACCACAACAACCATGTAATATTAGTCATGTTTAGAGAGCTGCCATTAAAGAACTGAAATAATTTTCCCTTGATACTAATAAAGGCTGCAGACAGTGGGGGGGGGAGCTGTGGTGACGTGGGGATGAGAGGACTATGAATGGCAATTGACCTAGCAATTGAGCAATTCTGATTTCTGTAAGAACGTAGATATAGGCCCCATAACTGAGCTTAAGGCCAAATTAGATGTGGTATTACATGCATTTGAAAATAACTGAATTACATTTGCAGAAAAATGCTTTTCCCAAAAGAGACTAATAATTTATGTAATAATTTATTTACTGCAGAAAATGCACAAAAACCCCTCGGAAGGCCAGTTGTTTCCAGTATGGCTGGCATTACTGAGAAAGTATCGCAGTTCATCAATTTTTTTCACTACAAAATGGGTCCCCAGTTTACTGTCATGTTTAAAGGACACTACAGACACATTCAACTGTCTAGAGAATAAAACAGTCAATAATAGCACTTAGCTTATATCCATTAATATAGAGACCCTCTACACAAACATCCTCCCCCAAGGGTGTCTTTGTGCCATGGCAAAATATTTGAACAGTAGACAAAGGGATAATCTGCCACCCAATGGGTTCACGCTTGAGCTTGCAGAATTTGTCTTAGAGGGCAATTATTTATACAGAACAATAAATATTTTGCTCTGATAAAGGGAATGGCCATGGGCACGACATTTGCCCTGAATTGTGCCAGCTTCTGCTTTGGTTGCTGGCATACCTCTCCACTGTAACACGTTATGAGGTACGTCACCCATTTTACCTTTCAGAAGCCCTCTGTGTCATATGGAGGGCACAATATTCCGCATTACCACTGAGACTTTAAAGCAGAAATTTTTGTAAAATTGGATACTTAGTTACCAGCACACATTATAAACATGAGTGAACAGACATCCACAGTGTTCCAAGCTTGCAGTGGCATATTTGATAGTATGTCACACATCTTCTCATATATTTTGATGATGACGTAGTTGAGGGGTGTGGTTGTTGGGAATAAATATATCTGACACCGGGCACAATCATTTGAAAATGGATCTGCTTATGGCAACACAATAAAGTCAATGTGCTTTTATTTTGGGAAGGTGCCAGAGACAAACTAGGCCTGTTTATGGGATATATCAGTAGCACTAGTCAGCATCTGACATTTTCTTAGGCATGTAGCCAACAGGAAGTGCACTTTTTGGATTTACAAAATTTTAAAGACAGAAGTAATCTGAACACAGGACTTTAAAAAAAATGACCATTTGCAACACGATCTCACATGGTGGTAGTTATCCAAAAAGTATTAATAACATTCTAGGAAGTCTAGTCCTCTGATACAAAAAGAAGCTGTTCTAATGATGACTTCTTTCAGGAAGGTTCTATAGAAATCGCACAGAATTTACATATAAGGAAGTACCCTATGCATGCAATTGTTTTGGCATACCAAAGGGTAAGTAATACACCCAGACAGGAACTGCTGACAAAGAAAAACACAGGCGCCGATGATAAAAATGTGATAGCATTTGTTACTGAATATCGTCAGACATCCGTACAACTCAGGAGTGTAATGAGGTACTGGCACATTTTGAAAGGAGGGCCCGGGCTCAGGGGAATGACTGAGCAGCCACCTCATATCTCCTGCAGAAGAAGGACAATCTAAAAGACCAATTTGTCAAGGCAGTTTTGCTGTACTAAAAAGAGTGAAACTTGGACATGGTTATCAAGACGATCACATGGAAACTACAGGTGCAGCCATTGCAAGCATTGTTCCAAGATTATAGCCAGCAAGGAATTCAAACACCTGAGGAGTGGGAAAAAGTATCCCATCTGTAACCTTATTATTTGCTGTTCAGAAAGTGTCCTTTATAGTTAACACATCCTTATAATGTATGGAGACTGTCTATAATTGGCTGAAATCAATAAATTTATAACCTGATAATCCCATTGTTATGACATCAAAATGCTGTAAACCTATCTTGCCTATGTTATTCCAGTGGGATTACAGGAAAGAATGTCACTAGTTGCAGTAATTCTTTTAAAAGAATGTTGATCAGCTGTCCCTGGCAGAAGTTTAAAAAAGTGTACATTACAGGTTACCTGAACATCTTCTACTGTGTTATGCCAATAAATGTCCTAATGGGCATTCCTGTTTCATCCCTTGCTTGGTAAGTACATTTTGTTTAAACTTGGAACTGTCACTTGTTACTCTTATTGGCCAAATAGTGTTGTTATAGTTTAGAAAAAATGATGCCGTTACCATACACTATAAAGTACAATGCCTAGCTTGTGGTTATTAACCATGAGTGTAATCACCTCTTGTGGTTGCCGTGCCAACTATAAACCTCTCGAGCTGCGCTCTCAAGGTTTATGTGGTTGTTCTGGCAACCGCCTGAGGTGATTACAGTGCAGTTAACAAACACAATCTAGGCATTATCCTTTATATAATTACTGGCCACAATTTTTTCCCATAGAGAAAGACAGTTATAATTTGCCGTTATAACCAGCTGAGCAGGTTATAATGGCAAACGTGCACCAGCTTTCTCTAGAGAAGCACGAGACACAAACACCTGCAGAGCAAAGGAAAGAATTCAACCACTCACACTCTGTCAGCTGCGGGTGTCCTCTCAGTTCTGTCGTTCTTTGCCATGACAGCAACCAAATACTTGCTTCCTAAAAAAGAAAACTGAAGTTCAGTAACAGTCACAGAACAATGAACTTCTTCAATAATGGATACCTGGTTTAAAATTGTAGATAGTGCTGTAAGAGAAACATTCACAATAGAGCAGGACAATAACAACACTAAAAGAAAAACAGCCAGCAACCTCTGCCTCTTCCTCAAATTCCCACACAGAAGTGTCACTAGAAAATGACTTTACCACATTCAGTGCTGAAGATCTAGATACTCAAATAGCTAACTTCATTTACTGCTTAACCCTTTGAGAACTGAATACGTGTGAACGTATATAGATTCTGGACGTATATTTACGTCCACAGTCTTCTAAATTAAAACATTACAGCGGTTCTGAATATGAACCGGGAACAATCCGTGGCATCATTGCCAGCATAGATAGGCACCTAGCAGCCCATAAATATCCCCACAGTATATTTAAAGGGCTAGCAACTGATTTCATTCAAACAAAAGAAACACTTGCTGCAAAACAAAAACAGCTAAAGCATCTCGGCAAAGGAAACAGGCCATTGAAAGCTTCACTTCTCACAGAGGAAGATATAGATTTACTTTACAACTCAGGTACATTATCACTTCAAAACCCAACTGGTCTCCTCAATTTCCTATTTTTCAGTATTGGCCTCCAATTCACACTTAGAACAAAGGAACAGTACAACCTCACCTTGGGAGACATCACTGAGGGAACAGATTCAGAAGGCAACTGCTTTCTTGAATACAATGAAAGACAAACAAAGATTAGAACTAGGGAAAACCCTAGAAATATAAGAGTGCTAATGCCCCGAATATATCAAAATAAACACAACCCAGAAAGAGACACCATAGCAGCTTTCCGTCTGTACAAAACCAACAGACCACCCAAAATGCAGAGCAAAGACTCTCCATTCTACTTAGCCCCAAACATAAACAAGCAAGAAAGCTCCCTCTGGTTCTGTAACGTGGCTGTCAGATTCAACAGACTAAGAGCTATGATGACAACAATGACGCTGTAGTCTGGAATTCCAGACTGCAAATGAATCACTAATCATTCTACATGAGAAATGAATATTCAGAGACTTTTGGACTGTAGCATGGCCCCCACTGAAGTACAACACAAAGTACACAGAAATGTACAATCGATAATTGTTCTGTCCTGTCTGAAGCCAAGCAATGCAAAGTAAGCAAGCTCCTGACATTTTCCAAATGTGACACAGAACAGCCATCTGCCTCCAGCAAAGAGCTGCAGCACGGTGCCACTTCAAAAGTGCAGAACACAACTGAACAGCCTTTCTCCAACAGACTTCAAGCCATCTTTGATCCACATTGCACATTCAACAAGGCAGTCTCCATAAAAATATACAATGCTCCAGAAACTAAGCACAGAAAATGAACCCTCATTATAAAAGACTTCGATGTCGATGACTGAAGGTAAGCAACAAGCACAAACAGAGATTTAACACGCTCCCTTACCCACACTAACCTAACACTGTCGTCTTCTTTTCTCAGACAACGCGACACCCAGATCTCCACAGGAAGTAGATAACTACGATTGCCACAGCACGAAGATCTCTACAAAGCAGACTTAATAATAAACTTCACAGTTTGAATTTTTAGTTTAAAAACTTAAAACGTTCTTAGACGTTATTACTTTACAACTTCACCGCTTGTTCCAGATTTATGAAAACAACTAAAACCATCATGATCTCATTGCTGAACTATAAGTTAAAACATGTAAAAATCTGAAAAATGTTCTGATGTTTAAAAGTTTTACTGTTTCTTTACCAAACATCAAAAAAGAAATTTAAAAGACGCAAAGGATAAAAAAAATAAATTTTTGCCTTTTTGCACAATTCTCTTACTCAGTTATTTTCAAATACTATACATAGTAGCTGTCAAAAAAATTGTAACCAGCAATTATAAAAAATGAAAAGTATGGAGAGGTGGTTATATACTCGAATTTTACACTTCGCCCTCGGGGTTTATGTGGCATCCCACACCTCGGGTGTGTGTAAAATTCTCGTTATAACCACCTCCCCATACATTATTCTCTATGTAATAGGGTCTATGTTGGACAGACCAAAATAATGCTCAAGATAGAAATAGCCAAACATATGGCAGCGATCAAGAATGGCAATAAACAAAAACAAAGTTAGCAGCTCGACTCTTGCTCATTCAGAAACTTTTAATCACTTTTCTTATTAATGGTGTTATTGGTGTATGGCACATATCAATCAAAACAGTGAATTCAGTATATACATATATACAGATAGACACACACACACACACACACACAGAGCAAACCTTTCAAATATTAACATTTTCTTTCTCCCTGAATTGTCTACTTACTTATATAAGGTAAGTGGTTATCCCTTGATGTTCACTTTAGATCTGTTATGTGAATTAAGCCCAATCACCAACCATCACAATGAATCACCCATCGGCTGTGTCCCCAATTCTAAAATTGAACTGCCTGTGTTGACTTCCTTTAAATAAGGTGCACAGCCTAAATTGGTTTCCTTTAAATAAGGTGTGTTTGCCAACCAATGTGCAGGTGATTGGTGGGGAAACATAGCAACATAGAAGTTGATGGCAGATAAGGACCGCGAGACCCATCCAGTCTGCCCATTTTTTCTACCTTATGAATGTGCCATAGGCTTGCACTCTGTCAATGGCCTATCTATTCATACTCATCTTTATTGCTCTCTTATGCTGTCCCATGCCTGTCTGAAGCCCTGCACTGTATTCCTCACATTCCCCCTTAATCGTCCTCCCTCTAATCTCATGCTGTGTCCTCTTCTCCTGCTATTTTTCTTATATTGAAACATGTTAGACTCTTTCACTTTGTTAATGCCCTTAAGATGTTTGAATGTTTTGATAATATCACCTCTCTCCCTCCTTTGCTCTAGGGTATACATATTGAGCTCCATTGATCTGTCCTCATATGTTTCCTGATGCAGTCCCTGTACCATTTTGGTTGCCCTTCTCTGGATTGCTACCATTTTGTTAATGTCCTTGTACAGGTGCGGCCTCCAGTACTGCATGCAGTACTCCAGATGGGGCCTAACCAGTGTCTTGTAAAGAGGGATTATTATCTCCCTCTTACAACTTGTGATACCCCTACTAATACACCCCAACATCCCTCTAGCCTTACGTACTGCTTTAGTGGTCTGCTTGGACAATTTCAGGTCATTGGTGATGATGATGCCTAAGTCTCTTTCTTCCCTTGTGATTGCCAGCAACTCCCCTCCCAACTTATAGGTGGCTTCCGGGTTTCTCTTCCCTATGTGCATGATCTTGTACTTCTTTGCATTAAACCACAGTTGCCACTCTTCCGACCATTTTGCCAGTTTATCCAGATCTCTTCTCATTCTGCCCACCCCATCTGGATCATCTACTCTGTTGCAGATCTTGGTGTCATCTGCAAACAGACAACCCTTACCCTCCAGTCCATCTGCAATGTCACTGATGAAGGTATTGAAGAGGATGGGCCTCAGGACTGATCCCTGAGGTACCCCACTTGTGACTTGCATCTCTTCTGACAGTATAGCGTTTATCACCACTCTCTGTTTTCTGCCCGCCAACCCAGTTGACCAACTTCTGATCCAGCCCAAGCCTACCCAGCTTATTAATTAATCTTCTATGTGGAGCAGTATTGAAAGCTTTGCTGAAGTCAAGGTAGGCGACATCAGCTGCTCCCCCTTGGTCCACCACTCTGGTTACCCAGTCAAAGAAACCTATGAGATTAGTTTGACAGGATCTTCCTATTGTAAACCCATGCTGTCTTGGATCCTGTGTTCCTATGGATTCCAGGTGTTGCACTATCCTTTCCTTAGGAGTGCCTCCATAATCTTGCCCACTACTGAGGTAAGACTGACTGGTCTGTAGTTCTGGCCTCCTCCTGCTACCACTCTTGTGGAGCAGGATCACATGAGACCCTTCTCCAGTCTTCTAGGACCTCTCCTGTGCTCAGAGACTTACTAAACAGTTCTGCTAATGGCTCTGCTAGTTCCATCCTTAGCTCCTTTAGTACCCTGGAATGTATGCCATCAGGTCCCATTGCCTTGTCCACCCTGAGCTTAGCAAGTTCTTGTAGGACCCTTTCTTTTGTGAAGGGACTAGTGCACACCTCCCTTCCCCCCTGTGTCCATGGTGCTGAGCTGTGGACCCTGCCCTACCTTTTCCTCAGGAAATACTGAGCAGACATATCTATTTAGGATAGATGCTTTTCCGTGGTCCTCCTCTTCACACCCCTTATCCCTTTGATCTTAGCAATACCCTCTCTGGACTTTCTCCTTTCACTAATGTATCTATAGAAAGTCTTGTCACTTTCTTTTACTGTTCGTGCTAGTGTTTCCTTGGTTTGGGCCTTTGTCTGCCTTACTGCCTTCCCTGCTTCCCTTAGGGAAGTTCAGTATGCCTCCCTATCTTCATCCCGCTGTGTTCCCTTATATTTCCTGAAGGCCAGCCTTTTGGCTCTGACCTTTTCTGCTACTGTTCTTGAGAACCAAAGTGGTTTCCTTCTTCTTTTGCTCTTGCTTTTCTCTCTAACATAATGGGATGTTGCTTCAGGTATTGCATCCTTAATGTTTTCCCACTTTGCCTGTACCCCCTCACCTGTATTTCTTCTTGCCAGGGCTAGTTTAACTCTGTTGGCCATCTTATCAAAGTCAGCTCCTCTGAAATCCCATATTTTTGCCTTGGAATGGGATGATTTAGTTCTAATGGCCAAATTGAACCATACCACATGATGGTCACTGGCCCCCAGGTGACCTTCTTCCTGGAGATCTGTGATCCTTTCCCCGTTAGCCAGTACTAGATCTAGGATAGTCCTGCCTCTTGTGGGTTGTTCTACCAGTTGTCTGAGGCCCTCCCCCTGCAGGGAATCCACTATGTGTCTAGTTCTGGTAGATGTTCCTTCTGGTATTGACCAATCCGTATCTGGCATGTTGAAGTCTCCCATTATCAGAACCTCCCCTTTAGCAGTCATGTTTTGTATATCTTCTAACAGTAATGTGTCTATGTCCTCCCCCTGGTCTGGAGACCTGTAGACAACCCCAATTCGTATGGCAGTCCCATTTCCTGTTTCCAGGGTGACCCACAATTCTTCTGGCTCCTTATGTATATTCTGAATTTCTGTAGCTTTGATATTTTCATTGACATAAAGGGCCACTCCACCCCTTTTTGAACCTCGGTCTCTTCTGAACAGTACATAGCCGGGTACTGAAGTCTCCCAAGTGTGGTTACTGGTGAACCATGTCTCATTAATGGCTACTATGTCAAATTTAGCCTCTGTCATTGTTGCCTGCAGGTCTGAGATCTTGTTTCCTAGACTGTGAGCATTTGTGTACATGATTTTCCATTAGCCAGCATTTCCCTTGTGCGTCGTATGGAGAGCTGGACCGTTTTCCTTACCTGGTGATGCAAATGAACTACAAACATGCTGAACTCCTGTTTGATCACTTGCTGAGGGGAGACGGATGTTCTTCCCATCCGACGTATTGGGTGCTGCACCCCTCTCCCCATTTGCTAGTTTAAATATTCTGCAAAGACATTAAACTTCTGCCCCAATGCACTGACTCCCTCCCTAGTGAGATGCAGTCCATCAAATTTAAAGAACTTTCACTCCCAAAACTGTTGCCAGTTACCTTCAAATTTGTGTCCTTTTTCCTGGCACCAGCTCTTGAGCCACATGTTTATCTCCCCTATCTCCCCTTTACTGACCTTCGGTCCATCTTCCCCCCTCTCCCAGACAGGCTGGAACTTGGAGAAGGAGATGCTGGATGAAATGGATGACAGTTTGTCACCCAGCCTAGACAGGTGTTCCTTGGTCTCCACAACTGACCAGCTGGTGAGATCGTTAGTCCCTATGTATACTAGGACATCAATATTTTCTCCTGTTTCCTGCATGATTTTAGCAATGTGGTCAGTGTCTCTCCACACTGAGGTACCTGGGAGACATCTGACCATTACTCCCCCGAATCATGGAGTCTCCTATGATCAGAAGTGTTTTGGATTTCTTTTTTGCTTTTTTTGTTTTGGTCCCTGTTTTGGGTGAGTTTTGATGTGCTAGCTCCTGTGCTGCAGTGTCCTGTTCTGCAGTGTCCTCTGCCCCTTTGTTTGATTTTGGAGATAGAGGCAGATACCTATTTGTAGTTTTTATATGGTTTGTGGAGGTGATACGTTGTAGAGCATTGAGTGATGGGGCACCCAGTTTGCTCCTCCCTAACCACCTGCCAACCTCCCAGACCAACTACCCTCTGCGGTCGAAGTGCTTCTGTTGGATGTTGGGGAAATGGTGGGCAGTTCTTATAATATATTTCCTCCTGAATATGCAATTTGAGGCATGCAATCTCTGCCCATGCTGCCTGGAGCTGAGCCCTTAGATCTCCAATGGTCCAGTATGTAGGACAGTGTCCCAAATCCTGTATAACTGCCCTTTTGAAAACTGTCCTGCAGTACCTGCAGTTAATAATATTCATTCCAGATGAGTTGCTGGGTTTATAATCTGGTCAGAGTAATTAGAAGGAGAAAAATGAAAGCAAAAGTTTGATTTTATGTTGTGTTTGTTTTTGTATAACTTGTTATAACAAGTTAAATTACTTGTACCCCTGTAAATGAGGTCACTGTGTGGATACTACTCTGATCCTCCCCTTCCTGCTTTGCTACAGGAAATGTCACAACTGTGCTACCCTATAAAAGGAGTGTAGCATGGGGTAGTTGGGGATGGAGGAGGGTGGCTGGGCCCTTCCCCTGCCAAAAAGAAGAACCACAGATTTATTTATTTAGCTTTTGTTTACCGGGTAAGTACACTAGACAAGTATTATGCCTATTTTCAGGAACGACCCGGGAGAGTACAACATGAGGAACAACAGTCAAGGAGACATGGCAAAGAGAGTACTGTTTTTTGTCACAGTAAACAAATGTGGGAAATACATCATTTGATGTTAGGGAAAACATACAGTAGTAAGCACATTTCAGATTATATACTCTAGACTATCTAGTTCAACTGACAGATGTATACAGGTCATCATACATAGGAGTGGAGCATAGCTCAAGGACTGGATTGGTCATAATATAACATAACTTTGTCATATACATCCCATAGGCTAGTTGGATCACAGACAGGTATATACAGCTCATCACATTTTTCTAAATATGCACATGTTAGACAGAAACAGAAACACTTGGTAGTACAAGTTTCTACCAAGTGACCAAGGTGCAATATGTCATGGTTAGCCTATGACCGTGGAGTAATAATGGGTGTAAAAATGCCCAAAGGCTTTTTAGGCAGGAGTAGTCAGAAGTCATTGATACAGTGGGGAAAATATCTCCAGGAATTCAATGGAGACACCCTGGGGAGGTTCTGACCAAACAATTTGACACTTTACTCTAGGGAGGTTTGGGGCAGTCACACTCTGATGCTAGTTTTAGGAAACCCCAAAGGGAATTTTGAAAACTCAGATAGGAGGGGGCAGCTCGGATATCCACAGGCAGCAAATTCCAGAGTCTGGGCGCACCTATGGCAAAGTCCCGATCCCCCATGAGGGTCCGGGTAGGAGGGACTTTGAGCACCCCTGATGTGAGAGACCTAAGTTGGTAGGGGGTGGGATTCAGTTTAGGCAGAAACTGGGCCAGCCCTTGGGGGGTGCTAGTTCTGATCACTTTCCCAGAGAGGCATCCCAAACCAAAATCAAGGTATCTAGCTGGTGAGAGCCAGCAGAGTTTCTCATATAGCTCACAATGGTGGGTGAGTCGAGGGGCAGCCAAGGCAAAATGACTAATGTTATTGTAAGCAGTGTACCACTGGGTGAGATGTGTCTTTGGAGAGTGAGCAAATAGGTGCAGCCCATAGCTGAGGGAGGGAAGGAGCACACCCTTCGCTAGGGCAAGCCTGGCTGCCGGTGTAAGGTTATACTTGGCTCTATAGGCCAGACCCAGTTTGCAGTTTGCTGCCCTGCAGATGTTAAGGATATGATTACCCATGTCAAGTTGGGGGTCAAGTGTTACCCCCAGATATTTGATGGAGCTCACTATGGGTAGTGAGATCCATCTGCACTGGTGACATGTAAGCAGGCCGATGAGGCTTTGATTTTAGCCATTGAGCCAAATAGCATAGCCTGTGTCTTTTTCAGGTTCAGGACCACCTTGTGACTAGTAACCCATGACAATACCCTGTTAAAGTCATCAGTCAGGTTCTGGTTTAGGGTAGTGGCATTCTGAGAGTGAGCCAGGATTACCAGATCATCATGAGGTCACTGTGTGGATATTACTCTGATCCTCCCCTTCCTGCTTTGCTACAGGAAATGTCACATTGAAAGAAACAAGAAGGTACGAGCAGAAACAATCAACTAACAACAAATGCAGTAGCCCTGAAAGCTTAGCCTAATGATAGATAAAACAGTAAAACCTGTAAAGCACCACTTGTAATAATTTCACAGAAGATATACCCTATAAAAACACTTTGCTACAGAGAGAAATAAAGCAGTAACAGAAGATATACCTTGCAAAAAACAATTTGAATCAGAAGATTACAGCAGTAATCTGTAAGCACAAATCTGTAGGCAGATCCTGTAATAATGCAACTGAAAGTATACCCTGCAGCAACAATTTGAATCAGAGAAAAATAAAGTAGTAAAATGTTAGCAACAAACAGTAACAACCCCTGTGAGTACAAAAGAAAATAATAACACACAGTAAATCTGCCTAGCCAAGAGAAGCCTTACTCTTTTTCCTTGCTCTGATAAGGTTCCTTGCTCTGTTCTTACAAGCAACCTAGAAGGAAGGAGCTCAGGTGAAGCTAGGTTCCTTTGCCAGCAAACCTAGCCTGCTAATGGAGAAAGCCCTTCACCTCTCAAGCATTACACAAACAAAAAAATTAGCAGTTCAATCCTTGCTCATTCACAAATTTTTAATTACTTTTCTCATTAGGGGTGCTACTGGCATATGGCACATGTCAGTTAAAGGAGAGAATTAATTGCACCCCCCCCCCCATGGCAAATCTTTCAAATATTAGGCAATCAAAGAGCTGCTCAGAAGTACTGGTGCCAGTGACAAAATCAAGCAAGCAAAGTCATGGCACTCCTATGACAATAATCCACTAAAAGTGGAAAATGAAAGTCAAGAAAAAAACACATATGTTTCTATGAGTTTATTGCAGTCTTCATAAGTATGCACCAACACAGTGACTCCAGTAGTCATGACATTTAACCAATTAGGCTTCATCAAACAAATAGTGCCCCCGGTGCACCCACACACATTTATACCTGTGAACGAGAGGTATATTATATTAATTATACCTGCTTCATATAATTAGTGATTTATTTAAAAAGACATATAATCAAGTGCAGTGCATACAGTTTATACATACAAAGTGCTATTCTATTGATGTGCAGCCACATAAACATTTAAAAGATCTTCTTGTAATGGCTGTATCATTTGATACATATTGTGTTAATTTCAGTTTAGTTCTAAATTATGGTGTCACAGCATTCATTTATTAAGTGTACATGCCTTTCTGAGGATCAGGGAGCAGTGGGTTGGTCAGTTCCTGTAATTTCCCTTTATTGTAGTTATATAAACTTTTCAATCAAGAAACTTTCATGTTACAGGACTGACACTGAAAAAAGGAGGAGAAATGGAGTAGGGGAGAGGAGGAAAAGAACAGGGAAAAGGCACATCCATATTGAACCAAACTGATGCATACCAACCCCAAACTTGTACACAGTTTTTATCCAACATAACCTGTTAACTGTGGAGGTCATCACACTTGCAAAACGTCATGTCTTGATCCTATTGATTTTTGTGCTTTTAACATTTCCAACACATATACTGTATTCAATATTTTTTAAAAGTTTTAAACATTTAACATTTTTTAACTTTGTAATCACTGTTTGTTCCCTTATCATTCTCCAAGTATCTACAGCTGTGGAATCAGCATTTGCTCAGACCTTTATTAAAACACTATTACTAGGGACCAAGTGTCAACACCATGTAAGAGAGCCAGTATATAAGGGCCATGAAGGAAATTCCTATCATAGATATTATTTACTCCTATTTAAAGATAGGTAGACAACAATTTTCCAGTTTGATAATCAGTACCAACCAGTATTTTGACCCCAAAGGAGCCCTCACGTATGGGCTGCCATGGTCTTCATTGGTGACCTGTAAACTATATACAAAAAATATAATAGTTTTTTTTTTTCCCATCAGATACGATAATATCTCTGTGTGTTTATTTAGCAATATTTGGTGTTGTGGGCACCGAGTTAGTAAATCCAATATGATTCCCTTTTACTAAGTGCCAGATCTCTATTGCCCCCTCTCGGTCCTAGTTTGACATGTTCCAGCCCTGTAAATTTCACAGAATGTTCCACTTTTCTTTCTACTGATTTGATAGGTACTGCTAGTACATATTCCAGATCCTCATTTCTTATCACCCTAACGTGTTCTCCCATTCTTTCTTTTCATTTTCTTTTCGTCCTTCCCACACAGTATCTCCAACATGTGCATGTTGCTATATAGACAACATGCATTGTGTCACAATTAATGTAGGAGGAGATATTAATGATCTCTTTCATTTTTGGAGTTGTGAACTCTTTACATTCATTAAGATATGCACAGTACTTGCACCTGCCACATTTCATGCAGACCTTTGGTAGAGGTGGCAACCATGTACTTTCTCTATTGATTGACTGGACTGAGTGGACAAGTTGATCTCTAAGGTTGCTTGCTCTCCTATACACTTGTCTTTGGGGTGTTTCTGCTGTTTCTCTTAGTCTAGGATCGCTCAACACATGGAACACCACCAGTCTGCACATGCGCGGAATCCCAGTTTCACTTCTGATAAAAGAATTTCTCTGGAAGTAGCCCTCTGTTTTGAAGTGACCATCTATGGTGCATATAGAAAATACAGCAGATTTAAATATAATCTCAACATGCATGGTAGCAAGATTAGAGTTTGGCATTCCGTGGTGTCTACTGATGTCAAGGAGGTGCAGGACGGAGGAGCAGAACGAGATTTTCTAGCAGGGTGACCACCAGCCACTAATCGACAAAAATACAGGTAAGGCAGCAGAATGGCATGAATAAGGAGGCATTATTATGTTCAAAGGCTGCAAGTACGGTCACTGATACCCTTGCATAAACTGGCAGATAGCTGTCTCAGGCAGCCCGATTTCCAGGGCTCGATCTTCTCTCAGTCTCCATGGTTTGTAATAGAGGCAGAAATAATTACGTTTTACAGCATAAAACACTGTCAAGGCATTTGGTCATGGAACAACAGATTGCTAAGAGGGTGTTCTTGGGGAAGGGGGATCACAGTATGCACAACTAGTAATGTAGTTTACCCTTATGAAACTGATGCTGCTTCACTGTACTGCAGTGTGAGTCATTCCTCTGCCTTATGCTCAATGTATCTGGGAGAATTAAATACCACACCTGCCTTCTCACCAAAAAGATTCTGCTTGGGTTCATGCTGAGGGGTCTGTGTTGTCTGCTTCACAAATCTCCAAAGACCCAACATACGTACATCTCATCCACTGAACTCCTACTAGTCCCACAGTGCCAGACCATGCAACGCCAATGCACCTTTGGTAGCAGAGCACCTTCCTGGTTCAATGGACTCCCCAGTAGTCTAGCTACCCTTCCTAAACTTGGAGAGTTCAAACATAAGCTCTGAACTCACCTCCTAACTGAAAACTCCTGTGATTGCTCCACCTAATTTCCAGGTCCCTTTCAGGACCTCCACTAGTCCACCCCCCCCTTCTTGGACCTCCCCTCACTGACACCTCTATCACCCCCATCTTACCACCCTCCTCCCTGCCTTTGCCCCTCTCCACCACTTCCCCTCTCCTTCCCCTTTCTAAGACTCTTTTCTCCCTCCTATCATAGTTGCAACTTTACAAGGCTGCCTGGCTACTCCTCTCTCTCTTGGTTCTTCCTCCCTCCTCCTCTACTTTTCTTTCCTCTGCCTCTGATCAGGTTTTGCTTAATGTGTATATAACTGAAGCTTAATTGACCTATACTAAAATGTAAACACATGTACGTCTGTTCTGAAATATTCTGTATGACTTGTCTGTTTCCCTGCAACTGTTTGTAACCCTCCCTACTGACGTGGAACCTTTGTAAATGAGCTGCCTGGTACTCAAAGGTATTTGTAATCCTAGAATGAATAAATAAATAGTGACATCAGCAATACAGCCCTGGGTTAACAGCAATACCAGGCTTGCTATAGAAGCTCTGGTACACCCTGTAGTTTTCAGCAGCTCAGAATGCAAAAAATAACAGCAGAGGACAAAAATAAAATGCATTTCCAGAATCAATGCAAGTAGGGGTCATTTATGCATGATAGTCAAAATGACTGGGAAAGGTGCTCTTTAATGTATACAGAATTGGGAACTTGCTCTGGAGAGTATGACAGGAGAGTAATAATCTAGGACAGTTTGAAGACAACAGCATAGTGCAACAGGGCAGTGGGGAAGGTGACTATGATCCTGTGATGTGGGCTTAGCATCAAAGAAGTAAGGTAATTCTGCCATTGTACATGTCCCTGGTACATCCTTACCTGGAGTACTCTGTGCTGTTCTGGAGCCCACAGCTGAAGAAAGATGGAGACAGGTTGGAAAAAGTGCAGAGGAGTATAATCAGAATAAATTAGGAGCAGTAGGATCAAACTTACATGGAAAGGTTGTCAAATGTCAACATGTAGAGTATGTAATGGAGGCAAGATAGGAGGGGGCCACATAATAGATTCATCCAAATACCTCCATGGGATTAACAAAATAGACAGTGGAGAGTTCTTTATGCTGAGTGTGAATGCAAGCACCACTGGGAACTAAATGAAACTGGCAGGAGGAATATAAATAAAAGAGGGGCATCAGAAAGCATTTCTTCATGGAAAAGGTGGTGAAAGGGTAAAACAGTCTACCAAGGAAGGTAGTCTATGCAAAATCAGTAGAGGAATTCAAACATGGGTGGAATAGGAATATGGACTTGGTGAAGACAGTATCTAAAGGAAAGAAAGGAAAGGGGAGTGAAGGACCATAAGGACCCTCAAAAAAACTACAGTAGATAAGTGGGGCTGGACAGACTTGATGGCCTGCAGGATTTTTTTCATTTGAATTATCTATGTTTAAGCCCATTTTATAAGGTCCAGTAACATGAGAATAGTGTAGGAACCACTGTCACTGATGAGGAAGAGGTCTTCACATATCTCTCAACTACTGTACTGTTTACACCCTCTCCCCATCTTTCTTCAAGTGTGGGCTCCAGAGTAGCACACTGTCCACCCTTGCCAGGCTAGCTCCCCTCTTTTACTCCATCTTCCACTTTGCCCTGGATTGCCTCCCCCAAACCCACTATTATTCTCTGTATTCCTCCCCCTCCTTGCCCTTCCTTGATGCCATGCACCTCTCTCAGTGTACTACTTCTGTCTCCAGATTCTGGCTTGCTCCCCTCTACCCCCGGTTACCTTTCCTCTCTTCTCTCCTTCTTCCACCTCCTACTCCCTCCATAGCTCTGACAACCCATTCTGTCACCCTCCTGTCCATAAAATCCTGTGCTAGTCAAGCTGCTTTCTCCTTCCAGCTCACATAGATAGACAGACAGACAGACAGACAGACACTATTTTTCCACAGGATATAAACTTTAGGGCTAAAAGCCCTGCTTTACAAAGTTGTCCTATTTAAATATGGTTATAGGAATGCAAATGTTCTCATAATATAATTACAGAAATTTAACATATGCACCACTAAATTAAATACATGAACAAGAGGATTACAGAGACGTGCAAATAAGCAACAGTCTGCACTATCACAGATAGCAATGCTTCCTCCTCCCTATTACAAAATCCCTCCTCTGTGAATTCACTGTTTACTCCTGCAGTTACCACGGAGCTTAGGCTAGACTCACTGCTACTCCCCCAGTATTACTACTTCCTCCCTTCTGCCCGGATTCATTGGTCCCCATCCTCCTTGGACTTGTCCTCGTTGTACTCCCTATCTCCCTTCACCCCTTCATTTTGCTGCCAGTTTCACTTTGCCGATCTGTTGCTTTTGATATGTTATGTTTTACACTATTCAAATACTGTGCCATCTATTGTGTACTTGTATTATTAACTATAATTGTGACATTATTGATATAAATAAAATAAATTAATAGTATTCTCATCATCCCCTTCCCCCCCAGAATACATCTGGATACAAGCTGTTTAGTTTATTATGTTTTCCTGGTAAAACTCCTGAAATAAATAAATAAACCTATTGTCACTGAAATGCGTGTCACTGACACTCAAAATACAGAACATTGATAACGTGGGGCATATCACAAAACATGGAGATACAAGCACAGAACATTGGAAATTAGTGCCTTTATTTGTGCATAGTTTCATTTTAGTTTAAAGAGCTGCTGATGCCTCAAAGAAAAATTTGGAAAACAGAATATTTAGGTACAGTGCAACTTGTATTTCATATGTAATCTACAGATTTCTCCTCCTCGTTATTTGTTACTGAGGGAATTTGCATGAATACATGACCTTTATCACTTAGCTTCCATCTGCCTGAATAACTTACTCCCTACTTCAAGTCATAATCCTCTGTTGTGACATCACAGTTAGTTGCCATGGGAGTAACAGTGATGTCATAAGCACTGCATTATGACATCAAGTAGGGAGAAAGCAACAGGAACAGTTAAACTCCTCAGAAGCAAAGATCCTGTTTTCAAGCACAAGACCTCAGTAACAACTAATGGGGCACAGAAGTACAGTACTAATGTGAAATACAAACTGAGTTGAGTCTAAATATTATGTTTTGTTAAAGTTCTCCTACAGGTGCCGGCTGCTCTTTAACATAGAGCATTGTTAATGAGCCTTCTCTAAGCCCTGGTTTCTAGACTACAGTCAGAGTCCAAAGTAGAGACTCATGGTCCTGCTGTACCATGGATTTCCTTTCTAGCGCAATGAAACTGATGTTTAAAGGGAAAGTCCCCTCAGCCTTTTATTCTGTTTCCCTGTGTAGTTTATGGGTATGCACAAAGATTACCTGTGCACCCTTTCAATTTCTTCAGTGTTTAAATGTAAATGAAAGTAGTGTGAAAAGCTGTGTGACTCCATTGCAAAGGTCATGACCCTGACTCATGTAAGCTATCCTGTAATTTTATGAAGTTTTGGTGCGAAAGCCTGCAGTAGTTATACTATGTTAGTTGGTGCTGTTGCTGTCCTTTGCAGTCCCTGTGTTCCTCTCTTATGCTGGCCATGAAATTTTTCAAAGCATAATAAGCAAGGCCACTGTTTTTTGGTTTTTACCGGAAAATCCGGTAAAATTCCGGAATTAGGGCTGCCTGAAGACCAGTAAAAACAAAGATTTCATGGAATCTGGCATTTTATATTAGATCAGTAAATCTACAAAACTTGTGTTTTTCTTTTAATTCCTTCCTGTACTATTTTCAATTTGCTCTATTTAATGCTCTGTATATTAAGCCTTCTTTAATTCTGATTATTTATGCACATACTAAAAGAATGATAGCAGAATCCTGGTAAAATCTGGAAATCAGAGTAACAATCACCGGTGTAATTCCGGAATCTGAAGTCTTGAAAACGGAATTTCATTATTTTAATCACCGTAAATCAGTGGCCTTGATAATAAGTGCCCTGCTGTTTTCTGTAAAGTGTGCCTGAGTTAGAAAAAAATGCTTTCATAGGATACATGGACTTCACAAGACATGTCATAACAGAAGTGAATGAATATAACTTCTGCTGGCTTGCACATGCACATGTCATCAGCTTCCATGATGCCTTGCATGAGAAGGGTCATGATCTCTGGAATGAAGACAAACAGGTTTTCACAACAGGGCAAAACAAAGTTACACAACCTCATTTATGTTTAAAGAAGGATGACACTGGGGGATGCAGGAGAGAGAGAATCATTGCTCATGCCTACAAACTCCACAAGTATACAGAAAATAGGCTGAGGGGACTTCCCCTTTAAAACTATTTAGCAGTGATAGTGGAGGCAGTATGGCGCAGTGGTTTAAGGCTCTAAGCTGAAAATCTGGAGACCTGGGTTTGAATCCAACATCCCCCACTTGCATACTGTGTGACCCTGAGCAAGTCACTTAACTTCCTCGTGCTCCCAGGTTGCACCTGTAAACAAGCTTTCAGCTTAGTGTGTCTCACCTGGTTAAATAATTGGAAAAAAAAATACACCACCTAAATTACAGCTAGTAAGTCAGGTTTGCCTTCCGGTAGTCCAAATCCTAGAAATTTAGACAATGATAGCAGAAAAAGGACAATGGTCCATCTAGTTTGCTTGTAACACCCCATAATACCCTGAGACCTTTTGTCCCTATGAGGTCTTTGTCTACGTTATCCATAACCGTGCTCTCAGTTTTACTTCTACACACACCCCCGTAACAACTAGCCCTTAACTCTGTGCCAATCCTGTTTGAAACCAATAATGTTTTTTTAAATGAAATCTTTATTAACAGATTTTCTTTTCGTAACACACAACACATTGAGTGTATACACAAACAGTCAAATTCAGGTAAGTGTCATTTGCGATAGGGTTGGTGGCCCTATCTGAAGGTGAGGGTGTTAATGGTAAGCACTGCTGTTCACACAAGACCTATTCAGCAGAGGTTACAATAACAAAAGAATGAAAGCCAACTAGTTTAAAGAGCAAGTGCTTGGTGAGGATGTATATCTTAAAGAATAAAGATTTGGGATCTTTTGATGTTTCTGTAATCATTTTGTTTACGTTTGTTTCTTTAATTACCATTTCATCATTGTATTTGTATTTTGCCAAGCACATGTAAAAAAAAGAATCCAATGGAATTCCTGTATTATGATATCAGAAAAGTTTTACTGACAAGGTTGGCAGTGTACTTCAATGGAAAACTGCAAACCTGTTTTCAGATTTTTATAGAGAAATAACACTTTCTACCACCAAAATATTATTTATTTAAAATAAATATGTGATTGTTGATAACCTGTAATTTTTTTATATATTTAGCAGGTGACATTTTCTTCATAACCAGATTTTACTTGGGAAGAAAAAAAGAGAGGCCAATTACTGTTTTAAAAATTGTAAAATCATTCAGATGTACCACAATAGTGCAAGCATATAATAGGCAAAGTTTGCTATTGAAAGGAGTCTCTATTCATTTTGAAAAATACAGAAAACTATACAGTATTTAGTTTCTCATATTGGGCTCATAACAAAGGTAAAAACCCCACTTGTTTCACTGCACTAATAAATATTTTATTATAAAAGATAGACAGAAAGTAATTACTAACACATCAAAGTACAGTAAATAAAATAGTCAGTTGTCAGTTTATTAGAAGTAAACACCCACTATTTAACAGTAATAGAAGAAAACCAGAAAAGGTTATTCCTTTCTGGTGTCCCCTTAATCTTGGTGTGTTGCAACTGCACTTACAGTATCTGCTTTTTCTTTTCCCTCTGTTCTGTCCTCCCAACTGGCATTCAGACTGGCCGTCTTAGTACAAAATGCACTCTTCAACCTTTTCATCTTCTCCTAAACTGTTTGCTACTCTAGCAATTTCTTCCTTTAATGTATTCTCAATACCAGCCTAAAGGGTCAGGTTACATTTGATTATAGAAAATGGTAGCACTGAGAATGTAAGCTTTATGCATGTTTTAAAGATAATGGTGCTTCTAAAGAAAATGTTTTTCAGCTGTGGAAAAATATGAAGCTTGTGTGCCTATTAGGAAAATTGGCATTCTCAGCTAAACTCTCAGATAAAAGGATGTATCTTAGGTTAACATGATATATTTTTTGTAACTGAAATTGACCAAATGAAATGAAATTGAAGAATTACACAGCTGGTTAAGGGGGTGGTGTGAGTCAAACTGGTATGGGCTGGTGGGGTGGGGTGGGGTGGGACTTCAGATAATAAGGACCTATATGTACCAGATAGACTGCATTTAAGTAGAGAGGGCACCAGGGTCTTAAAGGATCAGCTGGGGGATCACATGTCAACAGACCTTAATTTAAACTAAAGGGGGGGTCCAAGGGTGTGCTGCAACGGTAGTCACCAGGTGCGGGAGAATGATGGGCCGCTCCCCTATTAAGTCATCAGATGGAAGAAAAAGTGAAGAGCAGGGGTAAGAGAGAGGGAATGAGGAAGGGGGAGATGAAAAGGGCTGGTCAGTGGTAATGGTGTACAGGAGTCATGGTGGAAGGTGGTGTCATTAAATGCAAGGAGCCTGGCAAACAAGGTGGTGGATCTTCAGGCACTGATGGCTGAGGGAGAGGTGTACATAGCAGCCATCACGAGATGTGGGCCATGCAATACCATGACTGGGAGCTCACAATCCCTAGGTATAGAATTTACCAGAAGGACAGAGAGACATGGAGAGGGGGAGGAGTAGCTTTATTCGTGAGGGAAGGGATCACATGCACCAGGGAAGATGAGGCTGAGGGTAAGACTGAAGCCTTGTGGGTACAGCTTCAAACCACCAAGGGTAGAAAGGTTTAAAATGGAGTTGGTTTTATTTATTTATTTATTTTAATTTGTTCACTGGGAGAGGCACACTGAGCAGTTTACAGATCACCTTCGCAGGATGAGGAATTAGACAGAGCACTGGGGGAGCAGATTAGAGCAGTATTTAGTAAAGGAAACATAGTCATAATGGGTGATTTCAATCTACCTGGAGTGGACTGGAGGGCCCCAACCATCTCCTGCTCCAGGGAACAGGTCTTACTGGAGGCTTTCCAGAATAGTTTCCTGGTACTGGGAGTCATGGAGTCTACCAGGGATGGAGCCATATTGGACTTAGTACTGTCCAATAGGGAGCATGTCCAGGAAACAGAAGTGGAATCCCCTCTTGCAGGCAGTGACCACAACACGGTATGGTTCTACCTAAATCTGGGCAAGAGAATAGCCAGGACTAAGACAAGGGTAGTGGAATTTAGAAAGGCTGACTTTGGAATGATGACCGAAATCCTAGAGGAGCATCTTGCCAAAACCAGTCCAGAGATAGAAGTGGAGCAGAAATGGTCCATTATAAAGATGGGTCTGATTGAAGCCACTAATATATGTACAAAGGCCCAGATCAAGAAAGCCAGGATCAAAAAAAAAAAAGCTGGTTCAGCAAAGATGTGGCTGCAGAAGTGAGGGAAAAGAGAGCAGACTTTCATAAGTACAAACATACTCTGAGGGATGCAGACAGGAAGGTTTACTCAGTGACGTTAAGAGAGGCAAGCAGAGTGGTCAGGGCAGCAAAGGCCATGAGAGAACTAAATCTAGCTCAGGGGATAAAAGCAGGGGAAAAGGACTTTTTAAGTGCATAAGGGAGAAAAGGAGTATCAAGGATGGGACTGTTAGATTAAAGCGGGAGGGGGCTGGGTGGAAAGTAGTGAGGAACAGGTGGAGGCACTGAATGAGTACTTCAGCTTGGTTTTCACTGGGAAGAAGGATGGACCTATGCCACAGGGAAGAATAGGGGTTTGGAAGGGGACGAGGGGTGAAAAAGATGGAGCAATTCAGGAGGACAAGGTTTAAAAGGGCCTTTAGGGGTCTCTGGGTGGACAAAGCTCCTGGACCAGATGGTGTGCACCTGAGAGTTCTGAGGGAGTTGGCAGAAATCCTGGCACGCCTCCTAGCAGACCTGTTTAACACCTCGCTAGAGGCAATGGAGACCATACTAAAGGAGAGACTAGTGGACTTTCTGCAGGTTCATGGTCTCCAGGATGAACGGCAATATGGGTTTGTCTTAGGGAGATCCTGCCAGACCAATCTGATAGACTTTTTTGATTGGGTCACAAGGACTATGGATAGAGCCAGGCAGTTGATGTCCTGTATCTGGACTTCAGCAAGGCCTTCGACTCTGCCACATGGGAGACTGCTCAGTAAGCTGTAGGACCTGGGAGTCAGAGTGAAGCTGGTGAGGTAGGTCAACAGCTGGCTACAAGACACAAACCAGGGGTGGTGGGGGGGTACACTCGAAGCCTAAGCCTGTAACCAGTGGGGTCCCACAGGGCTCAGTGCTTGGCCCAGTGTTGTTTATTATCTTTATTGGTGACACAGTGTATGGGATCAAATATAAAATCTGCCTATTCACAGACGACACTAAGCTCTGTGGAAGAGAGGACACAGAGGAGGGGAGACAGGAGCTCAGGGATGACCTGGCTAGGCTCAAAATGTGATCAGGTATCTGACAGCTGGGGTTCAGTGCCAAGATGTGCAATGTCATGCACCTGGGAGCTAAGAACCCAGGGACCAGTAACTGGTTGGGGGGGTATAGGTGTCCAGTTCTGAGGAGAAAAAGGACCTAGGGATAATCATCACAAGGAACCTGAGGCACTCTGTACATTGCCATAAAGCAGTAGCCAAAGCCAAAAGGATGCTGGAATGCATCAGCAGACGAATCACCTCCAGAAAAGGAGAAGTCATTCTGCCATTGTACAGGTCATTGGTGAGGCCACATTTGGAGTACTGTGTGCAGTTCTGGTGCCATATCTGAAAAAGGACATCAGATTACTGGAGGGGCGCAGAGTAGGGCAACCAAGATGATCCAGGGCCTGCAGGACAAACCCTATGAGGAGAGGCTGCAGGATCTCAATATGTATTCCCTGGAGGACTGAAGAGAGACGGGGGACATGATTGAGACCTTCAAATACCTTAAAGGTATAAACAAGGTTAGTACGGAAGGCATCTTCAGTGTCAGGGGAATGGGTCCACTGGGGGAACAGTCTAAAATTAATGGCAGAAAGATTCAAAAGGAAAATGAGAAGGTACTCTTTCACAGAAAGAGTGGTGTCCAAGTAGAACGAACTACCAGAGGAGGTGGTATCATCAAAACTAGTGGACAGCTTTAAAAGGGGTTGGGAAAGAGAGAAAGGGAGAGTCATAACTGGTGGGAAGATGGGCTGGGGGATGAGAGGTGGTGGGGGAAGACTCTGTGGAAAAGGAAGGGGGCAGCTCCAGTAAATTCATCTGAGAGCTGCACATTCAAGCAGACTAGATAGACCAAAATGTCCTGTTTCTGCTGGCATTTTTGTATGTTTACTGTATATGTTTGTAAATGAGTTCCACCTGCAAAAGCAAAGGCAGTTCTAACAGTTTGTGACATGCCCCCAATAACAGAACTTTTTTTTTCTTTGTTTAAAGTTTAACAAAGAAAATGCCCTAAACAAGGCCTGAGTGGGTAAGAGGGTAAGATTCAGGTTTATCCTGTACTGAAAGGATGTGATCACAGGTTCTGCAGAGAATCTCTGTGGTTCCCTGGTAAAACTGTAAGCAAAACAGCAGTGCCCTGCTTACAACTGGAATATATCAAGTTGAAGCAAGTTTGTCTCTTTAAATATATTTTTTATTTGGAGTTTTGCTATAAGAAGATGTCTCTGTGCATCCTACTCATCCTTAATGAATCCTGGCATGTATTTTTTTGTTGTATAATTGACTGTGCTAATAAGACTACACATATTTTGCACCTTGTACATGAGCAGTTGGTGTCATTTGAGTCCTTCTGCACTCACACCATCTTACATGCGGTGTGAACCATGGGATCTGATAAGTATGGTCCAGGCAAAGTGGTGGACATCTCTGACAGGGTACTAGAACCAGTACTGAGGGGATGAGCCAGCACAGAAGGGTGTGCTGCTGATGCAAGGAACCAGTGAGGCAGAACTGACAGTTACTTGTAAAACTGATGGCATGATTACCAGGAGTATGGCAGGAAGAGGGGACAAAGAGCTTTGAGCCAGGCCAAAGTAAATGCAACACCAGCAACCTTTATTGCAGTGACTGAGATCTTCTTCCTGATTCAAAAGATGAAAGAAATAAAGAAGTTCCTGTGAGCATTACTAGACTGTCACAATGGCTGGCAGTAAAACAAGTTGAAAGTGAGAATTGCTGGCTGGAAACAATGAGACTCCTTCAAGAAGGTAGGATGGAGCCTGGTCGAGTTTCTGCCAATAGAGAAGGAGGGGGTTTCAGCCTGAAAAACATTAAACTACCCAAGTTGGGACCTACTGATGAGATTAAGGCATACTTTACAAGTTTCAAAAGGGTGGCCAGAGGCTGCCAGTGGCCACAAGACCAATGGACTATCAGATTTGTGCCTTACCTGACTGGACCAGCCCAACTAGGTTACAGTCACATGGACAGTACCCAAAGTGAGAATTACAACTGAGTGAAAGAAACAATTCCACAAAGGTACAGTACAACCTCTGTGGATAAACTTATCAGTAGTGGTCTCAAGCAATGACATTCCAGCAGCAGGAGTCCCCAGAGCGATCTACACGAGGCAAAAGGAGCTATGCCACAAGTGGGTGAAACCAGAATTGAAGAAGGTGTAGCAGGTTTTGGAGATCTTCATCCTGGAGCAGTTCTTGCAGATTTTACCAAATGACATTCAGATGTGGGTCAAGGAACATCATCGTTATACAGGGGAGAAAGTAGTCACTCTGACCAAAGATTTCTAACTGGCTCCCCAGACCACCCCTTGAGGATCACTGAGAAGCAACAAGCCTATAAGGCAATTTCTTTCTCCCACTCCTAAGACTGAGCCTAGACCTATTAATGGGGGTAGTGGGCCCAGGGTACCTCTGTCTGAATTTATTTGCCATTATTGTAAATGGGTGGGACATATCACCCAGAAATGTCCAGAGAAACAGACTGAGCCAGCCAAGCTGACATTGGCCAATCAGAGTCAGTATCTGACAGATATACAACTTTCAGGGCAAGTAATACATGCCCTGTTATACTCTGGAAGTCAAAGGAAAAAACAAAGTCCCAGCTCCCAGAAGAGATGCCAACTCAGTGCACAGGTCTCAAATGGGAAGACACTCTGTGAACAAAGCAGGAGACTCTACGCTCCAGCTCTGAAGGTAAGCCTAGCACCTGAGTATGTGCTAATCACTCCATGGACTGATGTAAAGGTAAGCAGAGGATCACATTATAAAGTGCAGTACTCAAAAAGAACTTAGCCCATACAGAAGTTTCAATTTTATACAAAGTCTGAAAACAGCTCAACATTTGCTGGTGCATAAGAACATTAAACAGCAACATAGTCAGAATAAATTTTGCACATGGAGTCTGGTGTCTTGTAGCTTTAAGAGAAGAAACCTTCCAAGCTGAATCAAATGTCTGTCTCTTTAAATGTTCAATTCAATAATAGTCAAGACAAAAAGATTGATAATCATCATATCCAAATCAAAGTTCACCAAGCTGATAGATGTACTATAAATATAGCTTTGCATCCCAGAAAACATTCAATAAAGTGCAGAACTGTAAATACTTATTGCAATGAAGTGCCAAAAAATGCTTGTTTAAGGTGCTTGCCTGTGCAAATAAGGCTTCAAATCTAGCAAAGCTTAGTATACCCAACAAATAGGCTACATCTAAGGTAGACAAAGTCACACTGGATGCTAGAAGTGCTTCACAAAAAGTGCATAACTTAATCTTTGAGTCATCGGCACGTGCCTAATATTATAAATCTAGGCTTCATTCAACATAAAACACAGTAAAATGACAAAACTACGCCAGGAATAACCAGTTAGGACTTTAATATGAAAAATGTCCTGTGACTTATGTCTAGCTGGGGGAGGGAGAGAATTCCACAAGAACTTACACGTAAAGTAGAGCACTGTGTTACTGTGCAGAACTGATAATGAAATAAAGAACACCACAAAATGGGTTGCTGCTGATATTACTAAAGTATAAAAGCTTACAAATGGGTTGTGTTGTGCAGGCTTTGCTTCCATTTCACCTGCTGCTCTTTGGATTTAACAGGACAAGTCATGTTTGTCTCCATGCCATAGGAGAACCCTTTCCTGCTTGTCACTCTTCCCAAGAGGAAAACAGCCCCGAATGCAGCTCTGTAAGCACTTTTATGACTGTTTATGGGCAGTGCATTTTTTTGGTATTAGATATTAGACACTTAGTCTGCAAGCCAACTACTGTATTTTCCAACTATTTTCATTTGTTCCATTCTGCTTTCATAATTTCTGGTTGATTTCCATGTAATCAATTTCTGTTGACCGCTTGTGACTGGTTTTACTCCACATCTGAAAAGGGGGTTTGACCCGGTGTGACTGTGCATAGATTTGCTGTTTCTCAGTATCTGCAGCCCTTTGCACGTATAATATTTTACTGTACAGACCTTTGCTGGTTTGTATCATTTGCAGCCTAATTGCCACACAAAATATTTGACTAGTTTCAATCAGGCAATCATCCCATGCTGTGTGCCAGTTTGGATTATGTTTTACCCTGTCTGGTACATCCAGACATAAACAGGTATATAACCTTCTCTTTTAAGCTTTACTAGCAGGATTCATCTACAACATGACCTCTTTGTAAGCCTTTATACTTTATTGATTAGTGATAACCTGATCTTTGGGTACACTAAGTTTTGCTAGCTTTGAAGCTGTGTTTGCACAGACAAGCACCTTAAACAAGCATTTTTTACCACTTTCTTCATTGCACTGATCACTTTATTTCTGCACTTTATTAAACATGTTCTAAGTGGCAAAGCTATATTTATAGTACTTCTATCAGCTTGATGAACTTTGATCTGGATATAATGATTATCAATCTTTTTTGGCTTGAATATTATTACGCTGAAAATTTAAAGGAGAAATACTGCCTTAATTGAAGCCCCGACCGCTTCACAGATCAGGACTTCACTCCACAGATTCTCCCTGCAGTCATCCTATAAAATGCAGCATTTAGTTACCTCATCGCTTGTAAAAATCTGTGAAGCCCAAGTGCAGCTGGTATTTGCAATCATGGCACTCCTCGTCCGGTCGCGATCTCACTAGCAATAATGTGAGATGATGCCACTATGTATGGAATTATAATAAATACTGTATTTCAGATGCCCATCAGTATTTTTACACACTTTGCCTAAATGCCATGTGTATGGCTAGTATACACATGGCATTTAGGCACAGTGTGTAAAAATACCAATGGGCATCTGACGTACAGCATTTATTATATTTCCATACATAGGAACAACCATAACACAGGGGCAGTGGCATGTCTTCTTCTCTTGTTATTACTAGCGAGATCACAACTAGATGAGGAGCACCTCGATTGCAAAATGCCAGCTGCACCGGGGTCTTCACAGATTTTTACAAGCAGTGAGATAACTAAATTCTGCATTTTATAAGGTGACTACAGGGGGAATCTGTGGAGTGAAGCCCCAATCTGTAAAGCAGTCATGGATTCAATTAAGCCAGTAGACCTCCTTTAAAGAGATACATTCAATGTGAATTGGAAGGTTTTGTCTCTTAAAAGTACAAGATACCAAATGACATATGCAAAATGTATTCTGACTATATTGCTCTGTTTGATATTTTTATGCACCAGTAAATGTTGAGCTGTTTTCAGCCTTTGTATAAAATTGAAACTTCTGTGTGGGCTAAGTTCTTTTTGAGTGCTGCATTTTATATTTTGATGCCCTATTCACCTTTACATCAGTCCATGGAGTGATTAGCACATACTCAGGTGTGAGGCTTACCTTCAGAGTTGAAGTGTGGAGTCTCCTGCTTTGCTCACAGACTCTGGAAGTCATCAGACTTTAGTAAGGGCAACTTGGTACCAAATGCTTGCAAAAGAGGGCCAGGCACTGGGGTTTTATGTATTCATGGTGACAACAAGTATTACCCAACAACTCATGTGGACATGTGCATAAAAAAGGGTAGTCCATTCTGTGAAAGTTGGGGTGGTGGATACGTTACCTGTACCTGTAGTGTTGAGCCATGATGTTCCAACTTCCTTTTTACTGGTACCTAGGAAACTTTTCAGCTGCAGTGGTTACCAGGGCACAGGTTAAACAATGGCCTAATCTGGGAGATATATTTCCATTTGATGATTCTGAACTGTTTGATACACATAATGCAAACAAGAGAAGTGAATCTTGAAATATCTGCGGGTAGAGGAAGAAGAAAGATCATTGGAATCTGATAAGGTTATGACTACTGGTGATGGGTTACCCGATCAGTTAAAAGTTACTCAGGCAGTTAATTTTGTTAAAGAACAACAAGTCGATGTCACATTGAAGCACCTGTTTGAGTCGGTGAAGAGGGGACAGGAACCCAAAAAAAAGGTGAACCTGTGTATAATTTGAAAAAATGATGTTTAGTAAAGGGTTTGTCAGTGTCCCCAAACAAAAGAACAAGTTGACCAACTTACTGTCCCTGAGAAATTTTACCCAGAGTTGTTGTACCTTGTCTATGATATTCCCCTCGTAGGACATCAGAGTAAGGATCACAGGCTGAGTAGACTATTTCGGCAGTTCTTTTGGATTGGTATCCACAAGCAAGTGGAAGGCTATTGTAGATCCTGTAAGGCATGTCAGAAGGTTGCCCCCATTACTCGTAAAGATGAGGTATCCATGATCCCGCTACCCTTAGTAGATATCCTTTTTCTAAGAGAGTGGCCATGGATATTGTGGGGCCACTACAAAAGAGTGCCCAGGGGAATTGTTTTATCCTGGTGACATGTGATTACAGTACCAGATACCCAGAAGCTGTACCACTTAGGATAGTAACAGCCTCCAAAATAGCAGAAGAGTTTGCTAGACTGTTTTGCTGGGTGGAGATTCCACAACAGATATTGACAGATCAGGGGGCCAACTTCAGTGCTGCCCTCCTGAAAGAGCTGTACTGATTACTGTGAGTAGCTGCAATGATGACTTCGCCTTACCATTCCTGGATTGATGGTCTAGTCGAATGGTACAATCAGACTCTTAAACATGCTTGACAAGTATGTGCATGATGAGGGGAAAACATGGGATTCATACCTCCCTTATTTGTTGTTTGCATATTGTTAGATGCCACAGGCTTCTACAGAGTATTCCCCTATTGAACATTTGTATGGTAGGCAACCAAGGGGCCCCATTGATGTGCTTAAAGAAACTTGGGAAGAGGGACTGACCAGATAGAGGAGGTGACCCTCTGTATTGTGAACCTCAGGAAGAGGTTAGGAAAATATGTAAAAGCTGCTCATGAGAATTGTGCCGAGATACAAATGTTTCAAAAAATGTATTATGACAGACGGACTAGGAAAAGGTGCTTCAAAATATTGCTGCTACTACCCACCACTGAAAACAAGCTGTTGGCAAAATGGCAGGTTCCAATGTAGGTGTCAAGACAAGTTTGTCCTGTCACATATGAACTCAAAACCCCAGAAAAAAGGGCCCAAACCAAGATCTATCATGCCAGTCTTTTGAAGGTCTGGGCAGAACCCAGTCCTCAGCTTTCCTTTGCTATTTTGACTGACCAGGAAGATGGAGTGGTTGAGTTTGTCTGTCAGCGCCTAGAGGGGCATCTGAATGTTGAGACTGTGATTAACACAAAACTAGACAATTATCAGTTGAATGATGTACAGAAGGTGATAAGACATCATAAGAAAACCTTCAAGATGGTCCCAGTGTGCAAAAGGGATTGAGTACCGCCTAGAAACAGGTAATACTGCCCCCATTAAGCAGAAACCGTATAGAATCCCAGAAAGGTTGAAACCCCAGGTTGCCAAACAGCTTAAAAATATGCATGCTTTGGGGATAACAGAGTCTTCAAAAAGTGACTGGTGTGCACCTACGGTGATTGCAGACAATAAAGGAGAGAGGGATCAGAATTTGTATTGATTTTCATAAAGTGAATCAGGTGGCAAAGTTTGATGGCTATCCTATGCCTAGGATAGATGATTTAATTGACCGTTGGCAAAATACATTTCTGGCCTGGACCTAATCAAAGGTTAATGGCAGATTCCCCTGGATTCCTGCTGCAGGAAAAAGATTGCATTTGCCAACACCCCCCCTCCCCCACCCAGGGTTTCCCAATTGAGAACACTGCCTTTTTTATTTTTTTATGTTTGTAAGCAAAACATACAAATTTCACACAGAAGGATAATAAAAGTAATACATTGCAGATATTCTTCTTATAAAGGAAGTCATCAGACATCTTCTCCGGAGGTACAGATAGGGGAATTACTAATAAGCATTAAAACCATGTAAACATTACATAAGCATACACTGTAAGAGCTCTGTAGGGATAAATTAGTTAACTATATACAGTAAGTATATTCCCATTTACCATCCTGGCTGTATGCCTACCATTATCCCTCATTTTTCATGGCACATGCATTTTATACAAGTTAATGTCCTAGAGAGATTCTATATCTGTAATGTAATTATTAAACTGGAGAATAGATAACATTTTATAACAGCATAACCTCCTAAAACCTGTCAGACAGAGTTCTATCCCTCTTACCCAGCATGGACATACAACAGATTCCAGTTGTGGTTTGGAAGTTAAACATGTACCATCCACCACATGGGTATACAGCTCTGACAGCAACATGTCAACAGCGACCAACACCACAGCGACAACAGTACCAGGTCACCGTAGTGTCGGTGCTGGACCCCGGCACTGTTTTCTGTGGGTCTTTCACCCCCTCCCCTAATCAGCTCTGACTCAGAGTTGATTATTTTAATTGGGGGTGCAGGGGAACACAGTCCCCTGCTTGGGGGTTCAGGGCGAAGCCCCCTGTAGAAAACATGGTAGGCAGTGACCACCTTTATGCAGACCACAAATGTGGTTGACATAAAGGTTTCACTGTAACATCAGTCGACAAAATATTTGGTGACCTGGCATTGTAGATTCCCACCATGTGGAGCTGCACTCACAGTCCATGAGGCATTCATGCTGAATGGGAGCTGGTGACAGCCACCATTTTATCCACCAGATGCTGCAGAGTGATTAAATGAGAGACAGAAATGCAATCCATTACTCACATCCCCAAATCCAGACTATGAATAAAGACTGATAATAAAACAGACAATAAGGATTAAACAATATGAGCGGTCCATTTGTCTTTAGCTCAAGTGGTCACTATCCGGTGATAAAAGTTCAATAAGTAATACAGTTCAGTCCATATTTGAAAAGGAAAGATAACAACATAAACTAGCACTTGCAGTTTAGTTCATAAAACCAACCTTAGAAAAATTAGTAGTTTGAAACTTACCCCTGCCCTGCATGTGCAGGAATGAGCAAAGTCAGTGTTTTAAGTTCACAGTGCCCATCTGCTAACTTGCTCAGTCTACACCCTCCAATTCTTCTCCTTCACAAGTCCCCATCTTCTGCTTAATCTGCTGGGCTTTCCTCAATGGTTCTTTTGGGTAACTGAAAATGAACATTTGACCATTCCAAACCACTTTAAGCTTGGCAGGAAGTAATCATTGATGGTGTATCTTGTATTGTCGCAGGACTCTCCGTACCCAACCAGGTGCTTTTCTGCAAATATGGGTGCTGTAATTGAGGTCTGGAAGTAATGAAAGTGCTGCTTCTTTATAATGAATGCTCTGAATACATCTAGCCAGAGACAGGGCTCTGTCACGATCTCCAGTTTCCATATAGATAATTACAAAGGTGCGAGGAGCTATCGGGTCTGCTGGCACCCTTCGTTGTGCAAGTCTATATGCCTTTTCTATAGAAAAGACTTGCTCTCCTTCTATAAAACCCAAAATTCAAGGTAGGAAGGTCTGGTCAAATTCTGACACATCCTCTCCCTCCATGGATTCATGAAGTCCCACTACCCTAATGTTTCTCTCTCATGCGTGGTTCTCAAGTGTCTCTAGACATTGTCTTAGGAGAATATTTTCTTTGACCAGGCCTAAGGCAGCGTCCAGTGTTTTGAGAAAATACCCCTCCATTCTCTGCACAGAACAATGCCATTTGGTTTACATTGGGCTCCTGTCACCTTTTAGAGCCTATTGGATAAGATTCTCTCACCCCCATTTAGCCTACAGAGCCACCTACCTGGATGATGTAGTTGTCTACAGTAAAGACTGGGATAACCACATGTACATTTTGCAACAGGTGATTGGAGCCATTCAAGAAGCAGGGCTTACTACCAACCCCTCAAAATGTGCATTAGCAATGCTGGAGACCCACTATCAGGGTTATGTTTTAGGGAATGGGTTGATCAAGCCAGACATTTCTAAAGTCCAGGCAGTGAAGGAAAGTCCAGTACCTTGTACAAAGAAACATATACATTCCTTTTTAGGTTTGGCTGGGTACTATAGATGTTGTGTCCCCATTTTGTCCAAGAAAGCAGCCCCCTAACTGAATTAACAATCATACATCAGCCAAACAAGGTTAGATGGTCTGAAAGGTGCATGCAATGAGGCTTTTTTGTACTTTAAAATCCATATTGTGTCCATCCCCTGTGTTGCGCAGCCCCAGCTTTACACAGCCCTTCCTAGTGCAGTTGGGTGCATCTGAAAGTGGTATTGGGGTTGTGCTGAGTCAACAGATTGATGGGAACAAGCATGCTATTGTGCATATCAGCCGTAAATTGCAGGACAGGAAGTTTAAATACTCTACAGTGGAAAAAGGGTGTTTGGCAACAAAGTGGGCAACTGAATCTTTGAGATACTATTTGCTGGGGGCAGAGTTTTTGTTGATCACTGATCATAACCCCCTGTGTTTCTTAAATCAAATGAAAGATAAAAATGCCCACGTGACAAGATGGTATCTCTCTTTATACCCATTTAAGTTTAAGGTCATACATAAGCCTTGTTCCAGAATAAAAATGCTGATTTAATTTTTCTTTGATTTACAATGAAGTTCCTTCATCTTGGAAACATGCTTTTGTCACAACTGTATTTAACAAGTATTTGTCAATGTTGAAAGTTCACTGCTGGTAAGACATTGCTTTTGTAGTGGTTTTTCAGATTTGTACCCCAAATTTTCAACATAATGTTTTTATTAGGACTCCTTCTGAGCATGACAGATGTCATTTATAAAACAATGGCTGAAAAGTCATTGTGCACCTCAAGCGTTGAAATACATTTTGAGAAAGATTTGAGAAATGACAGCTGTCACATTCATGAGGTGGTGTCAAAAAATGGCTATGTTGAAAAGTTGGGGTCAACATATTGAAAATGATCACAGTTATGAGCGTGGATTTGTTTTTTCATATTTTTCCCTAAATTTTCAACCTCACCTTTTTATGACTCCACATGACCTTCTTACGAGCCCACCTCATGAAGAAGGATGGAGAACATTTTCAAATCCTGCCCAAAAGGTGATTTTGCATCACAAGTGTGAAAACACATTTTAGCCAGGATTTGAAAAATGACAGCTGTCACATTCATGAGGTGCTGTGAAAAAATGGCTATGTTGAAAATTTGGGGTTAAACTATTGAAAATGATCAAAGTAACGAGCCTGCATTCACAAAATAGAATACAGGCCCATAACTTTGTTGTTTGTTAATATTTTCATCTCAGATTTTCGACATAGCTTTCTTATGACCCCACCTCATGAACAAGTGCAGAGAAAATTTTCAGCTCCTGCCCAAAAGGTGATTTTGTGCAGCCACTGCAAAATTGCCTTTTAGGATGTGAAAAGACATTTCAGTTTCACATTATTTATTATACTGGAAAGGCATGTGAGCAAACATTGCCCGTTTTCACATGCGTCCAGTTATGAACAAATACAGAGGAGACCACAAAACAAGCAATACAGTCAACAGATTAACAATGGTGATCAAGGGTCAGGATATCTGACAATATTGAACTAACATGTTGCCTAACAGAATGAGAAGAACATTTACAGGTGAGTTTGTAGGGCAGGTGCTAAAAGAGACTTATGACAAATAATCAAATAAGATACTGAAACAGTTAAAAAACAGTAAAATATAAAAATGTACAAACAAATAAGATACAGTCTAAAATATACATTTGTAAGAGCATTTGTGGGAAAGAGCATAATCAGACCAATGGGGCATTTGGCCAGAATTTGAAAAATGACAGCTATCACATTCATCAGGTGGTGTGAAGAAATGGCAATGTTGAAAATCTGGGGTCAAAATATTGAAATTACCAAAGTTATGAGCCTGCATTCGCAAATTTCAATGGAGGCTCATAACTTTGTTGTTTTTTAATATTTGTATGCCCAATTTTCAACATAGCCTTCTAATGACCCTGCCTCATGAACAAGGGTGGAGAAAATTTTCAACTCCTGCCCAAAAGGTGATTTTGTGTAATGACCACAAAACCACCTTTTGGGACAAATTGAGCTAACATCACTTGCATTGTTAATGAGATGGGATCCCAAAAAAGGCATGTTGAAAATTTAGGGCACAAATACCCAAAAATGGCCAAGTTAGGCCACTAAGTTCAAACCCCAGCTGAAATACATTAAAAGGTATACCTGATTTCCTCAGTTCCCAGTCCAAGTTTGAAGAGTGAAGATGTGTCTCCAGTACCAAAGAGATTACGGTGTCAGATCCCTGCTGGGTAAGTAAGGGCTTGGGGGGTGCTGAGTGGGAGGGTCAGGTGGGGGTATGAACTAACAGCGCAATAGATATCGATGTACCATATTCTTTTTTACAAAGTGTATGGGTTATGCTGTAAACAAGTTGATTGGGTAAACAACTGGGTGTCTTGATCAGGGAACAGGGGCATGTGTTGGGATTAGTGACCGGGAGCATAGGTTGGGACTGGGCACTAGGCACATGGGTTGGGATTGAAGACCAGGTGCATGTTCTGTGAAGGGAGAGAGAGAAAAGGGATGGTAAAAGCAATAGTTCTGATATTTTATGATTAGGGCATTTGCTTATTAGGAAATATTTGAAAATCAGCAGAGGCTTCCTATAGACAAAAATTAATGTTACAATTGGGGGTAATGTGTTGTGATCAGGGAACAGGGAAACATGTTGGGATCGGGGACAAAAAGCATAGGTTGGGATTGGGCACTGGAGACATGAGTTGGTAATTAAGGTATCATGTGATATCTGCACACAGAGAAAACCGCACACAGCATGACCGCACAGTAAGTAATGCATATGCCTTTCGAGTGTGAGGGGAATTACAGCGATACAAAAGTATCGTTACCCCCTGATGCTCACCATGAAGGAGTAAGTGTTTATGAACACTGCTGGTGGGGTGCTCAGTCAAGCCGCTCCCATACTAAAGTGGCTAGAACACTGACCCTGCAATGAATGGGGTTTCATTCCTAAATCAGGAATATTTCATTGTTTTTTTTTCTTGCTCCTAAGTCCACACCCCCTTGGAGTTGATTATAATAGGTCCGGGGGGGTGGGGGTGCAGGGGGAAAAGCCCCCTGCAAAACACACAGAAAACGGTCGAGCGTGTTTTCACACTGTTTGCTGCTGCATGGTTGTGGTGTACGCAGTGGCATCCATGACATTATGACCCCGTGCCTGGAATTAAAGACCAGGGGGATGTGCTGTTAGAGGGAAGAGAGGACCGGTGAGGGAAATGGAGATCTTCTTTTTGACTGCTTTTTTTTTTAAAACAAGCAAAGACAATGTCCTGGCTGGAAAAAGGAGGGATGGAGATAGAGACGGAGAGTGTGAGAGAAAAAGGGAGAAACTGCAGTGATCTGCTGCATAACAGCTATTCCTAGATTTCTGGTGCATTCCACAATTGAAGTGTTTGCTGCCGAGTCATTTACAGAAATGGAAAGTTGAAGTTGGTCTACTCTCTGCCATCTTGTGCCATGTCTCCCTCAGGTGAAGCACGCTGTTAATAAAAAAAAATAGAAAAAAGTTACTTGCATTTCCAACAACTGTGCAGCGTCTGCATCAGAGAGTGAAAAAACACCCAGCAAGTCAGGCAAGCTAGTGACGAAATGTGAAGGGAACATGTCAGGCATGGGCAGCTAAGTTTCTGCTGTAATTGATGAAATGGAGGCACTGCTTGCTTCATTAGCCTGGAGGTTTATGGTGCTTAGTGGTTGGGTTTGGTTTACCACTTTGGGAAAGGGAAGGAGTGACCACCCAATGAGCCCTGCATTCTGCTCCCTAAATATTTTCCTCATCTCTGGAATACAGATGAGCAGGAAGTTTTGAGCTTTCAGTGCTAGACTGCAGATCGGGGCTTTAGGACTCTGGTGGGAGGGAGCACAACACTGGTGTCATGCAAATCAAAGAACCAAAGCCCCCTTCTGATTGAAGTGGCGAAGTCCTTTGAAATACACAAAGTTTCTGCCCACCAGGCAGAGAGTGATGTCAGGATCACAGTGCGTGGTCATTGGTATAGATTGCCGAGCCCATTATTTTGTGAACTGCAATGGACTCAGCAGTGACACACACCTCAGAAGTGCCCTCTCATAGCAAGATGTTCCCTGTGCATGCGTGTTGAACATAAAAATTAAGATAGATAAGAAACCCCTAATTATAAACCAATTTCTGTTCTTTCATCATTGTCCACTGCCCTAGAAAGGATAATACATGATAAGATTGTGGACTACTTGTAAAAATGTAATTTACGGACAGCTGAGTAACACGGTTTCAGAAAAAAACATAGTACCATTACAGCTTTGGTGGAATTTACAAATTTAATTCATTAAGCCTTGGACAGTGGCCTAGTTGGTTCAATTTATATTGACTTAAATAAAGTGATTTGGTACAGCATTCAAAACTGATTGAGAGTTTAAGTCAAGCTTGGTTTTTCTAAGTCAGTTACTCATGGTTTGAAGATTACCTAACCAACTACATAAAACAGGTTAAAATACATAATGCTTTCTCAAAAATTATTCCTGTAAATCTAAGTGTTCCTCAAGGATCAGTTCTTGGACCTTTGCTTTTTAGTCTTTTCTTGAATAATTACCTAGTTCATAAAATCTTCAAGGATCCTGCTGTACATAGATGATATGGTAATCTTCTTTTAGAAGAAATATTTAAATAATTTGGCAAACATACTGCAGTCAGAGTTTTATGCTGTTCACTACTGGTTCATTGACAATACGTTATGTTTAAACTGAAAACAGACAAAAATCATGCTTTTTAATTTTAGGAAACAATCATGTTCATTACAATCCTTCTATAAAAACACTTGATGGAACTACCTTGGATCAGGTCAACGAATATAAATACCTTAGCCTGATCCTTGATAGTTGCCTCAGCTATCACCAACATATTGAAAATTTAGGAAAGTTTGTTAATCAAAGGTTTGGTATGTTATATAGAAACAGACTCAATTTTACATCTGAAGCAAAACAATTGGTTGTATTGACACAATTTTATCAATGACAGATTATGGTCTTGTCATTTACTCATTTACTCTTCCGCATGTAAAACATCTTTGCAAAGAATTGCACTTCTTATGAAAAAAAGCTTGTTGATTTGAACTTGACCTTGAATTAGATTACCATACCTGCTCTCTGCACAGTACTTCAGATTAGCAAACATTGCAATAACAAATTAATCAGCAATAGTGTTGTTTGGCATGGAAGATGGTAAATGGACAATTGCCAATAATTAAATTGAAATCTATGGTGGAAAAAACAATTTTATCAAATACTAAAACTAGGTCAATGAATGACTTATGTCTGAAACTGCCTAAGTGTCACACATGGACAAGCTGCTTTTTATTATCGAACCGGTAGCTTTTGGAACACAGTACCTCAAACTATTAGGACTCTGGTGAACTACTAATCTTTTGTAATAACTTTAAGAAATTTTATTAGTACTACTGATGTTTGTAAATGTTATGAGGAATAACGTCTTTATTGTTTGTATCTATTGTTATATGTAACTGTCTCTCTGTAATGTTATACCTTGACCACAGTTGCATATGAAGATGGGCATTTCTGTCCATAGGCTTTCATTTTAAATAAATGAAATGAAATGATTTATAACCAGATATGAGTTTGACATTGTATCCTGTAGTGTCTGTATTCTGAGAATTCTGAATTCTATTGTCTGTAATATGATGACAGTGTATCTAGAATGTACAGTGATTCTGGAAGTTTCCTGGAACAGTCCTTTAGTAGGATTGGTTCTGTCTTGAGCAGGGGGGACAGTGATAGGGCCAGTGGCCCTGTCAGAAGGTGGGGATGTTAATAGTAAGCAGTGCTGTTCACACAAGCCCTATTCAGCAGTGGTTATTGTGACACTTGGACTGCTGGTTCTGATCACTGTATCATTTTACGTAATATAAAAATGGGTTATGGACTGTCTCTTGAGAAATGCTGAAACAACATGTGAGTATCACACACACACACACAGACACAGATTTTAGATACAAGGTGTTACCTGGAAGGCCAGAAGCTAATTATAGACTTTAACTGAGTTAATTATAGCTATAGTTGCTAAGAGGGAAAATCATAAATTGTTATAATGCTTAGAGGAAGAAGAGCAAGTTGTGACGTTTTAGTGTGAAGTCGTAAAAGATGCTTTGATGTCCTGGGAAGGAGAAACTGATCATAAGATCAAAGAAATGTCATTTGAAAAAGAAAATGAGTTGTGCTGATGATTACAGAATTTAATACTTTGAAAAGACATCCTGTTTTGTATAGATATATTTTTTTTATATATTCTGACAGGGAGGAGCCAGGTGACCTCACACAAAGGGGTTGGCCAAGACAGTCTTTTTTTAAACAATGTTCTGTTTTCCTTCAGAGACACACTTCTATCTAGACTCTGACAAAGAAACATCTTTAATCACTTTAAGCAGGTATTTAGAGAGAGAGACAAATCTAAGTACTGTAGTAGGAACTGCACTGTTAAAACCTTGTTCTTTTAAAAGATTGTATGGTTCTTGTGATAATAGTTCTGTATTTTATGTTTTACATATTTTTTATCTATTTTAGTAAAACTCTGTTTTTAGAGCCTACTTGGTCTGTCTTTGATTTCTTTCTTTTTACAAGGGGAGTATATATGGTTAAAGCAGATACTGTGCATAAGCTTGAATGGGGATACCAAACTGGAAAAAGGTAAGCGTTTTAAATCTGAGGTCTTTGATTACAGTTTTTAAGAGTTCATTTCTGTACACCTGGTTAGGTGCCCATAGGCACAGATATCTGGCCCCCCAAAGACAGAATTATCTGAGCCTGTACATTGGGTATGCTAACGAGCCAAGAGGTTCATAATTTGAATCCCTCCAAGACTTGAGACCAAAGGTTGATTCGAAACCCACAAAACAGACAGGAGGGTTACCCTGTTTCTGTTAACTGTTCACAAGACTGCGCTCAGAGGTTAGCACTTGGGGAGTAGAGGGCTGACCTGCTGAGTGGGTTTGTGACAGTTATAATAATGAATGAAAGCTAGCTAGCTTAACAGTAACAGAAGAAAACCAGAAAAGGTTGTTCCTTTCTGATGTCCCCTTAGTCTTGGTGTGTTGCAACTGCCACTTGTTTGCTTTTTCTTTTCCCTCTGTTCTATCCTTCCAACTGACATTCAGACTGGCTATCTAGGTGCACAATTCTCTCTTCAACCTTTCCCTGTTCTCCTAAATTGTTTGCTACTCTAGCAGTTTCTTTTTCCTTTAATGTAGTCTCAATACCAGCCTAAAGGGTCAGACTACACTTGATGTTCACAAAACAAAAGGGTAATATAAAATGCACAGTGAAAATAGAAAATAGAGTTAGAATCAGCATTCAGACCATACATCTTCTTCAGGAATTATCCAAAAGAGAAAAAAGCAAAGTTAGTAGAGAGGTAAGGGGAAATAAAGGTTACATATATATATGTGTGTGTGTGTGTGTGTGTGTGTGTGTGTGTGTGTGTGTGTGTGTGTAAAGAAAATAGGGGGAGGTTCTAGGAGAAAAAGTGACAATAGGCAAGGTAAGACAAGAATCTGGAAAATAAAAAGGTGCTGATGGGTATAAAGAGGCATAGTAGGAGAGAATGAGCTGAGGAGTCCTCAGTTGGGGACTGATTAACAAAGACTAGTTTTTGTTCTTACACTTGATGTTTGTAGAAAAGAGTAGCACTAAGATATAAGCTTTGTTCATGTTTTTTTTTTTTTTAATAGGTGTTTTTGCCCCAAGCCCAGGCGCTTGTGCACGTTTAAAGATAATGTTTTCTGCTGTGGGAAAAAGTAACACATATGTTCCTTTAAGGAAAACTGGGAGTCTCAGTTGAACTCTCGAAAAAACTCAAGCAAAGTTGCCAGGATGTATCTTAAGTTAACGCCATGTATCTTTCATAACTGAAATTGACCAAATGAGCTCCACTTGCAAAAGCAAAGGCAGCTCTCTCTAACGCTTTGTGAAATGCCCAACAACAGAAAATGTTTTTTTTTTCTTTGTTTATAGTTTGCTTAGAAAATGCCCTATATAAGGCATTGGGGTAATATCCAAGGATCCAAACAATGAAATATGTCAGGCTGGCTCTGGTCTCCAGTGGCCAGCTCCTACTTTCCCTCTCATGATACACCTCCCCCTCTAATTCACAAGAGGCTCAAAGACTGTCCTACCTTACCTCAGGCTTGGACAAGTACAAGGGGGCAGTGGCCATTAAAGCCTTTGCAAGGGCACACAAAAGAAAAAAGCAGTCTGCAAAATGCCAAAATCTACAAAATGAGTCACAAGGATACTATACATGCACAAATCTCAGCTACCACAAAGCAATTAAATTCAATGTATGCCAGTACCACCCCAGAGGCTGCTTCCACTTCTCTGAAAACAAAGGACAAAGCTCATCTAACCACAGGTCACTTCTCTGCATCGGAAGAAGGTGAGGCTGTGCAACCCACCAGGACAACAGAGATCATAAGAGCAACAAAGTCATACTGTGATTTACCATCTCTATGACATTAAAGGAGAACTACAAAAGAGAGGTGAAGTCCCAACTGCTGCACAGATCAGGGCTTCACCTCTCTGATCCCCTTACAAGTGCCATAAGAAATTAAGAGATTAAGTGCTTCATGGCTAGTAAAAAAAAAAACAAAGCTCCAGTGCAGATGGCATTTTAATAATGGTGCTTCTCAATCCCCCAGGATCTTGCTGGTAATACTGCGAGATGATGACCCTGCACTGCCCCTACTATAATACTGCACTTATGTGTGGAAATAAAACTATATGTATATCTCTGATGCCCAGTGCCATTTTTACTGAATTTGCCTAAATCCAATGGGCATGGCAGGCATGATTTTAACAAGCCATGAGGCACTTAATCTCTTAATTTCTTATGGCACTTGCAGGAGGGATCGGAGAGGTGAAGCACTAATCTTTGGAGCAGTCGGGGCTTCACCTCTTCCATAGAACTCCTTTAAAGCAACCCAACCATTCTCCTCACAGCAGTGGGGCTTAGTTCAGTACTTCATCTACTACTAGGGTGTGCAGTATAGACTAGTGGTTAGGCCAATGAGCTGTGAACGAGTATAGTATATCCAGCAGAACTGGGTTTGATTCCTACAACCTCCACTTGCATACTGTATGACTCTGAGCAATTTAACCATCCATGTGCTCTTGGGTCACCCCTGTAAAAGGGCCTTGTGCCCAGTGGGCCTTACCCAGTTACCAAAAGCATAAAAAAAACTTCTTCTTTGTTCCCAAGAAGATAAGGGGAGTTATGATCCTCTTAGCTCTTAAATCCCAAAGGAATCAAGTACTCACCTCTTCAAGATGGAACACTACGCACCTCTATATAGGCAATGCTTACCACAGATTTGTTTCTTGTCATCTCTCGACCTCTTGGAAGCATATTGATATTTCTGTATCATATCACACATTGTCAGTGGGGAATTAATACATATGGGTAACGTATTCCCCTACTGTGGTATTAGTGAAGCCCAAAGCTAAGACCAGCATAGAACGCTGGGAACATGAACATTTTGGTGTCAGGGAGCACTCTCTAATTTAGAGATTGTGCCTGTTAAGCTGCAGCTTTCAAACTGACTAACTTGCTAGCTAACTCTCATTTCTGTCCTACAGTGCCCGAATGAGGACTATGGCCTTTTCTGAGGGGAGTTTAATGGTAGGTCTCTTAAATTAGTATATAGCCCAGCGTTCCAGGTAAGTACATTTTTTGTCTTATTAGTGAAGGGTCTCAGTCAGTTAGTTTGACTGGGTGGGAAAAATACAGAAACTAGCACTCCAGTCCATGAAAAGTAGAAAGGTGATTTAATGAAGCTGTATGAGCAATATAGTGCATCCATACAAAAACATCAGCATAAGTGCAAATTGTCACAAAAAGATCATGAAAGACAAAAAATGGACACACCTCAGCACAAACCCATGTAACGCAGTGCTTCATGGGTGCATCCTCTTCCTCAGGGGGTGTGGTTGGGGCATCATAGGGGTCAGCATAAATAAAAAACATTCAAATGACATCAGACTAGGAGTAGTTCTCCCTGTACTGTATATGTTCAATTAAAATCTGTGTTTTTTATTACCAGTAATGCTGTTTCAGCCATGACTTATGTTCAAGGGTGGCTTATGTTCGAGGGCAGCTTGTAATATCAATTGCCAGTCAGCTGATAGACAGTTTAAAAGGATTAACTGAAGTGGGTGACAGAGAGATGTTTTGAAAGTTGAAAGGCGTGTTGAAAGGAGTGCAGAGTGAGTGCAAGAGAACTGAGCAATGTCAAAGAGAAAATACTTTGATCTGGATTTGAAGTTCACCATTGCTAGGCGAGCTGAGAAGGTGAGAAATCATCCTGTTGCAGCAGCCCTCCACATTTATGAAAAACAAGTTAGAGTGGAGGAAAAAGTTGGCCACACTCGAGAAGAAGGTGTCTGCTGTGGGATCCATGGGGTCTAAAAAGAAACATAGGTGACTAGATGGTGCTGGTAGGAAGGAAAGATACCCCGAGGATGAGACTGACTGTGCCAGCTAGATCACTTTACAGTGACAGCAACATTATCATGTTACAAGAAAAGCTGTGGCATTAAAAGCAATTGCCCTTGGCCAGCCTACCAATGCAACGGTAGAGCTACCGCTTGCAATGTCCATGACCTGGGTTCGGAAGCTAACCTGGGGAGTTGGAGGGCTGGCCGGGGGAAGAAGGTTTGAGTATTCCACAGACTGTTCTCCTTCTCTGGGGGGGAGGGGGGAAGCACCTGGTGTTTGATTGGCCCCTAGTGCAAGCTGGGGGTCCAACAGTTGGAGCTTGAAGGTTGAGGAGGCATGCAAGACATTCAGCCAGAGCACCATAATGTCATCGCATGCTACACTTCCCTGGGGGGGGGAGAAAATGAGGAAAAGGGATCCAACCACGGCACAAGGACATCCGCCCCTTGTCTCAGGCCCCACACTGCCGACTGTGGCACTCACGCTGACATACTAACCAAGTCTCCATCAAGGGAAGGACCCCCCTGGCAGCCCCACCCTGGGGGGCAAGTGTGGGTGCCAAGGAGCAGAGGTAAGCCCCAGATAGATGGATGATGGGGCTGGGTGTACAGGTCTGGACCAATGGGGGTCCACTGGACACAGGATAAAGTACACTAAACAAAAAGAAAAATAATTGCCCTTATTTAGGACACTTCCACTACTGCCAGGAGGGGATAGGTAGACAAATTTGTATGGCACTGTGGTTCACTATTAGACAACAGACAAGTGTCAGACAGCATCTGCCAAAAGACTTTACCCCAAAGAGTGTAAATTTCACCTGCTTCTGTGTTAATCAAGTAACATCCCATCAGCTTTTGCCAGCAATGATCAGCAATATGGATGAGTCTGCTATTTGGGTAGACATGCCCGGTACTAAAACTATTGACCTTGTTTATTATAAGTCTGTCCCCCTCCCTAACCACTGGCCATGAAAAACAGCGAATGACAGTGTGTTCAGTAGCAGTGGCCAACGGACACAAGTTGCCCCCATTTGTGGTCCTAAAAGGAAAGTGGATCCCTAAAGAGACTATGGGTGTATCGGGAGTGGTAGTGACTATGTCACCCAATTGGCTGGATGAGTGAGGATCTGACTCTCCTCTGGCTCAACAAAGTGTGGAGTTCCATTGCTTTTAGTAAGTGTCTCTTGGTGTGGGATGGCTTTCAGTGTCACATATCGCCTCCTGTGAAGAAGGCTGCAAACAAAAAAAACTGCTATCAGAGTAATGCCCGGTGGCTGCACTAAGGTTTTACAGCCTGCCAATGTTAGCTGGAATCCTCCCATCAAAGCTGCCTACTGGGAGTTTTATGATACATGGATGGCAATAGAGGGGTGAGAGAGAACAGCAGCCAGTAACTCCCTGAGCACCCAGCAAGGACAAGATTCTAGAGTGGATCAAGCTTTCATGATAGTCAGCCACCAGGAGACATGATTATAAAATCCTTTGAGGTACTGGTACTGAGGAAGCACTACACAGTCACACATATAATATTGCAGCTATTTTTAACCTTTTTTTTTCCTTACCAGGTGTGTGCCATAACAGCAGTGACACTGATGTGATAAGTCGCACAAAGGAGGGTGGAATTGCCGAAGACGTCCAAGGCGAGCTAACCACCAAGGTGGCAGAGATCAAATGAGCAGCTGATTGTTCCAACACTGAGACCACATGCAGTGAAACTGACACACAAGGGCCTCTGAGCTGTTCTGATTCTGATCATGGTAGCTAATTAGAGGTCAAATGAATCACAAGCTACAGAGACTCATGTGTGCCACTTTAGCTTATTCAGAGCACAAATATGAGTGCAATTTTTTTTATTTTTTATTTTTTAATAAATCAATAAAAAATCAGTCTTAAACTCTGCCTCCTCACTTCTGGTATTTCCAGTAACCACACCCACCACACCAAGTCACTATCACACTATAAACGTAAAAAGAACTATACTTGAAAGTATTTGCTTTATTTATTTGTACAAAAAGAACATCAAAACTTGGGAGAGCAGCACAGGATCCTGTTAAACATGGGAATGTTAACATTTTGAAAACGGATTTAACCTTACGTAGCACCTTGCACCGAAGCACATCTTACCATATATCATCCTTTGTAAGCCATGGCTAAAGATCAAGGACGGCTTTTATTTCAAGCTTTGATTTACAAGAGTGGCTTATGTTCGAGGGTGGCCTTTATTAGAAGTCGGCCTATAGTCAAATATATACGGTACATCATCACAAGCGAATTTTTGCTTTGTCATGTGGCAGAGCATAGGCAGCTTAACCCAATGATGCATGTGTATGCCGTGACATTAAATAGTTCTGAATCCTGTAAATAGAATGTCCAGTGCCACTGAAATAGCGCAACTTTGATGTGAGTAACCAAATAAATTGTCACAGCAACATCAGAGGTGTCCAAAACAGGGAACCTAACTAAATAAGTAAAATTAAATGAAGAAAAAATGTTTGGAAATGAAGCAAAACTAAAGAGATACTAAGAGCATGATAACAAATAAAATGTCAAACTTTTAGACAGCACATGATTCCACAGAACATCCAGTGCTAGATAGGAATAACATTATCGCAGCAATTTCCAAACACTTCATTATAGTAAATCCATAGCATTCAGGTGTTAAAAATTAATCTGAAAGAAGAGAGAAAAAAATTATAATTTTAAATTAATAAAAATGTCACAGTATATGTATACTCTTAAAGGAAAAGGCCCACCAAAAACGGACAGCAGGTATAATGGAAATTTTAATATCCACAAATAATAACAAAACAAAAAAACATTTTATCAAACATAAAATATCAAAGGGGCAATGGATGACAGAAAGATAAATCTGTAACTTTGGAAACCAAAGGGCTGTCAAGCAGGGTCTGTAATGCAAAAATGACTCCCAGTCCATATGGTCTTCAAAATCATTGGGTCTGGGTGTTCTCAACTTAAGTGTTCACTTTCATTCTTTTTGCAGAAGGATGTTAATCTTACTGCTACCTCGTGTATTGTAAGGCATCGCCTCAATGCCCATGTATGAAACCTTGTGTCCACTAACATCCCACTGGCCAAGTAAATGAGCAGAGGTAGAGAGGTCAAATCTTTCTGGTGTTCAATGCCCTATAGTGCTCCTGTTGTGGCCAATACAGATCATTCCATAGGAGCTACACAGGACATAAACCAAAAAAGGCATGTGGCAAGAAATGAATTTCTGGATCTGTACCTCCTGTAAATCATTTGGTGCTGGATTTACGAATGTATCCCCCTGCATGGTGTATTTGCATGTGATGCAATTTTTGCATGAAAACAAACCACGCAGTTTACAGGATAACCAATTTGAGGAGGGTTTGGGGGATTAAAGCCACTATGTACAACCCTATCTCTGTACTCTCCACCCTACAGAAACTGATTCTGGGACCCACAGAAACTGTTTTCTTCAAATCAGGATCAAGTCCAAGAAGATATCTGTTACCACGTGTGACAGTCCTGAGATCCATGCTACAGGACCACATGTGGTGATTAAACAAATTTTGTCATCAACATTGGTACATTGTCAAGGGTTCAAAAGGGAGTCCCTCTCGTAGTTCCTTGCACTGTTTAGGGCGTCATCAAGGAGCCCTTCAGCATACCAATGTTCACAAAGCCGAGAAATCATGCCCTGTGTTTCTAACTCAAAATTTGAAATTCTAGTACAATTCCTACATAAATGTAGGAGTTGAGCATAGGGAATACTCCGTACTAGATGGGTGGGGTGTGAGCTATGAGCATGCAATACCACATTGCCCATAGTGGGTTTCCTGTAACTGATGGTGAACACCTCCCTCCCAACTTTTCCATGTAAGGCCAGATCTAGGAATGTTATTTCAGTGTCGTGGCAGTTATATGTGAACTCAGGACCCACTTGATTGACCTTTAAGTATGTCACAAACTCTTGCAATTCTGTCACCGTACCTGACTATATACACAGAATATTATCTATGTACCTGATCCATGAAACAAGTTTGTTAGAGTATTTAGTTGCTATGGGTCATAGATGGCCCCTACTCCCGAGAGGTAATCAGACGGTTAGCATGGAGGGAGGGGCCATTGACAACTCCATTGCTGTGCCCTTCACCTGTAAGTAAAAATCATGGTCAAAGAAGAAAAATTGCTGGTTAGAATGAGCTTGATGGCCTCAACAATAAATGGAACAGGAAACTGGATTGGTGACAATTTAATGGCATGTAACCCTAACCCCAGTTCATGGTTGATCGAGGTATAAGGGCTGTAATGTCAACAGTCAAGCAATGGTACCCTTCCTTCCATTCAAAACCTTTAACGTAGAGACATAGAATTTGACGGCAGATAAGGACCGCTTGGCCCACCCAGTCTGCCCATTTCGCTACCCAATGGATAAGCTGCAGATCGAATTGCCTTATGGCTGTCCCATGCATGCTTGAATTCAGCCACTGTTTTTGACTCCACAACCTCCTCCAGAAGGCTGTTCCATGCATCCACAACCCTCTCTGTGAAAAAATACTTCCTTACATTACCTCTGAGCTGCCCCCCCATCTTCAAATTGTGCCCCCTTGTTCTTGCACACCTCTTTTTTTGAAAGATGCTACCCTCTTGGACTTTGTTGATTCCCTTGAGGTACTTGAAAGTTTCTATCATGTCCCCCTCTCCCTCCTTTCCTCGAGGCTATACATATTAAGCTCCTTTAGTCTCTCTTCATATGTCTTCGAGCAGACCCTGCACCATTTTAGTTGCCCTCCTCTGGACAGCTTCTATCTTGTCTATGTCCTTGCGGAGACTGGGTCTCCAGAACTGCACACAGTACTCCAGATGGGGTCTCACCAGTTGTCTGTACAGAGGGATAACAACTTCCTGTTTTCTACTGGTGATGCCTCTCCCTATGCATTGCAGTATCTCCCCAGCCCTCCTTACTGCCCTCTCACATTGCTTGCCCACCTTTAATCATCTGATATGACTACCCTGATAGTACTAGTGCCGTATTGTGTTCCTCCTCCAGGATAAGAATTTCCATAAAGCACACTATACTCATCCTCATATTCTTCTGCCATTGTTCATGATTAATGAGATTTTTCAGGCTGCAGGAAGGCACCTTCTCTAATCGCAGCCCATTAGGGGTCCAGCTTTTCTCCAGATAGGTAGTAAGTGAATTGGCATTGTAATGTAAGTGAATCTCTTTTAGGACCAACTTCTCCAATTTAGAAAAAGTATTTATAATCCTGGTCTCAGTGTCCAGTGTTTGTTCTTTTGTGGTATTAAAGCATTCACTGTCAGTGATACATCTACAGGCAGCTAAGCTCGTACTTGCCAGTTTCAGATTGCCTCTCACCCCATGCATATTCATTTGTGGATATAACATAAGCACTAACCTATGACAGGGCATGCAGTTGCTGGGTAATTACTGAGTGCACCACCACTCCATAGGTTGGCGCAAGAGGTGTTAGCCGAGTGGCCCTCGACCGTGGGGTGGGGGAAGTGTGGTAATTACCCAATGACCACAAGCCCTGAAGTGTCTTATTGCATTTATAAAATGGCACCAAAATATAAAAAAAAAATACAAGGCTATAACATCGTAAAAGAGGGAATAAATAAATCTTCATCACTGATAAATTGTTTTTCACACTAAACAGCTGGGTTTGCCCTATCAAAAAGGCCATATTGACTGGCTAGTAACTCACTCATGTTATTAGTTGAATCTTTTTTTTTCCAACTGTCACAGTTACTTAGAATTCTTAAGCAGTGTGGTGATATTTCTGTGCAGTTAGGTCAGCCTAGAAAAAAAGTTCCAAGACCAGCAAGGTTCTTTCCAGACCTTTGCAGTTACTGATCAGTTGCTTCACAGGTCTGGGCAGCTATTGATGAATCAGATCACTGGGTTTTTCTTGCCTATTTATAATTCAAAATCAAGTTGCAATCTGGACTGGCAGTGGGTATGTACCCCCTTGTTCCTAGGGGTTACTAGAATACCACTTAGAATCAGTGGCAGGCAGGGAGAGGCAGCTAGTGAAATGTCAGTTAAATGGATTTCAGAGCGTCCCACTTTGTTTTTAAGTCTGAGCTGAGCTGGAGTGTTGATGTCACTTTAGAATTGTCACAGCAGCATAAGCCACATTGGAATGCTGGTGAGGGAGAGTGAGATAGTACTGGCCGTGGCTGCCTAGTCAAGGGAAGTGTACCAGTTCTGGCCGTGTGGGCCAATCTCCATTCAGAACCAGTGTTCGCCGTTCCATTTCAGAACCTGAGGGTTCACTGTGTGTGTTCTCTCTACCTCAGTAATCTACATTACCAGTAGGAGTAGCCCTGTGGGGGCCCATCTTCGCTTTGTGATTATTCTCTGTGTATGTGAATAAAAGCCACACTCCAGAATCCCAACCTGTTTAGACAGTACTGTTATTGCTTCCACTGTGTCTGGATTTACTTGGGTGCCCCTGACCAGAAGTACAAACCTAGCATAACTGTGAGCAAACGTTTTCTCCCAGGGACCCAGGTTGATGGCCATGGTAAATGGTCCCCCCAGGTATGAGCCAGGTAGTTGCCACACTTGGTTTGCCTGTCTGAGGATGGCAGGCTCCGAAGTAGATGTATTGGTAAACTGAATTGTAGTGACAACCCCCATCCCTCTTGTTGGCGCCATGTGTGAAAAGAGCAGCCCTGCTAGTTGAACAAGGGGTGCCGGTGGGGGTGGGTTACAAAATAGAGGCACCGCTGTCGATGTGTTTGAATTTGGGAGAAAACAAGACATGTTTCCTCAAGTTATGGCTAGCATTTTGTCTGTCTGGCAGTTGGTAGCCCAAAATTGGAAGCTTTGCGCATAAGGGATTTGCCCAGATTAGTGCCATCCGTATATGCCGCTGTGTGCCTGCTGTTCATGTGCTGCTGTGATTGTGCTAACATTTACCAAGGAGCTGTAAAGCAGGGGTCAACCTTAACTTTTTTTTGCACTAGCCAGCAGGGCAAGTTGATTCAAAATTGCACTAGCCCGCAGATGATTGCACAAGCCCTTAATTATTATGGTAAATTTTGATCACTTATTCAGGAAACAATGCAAGCAAAGCCAAGAAATACTCTGATTATTGCACATTTATCCTGTTGCTTCCAGCTCCCCAGCAGGAAAAAAAGACTGCAGTGCCATCACAGTGAGCCCGGCCCCCATTGTTTTGTACCATGGCCTCCTCTCTTCCTCTTTCTGCCCCCTCCCACACCAGAGAGAGGATATCACAACAGCAAATGTTCAATCAAGCATAGATACATAGACAGTGTCGGCAGATAAGGGCCTATGGCCCACCCAGTCTGTCCATTTGAGCTTGTAAGTTCAGTTTATGTTTTCCTAGAAGTCTGTTGCCCCTTACCCCTGACCTCCAGAATTCCTTTATGTCTATCCCATGCATGCTTAAATCCCATGATTGTTTCAGCCCCCACCACTTCCTCTGGCAGGGTGTTCCACTTGTCCACCATCCGTTCTGTGAAGAAATTCTTCCTCACATTTCCTCTGAATCGTCCTCCCTCCAACTTCATCCCATGCCCTCTAGTTCTGGAACATCTTTTTTTGCTCAAAAATAGTGTATTCCTGCACCCTGTTCCTCCCTGTAAGATACTTGTATGTCTCTATCATATCCCCTCTCTCCCTCCTCTCCTCCAGGGAGTACATATTCCGTTCCTTCAACCTGTCCTCACAGGACTTGTGATGCAATCCATGTACCGTCTTAGTTGCTCTCCTCTGAACCTTCTCTACCCTGTCTATGTCCTTACGTATGTAAGGTCTCCAGAACTGTACACTGTACTCCAGGTGGGGCCTCACTAGTGTCTTGTATAGTGGAATTATGACCTCCCTTTTCCTGCTGGTGATGCCCCTGCCTATGCATCCCAGCATCCTATTTGCTTTACCTGCTGCCTTGTCACACTGTTTCCCTACCTTGAGGTCATCAGAGATGATAACCCCAAAGATCCCTTTCCTGCTTGGTGCATGCTATATCCTCACCCCCAACTGATGTATTGTGCCAGATTTTGTGCCCCATATGCATTATCTTGCACTTCTCTGCATTGAATTTCAACTGCCAAACCCCTGACCATTCTTCAAGTTTCTGCAGGTCGCTTCTCATTCTGTCTACACCCTCTGGTTTGTCTACTCTGTTACAGAGCTTTGTGTCATCAGCGAACAGTGAAATTCTGCCTTCTAGGTCCTGCGCAATGTCACTGATGAAGACGTTGAATAGGACCGGTCCCAGCACTGATCCCTGTGGTACCCCACTGGTCACTCTTCCCTCTGCCATTACCACCACCCTCTGTGTCCTGCCACCCAGCCAGTTACCTACCCACCACACTACTGTCCTGCCCACACCCATATTCCCCAGTTTGTGTAATAGTCTTCTATGTGGCACAGTATCAAAGGCCTTGCTGAAGTCCAGATAGGCCATGTCCACTGCCCTCCCTGATCCACCTCCTAGTCACCCAGTCAAAAATTCAACGAGGTTGGTCTGACATGACCTCCCCCTGGTGAAATCATGCTGCCTTGGGTCCTGTAGTCCATTGACAACCAGATGTTCCACCAATCTCTCCTTCAGTAGTGCTTCCATGATCTTTCCCACTACCGAGGTGAGGCTGACTGGTCTGTAGTTCCCCGCTTCCTCTTTGTTCCCACTTTTGTATAAGGGGACTACATCTGCTGTCCTCCAGTCTTTGGGTACCTCCGCTGTTTCCAGTGATTGGCTAAACAGGATAGCCAGAGGTTCAGCCACCACCTCTCTTAGTTCTTTAAGGACCCTGGGGTGCACCCCATCTGGCCCCATTGCTTTATCAACTCTTATTACTTCCAGTTCCTTCAGGACCCTTTCTCATGTAAAGTGATTTGTGTCAATTTCTGCACCATTCTCACCCCTTGTACTCCCTTCAGACCCATTACCTTCCTCTTCCTCAGTAAAGACTGAGCAGAAATACCTGTTCAGTATGTCAGCTTTACTGTTGTCATCCTCCATGCGGCCCCCATCCTCCCCCTTCAGTCTCACTATCCATCCCTTTGCCTTTCTTTTTTCACTTATGTACCTGTAAAAGGTTTTGTCCCCTCTACCCACTGATTTTGCAATGTGTTCTTCTGTCTGAGCTTTGGCTTCCCTTACTGACCTCCCTGCCTCCCTTTGCTTCTCCTGGTACTTCTCCCTATCCCTTCTGCCTGTGTCTTTTGTATTGCCTGGATACCAATATTTTTGGCTTTCCTTTCTTTGCTACCTCTTTGGAAAACCATAATGGTCTCCTCTTCCTTTTCCTCTTACTAACCTGCTTAATGCATAATTCTGTTGCTCTTGTAATCCTCATTTTAAATATTGCCCACTGTTCCTCAACCCCTGATTCCTGCCCCATTCCCCTTAATGCCTCTTTCAAGTATCTTCCCATTTTCCCAAAGTCTGCACCCCTAAAATCCAGGATACATGTTTTTGTGTGGTTTGGTTCTGCTCTTTCTGTGATTTCAAACCACAATGACTGGTGGTCACTGTTCTCCAGGTGCTCCCCCACTGTTACCCCCATGACACTGTCCCTGTTTGTGAGCACAAGATCCAGTATTGCCTTCTGCCGAGTTGGTTCCATGACCAGTTGCTTGAGGAAGGCACCCTGGAAGGAGTCCATAGAAACATAGAAACATAGAATTTGACGGCAGATAAGGACCGCTTGGCCCACCCAGTCTGCCCATTTCCCTACCTAATGGATAAGCTGCAGATCCTAGTTAACCAGCAGCCTACTTCTTCCTACCCCCACCTCCTAGAATTGCCTTATGACTGTCCCATGCATGCTTGAATTCCACCACTGTTTTTGACTCCACGACCTCCTCCGGAAGGCCGTTCCATGCATCCACAATCCTCTCTATGAAAAAATACTTCCTTAAATTACCTCTGAGACGCCCCCCATCTTCAAATTGTGCCCCCTTGTTCTTGCACACTTCTTTTTTTGAAAGATGCTACCCTCTTGGACTTTGTTGATTCCCTTGAGGTACTTGAAAGTTTCTATCATGTCCCCCCTCCTTTCCTCGAGGCTATACATATTAAGCTCCTTAAGTCTCTCTTCATATGTCTTCCAGTGCAGACCCTGTACCATTTTAGTTGCCCTCCTCTGGACAGCTTCCATCCTGTCTATGTCTTTTGGAGATTGGGTCTCCAGAACTGCACACAGTACTCCAGATGGGGTCTCACCAGCTGTCTGTACAGAGGATAATAACTTCCTGTTTTCTACTGGTGATGCCTCTCCCTATGCATCCCAGTATCCCCCCAGCCCTTCTTGCTGCCCTCTCACATTGCTTGCCCACCTTTAAGTCATCTGATATGACTACCCCCAGGTCCCTTTCCATTTTTGTTGTTGTTAGTATCTCACCTCCCATTGTGTACTCTTCCCCTGGGTTTTTGTTTCCCAGGTGCATTACCTTGCACTTCTTAGCATTGAATCTAAGCTGCCATACATTTGACCGTTCCTCTAACCTTGCCAAGTCCCTTCTCATCCTTTCCACCCCACTCTGTGCATCAACTCCTTTGCAGATCTTTGTGTCATCTGCAAAGAGACATCTCCTTCAGTCCCTCTGCAGTATAAACATAAAGACATTGAAGAGGGACCATCTATGAACCCTGCGGTACCCCACTAGTAACCCCACTTTCTTCAGAGTGGACTCCATTTACTATTACTCTCTGTGTCCTATTCTCCAGCCAATTCTTACCCAGGCTGTCATCTTGGGACCCACTCCCAGGCTGGCTAACTTGTATATTAATCTTTTGTGTGGGACTGTGTCAAATGCCTTACTAAAGTCTAGGTAGACCATGTCTACAGCCCCTCCCTGATCTACTACTTTGGTCACCCAGTCAAAGAAACCTATCAGATTTGTCTGGCATGACCTTCCCGCTGTGAATCCATGCTGCCTTGGGTCCTGTGCCCCTCTGGCCTCTAGATACTCGACAGTTCTTTCCTTCAGAAGTGATTCCATCATTTTCCCTACCACTGAGGTTAAACTAACAGGTCTGTAGTTTCCTGCTTCTGCCTTGCTCCCACTTTTGTGAAGGAGAATCGCATCTGCCCTCCTCCAGTCCTCGGGTACCACCCCATCCTCCCATGATTTGTTAAAGAGGGTAGTCAGTGGTGTCATTAGTTCTACCCTAGTTCTTTTAGAATTCTGGGATGAATCCCATCAGGCCCCATTGCTTTGTCCACCTTCAGTTTTAAGAGTTCTTTCAGAACCCTTTCTTCTGTAAATGGGCTGGTATCACTTCTGTATCCAGAGTGTTTCTACTGTTTTTTTAGGTACCTCCCTCTTCCTTTGTAAATACTGAGCAAAATATTTGTTTAGTATCTCTGCCTTTTCACAGTCACCTCTGCCCACCTCCCTCCCTTTATTAAGCCTCAGTATCCCTCCCTTGGTCTTCCTTCGCTCCCTGATGTACCTATAAAGGTTTTATCCCCTTCTTAACTGAGTTGGCTATCTTTTCCTCGGTTTGGGCCTTTGCTGTTCTGACTGCCTTCCCAGCTTCCTTTTGCTTTAACTGATACAGTTCTCTGTCCTGCTCCTTCTGTGATTCCTTGTACTTCCTGAATGCTTTCTTTTTCTCTTGAACCTTCACTGCCACTTCCTTTGAGAAGCATAGTGGTTTCTTACATCGTTTCGTTTTGTTTATTTGTTTCACACAAAGGCTTGTTACCTCTGTGATGGCAGTTTTTATTACTCCCCATTGTTCTTCCACCCCTCCTTCCTGCCCATTTGCTAGTGCATTCCTTAGGCACTCACCCATTTTGGCAAAGTCAGCCCTCCTAAAGTACTTTTGCCTTTGTATGGCTTGACTCTATTGCTGTGTTTATTGTGAACTATACTGTTCGATGGTCGCTAGTTCCCAGATGGCTACCCACTTCTACATCTGTGATCCTCTCTTCATCTCCATTTGAGAGAACCAGGTCTAAGATTGCTCCCTCTCGAGTGGGCTCCAATACTAGTTGTCTAAGGCATGCCCCCTGTAGGACATCTAGAATAACCCCACTCTTTGAAGTGGCTGCTGCAACTGCACTCCATGGCTTTCCATGATTTGATCTGCCTACACTGTTTTGCTGTTCTACACCAGCCCCTTCCTTGGTTGTCCTTTATCCCTGGTTCTCCTTGCTGTCTGCCCTTCTGCTGAATTTTGCCCCTTTTCTGCCTATCCACCTCTTGGGCGCTAATCTCCATCTTTTGCACACTGCTTTGTAGAGATAGCCACTCCTCCGGTTCACTGGTTCCACTGCTAGCTGTGGGGGGTGGGCAATTAGGTACCCTCCTTGCTGGCCTGCCACCCCCCTTTGCTAGTTTAAATGCTTGTCAGTATAGCATTTAAACTTATCATTGAGTGCTTGGATTCCTCCAGGATGGAAGCAGGCCATCAGGCTTGAACAAACCTCCATCCCTCCAGGTGGGTCCCCAGTCACCAATGAATCCAAACCCTTCCTCACAGCACCAGTTCTTCAACCATGAGTTAAAGTTCCTGGTGCATGTCTCCCATGCTCTCCCTTGCCTCTCGCAGGTAGTACTTCTGAGAAAGTGACAGAAGTAGCTACTTGCTTGAGACCTCTCCCCAATTTCCTAAACTCTTCCTGAACTTCTTTTGGCTCCCGATTTGCCAGGTCATTAGTACCTAGGTGGATAATGATCTATTTCAAGCAGTCCTAGTTCTGCGCACACAATAGCTGACATCATCATGCACCTCACCACACTGTCACCACCACCCACAGGGCAATGAACAGAGTCAGGCAGTGAAAGACACTCTCGGTCCCCATCCTATAGTCAGCTAGAGACCTGCACTTTTGAAAGTTTTTGTACAGTCCCAAGTGAGCTAGGAGCACAGCTAAGATTTCTTTGGGGTGGGGGCTAAACAAACCTAAGGGGCTTGGGAAATGGAAAACTATGAGCTTTTTATTTGTAAAAGCATTGATTTTAATATGCTCTGCCCAAACAATAACAGATTTTTCTTAAACATTGTCCTTTCATCAGCCCGGGGGAAACAGTACACAGGCATAACACTGTACTATTTCTATATAGGATGATCTATGCACCCCAGAAATGCCTATTTCAAGGTTTCAAATTATGTATTTTATCAAGGTTTATTTGTGTACCATACATGATCCAAAGCTTTGTTTTTAGGCTGAAAGGACATGCTGAGTGGGATAAGGGTGGAATTGTATGGATGGTGATGGCTGGCTTGGTCCATTTATAAGAGCTATGGACCCCTTACACCTGCCAGTAATGGCAGCTATGGATGGTCACTTCAGAGTCTGGTCTGCAGTGGTGTCCAGGGAAAGAACAGAGTTAAGAGATTTGGAGGGGAGAGGGAAGTTATGGTGAGGATGGGATAAAACCCACCACCTGCAGGGCTGATCCTGTATACCTCTTTGCATTTTGTCACTGAAATGTTGGATACAAACACTCAAAATGTATTGTAGAGAAATGAGGGGCACTGGTCTTAATAATATTGGACAAATTGTTAGACATAGACACATTCAGAAAACTGGAACCTAGTGACTTAACAGCATTCTACCTTTGATCACACCCTGAACACTAGCTGAAGGTCTTAACAGTGGAGTGATAATGACTCACATTGAGTCTTTTGTGGGATCCCTCTCTTGAACTGCTAGATAATTGCAGCTCTTAATGAACCGTTAATCACACCTGGCCATCTGGAACACTAAGAGAGATGAAGACTACAGAATGCTAAAGTAGAGACATTTTTAACTTCACTAACAGCCATGAAAATCTGCACTAGTCAAGGTGGACTAGTAGAGAGTTAGCTGCACTAGCCCTGATCAATTTGCACTAGTGTTTAGGCTAGTAACACAATGTTAAGATCAACCCCTGCTGTAAAGCCAGACTGTGTGTGCCCCTTGTCCTGCATCAAAAAGAACTTTTGCCAGCTTTAATTTTCAAGTTATGAAAGAAAAAAGTATTGTGAACTGTGGGAAACAAAGAGACATTTGTGCCCTGAAAGTTTTAAATGCTTGCTATGTGAACTGGGTGAATCGCTAGAAAGATTGCCATGAAAAATGGTTTAAAATGGTGCTCCCATCATGGAGTTACAGTTGAAAAGAAAAAAAGTTGTTTTGCAGTTTAAATTTTGCTTGCTCGACGATTGCTGTGAAAGAGAAGAGCACGAGAAGAGAGAGAGGCTCATTTGCATGGCGTTGAGTGATTGGTGAGACTGCAATCGGTCCCTTCCCCAAGCTAGCTTCAGAGTGCTGGCCAGTGTTCGAGAGGGAGAGAGCGAATGGTGTGCGAGCTGGCTAGCCAGGAGGATCGTTGCTGTGACTGCAAATATTCAAAAAGTTAAAACAACAGACTTTTCTGTACTAAATCAGGCTCAACCCATTTTCCAATCGACTGGGGAGAAAGTGTGGTGTTCGTAGGGACAATCGGCAGGGTCACCAGCCTGTTTCAACCCAGAGGCCTTCCAGGATCAGCTGTAGACCGAGAATTTCCATTGAAAGCCCAGCTACTGATTCAGTGAGTACCATTCAGCAAAACTGAGCTCAAACTGCATGTGATTTTTTCAAAAGCCAGCTGGATCTGTGTGTAAGCAGTGTGATTGTTTTTGCAAAAGAAGGACCGTGTAACGTAATCAAACCCAAGCAAGAATTCTGAGCACTAGACTGTGAGCATGTATTATGGATTCAGCAACAGTGTAATTTTCTGAGCAAACAGAGAGACTGTGAGTTGTATGAGAGGCTGCAACAAACAGGCAATCCTGTTCAAAAATTACTGTGGCTTTAGTGACTTTAAGCAAGTAAAACTGATTGAAAGCTAATGGTAAAGTCCTAGAAAATCATATATATGTGCTGAGGAAGGAAAACAGTGCAGTCTGTGCAATGTAAGTAAAATTTATCAGTATGCAGTAAATCGGGTGTGCAGTGGCTTGAGTTAGATGCAGATTGATGATGCGCCAGGAGTGGTGCTGTCGCCATTACAGGGTGGAGCAGTAATGTAAACACAGCAGCAGGGAGCCATTTTGTGAAACTGTTCCAAGTAGAGTGAACTCAGTAATAACAGTGAACTTTTCTGTGTTTTTCTACAGTCATGGCTTCAGGATCATCCCTGTACTGGGATCATGCCTGGGCTATAATAGTTGAAGAGGTTACCAAGCTGAAAGAAATAGAGAAATGTTTCTACGGTGGAAGTTTGCCTCCTCATGTTGCGATTCCCGGATACCCTGTAAGAGTATGTATTATGTGCCTCAAGGCTGGAAAGGACATTTTCATGATTCCTTACTGTTCAGGGTGCTTAGAGAAGCAAGTTCTAACTAGTGCACCTAAGATTCGTTTGGCTCCCATGTGGACAAAGCTTCAAGATCGTGTAAGTAGTAGCACACAGCACCAGGTTGAACCTGTTGGGGGAGGCCCAGCAGAGTGCAGCACAAAGGAAGAGGGTGTAGATGTACTGCCAGAGCAGAGTCCTCATGATGTTTCCATGCCTGTGTTGCAGATGGACAGTGCAGAGGGAGAATCAGTGGATCCATGGAGAGTGGGTCCTAGTCCTAGCCTCATTGGAGAAGATGAGGTTCGAGAAACCCTAGATTGGGAGGTGTCTACCTCCACGCCCAGTGAAGAGTGGACTGTCTCAGGAGTGAGGATGACTATTCTCTCCTGGGCCTAGGTCCTAAGTGAGGAAGAGGAACAGGAGGGAGCTATGTATCTTTACATTGAAGGTTCTAGTCCACAGCCTCTGGCTCTTGCCTTGGAGGAACCAGAAGAAGAAGTTGGTGACTCTACAGCCCTTGCCCACAGAAGGAGGGATCAGGCACAAGTTCTATGTAGCTTTGAGTATGCGACACTGGCAGAACCAGGACTGGCCACCCCCAAGCCAGGCCAGGGGTTGCAGACTGATGAAGAGTAGTAAGGAGGAAAGATTGGTTCATAGGAAGTCAGATGATATCTATGGGATGTCCTTTCCTACCTTTCCTCAGAGAGTCTGGGAGGAGATTGAGGAAAAACCGGAAGGCCTGGCTAGTGGAAGAGGTAACCCAAGACCTGCATCCAGGTGCAACTCGATATGTCAGAGACAAAGTGATACGAAACAAACTCAAGTTTTGGAAGGTGGGCTGGACACTGTTCATAGACACTGTACATTCTGTGGATGATAAGGAAAACTAGACCTTCCATAATGTGAATTATGAGCGCCCAGATGGGTAATAATTCTTGGACCTGACCCATTGTGTTACTACCCTCAATGTAATCAGCATCCTGTGAATGTGTCCATGCCTACCAAGTGGAAAGTAGAGCAGTGGTAGCCAGTGCTGCCATCCAGCCATTGCCATACCCATGTTGTTCCACCAGTCTGGTATTCCAGGATCCAAAGGTGCATCCAGATTCATCAGCCTTGCAGGGTGCCTTTCCAGTTCCATTGCTTGGCCTTCCAGAGGACATCAGTCCGAGATTAAATCATCCCAACTGTTTTCCTGATTCATCGCCTGGGATTTCAGATGACATCAGTCCAGCTGTTCCGTTCCTGTTCCAAGGTTCCATCTCCTAGATGACACCAGCTCAAGATGACATCATCCCAGCAGTTTCCAGACATTCATCCTGTCATTTCCAGAAGATTTCCACCCAGCTGTATCTGAAAAATGCTGCCAGGGAGTCTTCGGCTGGAGATCCAGGTGCTGTTCCATTTTTTCATTCTTCAAGGGACTGGTAAGTCCAGATTTTCTTACTTTATTGACATTGCAATACACATCCTACACCTGGCAGACTACGGACTGTTGAACTGTCCACAAAGACTTTCCCCTTTGGGACTATAGTACTTCAAGAACTGTGCTTCACCGGGCTCTGGCCCAGGAGAGACTTTTTCATGGACCCTGCCTTCAGGCACTGTTTGTCACTAGTTGGGACATTTTAGGGCGTGCCATCCCCAAAAGGTGTACTGTACATAATGTTAATATTTTCTACTGTTTTCTACTTTTCTACTTTTTCTAAAAAATATTGCTTGGGATTCTCCAGTGTTTCGATGGTAAGGGTTATGGTTGTGTACTGTGTTTGCAGATTTGGGGTGTGTTTTCGTCTTTTCTCTTTCAGGTGGATCCTGATGAAGATAGAAGAGAAGACAAGAAGAGGATTGGAGGGACTCATCCTGAGTTCCTCTGTGCTTTAAAGTGTTGTTTTAAAGTACAGTGTAGTTGTTAACATGTGTTAATCTTTTTTCTTCCACAAGTGTAGTTGTGGGGGAGTGTGGGAGTGTAATGCTAGTGTACAGTGTTAGGTCTGGGGTGTTTGGTATGTAGGTGTCCAGGGATGGGAAGAGGTTCCCCTGTTTTGGGTGGGTTTTTGTTTTGGCTAAATAGGTTTTCCCTAGAGGGCTAGGGGGATAGACAGACTGTGGTCCTGACCTGTAGTAGAAACATAGAAACATAGAAGTTGATGGCAGATAAGGACCGCAAGGCCCATCCAGTCTGCCCATTTCTTTTTCTACCTTATAAATGTGCCATCGGCCTTTGCTCTGTCAGTGGCCTATCTATTCATAGTCATTTGTATTGCTCCCTTATGCCTATCCCATGCCTGTTTGAAGCCCTGCACTGTATTCATAGCCACCACTTCTTGTGGTAAGCCATTCCATGCATCTACCACCTTTCTGTGAAAAAGAATTTCCTCACATTCCCCTTAATCGGCCTCCCTCTAATCTCATGCTGTGTCCTCTTGTCCTGCTATTTTTTATATTTAAACATGTTAGACTCTTTCACCTTGTTTATGCCCTTAAGGTGTTTGAATGCCTCGATCATATCACCTCTCTCCTCCTTTGCTCAAGGGTATACATATTGAGCTCCGCTAATCTGTCCTCATATGTCTTCTGATGCAGTCCCTGCACCATTTTGGTTGCCCTTCTCTGACTGCCTCAATTTGGTTAATGTCCTGTGAAGGTGTGGCCTCCAATACTGCACGCAGTACTCCAGATGGGGCTAACCAGTGTCTTGTACAGAGGATTATTACCTCCCTCTTACGACTTGTGATACCCCTACTAATACACCCTAACACCCCTAGCCTTACCTACTGCTTTAGAGGTCTGCTTGGATGATTTTAGGTCATCAGTGATGATGATGCCCAAGTCTCTTTCTTCCTTTGTGACTGCTAGCAACTCCTCCCAGCCTATAGGTGGCTTGGGTTTCTCTTCCCTATGTGCATGATTTTGCACTTCTTTGCATTAAATCCCAGTTGCCACTCTTCTGACCATTCTGCTAGTTTATCCATATCTCTTCTCATTCTGCCCACCCTATCTGGATCATCTACTCTGGTGCAGATCTTGGTGTCATCTGCAAACAGACAAGCCTTACCCTCTAGTCCATCTGCAAGGTCACTAATGAAGATGTTGAAGAGGACTGGCCCCAGGACTGATCCCTGAGGTACCCCACTGTGACTTGCATCTCTTCTGACTGTATACCATTTACCACCACCTCTGTTTTCTGCCAGTCAACCAGTTTGCCACCCAGTTGACCAACTTCTGACCCACCCTGAGCCTACCCAGCTTATTTATCAATCTTCTATGTGGAACAGTGTCAAAAGCTTTGCTGAAGTCAAGGTAGGCGACATCAACTGCTCCCCCTTGGTCCACCACTCTGGTTACCCAGTTAAAGAAATCTATGAGATTAGTTTGACAGGACCTTCCTTTTGTAAACCCATGCTGTCTTGGATCCTGTGCCCTATGGATTCCAGGTGTTGCACTATCCTTTCCTTAAGGAGTGCCTCCATAATCTTGCCCACTACTGAGGTAAGACTGACCGGTCTGTAGTTCCCCACCTCCTCCCTGCTACCACTCTTGTGGAGCGGGATCACATGAGCCCTTCTCCAGTCTTCTGGGACCTCTCCTGTGCTCAGAGACTCACTAAACAATTCTGCTAATGGCTCTGCTAGTTCCTCCTTTAGCTCCTTAAGTACCCTGGGATGTATGCCTTCAGGTCCAATTTCCTTATCCACCCTGAGCTTAGCAAGCTCTTGTAGGACCCTTTCTTTTGTGAAGGGAGTAGTGCTCACCTCCCTCCCCCCTGTGTCCATGATGCTGAGCTGTGGGCCCTGCCCTACCTTCTCTTCAGTAAACACTGAGCAAAAGTATCTATTTATGATAGATGCCTTTACAGGGTCCTCCTCCTCACATGCTCCATTTCTCCATTAAGCTTAGCAATACCCCTCTGGACTTTCTCCTTTCACTAATGTATCTATAGAAAGTCTTGTCACCTTCTTTTACTGTTCATGCTAGTGTTTCCTCAGTTTGGGACTTTGCCTGCCTTACTGCCTTACCTGCTTCCCTTAGGGCAGTTTGGTATGCCTCCCTATCTTCATCCCGCTGTTCCCTTTATATTTCCTGAAGGCCAGCCTTTGGCTCCTGACCTTTCTGCTACTGTATTTGAGAACCAAAGTGGTTTCCTTCTTCTTTGCACTTCCTTTTCTCTAACACAATGGGATGTTGCTTCAAATATTGCATCCTTAATGCTTGCCCACTTTGCCTGTACCCCCTCACCTGTGTTTCTTTTGCCAGGGCTAGCTTAACTCTGTTGGCCATCTTATCAAAGTCAGCTCCTCTGAAGTCCCATATTTTGCCTTGAATGGGATGATTTAGATGTAGTAGCAAATTGAACCATACCATGTGATGGTCACTGGCCCCCAGGTGACCTTCTACCTGGAGATCTGTGATCCCTTCTTTGTTAGTCAGTACTAGATCTAGGATAGCCCTGTCTCTTGTGGGTTGCTGTACCAGTTGTTTGAGGCCCTCCTGCAGGGAATCCACTATGAGTCTAGTTCTGGCAGATGTTCCTGCTGGTATTGACCAATCTGTATCCGGCATGTTGAAGTCTCCCATTATCAGAACCTCCCCTTTAGCTGTCATGTTTTGTATATCTTCTAACAGTAATGTGTCTATGTCCTCCCTCTGGTCTGGGGGCCTGTAGACAACCCCAGTTCTTATGGCTGTCCCATTTCCTGTTTCCAGGGTGACCCACAGTTCTTCTGGCTCCTTATGTGTATTCTGAATTTATGTAGCTTTGATATTTTCATTAACATACAGGGCCACTCCTCCCTTTTGCACCTTGGTCTCTTCTGAACAATACATAGCCAGGTACTGAAGTCTCCCAAGTGTGGTTACTGGTAAACCACGTCTCACTAATTGCTACTATGTCCAGTTTAGCCTCTGACATTATTGCCTGCAGGTCTGAGATCTTATTTCCCAGGCTGTGAGCATTTGTGTACATGATTTTGCATTGGCCAGATTTTGGTGTGTTAGTTGTTGGGTGAAGTTTGGCATTACCCCGCAATAAATCGTATGGGAGACAAACCTTTTTCTTACCTGGTGATGCAAATGAGCGGCAAACATGCTGAATTCCTGTTTGACCACTAGCTGAGGGGAGGGTGTTCTTCCCATTCGACGATGGGGTGCTGCACCCTCTCCCATTTGCTAGTTTAAATATTCTGCAAAGACATCAAACTTCTGCCCCAATGCACTGATTCCTCTTTAGTCAGATGCAGTCCATCAAATTTAAAGAACTTTCGCTCCCAGAACTGTTGCCAGTTCCCTACAAATCTGTGTCCTTTTTCTGGCACCAGCCCTTGAGCCACATGTTTAGCTCCCCTGTCTCCCCTTCTCTGACCTTCCGTCCATCTGCTCCCCTCTCCCAGACTGGCAGGATCTCAGAGAAGGAGATGCCGGACGAAATAGATGATAGTTTGTCACCCAGCCTAGCCAGGTGTTCCTTGGTCTCCACAACTGACCGGCTGGCAAGATCATTAGTCCCTATGTGTACTAGGACATTAATGTTTTCTCCTGCTTTGTGAACAATTTTAGCAATGTGGTCAGTGTCTCTCCATGCTGATGTACCTGGGAGACATCTGACCATCACCCCTGGCCACAGTGCTGGTCTATTAGGGCTGTGCTCTGGACAGTTCTTCCAGGGTCACTGGTTTCCACAGTAAGATCGTAGTGTAGGAGCTGATGCATAGCCAATGGCCTCTGGGCCCTTAGTGTTGCCTGCCTGTACTTGGCACATGGTAGGAGAGGGTCTGATCACCCGTCACTGTAGGTAGCACATAGGGTAGGATGGCCTAGTGCCGGGTAGGCAATGACTGGGGACAGTCATTTTCCTGGCTGAGGGTGAGTGTAACCCCCCTTGTTCCGAGGGGTTACTAGAATTCCTTTTAGAATCAGAGGTAGGCAGGGAGAGGCAGCTAGTGAAATGACAGCTAAATGGATTTTGCAGTGTCCCACTCTGTGTTTCAGTCTCAGCTGAGCTGGAATGATGATGTCACTTCAGAATTGTTACAGCAGCATAAGCCACATTGGAATACTAGCAGGGGAGAGTGAGATAGAATGTTGAGTTAGAGTTCAGTAGTCTGTAGAGTAGTCTGTAGAGTGGAGTTCCCGGAGGAGGCTGCAGTAGGCAGCTCCTCAGTTTTTAGCTCTGACAGAGAGCTACCACTGTAGTTTGGGTAGTTTGTTCTCACCCTAGAAGAAGAACATAGAAGACAGAGAGTGAAGTGGTGGAAGCCGTTCCAAGAGGATTTTCCAGTGCCTCATCCCCGGAGGGATGGGGGGATTCCAGGATTCAGGGGCATTCCCCTGGTCCATGCCTGGACTGTGTTAAAACTGTCTAGATTCAACTGCTCTGTGAGTACCCGAGACATTTGTGTGGAAAAAGCCCTGGGGCACCTTTATTCCTGTGGTGAGTTTTTTCTGACTAAGGGACTCTGTCACCTAGACTGTTTTCTGTTTAAAAGTGTCTGCCCACTATGGAGTCCAGACAGAGACTTGCCAAGTACAAAACTTTTAGTCATGTCTGATTTAAAAGTGCCTGCTAAAGTTGGGGTGTAGTGAAGAGACATTGCCAATTACAGAACTTTTAACTTCATGACACCTCAGAAGTGTGTAATATAGTATGTTAAATGTGAAAGACTATAAGGGTGTTATTAACCAGATGAATGGCTGAGTATAAATTTGGAAGCAAAAGGTAGGAGACCCCCTCATCTGGAGCAACCAGTTTACCTCTCCGGGTTCAGTTTGGGCACCTTTGTTTTCATTCAGTGCATTTGGCCAGTGCCTGAAGAAAATAGTTTACCCAGACGTGGTTGGATTTTCTGTGAGCCTGTATGTGCTCTTTGGTGGATGAGGGTACCACCAGTAATTCCTCATGAAATATGGGAAAGACTCCTAGTACTGGCCGTGGCTGCCTAGTCAAGGGATGTGTACCAGTTCTGGCCACGTGGGCCAATCTCCATTCAGAACCAGTGTTCACTGTTCCATTTCAGAACCTGAGGGTTCACTGTGTGTGTTCTCTCTACCTCAGTAATCTGCATTACCAGTAGGAGTTGCCCTGTGGGGGTCCATCTTCACTTTGTGATTATTCTCTCTGTATGTGAATAAAAGCCACACTCCAGAATCCCAACCTGGTTTGGACAGTACTGTTATTGCTTCCACTGTGTCTGGATTTGCTTGGATGCCCCTGACCAGAAGTACAAACCTAGCATAATTGTGAGCAAACGTTTCCTCCCAGGGACCCAGGTTGATGGCCATGGTAAATGGTCCCCCCAGGTGTGAGCCAGGTAGTTGCCACACTTGGTTTGCCTGTCTGAAGATGGCAGGCTCCGAAGCAGATGTATTGGTAAATTGAAATGTAGTGACGACCCCCATCCCTCTTGTTGGCACCATCTGTGAGAGGAGCAGCCCTGCTAGTTGAACAAGGGGTGCCGGTGGGGGTGGGTTACAGGTATAAAGGTCCAGAAACAAAATGCACTACGGACAATGAGCCACTGAAAGACCAGAGCCACACGCCGAAAATGTACAAACCAGGAAGACACAGAGTCAGCAGCATGTTAGACTGGGTGCTAAGTAAATAACAAAAGCTGAAAAAACACAGAAACTAGTACTCCAGTCAATAGAAAGTAGAACGTGATTTAATGAAGCGGTATCACCAATATAGGGCATCCATACAAAAGCATCTGCATAAGTGTAAATTACCACAAAAAGTGCATGAAAGATGAAAAATGGATGCACCTCGGACCAAACTCACGTAACCCCGGCACTACGAAGGTGTGCCCTCTTCCTCAGGGGACACAGCTGATGCATCATAGGGTTAGCATAAACAGTCAAAAGTCAAAAGACATCAGACTAGGAGGACCTCTCCCTGTATGTCATCACAAGCAGATATTTACTTTATCGTGAGACAGAGCACAGGCAGCTTAACCCAATGACGCTTGTGTATGCCGTGATGTGAAAGAGTTCTCAATCCTGCAAAGAGGATGTCCAGTGTTGCTGTAGTAGTGCAGCTTTGATATGAGTGATGATGTTGTGTGGAACCATGTGCTGTCTAAAAGTCTGAACTTTTATTTGTATCATGCTCTCAGTGTCTCTTTAGTTTTGTTTCATTTCTAAAAAAATATTTTCTTCATTTAATTTTACTTATTTATTTGGGTTCACTGTTTTGGATGCCTTAAGTGCTGCCATGACAATTTGTCATGTTATTCACATCAAGGTTGTACTACTACAGCAGCACTGGACTTCCTGTTCACAGGATTCAGAACTATTTCACGTTGCGGCATACACAAGCATCATAAGGTTAAGCTGCCTGTACTCTGTCACATAACAAAGGGAAAGTCCTAGGAGAGCTCCTCCTAATCTGCTGTCATTTGACTGTTGGCTATTTATGGTGACCCTATGATGCCCCAGCCACACCCCCTGAGAAAGAAGACACATACTCGAAGCACCGGGGTTACGTGAGTTTGGTCTGAGGTGCATCCATTTTTGTCTTTCATGCCTTTTTTGCAGTAATTTGCACTTATGCTGTTGTTTTTATATGGCTGCACTACATTGCTGACACAGCTTCATTAAATCACTTTTCTGCTTTCTTTGGACTGGAGTGTTAATTTATTTTTCTTTCTTTTCAGCTTTAGATATTTACCCAACACCCAGCCTAACATGCAGCGTCACTGACCCTGTGTCCTCCTGTTCAGCTGGGGAGATTGCTAAATCTCTAAACATTCTGTTTGTTTGTTTTTTCTCCCTTACGTCCTCTGGCATGGCTTTCTCGTTCTTGCTTACTGTGTTTTGAATGTGGATCTGTTAGCTTGGAAGCTGAGGGACAGTAGCCATTTTTTTTTTCCTTAAGAACTGTTTTGCTGTTGTTTTCATGTGCAGGTTGGTGTGTCTCTTCACTGAACCCTGAGCCCATATGTCCCATTCCTCCTGCAGTGTGTTTTCACTTCCACTACTCTACGTGGGGTACAGTAGTTTATATAATCACTTTTTGATGTATTTGTGCAACCGTTTTGGTCCATGTACTCAGTGGCATCGAGAACACTCCATTCTATGGACACCATATGAGCTGGCAATTTGACAGCAAGTTGCAACCTTTGGTATTAGCACCTGCCTGTCAGAGGACTCTCTGTGGTGTGTGCTCACCACTGACATCTAACCATCAACATTGTGCACCTTGGTGTGATGACACTGCACAAACACAAGTGTCCCAGTAACAGCGGCTGCTGAGCACAGTCAGCATCTCAGCAGTGTAGGGGGAAGTACTTGCATGTACTATTGCTTTTGGACCCTTCCTGGCTCCATTGAAGATGGTCAGTGTCCTGTTCCTTTTATTCTAAGTTGGAACAGCTCCCTTGAGGTGATTGGGGCACAATGCTATCTTCAGAAGGCATTAGGCTAGCTGCAGGAGTGGGTATAGGTAATGCTCAGGTAGGAGTGGTGCTGGATCTCAGACTGCTACAACAGTTGTAAGTGGGTGTTATGGGCAGTTCTAAGATTTGTTACACTGCTGGTGTCATAATTTAGTACAGTGTGAATTGGTGGTGCCGTGGCATATCAGAGACCAGTTGTGTTTAAGAGATGTAAGAGCTGCAGAAGGATGATGAAAACCTTTCCTTAAGGGGTGGTAATGTCCCAAGTGTGTAATGCAACCTAACATTTATATTGGTGCCTCCCAGTCAAATGCCTGAGCTTGGAGGAGGAGGTGCACCTGTGGTACCGAATAGCAGTGGTGAGCCGAGTTGCACAAGTCCATATTGTTTCCCCTAAATGAGATGCTGCATCCCGATGACCCACAGGTCATTCCCACTAAGATACCTGAAACCAAGATGGGCCTTTCAGGTTAAGGGGCTGCCCTTACAGGCACTTCCAGGTGCACCAGAGCAGAGTAATCTTGCTAACCCAGATTTGCATGCAACTCCTTACCTTGACAGCATGGAAATGCAAGATGAGAATGCAGGAGGTGGTCTGAGGAGAATCCTGATTGGATGGAACTGGATACATCAGACAAAGAAGAGTATCCCTCTGAGGAGGAGGGGAAGAGGATAGAACCCAAGAAAAAGGGGCCTACTCTGGCTTCAAGGGCAACAGCAACAGCGGTGTCTTTCTGCAGATGCAATGTAGGTGCAGGAGGAAGAGGTGACTCTTCACAATGAAGATACATAGGCCCATCTCTGCCCTTCCTACCTTGGTGGAAGACTGCAGAAATTTTACTAGCGATGGGCTCAACTGACATCAGATATGTGGGTATTGGAAATTCTGGATCGGGGTTATGCCATAGAATTCACTTTGGTACCCATGAGAGAGAGTTTCCTTCTATCCCTGATTCCAGTGAACCTGGTGAATCCAAGAGTAGTAAACTAGACTCTGAACCACCTGATCCAGCTAGAGGCAATCTCCTCTGTTCCCCCATAGAAGTGGGACAGGGATTTTATTCAATTTACTTCTCAGACTCCAAGACGTCGGTGGAGTTATCGACTGATTCTAGACTTAAAGCAGTTTAACATGTCTGTCAGACACACAGCGTTCAAGATGGAGTCCCTGTGGTCCAACATTCAACCAATTCAGCCAGGTGACATTCTGGTGTCTGTCAATCTGAAGGACACCTATCTCCACATCACATCAGAAATATCTGAGATTTGCCATTTAAGGGCAACAGTTTCCACACCAGGCTCTCCTTTTCAGCCTTACAAATGTGCCAAAAGTGTACTTGAAAGTCATGATTGTGCTGGTGGTGCAACTGAGATAGGAAGGGCATCGCATGCATCCCTACTTGGACAATCTCCTCATCAAGGTTTGACACAGATGATAGAGAGATTGGTGGCAAGGACTCTGGAAGTCCAGGAGATGCACAGCTGGATAATCATCAGGAAAAAGAGCTCATTGACACCATCACAAATGTTAGAGCACCTGGGGTTGGTGTTTAATACAGACAAGCAGAGGGGTTTCCTCTGTACTGCCAGGCAGGAGAATCTAGTCCAGGATCCTGACAAACCCCTTGAAGGCCTATTTCAGATCCTCCAAGATATGGAAAAACTATTGGGATACAAACTGAATACAGGAAAAACAGAACTACTTACATTTCATTTCTCCCCTACCCCAGCATTACAGACCCAATTCTCATGGCAATGGGTCAGGACCAACATGTGATACTTGGGGGTACCATTACCTAAAGACCTTGATACTTTGTATCATGTGAACTAACTTAAAGCGCTACTGATGCCTCAAAGAAAACTTTAAAAAACATAATAATTAGATACAATTCCACTTGCATTCCATTTATATTTCATATATTTCTCCTCTCCATAATTTATTACTAAAGAAATGTGTATGAATATATGATTGCTCTCTCTTATAGTTCATTTGGGGTTCATCTGCATCTATAGCTTACTCCCTACTTCAAGTCATGATCCTCTGTTGTGATATCACAGTCTGTTGCCATGGGAGTGACTGTGAGGTCACAACCAGTGCTCCATGACTTCAGGTAGGGAGAATGCAGCAGAAATAGATGAACTCTTTGGGACTAAATATCCTGTTTTCATGCAGATTAACTCACTACTAAATAATGGGGAGTAGGAATATAAATTAATGGGAAATACAAGCTGGACAGTGTCACAAACTCACTCAGCTGGTCAGCCCTCTACTCCCAAAGTGCCAACCTCTGAGCATATGATTTGTGTACAGTGAACAGACAAGGTAACCCTCTTGTCTGTTTTGTGGGTTCAAGTCACCTTAGTCTCAAGCTCTGGAAGGGATTCAAACTGATAACCTCTTGTTAGCGTACCCAACTATCAGGGTCAGATAATTCTGTCTTCAGGGGGCCAGATATCTTTGCCTACGGGCACCCAACCAGGTCTTTCAAATGAACCCTTAGAACTCTATGCAAGACTTTTAGAGAACTCTATCCATTTCCCAGTTTGGTATACAATAAACCCATACACAGTGTACTTATAACCTTTAAAAGCCCCACTTAAAATAAGAATAAATGTCAAGGCACTCCAGCAGTTTTGTTTGTAAAAAATATCTTTACTTTAAAACTATCAAAACAGAACAATAATTACAGAACAAATATATATCCCAACACATACAGCCTTAAAACAAACAGGTAAAAAAGTACAGTTCCTACAATTTATAGCTTCAGACTGGTATAATCTACTGCTTACATTCTTTCAGTGATTTGAGGGTCTTCTCTCAATCAGAAAATGTTCTTGTGTATCTCTGTCAGGTTCTTTCAGCAATTAAGCACACTTCTGAGACGGCCTTCTCATGAGGTCACTAACTCCGTCTTGGTGTATCAAACTCTACATTTTACAATACAGGGTCTCCAAATAAAATATTTAAAAAAACATATGAGATGACCTCACTGACTTTCCTCTCCACAGGTTAACTGGTCAGAACTGGTTTGTGCTGTGCTACACATACAGTACATCTCAAAAGTTTTCTTTGATCTAAGTCACTGTATTCAAAGCAAAAGTGTATTGGCCTCTTTAATCCCATCTGAACCTTAGAATCTACACCTCAGGTCTTTCTGATGTAATTCAAGAGTTCCCCGGGAAATGTATTTTGGACATTCCAAATCCATCTGGGTCCTCCGTGGCTCAGACATCAAACCTCTTCAACGTCCATTCTAGCCTCTCTTGACACCCCTCCCCACAAGTCCTTCCTGGCAAATATGCAAGTCAAAGGATCTCCCTGAGGGCATTATGAATGGCTAATCTTATTTCCTGGGATGAAAGCAAATTGACAAGGTAATTGCACCCCAGATCTCTGCAGTTTAAAATACCTCCTGTCCTTTGAACTTATCCCTGGGGGGTCTTGATGTGTCAGTTCCAGTAAGACAGCCTTTTCCTTGAACTGACATTCCTTTCACTTATTTTATATGCAATAACAAAAATTAATACAGCACTCGAGCACTCAGAGCTGGTTGTCTACATCACACTCCTTCCCACCTAGACTGAATTTGGGGGATCCATCCCCTACATGGTATGAGCTTCCCAAATCAGTTCACTCCTCACAGACTCTAGACAGTCCATCTGAGTTCTCATTTTTGGCTCTGGCCCTATGTATGATTTTCAAATCATACCCTTGTAAAGCAAGACTCCATCTGAGCAGTCTGCCATTGTTTTTCCCCATCTGTGACAACCAAACCAGGGGGTTGTGGTCAGTCTGCACCACAAAAGGCTGCCCATATAAGTATTGCTTCAATTTCTTTAGGGTCCACACTAGGGCAAGACACTCCTTTTCCACCGTGGAGTATGCTTGTTCCCTGGGGAGTAGCTTTCAGCTCAGGTAGGCTATCGGTTGGTCCCTTCCTTCGCTTGATGTCTGGCTTAGTACTGCCCCAATACTCACGTTTGAGGCATCCGTCTGAACTACAAACATTTTGCTATAGTACGGACTTGTCTAAACAGGAGCACTGCACAGTGCCTCCTTCAGTGGGGTAAAGGCTTCCTCACAGGCTGGACCCCAGGTGATTTTCTTGGGCATCCGTTTCTTTGTCAGGTCAGATAGGGGAGCAGCCAGGGCACTGTAATTAGGTACAAACTTTCTGTAGTACCCTGCTGCCCCAAGAAAAGTCCTGACCTGCTTCTGAGTTTCTGGTCTGGGCCATGCCTGTATTACCTCTATTTTTATTTGGTTAGGACGGAGCTGTCCCCGGCCTACCACATGCCCGAGGTATGCCACTTCTCCTTTGGCCACCTGGCACTTCTTGGCTTTGACAGTGAGCCTGGCCCTCTGTATTCTGCCCAGAAGTTCCCTAAGGTGTGACAGATGTTCCTCCCAGCTGGTACTGAAGATGGCAGTGTCATCCAGGTATGCCACAGTGTACTCCTCAGCACCATTTAACACCTGGTTCACCAGCCTTTGGAAAGTGGCCGGGGCGTTCTTCATTCCGAAAGGCATTACTCTGAACTCAAATAAGCCTATTGGAGTGATGAAAGCCAATCTCTCCCTAGCTCTGTCCGTCAACTCTAGCTGCCAACATCCCTTTGTCAGGTCAAGGGTTGTAAGGTAGATCACCTCCCCATCTTGTCCAGCAGTTCATCCATCCAGGGCATTGGGGGGCATCGGACTTCGTGACTGCATTCAGTCCATGATAGTCCACACAGAAATGAGTTGAGCCATCTGGCTTGGGTACAAGGACTACAGGTGAGGCCTAGGGGCTGTGGGATCTCTGGATCACCCCTAGATCCAGCATCTCCTCCACTTCCCCTCCTAATGTCCTTTTGGACAGCCTCTGACACCCGATATGCTGTCTGCCATATGGGCATCTGTGTCCCTGTCTCCACATCATGTGTTACTAAGGGGGTTAGTCCAGGCTTGGCACTAAACAAGGGGGCAAAGTCTGCTAAAACCTCCCTTACTTTCAGGACCTGGTCCGGGTTCAGCTGGGGAGACAATTTTACTGCCTCCACAGAGGACTCACGTTTACTGTCTTCCAGCAAGACCAGAAGGGGGTCTCCTTCGTCCATCCCCTCCACATGACTACACACTGCAAACACCATGTCAGCCCTATTTGCGTATGGCTTCATCATGTTGACATGGTACATCCTTTCTGTCTGTCTACAGTCAGGTAACTCCACAATGTAGTTTACGTCATTTACCTTCCTAACCACTTTGTACGGTCCTGCCCACTCAGCTTGCAGCTTGTCTTTCTGGACCGGATTAAGGACCATGACTTCCTGACCCACCATGTACCAGCGAGCTCTGGCTCTGTGGTCGTACCATACTTTTTGTTTCTGTTGGGCAGCTGTCAGGTTGCTCTGGGCTGTCCCCATAAGCTCCTTCAGCCTTTCCCTAAACCTTAGGACATAATCCACAATGGGAGTTCCCTGGGAGGCATGCTTGCCTTCCCAGTCCTCCCGGATCAAGTCTAGGGGCCCATGTACCCAGCGTCCATACAAGAGTTCGAAGGGGGAAAATCCTGTCGACTCTTGGGGCACCTCCCTGTATGTGAACAACAGGTGTGGAAGGTATTTCTCCCAGTCCTTCCCATGCTGTTCAGCAAATGCCTGGAGCATTGACTTTAGGGTACCATTGAAGCATTCCACAAGCCCATTGGCTTGTGGGTGATACAGTGTCGTGCATCTCTGCACCACCCCACACTTCTTCCATAGACATTTTATTAAGTTCGACATGAAGGAACACCCTCGATCAGTGATTACCTCCTGTGGAAACCCAACATGGGAGAAAATCCCAAGCAATGCATCTGCCACTTTGTCCGTCCTCAGTGCGGAAAGGGCGACTGCCTCTGGGTACCAGGTGGCATAATCCACCACAGTCAGGATGAACCTTTTCCCTGTGGAGCTGGGAGTATTTAAAGGCCCCACGATATCCATTCCCACCCTCTGGAATGGCTCCTCCACTATGGGCAAGGGGATCAGGGTGGCTTGGGTTTTCTTGCCCGCCTTCCCTATTCTTGGCACCAGTGACAAGAACTGCAATCTCATTCACCTGCTGGGTGAGAAGTTAGACCAGTAGAAATTCTGGGCTAACCACTGCGTAGTTAGTGCAATTCCCCAGATGACCAGGTAAAGGAATATCATGGGCAACCTTGAGCAACTGCTCACGATATCCCTGGGGAGCGACAAGCTGCCTGCCTAGCATCCCTCCCTCTGTCTGTATACTGCGTATATATACATAAGTCCATTTTCCCAATAAACCCTATGTCTGCCCGTCACCTCCCCATGCACCGTCCGAGTCTGCCCAAGCCCTCAGCTTCTCTAAACTAGGGTCACTTCTCTGAGCAGCTGCGAACCCCTCACACCTTCCCAAGGCATGGGACAGGTCCCCTTCAGTCGCTAAACTAGGGTCCCTAGCACTAGCATCAGGACCCTCAGGATCACTGTCAATCCCAACCCTCTGACAAGGGGTCACCCCTCCCTCTTTGGAGTAACCCTCTGTAGCAATGTGGTTATTTGCTACTGGGGAAATTTCTACCCTCTTTTTATCAGTCTCCTCCTCTGTAGACACAGGTTGGGGAACCAGCCTCTCAGTGTCTTCCCCAATGGCTTCTGGGGGGGCTCAGGGAACTTAAATTTTCCCTGGCTGCTTGGCTATGGGTAACTGCACATATCACCCCCTGCTGGAGATTGTTACCCAGGATCACATCCACTGCTAATGTGTTAGCTACAGCCACCTGTTGCACAGTTTCCCCTGCTTCACCCCAGTCCAGGAGAACACTGGCCAGTGGCAATGTTTTCTCTACACCCGCAAAGTCCTGTACAGTCACATATTTATTGGGTGTAAGTTGACCAGGCTGTACCAGATCCCCTTTTACCAATGTCATGGATGCCCCTGTGTCCCTTAACCCCTGCGTCTGTACTCCATTTACCACGACTGGGTGCATGTGTTCCCTCATGTTCACTGGCATGCTTCCAGGGACACACAAACAACCCACTTCCTTTCTGGTACTACTTTTCGTATTATTGTTTGCCCTCCTTGGACACTGTCTGGCAATGTGCCCAGTTTCTTTACATAACCAACAAACATTTCTTACTTCAGAGAAATCTTTTCCTTGAAATCTGGGGCTAACTGGTTTCGGTGGAGGCAGTGAGGGTTTTAGCTGCCCTGAAGGTGCCCTTTTCCCCTTCTGCACTGCCACACTCTCCCCATTCGCTCTCAGAGCAGGTCTGTTCTTGGCATAGCGGTCCGAGAGTTCAGCAGCCTCTTGCACTGTTTTTGGGTCTCGGTCCTCTAGCCAGGTTTTTAACCCTGTTGGGCATGCCCAATAAAACTGTTCTAATAAAATTATGTTTTCAATTTTATCAACAGTGTTTGCCTCAATTCCTTCCCACCAACGTTTTAAAAACTGACGTTATTTTGTGGCTAGCTCCTCATAGCTCATATCAGGGCTTCTCCTGAGCTTACGGAATTTAGCTCTGTATGATTCAGCAGTTAATTTAAACTTTTTCAGTAGTGCTGCTTTTAACTTGCTGTAATCATCACTGTCTTTATTGTCCATGTGACCCAATGCATCCTGAACTTTTCCGGTAAGTAGCGGGGATAGCTGGAAGCTCCAGGACTCTCTAGGAATTTTAGCCTGAATACAAACTTTTTTAAAAGAATTTAAAAATACATCTGTATCCTCCCCATCCTTAAACTCAGCTATTAATTTAGAGTTCAATTTGTAACCCAGTCCTGCAGTCCTAGTTAAACCCAAGCCACTTACCTGCTCTGGTGCCGCTGGTTGGAGTCGTAGCTTCTCCAGTTCGTGTTGCCACTGGTGCTCCTCTCTCCTCTCCTCTGCAGCTCTGCATTCTCGCTCTCTCTTCTCCTCTGCCTCTCACTGGCGCTCCTGTTCCTTACGGTCCGCCTCCCTCTGTTCCCTTTCTCTCCTCTCCTGGGACTCCAGCTCCATCCTGTGGAACTCAAGTTGCAACCTGGGAACTTCCGGATTCAGGATACTGGTGACTTGTCCCTGCTGCTGTGGCCCTTCACAGACAGTGGCCCTGCTGTCTGCCTCATTGGCTGGGGACCCCTCACTGGCCACTTGTTCTGCCACACTCGAGGTCTGGTCCCTTTCGGTCATGGTTGGTGACTCACTGCTCTGGGTATCTGCTACCATCAGGGCCTTTATGAGGTTCTGCTTACTGGCTTTCACCCCAAATGGGACTCCCCTGTCCCCGCACAACTGCTTTAAGAAATCTACAGTGTGCTTGCTGTAGTCGAAAGACATTTTCTTCTTCTCTCACTACTAATAATATACTGACTGGCACTTCAGAAAAAAAATAAAATGGGTGGGAAATTAACTGTAAGTCAAGGGATATAGTTCTGTTTCCTTTTGAAATAAAACACTGCCTTTCTTTTTTGTCCAAGTGAGCTAAAAGGTTTCAAGCTAACACATTGAACAATGAAGCTTATACCACCAAACTTTTTATGCCACCACTGTCAACCAATCTGTCACAAACTCACTCAGCTGGTCAGCCCTCTACTTCCAAAGTGCCAACCTCTGAGCATATGATTTGTGTACAGTGAACAGACAAGGTAACCCTCTTGTCTGTTTTGTGGGCTCAAGTCACCTTAGTCTCAAGCTCTGGAAGGGATTCAAACTGATAACCTCTTGTTAGCATACCCAATTATCAGGCTCAGATAATTCTGTCTTCGGGGGGCCAGATATCTTTGCCTATGGGCTCCCAACCAGGTCTTTCAAATGAACCCTTAGAACTCTATGTAAGACTTTTAGAGAACTCTATCCATTTCCCAGTTTGGTATACAATAAGCCCATACACAGTGTACTTATAACCTTTAAAAGCTCCACTTAAAATAAAAAGAAATGTCAAGGCACTCCAGCAGTTTCATTTGTAAAAAAATATCTTTACTTTAAAACTATCAAAACAGAACAATAATTACAGAACAAATATATATCCCAACACATACAGCCTTAAAACAAACAGGTAAAAAAGTACAGTTCCTACAATTTATAACTTCAGACTGGTATAATTTACTGCTTAATTTCTTTCAGTGCTTTGAGGGTCTTCTCTCAGTCAGGAAAATTTTCTTGTGTGTCTCTGTCAGGTTCTTTCAGCAATTAAGCACACTTCTGAGCTGGCCTTCTCATGAGGTCACTAACTCCGCCTTGGTGTATCAAGCTCTACAGTTTACAATACAGGGTCTCCAAATAAAATATTTAAAAAAACATATGAGATGACCTCACTGACTTTCCTCTCCACAGGTTAACTGGTCAGAACTGGTTTGTGCTCTGCTACACATACATCTCAAAAGTTTCTTTGATCTAAGTCACTGTATTCAAAGCAAAAGTGTATTGGCCTCTTTAATACCATCTGGACCTTAGAATCTACACCTCAGGTCTTTCTGATGTAATTCAAGGGTTCCCTGGGAAATGTATTTTGGACATTCCAAATCCATCTGGGTCCTCCCTGGCTCAGACATCAAACTTCTTCAACGTCTATTCTGGCCTCTCTCGACACCCCTCCCCACAAGTCCTTCCTGGCAAATATGCAAGTCAAAGGATCTCCCTGAGGGCATTATGAATGGCTAATCTTATTTCCTGGGATGAAAGCAAATTGACAAGGTAATTGCACCCCAGATCTCTGCAGTTTAAAATACCTCCTGTCCTTTGAACTTATCCCTGGGGGGGTCTTGATGTGTCAGTTCCAGTAAGACAGCCTTTTCCTTGAACTGACCTTCCCTTCACATATTTTATATGTAATAACAAAATTAATACAGCACTCGAGCACTCAGAGCTGGCTGTCTACATCACAGACAGTACCTAAATATTAGGTTTTGTTAAAGTTCCCATGAACATTTCACCAGCTCTTTAAACAGCAAATCCTGGATGACTTAGTGAGAAGGAGCCATTTGCCACCTTCCTTGATACAAATGGTTGACTCGTGTGGATGAATTTGCCACTGCGCTGCCTTGATCTCTTCCAAAATATTCCACTGGAATCTCCAACAAGGATTTCAATGCCTGGAATAAAGCTATCTCCCAGGTATCTATAGAAGGGTCAAAAACTAAGAGTAGCACATTCAGTGCTACAACTTCCCAAGGCCTAGAGAGGACCACCTCTCACAAACCTATGGGATTTACTGAAGAGTTGCTAAGTTGCATCACATAGTAGCCTGGTTAGACACTACTAATATGACGGCATGGAAGGAAATCAAGCTAGAGGAGAATGAGAGCAATTTACATACATTATTTCTTAATAAATAGTGACCAGCACTGGGAAGGTGGGGTAGTTCTGAAAAATTAATTGTAGCTCAAACTGAGTAGACGCACACACACTCACCCATTCTGTGCAAACAAAAACATGAACAGATGCTTCTGCTAATGCATCAAATGTTTATTTGCAGCGCCAGCCCCATGCTGTATGCTGCTCCCAGGAAGTTCTTATGTTTCGCACCCTCCGGTACTTCAACAGAGAAACATTTTTATTTACCCTGTTAAGTAGAGGCCCACACCAGATGCTCCAGTCTTCTTTTACATGGATATTGTTAGGCATTTGGTGGTCAATATTGAATGCCCCACAGCTGAAAAAAGATGCTGGCTACTTGGACTGGATAATAGCAGACAACCAATTTATTCCAGGGAGGCTGGATACCACCTATTGCAAATAGCAAAGTTAAAATTCCATTATCACTATTACAGTCACGGGGTTTTCAAATCATTCACACAACTACAACAGGATTTTCACTTCATGCATATAGATCATTTCCGATACCTAAAAATTAGACACTATTTGGGGAACAAATTAGGACTGTACTGGAGGTGGGAGGAGGTAGCCTCCCTAATTCAATTTATTATTCAAATACTTGAGAAAGGCTGCCCTCTGCACTTCATTTTCTTAGCCTACAGGGCATTGAAATGTAATCCAGCTGGCAAAATTGGTAAAATCTGGAGAAGATCAGGGTTAGAAACAGGGATAGCCTTCACACCACAGACTTGGTTCACAACATGCACTCAACAGCAAAAATTAACCTCTGGATTCCTTTGGAGAGAATTTGGGGGTACAATAGAAATCAGATTTTTTCAGACCCCACTCATAACAGGAAAATATGATCCACACAATTAGACCAACTGCTGGCGAGGTTGTGGAGAACTAAATGCTACCCATGCCCACATATTTTGGGATTGCCCTGTCATTCAACCATTTGGGGACTTCAAGACTTCAACATAGGATGTTTTATGAACCTTGTACATATTTAGTAGTATTCAATTTTGTGTTTTATACAGGCATATATTGGCACAGTGACACCATTAGGGCTTCAGAATCCTATTTACTAGGTGGTATTACATTAGGTAACAGTTTGTATGTTCACATATCATAGTTTATATATACAGTACACTAAGTTTAGGGAAACATGTTTGAACAGTGCAAGCTTGTATATTCACTAATAATATTGACATATGTACACATAGTTACAGGTAGTAACAGGTTTACACAGTGCCAGCATTTAAAATGTATTGCAGTGTGTCTCTATTCCATCAAAGGCTTGCACACAGACAGACACACACACACACACTCATAATACCTTCAGTTTGTCTAGCCTTCAACACTCAATGTTTTATGAACCTTGTACAGCTGCATGACCTTCACACTGCTACATCTCTGAGGTTCCTCCTTACCTTGAGTTGTGCATCCCAGCTAATGACTCCTTTTTAAATGGGGCATTCATGTGTAGAATGAAACTGAGTTTTGTTTTACTAAGTTTGCTGTTACCTTTCTGATGAAGAACTGTGTATGTTTGAAAGCTTAAAGTTTTTTCTGGAAATCTTTGTGGGTCCAATAAAAGGTATCAGGTCGCCTATTTTCTGCAACCATTTTGGGAGGCAGTGGAAAGGGCATTAAGGGAACTACTACCTCAAATGTCTGGCTTAACAGTAGACAAGCACTATTTTTATTATACCCGACATACCTTACAGAAACATTATACCAAACACAAGTAGGTATCTATTTGTTGGCTACAAAAAAAGGCAATGATTAGACACTGGTTAACCCCTGTCTGTCCCACACAACAGGAATAGGAGGATATGGTAATGGCAATTTATAATATGGAAGAACTAACAGTAGGCCTAAGTTACAATCCAAACACCCTATCCCAATTTACTAATCAGTGGAATGGTTGGATAGTGTGGATTATGGCACACAGACCAGACTGATCCCCTGGAAAGTATAACTAGTTTTTTTTCCTTATAACTTCAGGGAGCAACAAAAGAGAAAGAATACCATAGCTACAATAGATGGATAAACCACAGTACAGTGACAGGCTTGGGGAAGTACTGGAGGGACACTGGGGAAATGTTCACGTTCTGAGACAAATATATTTTCTACTGCAGTAACACCATGCTCTACTTCATAACATATATTTCTGATATTATTTCTTAGAATTGGAAAGAATAATGAGATGATAAGAGTGTATAAAAAACAGATGGTTTATTGTCAACAACAGAAGCAATGAGATAACAATGAATAACTTCTGGAAAGCATAAGCAGAATATTGGACCAGTTATTCCTGACTATGTGTAAACTCTGCTAGGTTATGTTAACTTTAGCTCTGTCCATTGCTTACTGGCTGTGACCTCTCTGTTGAATCATGCACCTATAAAGAGAACAAAAAATATTTCAATTAAAATTATAATTACAAAAAAAAAAAAGAAAATGAGTTATGGCTCAGTTTGGATCAATACCTATTCATATGTTTATGAACAGAACTATTACTACTAATACATTAAGTACAAATTGTTGAGTACCTAGAGGCCAGCGGGGCACAGGACCCAAAGCAGCATGGATTCACAGCAGGAAGGTCATGTCAGATGAATCTAATCGATTTGACTGGGTGACCAAAATAATAGACCAGGGAGGGACTGTGGATATGGCCTACCTAGACTTTAGCAAGGCATTTGACACAGTCTTGCACAAAAGATTAATAATCAAGTTAGCCAGCCTGGGAGTGGGTCCCAGGGTGGTGGCCTGGGTAGTAAACTGGCTGCACAACAGGACACAAAAGGTAATAGTGAATGGAACACAATCCGAAGAAAGGGGGGTTACTAGTGGAGTACCTCAGGGCTCAGTACTGGGTCCAGTCCTCTTTAACGTCTTTATAGGTGACATTGCAGAGGATCTGGAAGGAAAGGTATGCCTCTTTGCAGATGACACAAAGATCTGTAACAGAGTTGATACACAAGGGGTAGAAAGGATGAGAAGGGACTTGGCAAGGTTGGAGGAATGTTCAGACATATGGCAACTTAGATTCAATGCAAAGAAGTGCAAAGTAATGCACCTGGGAAATAAAAATCCAGAAGAGTACACAATACCAGGGGAGGTACTAACAACAACAATAATGGAAGGGGACCTGGGGGTAGTCATATCAGATGACCTAAAGGTGGGTAAGCAATGTGAGAAGTCGGTAAGGAGAGCCAGGAGGATACTGGGATGCATAGGAAGGGGCATCACAAGTAGAAAAAGGGAAGTGGTTATCCCTCTGTACAGACAGTTGGTGAGACCCCATCTGGAGTACTGCATGTAGTTTTGGAGACCTCATCTATGCAAGGACATAGACAGGATGGAAGCAGCCCAGAGGAGGGCAACTAAAATGGTGCAGGGTCTACATCAGAAACCATATGAAGAGAGACGTAGAGAGTTTAATATGCATACCCTTGATGAAAGGAGGGATGGGGGACATGATAGAAACTTTTAAGTACTTCAAGGGAATCAAAAAAGTCCAGGAAGGTAGCATCTTTCAGAAAAAGAGATGTGTAAGAACAAGGGGGCACAATTTAAAGATAGAGGGGGGACGGCTCAGGGGTAATGTGAGGACATTTTTTTTCATGGAGAGAGTGGTTGACACATGGAACTGCCTTCCTGGAGCAGTTGTGTGTCTAAAACAGTGGGGGAATTCAAACATGCATGGGACAGACATAAGGCAATTATAGTGGGGGGTTGCAGGAAGTAGGCTGCTGGTTAACTAGAATCTGCAGCTTATCCAATAGGTAGGGAAATGGGCAGACTGGGTGGGCCAAGTGGTCCTTATCTGCCATCAAAGTCTATGTTTCTGTTTCTATGTTAAAAGATAGAGGGCATTAATCTTAAATAATTGTGTATATGCATGCCTGATGTACTGTATATACATCTACATTATGGCTTTTATTAATGAAATTGTATTTGCTGTTTTATCTGCTGGAACTTTAAGTATTCAGAATGATCTATTCCTAACTGTAAATAAAGTTTTATTTACTTACACACACACACACACACACACACACACACACACACACACACACAGTGCAATATCTCTGGTGTCCTGTAGTCCCTTCCCCGTATCTATCCTCTGTTTACCTCTCACTCCACCCTCCACTCCCAACTAGCACAGTTGTGACTAGGCACATCGGTGTAGGTGGCAACTCAGCATGACCACTGCAGCCTTGAACCTGGGTTGAGAGAGTTGCAGTGCTTTAAATAACATTAGTAGTAGCCTCACCCCCTTTCCAGCATGCTTGTATATGACTTTTCAAGAACTTTGCACCTAAATCAACAGCTGTGAACTGGGCTCCATAGTCCACAGATGCAGGAGTTCTGTGGTTCACCCTGTGATGTGGCTTTTATTGTATCTGTGGCACAATACCTACAATACCACACAAAGTGCATTACAGTCTCTGCAATCCAGAAACGTGTTGCTAAGGCATTACTGATCATTTTGTATGTTGGTAATTTCATTGTACACCTTAACTGTTTTAAGACTTTACATGTTGTCAGTGTAATTATGGCATTTAAAGTACCTATGGAATAGGTTTGCTGCTTATACTGTTTATCTTCTGTTTCTGTTTTGAAAACTTTTGACTACCTTGGCATGCTGCATGATGCATATAAATCCAGTGGTGGCACTTTCACTACTGAGTGGTACTCCTTCTCCTGTGTCAAATCCAGGAAAAGGGGGTGTTTAAAATTAGCAGTAATGTGGAATAAATAAGGAATCATAAGGAATAAGGGTACAGTGCTTATTTTTCAAAAGTGCAGATGAGAATCAGTACTATTTTATATTTTGAGTGCCACCAGTGGGACATCAGACTTGAAGCTGCCACTTACACTGAAGTGTAACCAACTATTCAAGCCATTCATTATCAGTGCACTGTTGTCATTAAAGCTATGTTTTTGTTAAAATGTTCCATTGTTTTTCTTTTCACAAGTAAATCCCTTTCTTTTTAAATGTAAAAACTGTGCAAAGTGACTGCTTCTCTAGAGTGTATCTGTATAGTATGCAATTTCCAAATCGGGCCCTAAGTTGCAAATTTGCATATGTGTGTGTGTGTGTGTGTTACAAGGTCATACTTTTTATTGTATTATTTTCAGGAGACTCAAATTCTAGTTTTTTTTTTAAATATAAAACAAGTTTCCATTTAAATAATTTTAGTCACATCTAATGTAACAATAAGAGTACATTAATACATTTGGTTTTCTACCAATCCATTGGCTTCTTTGAACAATAATGAACCTTTGCACTGTTACTTGAACACAAAGAAATGTATTTTTTAAACTTGGTATTTCTCCAACAGTGTTCTAGACATGAAACATATTGATGATGAGATTATCTGCTTTGAAGAAATCCAATCTACTTATTCATGCAGAGCACAATGACAGTGACGTATGAAGCATTTTTTTCACAGACCTGAAGGCAGCCTAATAAAAGGTGTCATGTTTCTGTACTGGTAGTGAATGTGAGACACACCCATATACTGTATTGCCTTAATGTAATGAGGCCATGAAAACATCCAGATACCTTTTCACATGGAAAGAAAAAAGCAAGCTCTATTTCTTACTTAAAAAAAAGGAAAAATTTCAGTTTCGTAAGCAGTTGTACAACATTAAAATGTATTAGACAAAGAACCTCTGTGTGCAAGCAGTGAGGCAATGGTTATCCCAAAGGGCATTTGGCCGGGAAGCCAAGTTTCAAAGAAATACAAAATCACACATGCCCCCACAATGCAAAGCATCATGGGTTGCATATGCAAATCACCACAGAATATTATGCTGGTTCAACTTTAAGCAGAAATGCATGGTGCCGAAAGGCCTCTCACACAGTTTGCAAAGAGTGTCAACAGAAGACATAGACACATGTTTCGTCCTACCAGGACTCATCAGTATGCCTCGTCTGTTTGACGCCCCAGTGGAATGAACCAGCTACCCTAAGATGGTCTATCCAAGTTATGTTGTGGTAAACCCATTTAAAACAAAAAACAATTTAAAAGACAAAGAACCTCTGTGTGCAAGCACTGAGGCAATGGTTACCCTAAAGGGCATTTGGCCGGGAAGCCAAGTTTCAAAGAAATACAAAATCACACATGCTCCCACAATGCAAAGCATCATGGGCTGCATATGCAAATCACCACAGAATATTATGCTGGTTCAACTTTAAGCAGAAATGCATGATGCCAAAAGGCCTCTCACACAGTTTGCAAAGGGTGCCAACAGAAGACATAGACACGTGTTTCGTCCTACCAGGACTCATCAGTATGCCTCATCTGTTTGACACCCCAGTGGAATGAACCAGCTACCCTAAGATGGTCTATCCAAGTTATGTTGTGGTGAACCCAATTAAAACAAAAAAAAAATTTAAAAGACAAAGAACCTCTGTGTGCAAGCACTGAGGCAATGGTTACCCCAAAGGGCACTTGGCCGGGAAGCCAAGTTTCAAAGAAATACAAAAATCACACATGCCCAGACAATGCAAAGCATCATGGGCTGCATATGCAAATCACCACAGAATATTATGCTGGTTCAACTTTAAGCAGAAATGCATGGTGCCGAAAGGCCTCTCACACAGTTTGCAAAGGGTGCCAACAGAAGACATAGACACGTGTTTCGTCCTACCAGGACTCATTAGTATGCCTCATCTGTTTGACACCCCAGTGGAATGAACCAGCTACCCTAAGATGGTCTATCAAACACCACAACATAACTTGAATAGACCATCTTAGGGTAGCTGGTTCATTCTACTGGGGTGTCAAACAGACGAGGCATACTGATGATTCCTGGTAGGACGAAACAAGTGTCTATGTCTTCTGTTGGCACCCTTTGCAAACTGTGTGAAAGGCCTTCCGGCACCATGCATTTTTGCTTAAAGTTGAACCAGCATAATATTCTGTGGTGATTTGCATGTGCAGCCCATGATGCTTTGCATTGTGAGGGCATGTGTGATTTTATATTTCATTAAAATGTATTGCCTAGAGCTTAGAGTACTGAGATGTGAACCAGAAGATCCTGCAGACCTAGTTATGTAGGAGGGTGTCAATCAATCAAAATCTTTATTTAACCAGGCGATCGCCGTTGAGCAAGCTCATTTTCGAGGTGGACCTGAGTGCAACAAATACATACAAATACAAGATAAGAAAAAATACATGATAGTTACAATTCATTGGCAAATCAACAATAGGCAATAACAATTGTTGGGGAGTACAGATTAAATACATTCAGGATTCAGAGTGAAAGAGCACAAGCAGCAATATTGTAGATGAATTCAGCAAGGCTCAGTGGGATAGGGCCCAGAAGGAGGTAACTAAATAGCTAAATAGCTGGAGCCCCAGGAGAGAGATGTGGGGGGGGGGATTGCCTAGGAGAGGAGGGAGAAGGGGGGAGAAAAGGTCAGGCAGTGGCTGGGAGCAGGAGCCGAAGGAGGAGGACAAGACAATACTAGATGAGGGGCTCCATCAGCATGGGGGATCAGGTATTCAAGGGTTGCAAGCACAGGATTCCTTATTGTGATGTGAGTAGAGAGTTTTAAAGGCTGCTACACTAATTTTGTGCTTTAATTTCAGAGTTTTTTGTAGATTGTTCCATAGTTGGGGCAGCATATGACTGATAGAGGCCCTGCCAAAGCGGATTTTGGTGTTAAGGACCTTAATGGTGAAGTAGGAGGTACATCTCAAGGCATATCTACTTAAGGTACAAAGTGGTAGGTAGGCAGAGATGTAGTCAGGCAGTTTGTTAATGATAGATTTACAGGTCCAGAGAGCGGCATTTCTTTGGTGTCTGAAGCTAAGAGAGGACATACCTACTGCAGTGTATAGTGCACCATGGTCGGTGGAATAGGGAAGGTCTGTTATGAACCTTAGGGCTCTGTGATAAAGCGTGTCTAGTTTTAGGAGTGCTCCAGTAGATGCTTGACTAAAAAGGAAATCAGCATAGTCTAGAAGAGAGAGGAAGGTAGTTTGGACTAGTCTTGTCTTGGCGTCTGAAGAGAGGAGGTTTTTTATCCTGAAAAAGAGGCCAAGCCTTTGGCGAAGTTTCTTTGTCAGTTCATCTATGTGTTCTAGAAATGAGAGTCTATTGTCCAGCAATACCCCCAAGTATTTGAATTTAGCTACGTACTCCAACTGTTCGCCAAGGATGGTAGATATCAAGGGGAGCGTCCCAGCCATGGGTGGATTCGGTAAAGTTGGGAAAGGGTGAAAAGAATATAGCTTTTGTTTTCTTAGCACTAAAAAGCAACTTTTGGTTTAAAAGTTGGTGCTGCAGCAAACTGAATTCATCTCGAAGAGAAGGTAGATGCGCATGGGGAGGTGTGGTTAGACCTCACACAGGCAATGAAACAGTGGTCACTGATGTCTGGAAAGAAGACACCAACATGGGTGAATAGGTAAGGTTTGCTGATGAGGATAATATCCAGCAAAGTACTGTTGGAGGGATTTGTCTTATTAGGATGTGTGGTTTCGTTGATGTGTTGGGTCAGTTTGAGGGAGTCACAGAGCATTTTTAAGGGAGAGGATACACTGGACAACCAGTCCAGGTTAAGGTCACCTAGTAATATGGACTCAGTGGGCCTGTTCCCCAGTATAATGCTTAAGTGATTCAGCAGCTGCAACCCAGCTGACGGTGTTTACCAGGGTATGGGAATAGACAACACTAACACAGTGGTACGAGTGTAAAACACACAAAACGTTTGTGTGATATTTATTTTTCAAAGGATATATTCTTAACTTCAGAATAAATAATCCAAATAAATCCAAAACAAGAAAAATAAATCATAAACTTAAATAAAGGAAATACTAGCTCTTCCGAGCTCCAGCAATGTTCAGCCCCAACAAAGCTGCCACGGAGTGAAAATAAATACTAAACAGTAATTTCACAATCTCCTGTGCAGTCTCCTAGTTATACCTCCTCTCAGTATAACTCTCCTAGCTCTACTGACTATCTGCTTTCAAGAGAGGTTTATATAGGAAGGCCTGATGACATCATAAGGTCAGCTGACCCATCCTAATTCTAATACAAATCATTTCTATTCTAGTTCAAGCATTTGGGGGGTTCAGCTTAACCACAAACATTTAAATCCTCCTCTGATGTATGGCTCCATCATCCTGCCATTATCTAGTGGCTTAAAAACCTTCGTATCAGGGGTATAAAGTTTAAGGGCCACTTAAGGGCCTAAGCCCCTCCCTGCTATGGTGACATCACACACAATATCCACTATAAGTAGGGCTTCGTTTGGGCCTGCTGGCTCTAAAGTGCCCACCAGTTGCTGAAATGGAGCCACAAGGAGCAAGTAATTGTGTAGGGCTTTCTGTCCTTATTCAACCACTTGTATCCATTCTCTGTTGTTATAAGAGTCACTGTTTTAACCTGCATAAACAACCCAGTGAACCATACTTTATTTAGCAAAAGGTCAGTTAGTTTAACATTTACTAATTGCTCCCAGAAGGCAACATCTTTTCTTGCTTCTCATAAATGCAAAAAGCTTCTTTGGTGATTGCTAGCATGGCGACTCTTAAAGTCCTCACTCTCCCCGGGACACTGGAGGGCCGGCCAGAGGGATGAGGCTAAAGCATCCAATGGACAGCTCTCCTTCTCCAGGGGGAGAGTGTGGGATAGCTCCGGTGCAATGTAGGATGAACGGAACAACTTGCAACAGGAGGGAGGAGCGGATGCTGGCATACGCCTTGCCATCACTACGCTACCCTCCACAACGTAAGGAGGAAAATGGCTGGATGTTTGCCGGATGATGGCCTCTGGATCCTCTGCCCATCTGACTCCTCCAGGGAGCCACTCCCCACAGGCCTCAGCAGTGCCCCGTGGCCTAGGAAAAGAAGTGCTGGTGTTGCTCCTCCACTGGTGCATTCCCCCTCGGAGGAGAGGGACCCATCCGGTGAAGGGAAACGCCAGGATATCATGAGGTAGACTGCTATGTGGGACCTGCGGAAGGGGTCAAAACTCAAGAGGGGAGTGCAGAGGGCAGATGGAGTCCTAGGAATGCTCGAAGGAGTGGCAGCATCTGAGCAAGGAGGGGGGAAAAACAAATAATGCAAAAAAAAAAAAGACCTCACTCTCTACATTTTAGCCTGAAAGAGAAGTACTGAATATCTCTGCTTACTCGGTTGAAATTGTCAGCTGACGGGAAGCTTTTCATTTGGTTAACTTTCACTTTCAGGGTTATCTTGTAGCCCCACATTAATGAATCATTTCCTGGTTTCCTTAGCAGAGCCTCACCTAGTAATTAAGGAGTCCTGCACTTTGCAGGAGAGAAGCATTACTCGGAGCGGTGGAGCCTTAAAAAAAACAATGAATGAGCCACCCACTACAGTTTGCATATCGGAGCTTGCTTTTCTTGCTTTGATACTGCATTTTGGGCTCTTTGCTTCATCAAGGGCATGTCTGCTGCATTTTTTAATTCCTTTCTGCACCCGAGTGGATGCTTCTGTGCATTCGCCCGCCCTCCACTCTGAACACTACTTTCTTGCTACCGGAGGTGCAGGCATACACTGTGCAAGCAGAAACTATTTTTTATTTTAACCACAACAAGAGATAACATTAGCTCCTTCCTCTGGTGGCACTTTTAACTCTATTCTCCCTCTGAGAAAGATATGGAAAAACTAATGTAGCTGAATTTCCTACAAGGGCCACCTTTCAGAGTTTAAAATATGGCACCTTGTTTTTACAACATTTAAGAGGTAATTATTTTACATCATACAGGTGTCCCTGTATTATTATCAAATACCCCTTTATATCAAAGGCTTCTCCACTTTGTTACCACAAAGTCCTTTCATTAACAGTTGGTGCATAAACAACTACAATCTCCACTCATTTTTAAAGTGCTCTGAGGACAACAAAACCTCATGTCTTTTACTGTACATCATCAGACAGAGAGAAGAAATATAGCGGGGTAGAATAGAATAGATAACTACAATGGGAGGCCACCCCCTTGCAGCTGACAAAGGAAAAGGGTCAAGGAAGACCCCAAAGCGGAGATTGCTATTGCAGTAGGCTTTAGAAAAGGAGTTTAGAGTAGAGTCACATGTCCTGTGGTGCACATCACACCAGGGGGGCAGCAAAGTGGACAAATGCTACACGCCTCAACATTAAATGAAAACCATTTGAAAAACCAGAAACTGGTTTTCAAGACAACCTACACAAATACCTCCTGGGTAGGATGGAGCTTCCGCCCACCATCGCTTGGAAGCTCCACCCCAGGGTCCCTTAAATACTGAAGTACAACATTACAACATCCTGTTGTACTCAATCATACCTAATACTTCATAATGTAACTTTTAACCCTGGGGTGTCAGTGTGTATCTCCTGGCTGGCTCCATGCCATGACAAAAAATCTGCATTAACATGTAGTTTTCCTGCTGTGTGTTTTACATCAAACTTATAGGGCCGTAGAGCCAGGTACCACCACATTATGCAGTTGTTCTTATCCTTCATCTGTGAGATGAAACATAGTGGATTGTGGTCCATCACTAGAGTGAATGGGGCACCCCATAAGTAAAACCTCAAGGCTTCTATGGCCCATTTAGTGGCCAAACACTCTTGTTCAACAGTAGAATACCATTGTTCTCTGTCATGTAACTTCTGAGATATATAAATCACAGGGTGCTTTTCACCCCCAGTAGTCTGTCTCAGCACATACTCCTATGCCAGTCCCTGAGGCATCACTATGCACCTCAAAGTGATGTTTGAAATCTGGGCTTCTGAGAACCAGGGAAGAACATAAGGCAACTTTAATTTGTCTGAAAGCCTCATCACATGCTGGGGACTACAATAACCTTGTTACCAAATTTCTTTCGGGTTAGATCCGTCAAGGGGGTTGCTATGGCTACAATATTTGGGATGAATCTCCTGTAGTATCCTGTCAGGCCCAGGAAAGATCTAACATGTTTTTTAGTAAGGGGTACTGGACATCGAACTACAGCCTCAACCTTACTAATTTCTGGCTTTATGGTCCCATTTCCCAAAATGAACCCCAAATGCCACATCTCCTGCATTGCTAGTGCACATTTGGTAGGGTTGATAGTCATCCCTGCCTGTCTGATGGAAAACAGAACTGCCTTTAAATGTAATAAATGCTCCGCTCAACTTTGACTATACACAATGACATCATCTAAATATGCCACACAAAAATGAGTGTGAGGTGTCAGCAATTTATCCATATGTCGTTGGAATGTTGCAGGGGCCCCGTGCAGTCCAAAAGGCATGGTACAAAATTGAAACAACCCTACCGGGGTACTAAAGGCAGTCTTTTCTCATGCTGATCTTTCTAGGGGGATCTGCCAATAGCCATTTGTCAAATCCAGTGTCGAAATAAACTTAGCATGCCCTATGTTGTCCAAAATATCATCCACCCAGGGCATTGGATAGGCATCAATTGTGATACTTGGTTCAGAACCCTAAAGTCTAAACATAATCTGATGCCTACCTCTTTCTTTGGCTCAATCACAATGAGGGACCCCCAAGCACTTTTGGATGGTTCTAGTATATTTAAGGCTCTTAATTTCCTCAACTCCCCTCCCACCTTGCCTTGCAGACCTTGCCAACTTCCCCAGACTTGGCTACTTTAAAAATGGGCTTCGATCTCTTCTTGCCAGCAAATCTGACTGCCTGTGTTTCTGTTAACCCATGACCTCTGACAGCGGTTCTCGCACCCGTCAAAAGCTACCCTCTCTCACTCCCACCCTCCTGTTCCACAACTGCTCACTTCCCCCTCCCACCTTCCACCACCTACTACCTCCCCTTGACAAAGCCTTACCTTGGCTGCTAAAACATGCATTTCTGCAGACTGGGAGCACCCCGTCTGAACTGTAACATGATTGTTAAACACTATACTGCACTTAATTAGTGCTGCATTAATATGTTTCTCTGGAAGTGTGGTCCTGTTTCTCCTTACTTCTTGTACCCTGCTTAATGTTGTAACTGCACACTAATGCCACTTGTTAGTCGATGTCTTTCTGTTCTGCAATGTTTCATCACCTGTAAATGTCTTGTATTCCTTGTTGACTTGGAGCCTTTGTAAACGAGCCCCCGGCTCAAAGGTATTAATCCGAATTTGAAATAAATTAAAAAAAACAAACCTCTATACGTACTCCACTCGGAAGAGTCGGTAAGGCTTCTTTCTGATGGGGGCTGACTCAGTTTGGATTTGGTGCTCCACTCCCTTAGCTGGACCTGGTTGGCTTGTAAAGATATCACCAAATTCAGTGAGTAGGGCTTCCAGTTCCTGGTGTCGGCTGTGTTCTAACTGGGGATTGGCATGGACATTCTCCACCCTGTTTCTTTCTCCAGCCTCCCATAGGCATTCTCCATCTCTGTATCCCTTACTTCAGGGAAGACTATCACCCCCAAACCTGGTGGTTCTCTAGCATACCATTTCTTTAATAAGTTTGCATGGTAGATTTTTCTGCTCTGCCTTTTATCTGGAGTCTCAATCTCATAAGTGACCAGTCCAGTCTGTCTTATTACTTTATAAGGGCCTTGCCACTTCATACATAATTTGTGAGCTGAGGTGGGTAATAACAACAGGACCTGATCTCCATCAACAAATTTCTTTTGACTGGCAGTTCCTTTATCATAGCCCTCTTTCTGAATCTGTTGTGATTGTATCCCTGCCTCATGAGCCTTCTCTGTGTACGACCCCAACCTCTGTCGTAAGTTTGTCAAATAGCTGGCTAGGCCTGGGGATTTCATCTCTCGTCCCTCCTCCCAATATTCTTTGACCACATCTAGAGGTCCTCTGGGTGTTCGACCAAACAATAAAGAAAAAGGGGAATAACCAGTCAAGGCCTGGGAACCTCCCTGTAAGTGAATAATAAGAAAGGCAAAAATTTGTCCCAGTCCTTCCCTTCCTCACTTACAAATTTCTTTATCATCCTTTTTAACGTTTGGTTGAATCTCTCAACTAGTCCATCAGTCTGGGGGTGGTAGGGGATGTTCGTACTGCCACAATCCCAAATAGCTTGTACAGTTCTTTTAAAAGGGATGAATTAAAATTACTTCCTCTATCCGTCAGAATTTCTTTCGGAATTCCCACTCTCCTGAACAGTTTCACCAATTCTTCTGCAAATCTTGGGGTGGTAGTGGTCCTCATGGGTATGGCCTCCAGGTATTTGGTGGCGTAGTCTCACACCACCAGAATGTACCTATTTCCCTTACAGCTCTTGTCAAGGGGTCCTACAATATCCATTCCTATACATTCGAATGGAGTGGTGACTAATGGTTGGGGCACCAAGGGAACTACTTCTTTCTTACCTATCTGGGCTGTTAACTGACACTCATGGCAACTTGACAACACTTTACCACTTCTTCATGGATACCTGACCAAAAGAAGCATTGCAAAATTCTGCTTAAGGTTTTATCCTGCCCAGCATGTCCTGCAAATGGTATGTCATGTCCTAAAGACATGATATCTTGTCTGTAACCTTGAGGCACCAGTAATTGCTCTACCTTTTCCCCTGTCTCTGGGAGAGTACATACTCGATATAAAAATTTTTGTATAGTAACAATTTCTGAGGCACCGAGCTTAGTTATCTTTCCAACCTGTTGAATAAAAGGTTTCAGTGTTTCATTGGATATTAGTCTTTCATGCATGTCAGTTTTTACAAACACAGTAGTATCATTAAGCAGTATCCCTTGTTGCTTTTTCTGCCACTGCCTTTGGACTTTCTTTTTAGCATTCAAGGTTTCCTTTTTTTCCTGGTGAGTCTATCACATCTCCTTCGAAAGGGAAGATCTCCCCCAATACCACTTCCTTGCTACTTTGGAACCAAGTGGTCACTGCAGACAGGGCATCTTGATTCCTATTCAGTGACTGAAACTCGGGGGGAAAATCATGCCCTGTAACAATGGGAACAGGTAACTTTGATACCATTCCGACAGTTACCATCACTTCTTTACCTTCTGCTCCAATGTTAATATTAGTGGTTGGGTATTGGTGAGTATCCCCATGCACACAAACTATTTTCATTACAGGCCCTTGGTTAGTCTTGGTAACTAAATCCGTTCTTACTAAGGTATTTTTGCTACCCATGTTGATTAATCCCAATACTGTTTGTTCTCCAAAACATACAGGCATAGTAAAATTTCTTGGATTTAACAGTGCTAAATGAGTTGTTTCTGCCTTCCTAATAGGGAAGAAATGGGCAATATGTCCCAATCCCTTGCAGTTACGACATTTTATGTCTGGAGGAAAAGTTCTCCCACCTACTGATCATTTTGTATTTTGGTAATTTCATTGTATGCCTTAACTGTTTTAAGACTTTACATGTTGTCAGTGTAATTATGGCATTTAAAGTACCTATGGAATAGGTTTGCTGCTTATACTGTTAATCTTCTGTTTCTGTTTTGAAAACTTTTGACTACCTTGGCATGCTGCATGATGCATATAAATCCAGTGGTGGCACTTTCACTACTGAGTGGTACTCCTTCTCCTCTGTCAAATCCAGGAAAAGGGTGAGTTTAGAATTAGCAGTAATGTGGAATAAATAAAGAATCATAAGGAATAAGGGTACAGTGCTTATTTTTCAAAATTGCAGATAAGAATCGGTACTATTTTATATTCTAAGTGCCACCAGTGGGACATCAAACTTGAAGCTGCCACTTACACTGAAGTGAAAATAACTATTGAAGCCATTCATTATCAGTGCACTGTTGTCATTAAAGCTATGTTTTTGTTAAAATGTTCCATTGTTTTTCTTTTCACAAGTAAATCCCTTCTCTTTAAATGTAAAGACTGTGCAAAGTGACTGCTTCTCTAGAATGAATCTGTATATTATGCAATTTCCAAATCGGGCCCTAAGTTGCAAATTTATGTGTGTGTGTGTGTGTGTGTGTGTTACAAGGTCATATGTTTTATTATATTATTTTCATGAGAATCAAGTTCTAGTTTTTTTAAAAATAAAAGACAAGTTTCCATTTAAATAATTTTAGTCACATCTAATGTAACAATAACAGCACATTAATATATTTGTCGTCCTAGAGCCACGATATTCAAGTGTTTTCTACCAATCCATTGACTTCTTTGAGCAATAATGAACCTTTTCACTGTTACCTGAACACAAAGAATAAAGTATTTTTTAACTTGGTATTTCTCTAACAGTGTTCTAGACATGAAATATATTGATGAAGAGATTATCTGCTTTGAGGAAATGCAATTTACTTTTTCATGCAGAGCACAATGACAGTGATGTATGAAACATTTTTTCACAGACCTGAAGGCAGCCTAATAAAAGGTGTCATGTTTCTGTACTGGTAGTGAATGTGAGGCACACCCATATACTGTATTGCCTTAATGTAATGAGGCCATGAGGCCGTCCAGATACTTTTTCACATGGAACGAAAAAAGCAAGCTCTATTTCTTATTTTTAAAAAAAGGACAAATTTCAGTTTTGTAAGCAGTTGCACAACATTAAAATGTATTGCCTTGAGGTCAGAGTACTGAGATGTGAACCAGAAGATCCTGTAGACCTAGTTACGAAACCCACAACAGTCACTTGCATATTCTCTGACCCTAAGTAAGTCACGTAATCTCCTTGTGTTCCCGGAACACATCTGGAAATGAGCTTTGCATCTCAGAGTACTGCTACAGGCCAAAAACTACACATACACACACACTTTATTAAATTAAATAATGGGGTAGCTCCTAAGAAAGGCAACTCCTGAGAAACCAGACCACAACTTTTTTCCTAAAATGCTGCTATGAGCGCCTTCACATTTCACTCTCTCATTCACATGACCACCTGTGAGCCATTGTCACTGGCTCACAGCAGCCAGATCGGTGCTCCTGCAAACGTGTCAACCTTCCCATTTTGGCAGGTTTCCATTGTGTGGCATTGCCACCACGATCCCTCTTTTCTTGGGTTTGCAGAGTGGTGTAGGTGGTTTCCTGTGCTATCTGAACAGGCAAACGACCTGCATCACTACAAGTCTCCATCAACTCAACAGTGACTGGAACAACACCTAAGTCACCGGAAAGCAAAAGGGCACCGAAAACACTGGTGCCATGTGAACGTGGGTCTCCAGCAATTTCTTTAAAATATTTGTAATGATTTAAAAGTGGCCGGTGTAGCAAGGTGCGGTGTGAATGAGCCTTCCCTTCTCAGAGTGCAGCTTTCTTAGAAAACCTGCCAGCTTGTGTGGCTTCACTGTCCTGCTCTTCCAATGGACTTCAGAGATGGGCATGCTTGGCTACCTGTTTCATCATAAACCCACTCACAGCCAGCAATTTTTCAGTAGGGGAGTGCTGAAAAAGTTAAAAAAAATTAAAAATATGATACCATATCAGGCACTCCCCTCCCAAACTACTGAGTGTGAGCCTGTGACTTACAGATGTCTATGAAGAACCAGAAGTCTCTCTCCCCGACACTCACTTCCCTTTGAAATTATAACAGCAAATTCAAATCTTACTAAACATATTCACCCGATTCCAGGGCAGACAGTAGGACCAAGTGAATTAAACTGTATGTATGTGTGTTGGGGGAGAGGGGGAGCAGGCAGAACACAGACTGAAGCAAGAATCAACAGGGTATGAGGGTGTACAAACTGAACCCACATTCATTTAAAGGAAAACAGTGGAAAAGGCATAGCTTTCCCCAGCTGCTACAAAAACATCTGATTAGCGGTTTCAGACAGTAATAAAATTTTTTAAAATTACCTCTATGTGTATATTAATGATTTAAACAATGACCCACAACTTCTGCTTTCTGTTGCTGGCAGCCACCATCTCACAAGCAGCTGTGCATTTCCCTAGCTCACTTTATGCTAATACAGTATGGTCTGTTGACCTCAGCCATTGTTCAGCAGAAGATACAGTGTTAGCATAAAGTAAGCTTGGGAAGCTCACAGCTGCGTGTGAGATGGTGCCTGCTACAGATAGAAAGCAGATGTTGTGGGACACTGTTTAAATCATTAAACAAACATTTGGAGGTCATTTTTAAAAATGTTACTGCATGAAAGCCCTAATCAGTCATTTTTGTAGCAGCTGGGAAAAGCTGTGCCTTTTCCCCTTTTTCCTTTAACAAAACCGCAACTGCAGCACCACCACCTACAGGGAAAAACAGTACAGCTGTACTATTTTGCTAATATGTATACCTGTCATTTCTTTTTTTTTTTACAAATGAGCTGTTGTACAATAGCAATAATACACGCCAGAGCGGGTGTCTGTGTGGTATAACATCACTTTTTGGGTGTTGAATGCACGCATGTGGCCTCATGCTTCAACCACCCGAGGCGTGACATTATCCCACAACGACACACCCTGTTGTGCATTATTGGTTAAATATACAACAGGTGTGATATACTGATGTAACACTCCTCTACCCTGTGCTACAGAAACAGCTTGTAGTACCAACTGTGCATTGCTGTACTGACTGTAAGGGGTAAATTGTCAGTGTTTTTTTAGCATGCACGGTAGATATTTATGCAGCAAGTCCATAAGTAAGTTTTAATCACTGACAGAGGAGGGCTCTGCCGGTGGATTAATGCCCGCTGGGGGGGGTTGGTGCCCGAGGGCGCAGCCCGAGGGGTCTAACCACCCAGCAGGCATTAATCCCCGGCAGAGCCTGATGCTGAAGGTGATTAATGCGCTTGTAACATAGGCTCGCTGCGGCGATGATCAGCCTATGTTACCGGCATCACCTCCGGCAGGCAGCATCAAGACTGTTTGTGTACGATTTACCTGAGTGTTGTAAAACTGCAGCTCTCAGTGCTAAAGTCCACATAAGGTTTTTATAATGGTCTCAGTACAGCTGTGTGTGTGTGGGGCGCACCATAAGTGCTGCATAGTGAATTAACATCACCGTTTGCCAACTACACAAATCCGCACTATTAATGTTACTCACATACATCATCTGCTCCCCTTTCACCATAGCTGAAGTCCTCATAGAGCAGTGATGTCTTATTGATCATAATTTATTCAATCTACAGAATACGTGGCATCCTAAGTGTTTCCTGTTGTGTGTAACAACACTATAATAAACCAACTTAAATAATATAAGTATGTGACAACTGCCCATTTCGAAAAGAATATCTTCTGCCACCTTTTGTTTCAAAAGGGGCCTTCACTTTTCGGCTGTAAGAAAATAAAACATCTCCCCATATTGTGAAATGTGGAGGCAGGCAAACGTTCAAGTTTTAATTTACATTAGGAAGCAGCTCTTCTGATTAAGTCCAGCTGAGTTAATCAGTCAACAGAATAGGCCTATGACAATCTGTTCTGCAAACGTATAAGCTTTTACCTGCCTTTACCAAAATAATGCAATCACTAAACAGAAACCAGGGGGGCTCGCGGTGGTGATGGAGCGGGCTGCTACCCTCTGGTGCCTCCATGGGCACAGCTGGTACTGACCGAGCAGGCATTACCTATGGGTTAATACCCACTCGGTTTCAGTCAGCTGTGGCACTTCGGCGTATCCGTAGGCTCCATTCCGGCGGTCTGCAGTGAGCCGTGTTACAGTTGCACTTATTGGGTTAACAAGTTCTGCTGGAGTCCAAGTCTCTTCTCAGAAGGAATGTTAATTGAGAACATCCTGTACCTTTGTTAATTTCAGAACATCCTGCGACTATTGAGAAAAACAAGTTCATAAGGGGACCCTGTTAAGAAATGATTTTGCCATTGCTCAGGCAGATCCACCATGGGTTCTAATTTGGGGGTGAATCTTCAGCCATAATAAACACTATGCACCAAAGATTCTAGGCTCTCTCTCTACCCTTCATGGTCGGACTGTCCCTGTCAAGATGTAGTTGACTGAGAAGGAGAACTGCGGGGTGTCTCCCCTCAAGGGAGGGGGTGCTGATGACCTTCAGGCCTGGATTGCAGTGCAGAAAAGGGTCCCCTGGACCCAGTAGAAAGTTCTAGCCAGATCAAAGGCAAGATGGACTGCCAGAGGGGAATGTGCTACACCATACAGACAGGAAGCTAGGATGTAACATTCACGGTCACCCATTGCATTAGGGAAGCTGGGTATGGGAAGAAAGTTCCCATTAGACTGGTTTTGTGCCATAGCAATCAAGTGCAATACTGAAAATAAAATGGAACCACTGAAAGGGACTGTGATAAACAATAACAGAATTTAGGTCTGAATGTTAGGTAATCTATGTATTGACTATCAAATTAATTTGGAAAGTAGTCACTTAGGCAAATAATGTAGTCTGAAAACTGGGAGACCAAATGTATGGGGTGTCATACCTTGAATCTATGTGTTTTCCTGTGAAGCACAGTAAAGTATCACATGGACTATTTACTGCCTCTTGACTTACACTTAGTGGTGTACCTGCTGGTATGTATGAGTCTGGTATGCCTGTGTGCCACCCCAGATCTTGAATAAATATAAATATTTGATGTAGCCCCCTCCCTTAGAGCTATGTCATCTGCAATGTCAAGACAAGGAGGGGGCTACACTAGGATAATGCCACACGTTGGGTGCATTGTGAGGCACAAGGTGTAGCTAAGTGCCTTAAACCACCTTAGAAGTGACATTATCCAAAATGATTACACATGTTCTGGAGTATATTATTGTAGTTATCAAATGGATTGCCATTACTTTAAAAAAACTAATGGCAAGGGTATTTTCCAAGCTGTGATGTTGGAATGGTTCTTAACAAATCAAAATGGAGGAATTCTCTGATCCATGTGATAATATCACTTTTATTTTGTTGGGAAGTAGTACTGTAATAGGTTTTACTCTAAATACTCAGAGATTGTAGCAAACGTAATGAAGGAACTGGATGACTCAGTTTCTTCAGCAAGTGACTGTTTTTTCTAATCCTGTTCTGATCAATACTGGACAAAAAACATCATTATTTAGATGGCTGTTCAGTGACCTTACTATGCGAAATGAGGTGTGTTGACCTCAGTTCAGTTCCTAGTAGATAGGTATCCGTATCACAAAACCACCAGCACAACTGGCACTGTCATATGACCAGTCAAGAACTGAATCAGCATGAGGTCAGAGTTACCTTTTCACTCACAGCAGGGAATTATTCCAGGGTAGGGGCAGAAGCACATTAGTGAGGCAATGAGGGGAAACTTGCAGTGTGGTCACCTGTGTTGTACCTGTAATATGGATATACGTGATACTCCAATGCTGTTTTGATAGTTAGTTAATGAGCTTTTACTGACCAGGTAAGCACACTAGATATTTAAATGTCTATTTTCAGGTATGCCCTGGGAGGTTACAATAATGCTAGCACAAACATAGGAATACATTACATGAGACAACAACACAGCATTATTGGTAACAGAGAAGTAACATCAAGACACTTAAATTAGTACAATCAGAAAAAATACAGTTTTACATACAAATCAGTGCAGTAGAAGAAGCAAACAAAAATAATGTGGCGCAGTTAATCTGGTCTCCTCCATGAGACCTAAAACAGTCACGAAAAAATAAAAATAGAAAGAAAACAATGCTTCTTCTTTATTAGATGTAACTTTCTCAGTTAATGCATTATAAGTCTAATACCACCTGCATCTGGATGACTTTCTGCATTGTCACTATCAGTTGTCAAATTCATTAAGTAGTAAATAAAGCTGAGCCACAGACTGGCCCATTGATATTTACTGCTTTTAAATGCTTACACTAATCATTTTTGTGGGGGTCAGGGAGCTCTTTTTTGCTCCACAAATTTGATTTGATTTGATTTAGCTGGTAATCAGGTTGGCCTGTTTTCACTGATGACCAAGAACGTAAACAATACAAGTGAAAATTCCATACATACTGGATCACTAAGCTGTAAGAAATGTGAGAAGAACAAGTATTTTAATATTGCTTGCAACAGAGATCTGATGACCATGTGCCCTACGCATGGGTTAAAGAGACAGTACAAGTACAATACTACACGCTGCTAGGACATAATGTAAACATCATTTAAAGCAAGTGCAAGAAGAACTTCTTAATAATCGATTTAACATCAGGTAGTTGCTGAGCAATTAATGTTTACAGTTTAATTGTGCCACAGAGGGTGGTAGTACGGCTTACTAGAACTTCCTTTGTTATCCAATTCACAGAAATAACCAGGTTTTCAGATTTGGATTGGAACTTGTTTGATATACTGTAGTTGCTGTGGTTGCTCTTAACAGTCTATAATAAAAAAGTGAAACATACAAACTCTGCTTACAGAATTTATATATAACTAGAAAAGGGTATGGTCCTAATTTGCAAAGTATATCCAGTATCGACTCCCCAACCCCTACCCTTCAATCACAGAACCTCTGAAATAACTGGAGTTCCTCCTGGCTCCCTAAATCCAGTCACTCCTCTGTCATTATCTGACTTGACAGGGGGGAATCTAAGTGTAACCCCCCTGTGGGGGCTTACCTAATTTGCCTCCCTTTGCCCTGTATTCCTCATTCCTGCCACCGCGCCTGGCTGAGCTCCATTAGTATCCCTGAAGCCTCCATATGTCCCCTGTAGGATTTTGCAGTGGGAAATGGGGCCAGAGGAGACAAACCATGGAACCACTGTGCTGCGTCTGCACAAATGTGCGAGCCGGCGGTCAGCGCATGCGCACTAGCACATACCAATCGATCAATCTTTATTTAACCAGGTGAAGCATCCTTGAGGTAAACTCATTTCCAAGACAGACCTGGACAAGGATACAATACAATACATAGATACAATAAAAAGCAATTTCACAAACCAAGATCATTCCAAAACCAGAATGGAAGGGCAGAATTAAACACAGTACATTATAATACATAAAAATACAGTGGTGTAAGAGTGCAGCATGGAGCCAACAATCCATAGGCAATGCAGAGTCAGAGCAATATATGTACAGGGTAAAACAGCTCTAGAAATGCAGAGATGGCCTATTGTATAGTATGGAACAATATAATACAGTACGGGTGAACTAGCCTGGAGACAGATGCACACCAAGGAAGGTGTTAGGGGTATACCCAAGGAGAAAGTAAGGAAGGGTAAGCAGTGGGAAATTAAGGATAATCAGGAGGAGGAAAACAGGAGCTATGCAGGCCGTGGGTTAGGAAGTGCAATTATAGGATTCGGAGAATGCTTGGCCAAAAAACATCTTAAAGGTTGTAAGTTTCACATAATAGGCTAGCTTCAAGGTCTATTGCAGCTTGTTCCAAAGAGATGGGAGGGAGTAGCTGATAGACAATCTACCAAATTGAGTTCTAACTTTGAGGATTACAAGGAAGATGTATGAGAGACTCCTCAATGTGTAGTTTCCTTTAGGGTAGATAGGAAGACAGTCTGAAATATATTGAGGGAGATTTTTAGTTATAGCATGGTATGTCCAAAGGGAAGCATTTTTTTTGGCATCTGAGTTTGAGTGATGACCAACCTTCCAGGGTGTATAAAGAACAGTGGTAAGTGGAGTAGGGAGCTCCAGTTATAAATCTTATTGCACTATGATAAAGAGTATCACGTTTAGGGAGGACCGAGCAGGTTGATTGTCCATAAAGTATGTCTGCGTAGTCCAGTAGTGGGAGAGAGGTTGCTTGAACAAGTCTAGTTTTGGCTGCTGTGGTGAGTAGGTGTCTAAGACGGAAGAAAATGCTGAGTCGTTGTTTGAGTTTTTTAGTCATTTCCTCAATGTGGTCATAAAAGGACAATTTTTGGTTTATCCAGATGCCCAGGTACTTGAATTTGTCTACGTATTCCAACGGTTCACCTAGGAGAGTGGTGATTGGGGGTATCGTACCCGTGGTATGGGGGCTCGAGGCCTTTAGACAAGGTGTAAGGAGCATGGCCTTCCTTTTCTTGCCATTGAGTAAGAGTTTTAATTGAAGTTGCTTAAACTCAGACTGGAGGTTCGAACAGACTGTATCGGGGATGGCCGTGCAATGTAGAAGACAGTATCATCCACGAAGAGGTGAATGTTAGCAGTTTTTACATTGGTGTGTATGTTATTTATATAGATGGTGAAAAGGAGTGGGCCCAGGATGGATCCCTGTGGGACCCCTCTAGTAAGGGGTTTTAGGGGGGGAGAAATCACCTTCTGCTTCAACCTGTTGTAGGTGACCAATAAAGTAGCTGTCAAACTATTTCAGAGCCTCTGTGTCAAGGCTGATGCTGTGGAGGATGCCCAGAAGTACAGTATGGTCCACAGTATCGAAGACCTTGCTTAGGTCCAGAAATAAGGTGCCTAAAATATTTTTTTTCTGTTTATCCCATCCCTTGTCCCTCCAGTTCCATTTCTTCGGGAGCGCTAGTGGAGTCCAGCCCTGTTACCAGCCTTACCTGTACTGACCAGATCCCCCATAAATCCGCAGTTTTTCTCCTGGGCAGGGACAAGGTGGGGCCCATACACCATGAACAATTCTTGTCTCGTCGGGCTCTTGGTAGTCAGGCAGACAGGAGCACATTGGGACCATACTCTGGTGCTCCATCTCCTCGGGGCTGGAGGGTGTTTTACCTCTTTTCTTGTGGGTGTCACATGTGCCCTGATGTCAAGGTGCATAGCACTGACGTCTATGATGTCCTCCCCACTGTGTCAACCTCGATGCTTGCTATGCCCCAGACTTCTGCCTGGGGCCAGTCAAGCGCAGAGTCACTACCCCCCCCATGGAGAAGATGACCTGTCCCTGCGATGCTCAAGCCTTCTCACCCTGGTCAGCCCTCCAGCTCCCAGGCTCATTCCCGAACCTGGGTCGCTGGTGTCGCAAGTGGAAATCCAACCACTGCGCCGACAGGCTGGCTTTACAAAATCTTTATCATCCAGTGTGATCTGCCAGTCATTCACAACTTTAGCAAGGGCAGAGATTGTGCTGTGGTGTGTCTGAAGCCTGATTGCACTGAAGAAAGCACATTGAATGATTCAAGGAAGTCTCTAACCAGATGGTTAACTAACTTTTTTAGTCATTTGGAAAGGGTGGAATGCAGAGAAATGAGCCTGTAGTTGTTAAGATCACTAGGATCACCAGCTTTGAAAAGTGGTATTACATGTGCTGTTTTCCATATTTGGGGAATGGTACCTTGACTCAAAGACAGATTGAACAGATGAGTGAGGGGAGGAGCAATGACGTGAGCACTGATTTTTAAGAACTAGGGGACGATCAGGTCAGCTCCTGCGCTTTTCCAGGTGTCTAGGTTTAGAAGTAAATCTTCAACTTGTTTTAGTGTGATTGGGCTAAAAGAGAAGGGAGTAGCAGGCATGGGTGGGGTAGATGACATCAGCGCTGGGTTTTGTTTACAGAGTTGGTCTTGTAGGTTCTGAGCAGGAGAGAAGTCAAATGCCAAACTGGCAATGGCAAAGTGGTTGTTTAAGAGGTCTTGGATAGAGTGTTTGTCCATAATAGTAGACCCTCCAGAGGAAATTTTGGTGGGAAGGGAGTTTGATGATTTGGAGCCTTGGACCTCTCTCAGTGTTTCCCAAAATTGGGACGGACAATTTGTAGATGTGTCCAGTTTATGAGTAAAGTAGCTGGCTTTTGCATCTCTGATGAGCTTTGTGCACCAGTTTCTGGCTGCACGAAAAGCCATCCAGTCAACAGGAAGTTTGGTCTTCTAAGCAATCTTCCACAGTTTATCCTGGTGAAGGAGCTCAGACTTTAGGCTGGCAGAAAACCACAGGCAGGATGCTTTTTTGGTTCTTTCTTTAAGTAGGGATGCAAGTCTATCGATGGCACCTAGGAGTATGTTATATAACAATTTGTAGGTTGTTGACATCGAGGGGGCCAAGTAAAAGTCTTGCCAGCAGGAGTGTTGGAGGTCTAAGAGAAAGGCAGGGATGTCAAGATTGCAGTGTTTCCTTTTGTAGATATAGTTAGACATGGAGACTCACTTTGGGGTTAACCTGACACAGGCAATGGCGCATTGATCACTAAGATCATTGAAGAAAACCTTCGAATGAGTGAAAAAGTGAGGTTTGTTAACAAGGATTATATCTAGTATGGAATTGTGTTCAGGGTTTTTTATGTTGGGTTTGGTTGTTTCCATCACAGGTTGTATAAAATTGAAGGAGTCACAGAACTCTTTAAGTGGCTTTGAGCTAGCAGAGAGCCAGTCAAGGTTGAGATCGCCCATAATTATGATCTCTGAAGAAACCGTGTCAATGACAACTTTTAGGTGGCCCAGCACTTTTAGTCCAGCCGAGGGTGGTCTGTAGCATCCAAGTACAAGTAGAGATTCAGAGGAGAGTTGAATCTTAATTGTAAGGCTTTCAAACTCATTATGCACTGTCTTAGAGTTGAGGACTGAGCCTGGAAATTTATCTTTTACATAAATGGCAACCCCTCCCCCCCAGAGGGTCTGTCCATTCTGTACAAGTTGTAAGAGGAGATATTTATTGTCCTGAGTAGAGGGTTTAAGCCATGATTCAGAGATCACCAGAATATCTGAGGAGGTGTTGTGTAACCAAGCTTGTAAGTGGTTAAAGTTTTTTAAAAGACTGCAAATATTAATATGAATTAGGCTCATCCCTTTCATGAGGGGTAGATCAGATGGAGCATTGATAGTATGGGGTGGGCCTGGATTTAGTTCAACATTGCCAGAGCACAATAATAGTAGCAACAGAATCTTTTTAATGGCATGTAACAGAAGTCTGAGAAGTTTACAACATCCCCTTTTGAGGTGATAGGCAGGTAGTGAAGGAGAGCCGATATGACAGGCTCCAAGTGTGCATAAGGATACACACAGAAGTATCCAGGCCTGACAAACAAATGGGGGTATAGTATACAGGGAATGTGGAGGGTATGAGAAACAGTGCCAGGAATTGAGGGTATAGGAACCATAAGAGTTCATGTTAAGAGGGTGTAGGAGTTTAAATGAAAGTTAAAAAAGTGGATTTGAGGTAGGGGGGCAGAGATTTCAGTGGCATAGGTGTGGAGCCAGTGATATTCCTATGGGGTTGCTGTCTAAGTTGGCGCAATGGAGCACAGCACTTGTTAAGCAGCCCACAAATAACAGAACAGGCTTCATTCCTGAGGATAAGGGCAAGCTTGGTGCAAGTGTAGCCTGCTTTACCAACCATGCTTCCAGAAGAAGGGGAAGAATAGGAAGATTCACTGAGTCATCCAATGGTGGTAGAGCACAGAAGGAGGGTCGGGGAGAAAGTGTATTTAATACGGCAGGGGTGGGGGTGGGTGGGCAGGGCAAAAAAATGTAGAAAGGTAGGTAGAGGATGAGCATAGGGGAGAAAAGAAAGTAGAGGATGAACATATGAGAGAAGGAGAAGAAGAGCTTAGGGATAGCTGAAGCCAGTAAGATGCAGGAGATTGGGATAGAAAGGATACTGTAAGGGATAGAGAACAGTCGGGGTAGTAAGGATTCCAAAGAGTTCTCCTCAGTAATTAAATGCATACAGATTTGTAGGCAATCTGCAGGTACAGCACAAGGTTCTACAAACTTTGGCAGATTTACAGAAGCAATCTTGATTTCCTTAAAAAGTAACAGTTACAGAATTAATATAATTTAGTCCCTCAGTTGGCATGAATTTCTACAATTTTAACAGCTTACAGAGTCAGTATTGATTTTCATTAAAAAGAAGTATAAAAACTGTCGTCCCTCTTCTTTTTTTTTTTTAAAGCCAATAGCAGCAGGACAAATTCCCCTCTATCGTATCCTTTTTTTTTTTTTAGGCCAATATAGCAGGCAAAATACACCTCTGTAAGGCACCCACCTGAAGAGTTGAGTGCACGTCAGAGTGTTGCTGCAAAAGCAGAGGCAAAACAAGTGGGGACTGCATGACTGGGAGGGCCGTCAAAAGGAACAACAGCTGCCGCAGGAGATAGTGCTGCTGGGCAGCAGAGCTATGCTCCAATCAGGAACTGGCTAGAGCCAAGAACAGCCAAGGAGAGCGAAGCAAACAGGAGACACTGGCCAATCCATTTCCAGGCATACAGGCCTAGAAAGCTCCAAGGAGGCTCCGGTAACCATACCTGGTGTTCTACTTCTTGGCAGCTTGCAGTCCAGGAGGCAAGAGGAGTGAGTGTCTGGTGGCTGCTTGTAGCCACGGTCCGTTCTTTGGCCCAAAAGGAGCACAACCTGGTGTGCTACTTCTTGGCAGCTTGCAGTCCAGGAGGCAAAAGGAGCAAGTGTCCGGCGGCTGCTTGTAGCCGCAGTCCATTCTTTGGCCCAAAAGGAGAAAAGCTTGGTGTGCTACTTCTTGGCAGCTTGCTGTCTGGGAGGCAAGATGAGTGAGTGTTCAGTAGCTGCATGTAGCCATGGTCTGTTCTTTAGCCCAAAAAGGGCACAGCCTGGTGTGCTACTTCCTGGCAGCTTGCGGTCCGGGAGGCAAGGGGCGCGAGTGTCCGTCAGCTGCTTGTAGCCGCAGTCCGTTCTTTGGCCCAAAAGGGGAACAGCCTGGTGTGCTACTTCTTGGCAGCTTGTGGTCCAGGAGGCAAGGGGAGTGAGTGTCCGGTGGCTGCTTGTAGCCATGGTCTGATCTTACCTCAATTGCAGTAACATGAATGCCTCTGGGTGCTCCCGGTCCCGAAGTGTGGCAGGTTGGGAGTCAGAGACATGGATGAGGCACAAGAGGAACCTCTAGGTGTTTTATGTAAGGAGCACCTATCAGTGTTATGTTCAGCATCATGAATATTAATGTGGCCATGATAAATATTAATGAGCATGCCTGCCGGCTGCCTGGGGACTGTGTGAATTGACAGCAGCGACAGGCTGTGGGCAACTTATATGTTTATATTGGGGCAGTGATTTGATAGGGCACAAAGACTGCTTCCAGACTGTGGGCCAATTGTTAAATAAAATTGCATATTCTGGCTGCACCAGAGCTTAAATGTTGGGACATGTATGGACTGCCTTGGAACTGTTTTTGGCAGCAGCCATATTTGCAGCCATTGACCTCAGCACAGCCAATTGGAATGCCAGAATTGTTGCCAAAGACATTTGGGACTGTGCAAAAGAGTTATGGGGAAAATCTTGGCACTCATTTAAAGAGCCAATCAGGCGTCAAGGGAGCCTGATGAATATTAATTTTTAAGTGAGACAATTGTTTCAGCCAATCAGGAGCTACCTAGAGCTCCCAAAACCCAGGGGACTTTTGATTCTGAGTTCAATTCAGTGGGAGCCCTTCCCCATGGAGGGGTCTGCATCTCTTGCTAGAGAAATGTGGCTGCAGAGAGGCCTGCCTGGGGGTTGCCAGTTACCTGTCCCCCAGGGCCTGTCTGTTGCCTTTCCACATTTGGAGAAATTTGTCTAAGGAATCTAGACTTGTGACTTCAGATGTGAGAGAGCTATAAAGATCTGCCACCTCAGTGGTGAGAGCTCTGCCTAGAATGTTTCTGAGTGAAAAACCCTTCTTTGAATTTCAAGTAAGATGGAGACCTACTTGGGGGCCAAAACACCACTAGTTCCAGGAGGTGTTCGATTCTGTCTGTTACCCTGCATTGACTCAGCGTCACAGACAGGGGTGGACATTCATCTGAAGGAAATGACTGTGGATGGTCCTGGTTTATGGAAAATGGTTTGGGAGTCTTCCTGAGGAACGGAGCTCGCCAGTGAGTGCCTATGAGAAGCATCTAGTTTGGCCATGAGACTTGCCTTGATCTCCAGAGTTTATCTTCAAAAGTGGGAAGAGAGACCCTCTTCTGGCTGTGAGCACCTGTGTGGTGAGGAAAGTGATATCCAGTATTATGGGACTGTTCGAGTAAAAGGTGTGTGCTTTCAGTGAAAGGTTCGGGGTCTTCTGTGAAGGCCATCGTATGTTCCTGAGACTGCATCTCCAGTGAAAATCCAGAGACTGTGTTCTGGATATGAAAGGACCACGGCTGCTATGCTGGCAGTGTGGTTGAAGATGCCAATGGTATCCAAACTTGTCTGAATGCCAGTAAAAGAGAAGAGACTGCCATGAAAGTCAGCAGTGGGAATCAGCCTGGTAGTGTCACCAGCTAGGCACTGCCATTGTGCCTCTCCCTTAAGAGGTCATGCCTCGATGTGGGGATCTAAGGCTTCCTTACCAGGTCCCTGTGCTGGTCTGTTCCAGATTGTGACTTCAGCCTTAAACAAAGGTTCAACTCCTGAAGATGCTGAGAGATGTTTCCAGCCTGCAAAGATGCAAGAGCCTGCTGTATGAATAGGGGGCACGCTGTAAACCCTTGCTGCACATCTTCAGCAAGGTCAAGTTCTGCAAACTACGTCTATCTCAAATTTCCCTTCTTCAAGAGTTCTGTTGCATTCAAAAGAGTATGAATGCAAAACTGTGAGCAAAACAGACACTGCTCTGCATCTGGAGAGACTGTAAATAGTTGCTCAAAGGTTTGCCAAGTATAGAAATATAGGCAATTTGCTGCTAAATGTTTGGGTTCCCTGCCTGTTCCAAGTAACTAGTTCTGGGTAAATAGCTAAGGTAATCAAGGAATGATAAAGGTCAAATTTATTATGATTTAAACACGCCTACGGCGGCCAACCAGCTGCACCAGCATCAGGCCTGCAATGAGTAGAACTAAGTACCCAGAGATAGGATTGTGGGGTCCTTATCTGGACTGGGGACTGGTATTAATTTGGGGGTCTGTCCATTCATATGGCTAAAGTGGCTAACTAGTTAGCAAGGTCAATAAAAATCCAGCCCAAGGTTGGTGGGTGGCCAGCATTGATAGATTTTCAAAATTGAAGGTGAAATAAATTATTGTTTGCAAATACTGTTGTTTAAACTCTGCTTCCAATTTCCCATTCCTAGCCCTCCCCTTGTAAATAAAATGTCGGTTAACTGTTTTTACAAACTTTGACTTGTGAGCATATTATTTGTATCCCATGTGAACATATTATTAGCTTAGGTCAATGTAACCCCTAGGTAGCACTATCTCTAGGGTTACTACTGTGACACTTGGCCAGCTGGTTATGATTGTTCTATGATATTTGTGATATAAAAATGTAGTGTGTGATTGTCTCACATGAGGTAGCTGTGCCATGGATGAGCCCCCCCCCAGGTTTCAGTGAAGCAGCTACCATTTAATTAACTGACTTACTGCAGAGTGGCATTTTATTACCTTTTTTTATGATATGCCCAGGCTCTTTGAAGTGGAAATGAAATGGGACTTTGTGAGTCTGCCAGAGGATGGAGATCATAAACTTTTATGACGACTTAAGAAGAAGAACATTTAATGCCATCTGGTGTTAAAAAGCTATAAAACTCTTTGATGTGCTTTGGGAATAGGAACTGCTCGAGATCAAAAGAGAAAATGTTAATTAAGGAGTCATATTTGGGAAATGAATTTTGCGAATGTCACCTTATTTAATATACCTCCTGACAGGATATCCTGTTTGGTCTTCTGGGAATTGCGCGCACTATGCAGTGGTTGGCCCAGAATTTCTATTGGCCCAACTTCACCCAGCAGGTGAAGGAGTATTGCAGGTGTTGTCATCGGTGCCAAGAAATAGGGAAGGCAGATAAGAAAACCCAAGCCGCCCTAATTCCATTGCCCATAGTGGAGGAGCCATTCCAGAGGGTGGGAATGGATATTGTGGGACCTTTAAATACCCCCAGCTCCTCCAGGAAGAGGTTCATCCTGACTGTGGTGGATTATGCCACTCAGTACCCCAAGGCAGTCACCCTGTCCTCACTGAGGACAGACAAGTGGCAGATGCCTTACTTGGGATTTTCTCCCGTGTTGGGTTTCCGCAGGAGGTTATCACCGATCGACAGGGTTCCTTCTTGTTGGACCTGATGAAATGTTTGCGGGAGAAGTGTGGGGTGGTGCAGAGATGCATGACACCTTATCAACCACAAGCCAAGCAGTGGTTGGACTTCCGCTTGTGACGCCAGCGACCCAGGTTCGGAAATGGATCCAAGTCGTTGGACAGCCGGCTGGGTGGAGAAGGATTTAATGTCCCTAGGACTGCTCTCCTTCTCTGGGGTGAGGGGTGTGTGTGCTCAGCACAGGAGTGGCACCTGGCGGAGGCTGGGTTGTCGGCCTAGGACCGACGCAAGGTCGAGTAACTCTGGGGCGGGACAGACACTGGCATCATTGCACATCACCACCCCAGCTTACAGGGGACAAAAAAATCCTTGTGCCTGCCACCTAAATGAAGCCCTGTCTCTGGGCTTCGATCAGCCTCCTGGCCCCATGCTCTCCCAAACAGATACCAGTATCCGTTCCCCCCACGGTGCCATGACTCTGCCCCCTGGGGGGTAAGCCAAGGGTAACCGGGGGAGCATGAAGGGCTCAGTAGGAGGTGAAAGCATCAGGGATGCCATGACTAGGGCAGACAACACTGGTGGCAGGTGAGGGGGAAAAAATAGCAGAATATAAAAAAAAAAGATTTAACAGTACCCTGAAGTCAATGCTCCAAGCATTTGCTGAACAATATGGGAGGGACTGGGAGAAATACCTTCCCCACCTGTTGTTTGCATAAAGGGAGGTGCCCCAAGAGTCAACAGGATTTTCCCCCTCTGAGCTCTTATATGGATGCCGGGTATGTGGGCCCCTAAACTTGATCCAGGAGGACTGGGAAGGCAAGCACACCACCCAGGGAATTCCCATAGTGGATTATGTCCTTAGGTTTAGGAAAAGGCTGAAGGAGCTTATGGGGACAGATCAGATCAACCTGGCAGCTGCCCAACAGAAACAAAAAGTGTGGTACGACCGCAGAGCCACAGCTCACTTGTACACAGTGGGCCAGGGAGTCATGGTCCTTATTCCAGTCTGGAAAGACAAGCTGCAGGCTGGCTGGGCAGGACCGTACAAAGTAGTTAGGAAAGCAAATGACGTGTACTATATCATAGAGTTACCTGACAGAAGACAGACAGAAAGAATGTACCATGTCAACATGATGAAGCCATATGCCAATAGGGCTGACATGGTGTTTGCAGTATGTAGTCCTGGGGAGGGGACGGATGAATGAGACCCCCTTCTGGACTTGCTGGAAGAAAGCAAGTAGGAGTCCTCTGTGAAGGCAATAAAATTGTTTCTCCAGCTGGCCCTGGACAAGATCCAGGAAGTAAGGGAGGTTTTAGCAGACTTTGACCCCCTTTTAGCACCAAGCCTGGACTAACCCCCTTAGCGACGCACGATGTGGAGACAGGGACACAGACACCCATATGGCAGACAGCATATCGGGTGTCAGAGGCTGTCCAAAAGGACATTAGGAGGAAGGGAGGTAGAGGAAATGCTGGATTTAGGGGTAATCCAGAGATCCCACAGCCCCTGGGCCTCACCCATAGTCCTTGTGCCCAAGCCAGATGGCTCTACTTGTTTCTGTGTGGACTATCATGGACTGAATGCAGTCACGAAGTCAGACGCCCACCCGATGCCCTGGATGGATGAACTCCTGGACAAGTTGGGAGGGGCGACCAACTTTACGACTTCTGACCTGACCAATGGGTATTTGCAGGTAGAGTTAACTGACAGAGCTAGGGAGAGGTCGACCTTCAACACTCCAATAGGCTTATTTGAATTTAAAGTAATACCTTTCAGAATGAAGAACGCCCTGGCCACTTTTCAAAGGTTGGTGAATCAGGTGTTAAATGGTGCTGAGGAGTATGCTGTGGCATATCTGGATGACACTGCCATCTTTAGTGTCAGCTGGGAGGAACACCTGTCTCACCTTTGGGAAGTGCTGGGCAGGATACAGAGGGCCGGGCTAACTGTCAAAGCTGAGAAGTGCCAAGTGGCCATGGCTGAAGTGGCATACCTCAGGCATGTTGTAGGCCAAGGACAGCTCTGTCCTAACCAAGTAAAAATAGAGGTGATCAAGGCATGGCCCAAACCAGAAATGCAGAAGCAGGTCAGGAGTTTTCTAGGGACAGCAGGGTACTATAGGAAATTTGTACCCAATTACAGTGCCCTGGCTGCTCCCCTATCTGACCAGGTAAAGAAAAAGATGCCTAAGAAAATTACCTGGAAACCAGCCTGTGAAAAAGTCATTAACCAGACTGAAGGAGGCACTGTGCAGTGCTCCTGTGTTGACAAGTCCTGACTATAGCAGACCCTTTATAGTTCAGACTGACGCCTCAGACGTGGGTATTGGGGCAGTACTGAGTCAGACATCCAAACAAGGGAAAGCATACCCTACTGTGGAAAAAGAGTGTTTTGCCATAGTGTGGGCCCTAAAGGAGTTGGAGCTATACTTATATGGGCAGCATTTTGAGGTGCAAACGGACCACAACCCCCTGGTTTGGCTGACCCAAATGGGAAAAACTAATGGTAGACTATTAGGATGGAGTCTTGCCTTGCAAGGGTATGACATGACAGTCTTACATAGGGTTCCAGTGACCAATCAGAACGCAGATGACCTGTCGCATATTTATGACGAGTGAACTGACTTGGGGAGCTCATCCCATGCAGGGGATAAAGCTCCCAAATTCAGTCTAGGTGGGGAGGTCTGTGATGCTTGGCCAGCTGGTTATGACTGTTCTATGATATTTGTAATATATAAATGTAATATGTGATTGTCTCACATGATGTAGCTGTGCCATGGGTGACCCCCCCCCAGGTTTCAGAGAAGCAGGAACCACTTAATTAACTGATTTACTTCAGTTTTGCATTTTATTACCTTTTTTATGATATGCCCAGGCTCTTTGAAGTGGAAATGAAATGGGACTTTATGAGTCTGCCAGAGGATGGAGATCATAAACTTTTATGACGTCTTAAGAGGAAGAACATTTAATACCAACTGGTGTTAAAAAGCTATAAAACTCTTTGATATGCCTCGGGAATAGGAACTGCTCGAGATCAAAAGAGAAAATGTTAATTAAGGAGTCGTATTTGGGAAATTAGTTTTTGCTGATGTCAGCTTACTTAATATATCTCCTGATAGGACATCCTGTTTGTATATTTTTTGTATTCAACAAGGAGGAGCTAGATGACATCAGAAGGGTGTGTGAGAGAGACACAGTGTAACCTAGGACTTGTGTCTGATCTTAGTGACATATCTTTTTGGGCTCTTAAGAAACAAGATCTAACTATAAGCACTATAGAGGTAATACACTAGATAGAAAAAGTCTAATTATATTGTGGTAGGAGTTTATGTTTTGTACTTTAACCTTGTTCTTTTAAGTGATTGTATGCTTTTTGATATAGTATTCTGGTTTACATTTTGTCATATTTTTATCCATTATTAGTAAATATATTATTTAAAAAAACTGCCTAAACGTCTGCCAGTCCTTTTTGCATGTGACATATAGATGGTTAAATCTGACAATGGTTCAAGGGCTTGATGGTGTTACCAAACTGGGAAAAGGTAAGAATATACCTAAGGTCTTTTACAGAGTTTTAAGGTTCATTTTGGATACCTGGTTAAGTGCCCTTAGGTGAAAGATATCTGGCATCCCCCGAAGAGCAGATTATCTGAGCCTGTACATTTGGGTACTCTAGCATAAGGTTCATAGTTTGAATCCCTCCAGAACTTGAGACTAAAGATGATTCGGACCCACAAGCAGACAGGAGGGTTACCCTGTCTGTTACCTGTTCACGTTACTGTGCTCGGAGGTTGGCACTGTGGGAGCAGAGGGCCTGACCTGCTGAGTGCATTTGTGACAACTACCCCTGCCTGCCTTCCTAACAACAGGTTGAGGAGCCTGGGTTCGATATTATGATGCCTCTACCCAGAGTAACAATAGTGGGGGTATCTACCTTGCCTGGTATAGCCCTCTGGGAAGTTATAACCACCCACAATCCCATCTAGTGACCAATTTCCCAAACACAAACAATGACCCTTAACAGCAGTCACCATACAGTTTGCAACCTGCATTAATAATATGCTCATGGTTGCCCCACTTACCAGCAGGGTCTCCGGTCCTGGTGTGTGTGCCCTGCAACCCCTTGTAAAAGACAGTTTAGCACAACAGCATGCACTTTTAACACATTCAATCGCACGTCTATCACATTAAACCCAGTAATAGTATGCTCACAAGCTAGTTTCAAAGTAACACAACAAATCAGATTTATTGAGGGGATGTGACAAGGAAGGGGGTGTGAAACTGTATGAATCGTTACTTTATTGATTAGATTTAAGTTACTATGCATGTACTACAACCCTGGGTACCCAGAATATGATACTGGCTGTTCAGAATTGTTGCTCGAGGGTGGCCAGTGTTGCAGCTGTTGTTGGGGCCCTTGATAAAAAGAAAAGCAGTTAGCATGCAAACAGCACTTTCGATTTTTTGTAATCCTGGCCAGTTGACCAAGTCTATTGCAACCCAGAAAATTCACTGAAACAATCCGATGGTACCACAGATAATTAAAGGATTTGTTGCAGGGAGCTACCCTGGATTTACTCACTGTACCAGTCGATGTCCTGGCAAAATGAAGACCTGAGCCTGGAAGCTGATGCATATGGAGAAGCTGGGCTGACATGACTCACCTCCACTTCATGACCTTTCCCTGAAGGTGGCCGCAACCTGCGATGACTTTCTGCACAGGGACTGGATCCCCAATACTGGTGTCTTGCCGATGACAGTCTCTGGTGCAGGAATGGTCAGCTTGGGCCAAGACTGGCATAGGCCCAAGGCTGAATAAACAATTCTGTCAAAGTTCAGTTTGTTTGCTGGTGAATGCCTCCAGCTGGCAACACAATTAAGACACTGGCAAAAAAGACCACAATCCATGATAAATATTCAGCACATTTAACAGGAAAAACATTAACTTCTCTGCTCTCAATTCAGTATTCAGGATGGTTGCTATTGCAGTAGATTCACTGAGCAAACCTCTTGATCATTAGATAGATAGATATTTATAAAGCACCCAATTCCATGGACTCTGGGTGCTGTGCAATACAATTCAAAAACAGAATACGCATAAGCAGCAATTCATCATAAACTTAAAATTCTATCCATTAAACCAGTCTTTCACAATCTGTGGGCCGGATGCTTCACAGGTGCTTTCTCTCAGTCCAAATCCCAGGCTGTACTTTCAAATGCTTTGGAGCTTTCTGCCACAACTAAAGGTTCCTTTTCAGAAAATTCTAGTTACTGCAATCAGGCAGTCCAATGCAGGAGAGCAGTAGCAAGGAAGCAAGTCAGGCCTCCCCTACCAGTTTCGTTCGCCTCCTCACAGGGAGCCGCTGCTCGAAAGCTCGAACTGCTTACTCTTCGAACTCCAACTCTAACAGTTCTGGGGATTTCCCTTGGTTCCCAGAGTTCTGGTTGGCTGGGGGAGTGGTCAGTCACAGTTTGAATGCCCCTTCAGTTCAGTTTAGGTGCCAACCTAAAAACTACAAAAACTACAGTTTTCTTTCTCACCTGGCACTTGAGCTAAAGACCCTTAAAGGCCCCCTGCGCCCCATTGGTCCAAATACTAGACGTCCCAGACCTAACATGGTGGCTCCCATTCAGACAAACAAAGCTGCAAGAAGGCAGATTAGAACAAACTCTCTACTTTGAACATAACAACAAGTTAGCAGTAAATAATCACAGTACTAGTTCAGACTCCCTCCGCTCTTTTATCGACAACAGAGTGGAGCAAATCAAAGCAGTGTCTGTCCGGTCGTGAGCTTTGTTACACTCGGACCCAGCCAGACCATTTACTATACACATATAGGTCAACTTCTTAAAGGGACAGGCATGGAAGCACATCATGGCACTCTCACTTAAGTCAACAGAATCAAACAAATGAGAAATGACCATGGATTTACTGTCTATGCAGAACATCTGCCTGGCCATGGGCATTACTGGAGCCCAGAAAGACACTTAAAGTAAGCCCCTAGATTAGGGCGGGGCTACAGCAGTAATTTAAAGTGTTAAAAATCTGGTTTATGGTAATCCATGTGTGGGATGACAGTGTAGGGTAGTGGGTAGGTACAGCATCCCAGGGGGGTTGTACTGCTAAAAATCAGACACACTTGTAATTTTACTCTGGGTGGAAGCACTGCGCTCATTATTGTTATCTTGGGAAAGAACCACTGGTACATCAAAAATAGGAACCCATGCGCCTCAACCTGGTTGTGACCCACTAGGCAGGGGTAGTAGCCCATTGGAAACATAGAAACATAGAAGTTGATGGCAGATAAGGACTGCAAGGCCCATCCAGTCTGCACATGTTTTCTACCTTATGAATGTAAGCAGTATAGCGCAGTGGTTTAAGGCTGTGAGCTGCAAATCTGGTGACATCCAGCAAACCAGACCTGGGTTTGAATCCCACAGCTTCCACTTACATACTGTGTGACCAAGAGCAAGTCACTTAACTTCCCTGTGCTCCCAGGTCACACCTGTAAAAAAGCTTTCAGCTTAGTGTGCTACTCCTGGTTAAACAACTAAAAAAAAAAAATAGGCCTTTACTCTGTCAATGGCCTATTTATTCATACTTATGTGTATTGCTCCCTTATTCCTATCCCATGCCTGTTTGAAGCCCTGCACTGTATTCATATCTGCCACTTCCTGAGGTAGGCCGTTCCATGCACCCACCACCCTTTCTGTGAAAAAGAACTTCCTCACATTGCCCCTTAATCGGCCTCCCTCCAATCTCATGCTGTGTCTTCTTGTCCTGCTATTTTTCTTATATTGAAACATGTTAGACTCTTTCACCTTGTTAATGCCCTTAAGATATTTGAATGTTTCAATCATATCATCTCACTCTCCCTCCTTTGCTCTAGGGTATATATGCTGGTACATGGTGTCCCCAGGTTACCCATGTAGTGCCTAGTTCCATGGTGCCCTGCTGTTGCCTCCCCTAGTAGTGGTCTTGTAATTCCTGTCAATGTAGGGGGAACCTTCTGGTGGCCCTCCCATAGTACCCTGACCTGGCACACTGCCTGCCTTGGCAAATCAGCTTCCACTTTGGCAATGGCACCATCCACCCACCACCTCCACAATGCTGCTCCCCCTTGCCACCACTTGCCCAGGCAGAGGGTGGGGATAGCATTGGGAAGGCCTTCTAATGGTCCCCAGTGTTACCTTGACTTACTGAGGTCTACCCTAGCAGGCTGAGTCCTGGTGGTGTTGCTGGGTGAGCTCCCTGTCCCCCAGTACAGCTCGCCATCACTGTCTGCCCTGACAGGGGTGAGGATAGATTAGGGAAGCCTTCCAACTCCCCCCCCCTCCATTTTATCGTGACTAGACATTTCCTGCCCAAACAAGCTGGATCCTGGTACCACCACTGTTACAGACTTGAGAGAATGCTCCTTGATCTAATGCTATAATATCTGCCCTGCCAAATGCCATTACTGTACATACCAAGGACTCTATAAGACCCCTAATAGCAGGTACTGGCACTTAGCATGGAAGCTATGGCAGCATTAGATGGAGGAGTGCTCCTTCAGTTTTTAATGGAAGTGGCAGAGGTGATACCAGCAACTGGCAACAGGTCAGAGTTATACCAAAGAGCAATCAGAAATCCCACAACACTACCTGCAACTCTGCCAAGGCAGGCAGCGCTAGGAGGAGAGCAGTGTTGTGGGGTGGGAAAGAAAGCAGCAGTATTATAATCTGACATTCAAGTGTAAGCAGTAGCAGATCAGAATAGCAAAATTGGAAGCCCTTCCCCCACCAACAATGACAAGAAATAAAAGACCCCAAGTCAGGGCAGGCAGTGTTAGGGTGCCAAGGGACTTGACCCCATATTCATAGTGACTGTGTGGCCCAGAATGGGTTAGCACCATGCAAAGGCCAGTATGCGCACAACAGTGCACAAGTGCAATACTCCATGGCGGCTCACGCGCTGCACACAGGCAACAGCATGGAGCACTAAAAGAACACATGCATCATGCAGACTGGGGGGGGCAATCATCTGAATATGGTGGGCACAGCAATTTTAAGATGGATAAGGCATTATCACTAAATATCATGCTACAGAATAAAGATTATAAAAAGCAGCCCTTATCACAGCACAAACACAGGAGACACCATATCTGCAGCACACTTGAGTAGTAGCACAGAGGAATGGCCCAAATAATCCATGTCATGCAGCTTGACATGGACAACACTGAAGTGGAGAATGCCCTTCTCCTCTGTGCCACAAAATGGGCCCAGAAGGTGCTATGCTGTCACAGACAGTACCAGCCCCAAATGACCTTCATGGAGTTCAGAGATTAGCAGATTGTGGGCTGGTGTAGACTTTCCAGGGCAATTCTGATGTAGCTGCATAAACTGTCCAATGATGAGAAACAGAGTAACACCCACCACAGCCATATCATGTCTGTGGAGTTCACAGTCACAGCAGCACACTGCTTTATGGCCAGAGGGAGCTTCCAGATACCAGTCGATGACATCATTGGTATCTCCCTGTCAGCAACATCCCACTTGCTGAACCAGTTCCTAATCATACTGGTAGCCTATGTTGGGCAGTTCATCATATTTCCCAGCACACCAGCAGAATGAATGTCCTGGCACAGTACCGTGCAGGTGCCCACAATGCCTTCATCTGGCACAGTTTCGCCATGTGCCGAGGTTTCAGCAAGGTAAGATACCAAATGGGCACCTCATTTGTAAATATGTGCCGTAACCCATAAGGTGTAACTGGCACAGATTACAATAAACAATGGATGCTCCCTACAAATGGGTCAGTGCATATCCCCTGCACCTCTAGATATTGATGCCTGTCCTACATCCTGCATCCATTGCAGAGGACAGATACAACACATAGCCACCCACAACATCATTGAGCATGTCTTTGTTATGCTTAAAATGCATTTCCTATGCCTGAACAGATCTGTTGGTGCCTTACAATATAGTCCACACAAAAGGTCTGAGATATTTTCCTTGCCAGTTGTACCCTACACAACATGGAATTGCAATGTGGAATATGCCTGCAGGCTCCTAAGGACAACACTGCAGAAGATACTGAGCCACCACACTAGAGGGCACAGGAGTAACTCGATAGGCAGAACCCAAGGCTGGCCAGGAGATCACAGGACTACAGAGCACTTTGGACCCAGACAGTGTGCAGACAATCATCATGAGACCATAATGATTTAATGGAAATGCATTCACTCATGTAAATGAAATAACAAAAAAGGTAACATAAGATAAAGCAAAACAGAACAGTCATAAACATAGCAATACAGCCAATCTGGCAACCTGCTGTGGGAATGTGGGGTGAAATACAGAAAAAAATGAATGCGATACAGAAACAAAGGAGTGCTGGCTACTGGGATTGTGGCTCCTGCTGTCTTCTATCCAGTGTCCACCCACCCCTGACATGGGCATGGCATGCCCCATGCACTTGTGTCTGTTGCAGTAAGGTCAGCCAACACTGCAGTGGGGAATGCCAGGTGGAAGGGGTCTGCAGCCCACAGCCACAGCCACACACCCCGTGAGGTAATGGCTGTGGAGAATGGGAGCCCACAGCCTGGGGTCCATGGGGTATGTAACCCATGCTCTGATGTCCTAGGGGTGTGCAGGATGCATGGTGCTCCCCCCACAGTGCCTGGGGCATGTACTCCATGGTGTATGGATGCCCCTAGGGAATGCCCTACAGAATCAAAATGCCATGCTGGGAAATGGCTATTGCCCAGCAGGACTGGGCCATTTCCATTACAGCGACCATGTGGTGAGATACTGAATTGCTATGGCGGCCATGCCAGTCTCCATTGACCCCTGCAGGGAGGCAAAGCCTGTGGTCACTAACCCCTGCAGGGAGGCCATGCTCACAGTGATAGCATGCTGGATGCAGTATCCTTGTCCCCTCCACAGCTGCTTCCTCCTCCACCATGGGTCCTGGTCAGATGTTGCATGGGCCTGGCCTGGCCATGGTGCATGGAGTGGGTCCTGGTAGGGCATCATCCACATCATTATCATCATCATCATCATCATCCCCCTCTTCCATGGTAAAGAGTATTTGTGCTGTGGAGAAATGAAGAAAAACATGAGTGAGTAATGCATATTGCCCAGACATAGCACACAGCCAGTCTGTTGATCCAGTACCTTGAGGATGGTGACTGAATGATTGATTAATTGATTGATTGATTGATTGATTGATTTGTATCAAAAGTATTACCAGGAAAGACATACTGGGCTGGTTAACAGCTCATTTCCAGATGCGCCTGAGGGAGGAGAGGTAGAATAGACAATACAATAAGGTGCAAGAGTAAAAATACATTAACAGTTGTGCAGCAACAGTAATCTGCCATAACCCATGCCAATTCTGCAGTTCAATGCACTATTACCCCCCCCAGTGCACTACGCATCACACTTATCACCTGTAATTTAGTGTGTACCCAAAATACACCAACAATCTAGCAGCAGGGAGTACCACCCAATGCCAATGTGACATGCACCACTTCAACAGTACCATGCCCATCAATGTCACTGCCATGGGCATAGCTTTAGTCCATGCCATTGAAATTTTACCTGTTGATGTGGTCTCGCTATGCAGCAACGCAAACTCACCCATAATGGGTTAAAAAAATTGAAGGTTTCTTGTAAATCTCAGAAATTTGGGATGAATTTCAAACTATTCCATAATGTTTTGCCAGGTTTTTGAACATTTTGAATAAGCCTATGTCGCTAATTTGGTGGGGCAGTCAGTTACACATCTGGCTCCCTCTGAGCACTATTTAAGAGCAAGCTCCAGCTTACTTCTGACACACATTTTACTTGCTGCTACTCAACATGGGGCTTCCCTCAGCCTTTCAATGTTCTTATTCATCTATCATGCATATTTTGGGGGACTCGTTCCTTTTTACTGCACTCTGTTTCTTCAGGAAATGTGAGTCCCTGCACCTCTCCTCTCAAAACTTTCTCTAGTATGTAGAACACACTTTTTTTTACTTACCTGCTTTGCTGCGTACTGTATCCTACCTCAAGACTGTTCTGACTTCCCACCCTTGGTCTGTCGAGTTGCATCCTGTAAATTCCCTTTTGCTTGCTTACACCACTTCTCCCCTGATTCAAAATTTTTGTTTGCTCTTGTAAGCACAATTACTATTAATCAATTTAATTATGTGGCAGTCTTAAGGAAAGGCGTACAGTAAATTGTACCTGCTTGTTTCTGTGGTTAATTTTTGAGTTAGAAAATGGTCTAAGAAATTCCCGAGCTCTGATTGGATGATAGCCCTGGCAAGGTGGGCATCTATCAGGCAATAGATCCCGGGTATTAAAAGTACCAGTCCCACCCGACCTGGTTACCAATATCAGGGTGTGACCTTGAATTTTCACATGTTGTCTGTTGCCATTCTTTTTCCCACTTACTGAGCGAGAGAGTTACGAAAAAATAACAAGCCTGCAGAGTTGTAAAATGTGCAATTCCAGCCTGTCATTCAGTTAAATTGTCAGAGAAACCACTCCCCCCATGGAAAAAAGAGTTTTTTCTGTTTAAATTAATAGTGCTACCACAATACGTGCTTAGCACTACTGAACCATCTGTGCAGTACCTTCTTCCCCAGCTTCATATGGCCCTACCCCTGCCAATTGATCCCTGCCATACCATTTTTTATGTTTATTAACCAGCCTCCCCCCCAACCCTCTGCTCATGATTTCAGTTAAATTAAAAAACAAATAAAAAAGGAAGCAGTAGTTCTGGGGATGAGGCGACAAAAAAGAAAGCAGTAGTACTCAGACAGGGAGACAGAAAAACAGTTCTCCCAGCCTCGTGCACAGCAATCAGTGGACATGACTGTTCTGATCGCACTCTCAGATGGAGACCATTTTCATGTCTCCTTGTATTTTTTTAATTTCTTACTGCGGGAGTGCAGGGTGAACCAGCAACATTTCCCTGTATAGCTCCAATTACTTTCAGCATATAAAAGTACAGACTTCCCATAGCTTCATGCGAGTGCCAAACTGCAGCTGCCTGCCCTCCCGCCACTCCCACTCCTCAGCCAGATACGGATTAACATGTATGGTCATTTCACCCGGGGGAGCTCAGCAGGGCATCCACGTCACCCCAGACCTTGCCACAGAGAAAGATGTTTATTTTTAATTAACCCGCATGTGCTTACCTTGCTACCTGCATCCCACACTCTGGATCACACAAAGTACTTTGTCTCGCCATGGTCACTCCAAAATCTCGGCAGTTGCTCCACAGTCACCATGCTCAGCACTATTTTCCCTCTGCTCACTTAAACAAACAAAAGAAAAACATGTAGGTTAAAGTCCTCCTGCATTTCAGCAGTGGCACTTCAAATATGGTTCAGGCAAAGGAATGGGGGGGGGGTAACTGCAACAGAATGGCTCTCACGGAAGGAGCAACACAAGATAGAAAAGCATTAAAAAAGTGAGGTACTACTTTACCAGCAGCAGTTTTTTTCTAGTCTTTCTATTAATTTTAAATTAATTTCCTTTCTTATTTTATTACTTAATTAAACATGACACAGATTACCATTTTCTAAGTGCAATAATACCCTCTAGGGAGGGTGGTATTGGGCTATACCGGACCTTCCAGGGGCTATAAGGACCTCCGCCTGCAGCGTCGGGCCTCATTACACCCCTGGGCAATCCGGTGTAGCCCAATACCGCTCACCCTGTTGTGTATTATTGCTTACACAACAGATTTCACTCAGACATGTAGTACGATTAAAAACTGTATTTTTCAACACAAAATTAACATTTAATATATTTCTAACACTTAAACAGTACAAGACATTTCTAGAAAACCTTATTCAGATCATTGTCTTAATTTGTGCACTTTAAATCATTACACAATCTTTACTACATACATATAAGACCTAGTACTCTTTATTTGGAGGTACTTTATGGCAATATTTTCTCTAGAGTAGCCTGGAGTAACCAGTACACAATTTCTTGGTACTAATAATCTTGGCTAGCATCTAAAACAATATTCCACTGCAGTGTATATCTATGTATATATATATATATATATATATATATATATATTATGGAAACAGGATTTTTTAAAGACACATTTTTAGGCACCTTAAATTAAAGTTTATACTCAACTAGTTATTTTGCAAAGAGTCCCTGACGCCTAGAGATCTGCAGTATCTTGGAGAGCTGTATGAAGAAGATTTTTTCCTGTTTTTTGGTTTCTTTTTTCCTCAAGGCTTTGCAAATGAAATGACAAAGTTAGTTTAATTTTAATGCTTCTTACTTCTGGCAGAAGCCAAAAGTCTTTAGAGTTTTAGCAGAGTGATAGTTTTAAAGTCAGTAGCAGTGCTGTAGATGTGAGATATCTTCCAGCGACGAAACACAGATTCAGGTTAAGTTAGTAGGTAATACAAATTGTTGGTCCTTGGAGCAGTCTTTTATAGGCAAGATACTTCCTCAGAAATATCTTGAAGATTCGTTCTACCTCAAGAGTAGCATGAGGTTTTGGAATGGTATAGCCATATTTGGTCAGAAGCTTGTTTTGGGTCGGAAGTCTTATAGCATACGTGCAGAGATGTTTTGACTTATCAGGACTCTGTCATTGACCTGCCTATTTGTCCTTTTGCACTTTGTCCATCAGGTGACAGACAATAGACATAACCACAAGATCTTCCTCTGCACACATTTAAGATGAGATGATGGAAGTTTATCTCATTGCAGTCTTATAGTGCTAGGGTAGTTGGTAGCAGGTAGTTCCCTGTTTCGAGGACCCAATTTTTTGGTTATATGGTTTCAGAAGTGAGGCCCCCCTTCTTATGGTATGACTCAGTGACCTTAAGAAATGCCGGGTCCTGATTTTACAGTACCTTTGAAGCTGTCAGCTCCTTGCACAATGTCTGAATCTCACGAATTTATTTGGTTGACTTGACATTTTGAATGTCCTTGAAGTTAGCATCTTACAACATATTGTATAACGTAGATTGTTTCATGCTTCCTGGGTGTTGAGATGAATTCCACATACCAAGGTTAAGCATTTGCAGGTCTGCTTGGTTTAAAAGAAAATGTTTTTATGACCAGTTCTTTTAAGGTGCATTAAGGCAGCTGAGATTCAAGGTGAATTATTTTTTTTACACTTTGGCAGGGTCTGGTGGCTTATGGCCACTATTATGCCTACACTCGACAGTGTTTCTTGGTTCAGTTTCCTTCTGTTCCACTGAAAACCATCAGCAGCTGGGTAGCATTTGTCAAAATCTGGTCCCATCTATTGGGTATGGAGGAACTGACAGTTTCTCCAACTGGGCTCCAGATAATATTTAGACTGGATTCCTTACATTGCTATTCTATCATCAGGGCACAGTGTGCCCTTAGAAAATATGACTTGGGCTCCACACCCTGACCACCAAAGTTCCCTACCCACTTTTCCTTAGTAAGGCCTCCCACAAATACATATCTAAGTTGGGTGCACCTGTCCTTCCTCCTGGGCTAACTGTAGCTTACAGCCTAGCTGTAGGTCCAAAAAATCAGACAGGTCACTCCACAGCCCAACCATGCCATGGTACAGAATTGAACACCACAACAGAAAAAAAAGCACCAGTCACAGGTACTTGAGGATCCTGCATGTCAGCCCTCCCATTCACACTGCCACTAAACCATGAGTGTTCACACTGCTTAAAATGCACTGAATACACTAGTTTGTACTAATAAATCTTTCCAAGTATGGATGACTGGTGCTGTTCTTTCTGTTGCTGTCCCTAGCTCTAGGTCCTAGATTCTGTGTGGCCAAACTGTAGGTAGATTTATCATTGTACTGTTATCTTGTAGCCCGCATGCTAGCTGAGTTTGTCCCTGTAGCTGAGTCAAAGTGACCTACAGCCAAGGAGGCTTTATCAAGCTCATTTACTTCTTGATCATTGAATTCTCCAGCCAGCTAACCTATGGTCCTGCCTGGTCTTGATCCACACCCCTTTTCCTTTAGCAGGGCCAGTTCCCTCATTTACTAAGGCTGAATCTCTCACTGGGATGAAGGTTCCTTTAGAAAAACTGACTGAGCTCTGTGGCACCCTTTGTAGGTTGTGTTGTTAGCAGAGAATTTCTGTCATACAGCAGCTATTATCTCTCATAAGTGGATCTCCTGTTCCTTGTGACACCTGGGGACCAGGCTCTCACCATAAGGGTGGGACCCTCACCAGGTTGGAGGCCTCTTCAGTTAAACTGATGGTGCTGTATGACACCTTTAAGGTTGCTCATTTTGTTAAAGGAACGCAGAAAGAATTCTTTTTTTTTACTTGCACTTTATGTGCCTTTCTGCACAAGCATGAACTCTTCTGCCAGTTCCCCATCAGACCCATCACACATCTACTCTGGGACTTATCCCATCCTCTTGTCCCCTGTGGCGTGCCCCCCGCAGTGGGGCTAATGGTCATCAGTGCTGCCCCAAGCCCCCTCAAGGCTTCAGTCAGCCTACTGAGGATGAGTACCACTCTTGACAGTGAGGGGATTGTGGGAGAAGCTGGTATCATCCTTCTAGAGATGGGGTGTTTTTCCATATGGTGTCTCCCTGCCCCCATAACACTGGTGCATGCTAGGGACTCATGACAGCTAAGGCACACATGACAGTGCGTCATCCTCGAGCACAGTCAATGTCCCCCCTCCCACTCTGCCTCCACTATGTTACCACCCATGGTCACCCAGATGGTCGCCCTATAGCAGAGATAGCAACCCTCCTGCTATGGAAGAGAGCTCCCTTGGGGCCACTCAGTCCTACTCCCCCCCCCCAAAGCATCCTCCTACAGTCCATGCACATTCCTGGATCAGGGTCACTAGCATCACAAATGCACCAATAGGCAGGCCCAGAAGACAGATACTCAAATTTGTTATGCAACCCTATGGCACTGGGTCAACTCCAAATTCCAAGCAGTACTCAAGCTGGCATTTTATTCTTTGATTTGAGCTCTGTTGAGCTGCTGCACCAGGTTTCTGGAGAATTCTAATTAAGACATAAGCCTGGAGGGATGACAATCCTAGATCTTGGCTCCCCAGAGGCTTCCTCCACAGTAGGGTTTTCCTCACCTCCATGCTGAAGGTGATAAAATAACTTCTGCCATGAGTTGGGGCCTGAATGGAGTCTCTGTCTGCCTAGTATGCCTCTATCACTAGCTCCATATGGGAAAGTGCACACAGTTTGTCCATTCTCCACTACACCTGCCTCTTTGTCTTTTGGGGCATCATAACTATACTCCTAAGGCACCTCTAGTCGAAGGGAATCTTGTCCCTGCAGCACCTCTAAGGGGGAATCCCTCTCAAGATGGGTTCCTCTGCCACATGACCAAGCTCAGTGGTACCTCAAAAGGGTGGCATTCCCTCTGAGACAGAGAGAGGAACAGCCAAAGAATTATTCCCAAAGGATTTAAACTATACTACATAACCATTCCTACATATATGGTTCTTGAGTTGCCTTCTGAACCAATGAATTCAGAAGGATATACAGTCCATGTGATTAGGTGGGGCAGCAAGGGGTGGGTGCACTGCTCCATCTTGAAGTAGGAAGTTCTGTTCCAAGTGCATGCATGAGTTAGGCTTTATACCTCACTCAAATTGTCCCTCAACTGCAGCTCTGCCTTCGCCTGTCCACACAGTGCCAAAAGCCAGCAAATTTTTTGGATGCCCTCCCATGCTTAGCTCAGGTAGTGTTATAGATTAGTCGCAGCAAACAAGAATTTTGCCATGCTGCAAACGGACATTGCCTTTCAGAGATGGAGGCAACTAGGTTTACATTATCTCTTTCAATCTATTAATGAACATGGAATACTTCTATTTCAATATTTTCAAGACACGTATGTCTTAACAAGGCATGAACTTTTGTACTATCCACAAATTAGAGCACACTTGCTACATACACATTGGAGCACCCCCAAACTCCCTAACCCAGCACCCCTACTTCTAAAGATATTTTTGAGTTTCTTAAAAGGGGAAACAGGGCAGCATTTGATTGGCCACCTGTATAGAGGTCTTCAGGAACTTTGGAACCACATGTCTGCCCACATACTAACTAAATGGAATTATGAGCTGCAGGCTAATGAGATATATGAGAACTGGAAGAGATATGCATTACCAGCTCTTATGGTCACCACATGCACTACCTGTTGCAAATTTGTCTAAAAATGCTGCTGTCGATTTTTCCACAACTCTCAAAGACAGGTGAAATATATGGGAGAGAGATACAGTTCCTGTTGGCAAAAATGTGGTCTGGTTAATGCAGATCATACACATATTTTCTGGACTTGTCCAGTCATCTTGGGCTACTGGCAGGAAAAAGAACAGCACTGTGGCACGCTTTCAGTATGACTCTTCCCTAATTTGCTTCTCTTTGTTACTATTATCAGTCCACCAGCAAGGAAGGAAAATAGTCTCTAGATCATTGGGCAGTATTTTATTAATGGCAGCTAAAAAAGCTGTAACTAGGTTGTGGCTACATGAGTGCTTCCCAACGATAAATAACTGGCAACAGGTTGTCGTCACCACATACATTTTTGAAAAACTTACATATGCCTTGGAAGGCAAAGCCAACATTTTTCAAGAAATATGTCAACCTTGGGTACTATACTATATTATATGCTTCTGGGCCAATAGAAACATAGACTTTGACAGACGATAAGGACCGCTTGGCCCACCTAGGCTGCCCATTTCCCTACCTACAGGATAAGCTGCAGATCCTATTTAACCAACAGCCTATTTCTTCCTACCCCCACAAAAATTGCTTTATGTCTGTCCCATGTGTTCTTGAATCCTCCCACAGTTCTAGGCCCCACAACCTCCTCAGGAAGACTGTTCCATGCATTCACCAACCTCTCAGTGAAAAAATACTTCCTCACATTGCCCCTGAGCCGTCCCCCCTCTATCTTCAAATTGTCTCCCCTTGTTCTTGCACAACACTTTTTCTGAAAGATGCTGCCCTCTTGGACTTTGTTGATTCCACTGAGGTACTTAAAAGTTTCTATCATATTCCCCGTCTCCCTCCTTTCCTCAAGGGTATACGTATTAAGCTCCTTTAGTCTCTCCTCATGGCTTCTTTTGCAGACCCTGCACCATTTTATTTGCCCTCCTCTGGACTGCTCCATCCTGTCTATGTCCTTGGGAGATGGGGTCTCCAGAACTGGACACAGTATTCAGATGGGGTCTCACCAACTGTCTGTACAGAGGATAACAACTTCCTGTTTTCTACTGGTGATGCCTCTCCCTATACATCCCAGTATCCCCCAGCCCTCCCTACTGCCTTTTCACATTGCTTGCTTACCTTAAGGTCATCTGATATGATTACCCTGAGGTCCCTTTCCATTTTTGTTGTTGTTACTACCTCCCCGTTGTGTAATCTTCCACTGGGTTTTTGTTTCCCAGGTACATTATTTTGCACTTCTTTGCATTGAATCCAAGCTGCCATACTTCTGACCATTCCTCCAACCTTGCCAAGTCCCTTCTCATCCTTTCACGCCTCCTTGTGTATCAACCCTATTGCAGATCTTTGTATCATCTACAAAGAGGCATACTTTCCTTCAGTCCCTCTGCAATATCACTTATAAAGACATTAAAAAGGACTGGACCCAGTACTGAACCCTCTTGGTACCCACTAAGTAACCCCTCTTTCTTCAAGTGGACTCCATTTACGATTACCTTCTGTGTCCTGTTGTCCAGCCAATGTTTTACCCAGGCTACCACTCTGGGACCCACTCCCAAGCGGTTAATTTGACTATTAATCTTTTGTGTGGGACTGTGTCAAATGCCTTACTAAAGTCTAGGTAGGCCATGTCACAGCCCCTCCCTGGTCTACTACTTTGGTCACCCAGTCAAAGAAATCAATTAGATTTGTCTGACATGACCTTCCCGCTGTGAACTCATGCTGCCTTGGGTCCTGTGCCCCACTGGCCTCTAGGTACTCAACAATTCTTTCCTTCAGAAGTGATTCCATCACTTTCCCTACCACAGAGGTCAAACTGACAGGTCTGTAGTTTCCTGCCTCTGTCTTGCTCCCACTTTTGTGAAGGGGTATCACATCCGCTTTCCTCCAGTCCTCAGGTACCACACCATCCTCCCATTGTTTGTTAAAAAGGGTAGTCAGTGGCGTCACTAGTTCTCTCCTTAATTCTTTTAGAATTCTGGGATGAATTCCATCAGGCCCAATCGCTTTGTCCACCTTCAGTTTTAGGAGTTCTTTCAGAACCCTTTCTTCTGTAAAAGGACTGGGATCGACCCCCCTATCCAGAGTGCTTCTGTTAATTGGATTAGGCACCTCCCCCTCCTCCTGTTTTGTGAATACTAGCAGAAGTATTTGTTCAGTATCCCTGCTTTTTCACTGTCCCTCTCTGCCCACCCACCGTCCATTCTATTCAGCCTCATTATCCCTCCCTTCGTCTTTCTACGCTCCCTGATGTACCTATAAAAGGTTTTATCCCCCTTCTTAACCGAGTTGGCTATCTTTTCCTCAGTTTGGGCCTTTGCTATTCTGACTACCCTCCCTGCTTCCTTCTGCCTTAACTGGTACAGTTCTCTGTCCTGCTCCTTCTGTGTTTCCTTATACTTCCTAAATGCTATCTTTTTCTCCCTAACCTTCACCGTCACCTCTTTTGAGAACCATAGTGGCTTTTTCTTTCATTTTGATTTGTTTATTTGCTTCCCACAAAGGCTTGTTGCCTCTGTGCTGGCAGTTTTGATGTTTCCCCATTGTTGCTCCACCCCTCCTTCTAGCCTACTGTATTTGCTAGTGATTTGCTAAGGCACTCTCCCATCTTGCCAAAGTCAGCCCTCATGAAGTCCAGAACCCTCACTTTTATATTGCTTGACTCTGTAGCTGAGTTTATCATGAACCACACTGTTTGGTGGTCACTTGTTCCCAGATGGCAACACACTTCTAGATTTGAGATCCTCTCACCATCCCCATTTGAGAGTATGAGGTCTAAGATTGCTCCCTCATGAGTGGGTTCCAAAACTAGCTATCTGAGGCATGCCACCTGAAGGGCATCAAGACTAGCCCTGCTTTTGGGTGTGACTGCAGCCAAGGTGCTCCAGTTAACATCTGGCATATTCAGGTCCCCCATCAACAGTATCTCCCCTTTCTCTGCCATCCTAAGGATGCCTTCTATCATATCCTTGTCCATTCCCTCCCCTGACATGGGGGTCTATATACAACTCCTGTGCGGATTGTGGTGCCATTTCCAGTCTCTAAGGTGACCAAAAGTGCCTCCTCTCCTCCCTGATTACTCTTTTATTCAGTTGCTTTTATCCCGTCCCTTACATAGAGAGCTACTCTTCCCCTTCTTCTCCCCTCCCTGTCTCTGAAATAGGTTGTGTACCCTGGTATGTTAACATCCCAGTCATGGTTCTCTGTGTACCATGTTTCTGTGACTGCTATGATATCCAGACATCCCTCTTCTATCAAGGCCACCAGTTCAGGGAGCTTGTTGCCCACACTACAGGCATTGGTACTCATTACCCTCCATTTCTTGATGGCCTTACCCCTTTTGGTCCCATCCCTGTCCTTATTGCATTTGTCATTTTCTCCATTTACCCCTGCCCTTCTCCCTATTGACATCTCTATCTTGGTGTTTACCTCACTTACTATCCTGATCTTTTGGGGGGGGGCTAGGATTTCCCTGCTCCTTTCCAGTGCCTCCCACCTTGGCTAGTTTAAATGCTTGCCAATGAAGCATTTAAACCTATCACCTAGGATCCTGGTTCCCCTCCTGGACAGATACAGACCATCACACCAGTATAGGCCTGCATCCCTCCAGGTGGATCCCCAGTCCCCAGTGAAGCCAAATTCCTGAGCTCTGCACCAGTGTTTCAACCACTGATTGAATTCCATGCTGTGGAGCACCCTAGCCTCACCCATGCTATAGACAGGAAGCACCTTCGAGAAGATTATCGTACGTGCTACTTGTCTAAGGCCCCTCCCCAACTCCACAAACTCTTCCTGCACTGCTCTGATCCCTTTCTTAGCCAGGTCATTTGTCCCTAGGTGGACAATGACATCCAGCTCCCTGCCCTGTGCAGCTGCTCCGGCGATCCTGAGGATTCGCTCCCTGTCCCTCCAAGTCATGGCACCAGGCAGGCACCTTGCCGCCCTCTCCCATTCCTCCCCCAATTCTACCTTCCTAACAATGGAGTTCCCCACCAGGAGTTGTTTCCTTCCCCTGTGGGGTCCCGTGCCACTCTCCTGTGGATCTCCTTTGTGGAGGTTCCCAGCATCCTCCTTGGTCTCCACTGTGGGTGCCTCCATAGAGGAACCACACTTTGCCAGAATAGCATATGAATTGTGGAGAGGTACAACTGGAGGGATGTGCCTCTGTTCCAACACCCTCACCCTCCCTGAGCCCACTGTGGTTCAACCGCTCCTCTTTCTTGACAACCTTTGAGGCAACGGCAGTGGCATTGGTGGTCCCTGGGTGGGAGAGGAGGTCCCACAAATCCTGGCCAACTCAGCCTGGAGATGAGTAACCTCCTCCCTCAGCCCAGAGAGGTGCCTGCAGATGGGACAACACCGCATCCTCCAGAATGTCTCCCGGAAGACTGCTGCTCCACAGCCACTGCATTGCACCACTCCTATCATGTCTTATTTCTCGCCCCTTAACTGTTGTTTGGAATACTTACTCTTTCCTCTTTCTTCCCCCTACTTACTTACTGCCTCTGTGCCCTTTAAGCTCCTGATCTTCCAGTTCTGAGACAAGAAGTTCCTATATTTCTCAGTAGTCTCCTTCCTTGCTCAGAGTCAGACCTCCAGCAGCTGGGGGGACGGAGAGCTACTCCTCCTTCTAGGATGGTGAGTCTTTGGTGGTTCTGTGATCACTCAGTTACTGCTCCCAAACAGGAAGTTCCTGTTGTCAGTCAAATCCTGTGCCTATAAAACTAGACCTGGTTTAGGGTGGAGGGGGTGGTGGGGAGGGAAGGAGGCAATATAGTTCCAGTAGAGAAGTTTAGTTATAGTAACAGCAGCTCCTTCCTCCTGGTGTCTCTGCCTGTTTTTACTAGAATGTATTTATTTTCAATGCAGCTATTATTGGTATTAATTATAAGACCAGTTTATGAATCTCAGAATGCAGATCACTACATAGCAGTAATAAGGTGAGGTGTGGTAGCCTCCCTCTGTGTGTTTTCCTTAATGTTCTGGTGGGACCCTGATGCTATGATCTAAATGGCATAGGTGTAAGGGGTCCTCCCACGCCTGGGCTCGAACCCCCCCAAAAAATATAACTAAGATGACTACCCCTGTATATTATGAATGACATTGATCTTGTATTAAAGATGTATGATTGTACTATGTAATATTTGCATACCTCATGTTCCAGCTGGCTCTTTATACCTGTATTGTATTAAAAAAAAGCCAGCAAATGTTTTCTTTTTGAAACTTTGTCTATAGGAGGATTGGGATGGAGGAGAGGAAATGACTGGAGTTGGGGAATGGGTGTCCACAGGGCTCGCCCTGTTCACCTGGAGAGGGAGTACCATATACCCATGAGTTCTGCTTAATAAACAAAAATATGGCCTTCCCTGCTGTGGAGCCTTCAATATCCATATTACCTGCTCCAGCCAAAAATCATGAAATCTAGGTATATCCAGACATACTGATGGAGTATCTGATGATCTCTACTAGTAGGGCAGAGTAGGGCAGGGCAAAAATGAGCTGCACTCTCAATCACTGGAGAAAACCGCCGCATGGTAAATGAAAAAATGCAGAAGGGGGCATCAGTAAAATTGCAGATACCAAAGAGCACTTGAAATGGAGTAGGCCAAAATAATGACTATAAATATAATCAAAAAATATAGACAATGTTGCCAAATGTAGACATTATCGGAGCTGCAATAGAAGAGATGCTGAGATACTGTGCAAAATGGCCAGAAATAAGAAAAAACTCAAAAAGCAAAACAAAAAAAGTGTATGAGACAATAGATAAAAAGGGGGGAGGGGGCATATGAATGTAAGCCTAAAATTATCTGTTATTTACAGCCGAAACAGAAATCATAGCAAATAGGTGAAGAAACTTAACCCCGGGCCTGGACCCGAACCTACCAGCAAGAAGATCAGATCCCGAGAGAGAGATTCTTAATACTGGAACCTAATTCTGTTGACAGTGATCATGGTGTGCCCCTGGTTGGACCACTCACACCAGGCAGACAACATAACTTTAGGACACAGCTGAAGGCAGTACTACAAGCCCAGTCTCCTTTACCCCATCTTCAGCTCTCCTGAGGTCTCTCTCCCCGCTCTGTCTCCTGGCTCAGTCTCTGACCTATCATTAGTGGTGTTCTCTCACCAGCTCTCTCCCAAAAGGCAAACAGCAACTCCCGCTGGACTTCAGCCTGCACTGCCTGCCCAAACCGACCGCTGCACCGTTTGTTAACAACCCTAAGACCAGCACATGGAATACTGTCAGGAACAGGGGAAGAAATAAGGCCTGAAATCAGACTGGTTTTAGGTAATAGCTTCAGTCATTGCACCACACTTGAGATGGGGCTTCGAACCATGCCACAGATGGGGAGCTGGCATCCATTTTGAATTAATAGGTCACAAAGGAGGCAGGTGGGAATGATTTACAGCCTGACAACACAATGATGCTGCGATTCTAGTTTCAGGACAGTTGTCCCATTTGCAGTCCTTTCTGACTAATCTGACTCTCTTAAGTGGTGGGATTCAGATAACTTTTAAATTTTTTTTTCACTTGCTTTCAGCTTAGACAATTAGACTAAAGGCTAAATCCATAGCTGCCCTTGGATTAGCACCATGTGCTGCCTGCCTTGAGCCCATGTTTGCTGAAGCCAAGAAGGGAACGTGAGAAGATGCACACTATGTCAGTGATATGCATCAGCCTGCGTGCAGTGCACATGATAACATTAAGTGGCTCAGCAAGCAACTGTGGCTGGAGTCTGTGTGTGCATCACCCCACTGCAGACAAGTATGGTCACTATGGGGTGAGCTTGAGGACTTACTTCCTTAAATCAGGGACAGTTCAGGTCGCTGGGTTTGACTGACACTCAGTCTGAGTGTCAGTTTGCTGAGACCTAGGAGGGAACATGAGATGACGTGCACCGCATCAGTGATAGAAGCGCATATGCATCAGCATGTGTCCAGTGCACGATAACATTCAGCATCTCAGAGAGCAGCTGCAGCTGGTGTCTTTGCAGTGCAGCCCCCCCCCGACACAGACAAATATGGTTGCAGGGGTGTGTGCTTGAGGACTTACTTCCTTGTATCAGGGACAGGTAGGGTCGCCGGGTTTGACTAACACTCAGTCAGAGTCAAGTGTCAGTTAGTGCCACACAGTCTGATCAGATTGGACAGAGTCTGGGAGCTGGGCAGACTAGTGGAGGGGGGACTGACTGGGACTTGTGAGGTGTGGAATGGGGTGTCACTCTCATCACGATTATCCACTGCATGACTACAACAGCACCATTAGAGAGAAGAGGGTCATCATGTGTGGTGTGGAAGGAAGAGGGAATCATGCCTGCACAAAGGCCGACTGGCCAGAGGACTAAGGAACCAATGAAGTGGTCAGATTTTAACTTTTTGGGTAGTGGTGGTAATGAAGTTGCTCAGCTGGTTACTGGGCGGTGTTATGTAGATGAAACAAGCAGGCCACTGTCTGATAGGACTGTCTGACTCCTTTCAACTATGAGAAGTTTCCACCCAGCAAGCAGTGGCTAGTGTCATCAACAGAGTGCCTGGTCATTGGTCTTTCACTACCGAACCCATTGAAGCTTGAGTTGCCTTTGACCAGATGGTGACATACCTCTGAAAAGTGGTTCTTGGTAACAAAATGTTTGTAAACATAAAAATGAACTGTTCTCAGCACCAAAGGCCTGACCAGCCTGCTGCTGCATGCTCTCTGCTATAGGTTCAAATAAATGCATTACTTTCATGCACTGACCATACTTTCCCTAATTTGATACTTGTCCTGCCCTGCTAGGTATGCTTCTGTGGTAGTTATGTGGACATCGGTGCTGTCAGATTAATGAAATCCAATCTTGATTTGATTTAATTCAGAAGCCCTGCTGCTAGGTGTCGCATTGCAAGTTTGTATGGTATTTGGAGAAAATTTGACAAATAACTTTAGTGGCCATAATAAAAGCCAGAATGACCAATCAGCAGGGCCCATGAGAGGATGGGGGAACTGGGGATAATTCCCAGGACCTAATGCCGAAGAGGGGCCTGGGCCACCTGGCATGTTACTGTACGTAGCTGTATAGGGGCCCCAGAGTCTGAACTTTTCCTGGGGCCCAGAATTCCTCTCATGGGGCCTGCCAATCAGTATGCAAACACAATTGATTCTATGATTTCTGCTGATTAATTTTACAAGCAATATAGTGTACCCAAGATCAAATCTAAAGTTATGCAGCTTTACGAGATAATAATGTAAGGCCTTCTTATTAATGTGTGACTTTGTGTGATTTTAAAGAAAGCTGGTACAACGCTGTCATTCATCGATTATTAAGAATCAGACATTGTTTATTGTTCAAAAACATTTTATTAGGTACTGTTTAATATAAACAAAATGATTCAACAACTCCAAAAAATAGTTCACAACAACTAACCGATGGTTTCAAAATATTGGAAATCTGCAATTTTGGCTTTTTTTGGTCAGTTGCACAATCCTTGTGGAATTTTGTTTGTTTGCATAATAACTATAACTACTATAGTTAGACATATTTAATTACCATATTCAATAAACTCAGCTTGCTTAATCTGCATGATACATTCTCCTAATGCAGTCAATGTTGGTGTAACCAGCCACCACTTTAAGTGGATACGTATCACAGAAAGCTTTCTCTACTCTTACCTGTATAGAATCCCATTTCATGGTGTAAAAAAGTAATTACATTAGTTCCTCCTAACTCTTCATGGCTACTTTATGTACAGTTGCCAAAGGTTTGATTTTTTACAAAGAGAACACAGTGTACAATTACAGTTTACATCAAACAGTTCAAAAATGTAAAGCTTCAAATGGCTAAACTTAGGCTTCTATCAAAGAAAATCATTACAATATTTAGAGCCAAAGCCCCATTTAAAGATCACTTGAAATCAAAAATGTGTGTGGTGTTATTTTTACTCCTGGAGTGTACTGATAACGACATGATACTAAAAGTGAGTTTTTGTCACTGCTGTCTCTGCCTTGAACTCAGAGTCACATCATTACATAGATCACTGATGTCATTCTAGTCTCATTAGTCTTCCTGTTGCTAAAACCAGATAAACAGAAAACCTTGACACATAAAAACAAGTTCTGGTCAGAGCCAAAACGTCTGCAGGATTTGACCTGATAAGGAATAAATGTAGTGTGCATGACCCATGCTACTAGATGTGTTCAGACCTGCTGCTGGCTGCGACACCCTCTGGGCTACAGCTGTGGTGCTGTCAGGTTCATGTCAAGGTGCAAAGTAAACAGGAGCACCTCCAAGCTGTTTGGCACACTGTTAGCAAGGCAGGCAATGCAAGCAGTACCGACTAATACCAGGCCTCACCTTCCCATTGGCCCCCCCTCCACTCACCTGCGGAGCAACAAAAACGAGACCTTGTCCAGCTGATGAGAGAAAATTCCCCATCAGTGACACGCAAGTTGCCTGCCCGGACGAGGCTCCCTGCCGCACCTATTCCATCTGTCTCCACAGAACACAACCAGATAGCCAGTGAGTAAACCAGCTTATGTGGTGTACGGCAGCTGAGACATCGCGAGACCTGGGGAAAGGGGATGGACTGAGCCTAGTGAGCAGTCCCATGGGTGGTCCTATGGTGAAAATAAGGTGCCGCATCATAGACTGAGGTGTAGGTAGAGATATACGGGAGCATATATGTTCATAATTCAAATCTTTACTTTTCTGTAGCAAAAATGCCACATTTAGGAAGGACACAGGAAATTTGTAATGCAAAATCAGGGACAGTGGAGAGGTCTGTTTGAAACAACACATACGGTGCAGCGAGCCGCTTGTATGTCTTTAGCCAGCACGTTACAAGGAGATGCATGGGCTGCCATGGCCGGTTCCGGCTGCTGCTTTCAGTGCGGGTGTGCACAGTGTGTTTAGATCTGCTGCTGGCTGCGATGCCCTCTGGGCTGCAGCTGTGGTGCAGTCAGGTTTGTTTCAAGGTGCAAAGTAAACAGCAGCACCTCCATGCTGGCTGTGATGCCCTCTGTTCTGCAGTTCTTACTCAAGACCCCCCATATCATACAGTTCTGAGTCAACAGTACACAGTCAGTTTCATTTGGCAGGCACATTTGTCTTTCAGTTTTAGGAAGGCGGTATTGTATTTCTTTACTTTTTACCTATTACATTCTACTGGTTCCAGTAGTGTGTGGAATTTTCCTATCTCTTTTGGTACGCATGGTATCTGCGGCTCACACTTACTGTTATGCCATCGTTTGTATGATGGCACTTCCAAATCCATCTAATGGCTCAAGATGATACTTTTTGCAGTAAGGAATATTACAGCCATGTGGTTATTGTGTGCCCCTAATAACTGTTTCCAATGGTCATTCAGCACACAGATCTCTGAGGGGAATGCTTAATCGAGACCCAGGAGCTAATTTAATCCGTCTTTGATCCCCTCCAAGAGAGGTTCAGCTTTAAACACATTGCCACAGAATATGGAATGGATTTCCTTCTTATTCTCCACAACTAGTACAATTTGTAGTGCCAGGATGGCCTATTTTGAATGACTACTGGTGTAAAGAATAAATTCCATAGTATTTTGTACTACAGCAGCCTGAGGCTTTCCATTTTAATAAATTTGTACAAGTTATCCCATGTATTCCCCCATAACCCTATATCAATTTCCAGTGGTAAAGCTTAGTTCCAGTACACTCCAACTTCTAGCTTGTCTCGGGGGCATGCACCATTAATAGCCTTGTACAATGTTGTTATGGCATTTGGGCCACTGCTAATACCACCAGGGGGTATAAGCATTGGAGTATGCAGCGTTCCGGGGGGGGGGGGGACCAGGCTGCATGAAAAGGCATGGGCTTGCTGTAGGAATTTAACAGCTGTACTGTTAGCCACACCATACCTTACCTGAAACGTAATGAATCTTCCCAAAGAAACATGGTCAACTGATAAAATATGTAACAAGTTCCTCTTGTCCAGTTTCTGGTTTATCTGTTACACATATAATAGGGTTACGCAGAATAGGTTGGCCTGAATCAGCCCAAGGGTTATGTGTCATTAGACCATAGAGTTGCTGGTGTACTCTTGCTGGAGTTTGCAACTGGGGTATTCTGCAGGATTTGGGGTCCTTTATTAACCTTACAATATCATAGCACCCTTGCAGAGATGTTACACTGACCACGTCGTCGCTCCTCTATGTCAAACCACTGTGGTCTGTAGCCCATTTGACCACACTTACGGTATTTACTACTGTTACAAGCAGATAATGTTTTTTTTTATAATATTTCTTTATTTGTTTTTTCATATATATATATATATATATAGTATGTAGATTATATCTATTTAAAATATAAAAATCTTTGGCAGACACCAGTTTTTATCAAGTATATCTTCTAGTTTCCCATGAAGCTGTTGCCACCATTTCAGCACTTTTGGGCAAAACCAAAACATATGCCCATGGCTGCCAGTACCCCCACATAGGCGCCAATGAGATCCAGATACCCTTCCCTGGATAGCAGAAATCATTGATGGGGTAAAATATGCCCTTTCTATTATTTTATATGGAATACTTTTATTTTTGGCATATGTAAATATTTTATTAGCATCCATGCTAATTTTAAGCCATTCTCTATAAGGGATATATATATTTTTGAATGTAACCTGTCATTTATCTTTTGTCAAAATTATGCTTTTTTGAATACCCATCTTGTTTTACAATTCAAAGAAAGATCTATATATCTGGACAATAATGCATGTGTGTGCTGGCATCTGTTGGTGTCCACAGAAGTGTGGTCTGCAGGTGTGTGCTATATGGCCACAGTGCCATGCTGTCCACTGGCAGCAGGGTCACCACTTACTGCCTGACATGGCTGAGACTGGTGGCAGATGATGGCATCATTGTGATGCCATCAGTCAGCAGCATGCTTTCTCTACGTTTGGTTTTGTCTATATGTCATATTTATTTGTTAGGGTCGCGTGAAACCTCGCCAAAACCGGCATAAACACCGCGAAAACCATAGTGTCATGCAAAGCTGATTGCCCAGGTTAAGACAAGCTTTTCCTGGGCTGGGCGAATGTGCACCCCGCACTGGCGTCACGCTAAGTCGCCAAGAAACCACTTTTGGAGCGCCAATCGCTGAATATAGTATTGCACCTGTATTCATGTCAGTTTGCCCTCGCATACATTATGATTTTGCCCGGCGCTAATGCAGTTTGCCCACGCTGTTTGGCCTTTTGAATATAGCAGACCCACGCTAATCCCACGCTAAACCTGCGCAAACGTTTTTTGCCCAGCGCAAAGTTTTGAATATCTGGCCCTATGTGTTTTATCTTGTTTTCTTTCAGGAAAGTCTATTGAGCTTTTTTCCCTTCTTTCTCTTCTAGTAGACATATCCATTTATGTGATGTGGGAACAAACTATAGCTTTCAAACACTAGGGTTTCTTCAGGGCTTTAAGGAAATGTTAATAATTTTAAATTACTAGATCAAAGCTCAGTTTTCATTTCCTTTCGATGAATTAAATAAGTAAGATGCAGCTTTTCCCTTTTTCAGCTCCCTCAACATTAAAGATAACAGCAACTTACAGTGGGAAGCATAGATACACATTACATTTCCATTGCATCGGGGAGTGCTTTGATAGAAAATTAAGCGTGGAACCATCACTGACAAAAGCATAATACACTGTATTTTTAAAGCATCTCAAAGTCTTATTTCAAATTGCTGTTACACTTTTTACTTTATCTCTTTCTCTCTTTGTTTTTTAACAGTTAAAAGCTTTAGCCCTTACAATTCAAGCGATTCCACAAGCACATAATCATTAGCTTTAAGCCCTTAAATACCAGTAGTAGCTTGACCACGGCATCTTTTAAATGAACTCTGATTCCATTCGGGCCTTCATTAATTACTTTAGCTTTCACTCAAGGCTGTTTTAAAGAAGAGAAAAGGACAACGGTCCAGTATCACCAGTGCTCCAACTTTTTCTTTTCACTGTTAAATGACATGTAGGGGAACAAAAGAGATTATAGTTTTAAACCGAGAGATTTTAATAACACACAGTAACCCAGCATCAGATTCTTAAACCTGCCTGCAATGGGTGTGGGGAGGGGGTGGAGGCGTACAGCACACAGTGGGAGACTGTGGTAGGGTTTGTTTACAACAGTAGTAAACGCCGTGTGGGGCGGAGTTGGGGTGGATTAAACACTTAAACATACTCTGTGGGAGAGGGCACCTCTGGAGACATGAAGTGGCAAGAAAAATAGGGCTCTATGCCTTATACAGTCAGTACTTGGGCTCTCCATGTGGAAGAAATAATGTTGTGCAGACGGAAAATATGACATAGGTCCTTTTCCAATGCAAAACGTCTGTAGGCTCCGCCCACTGAAGACGTAATGAACCCCTTCTCTGCAAATTTATACTGTATCTTATTCTCTTAATTAAACATTTCATGAAAGATGGGGTAGACATAATTATAGAGACTAAGGACTACATTATATATTTATTTATGTAGTTTTTGTTAACCGGATATGTACACTAGACAGTATAGCTGCCTATTTTCAGATACGACTAACCTATGGTTTCAAAATATTGGAAATCTACAATTTTGGCTTTTTTTGGTCAGTTGCACAATCCTTGTGGAATTTTGTTAGTTTACATATTAAAACAAGGGCCCATAAGGTACAGGGCTATTTTGCACAAGCAAACTGGGTGGTTTTTTTCTCATGCAAAAAGGCTTTTCACAAGCAATGCATATTCGTTACAGCAGCTCCCACGGTGTGATCATCATAGATTTGTAGTGCCAGAAGTGTGCCTCTTTGCAGAGGTCGTGTCGTGCACAGGGATGAGCCCCCCCCCCCCAGCACGTGTGGGAGGATTCTGTGTGGGCACAGAGGACTGTAACAGTCCCCTTCCACACAAAACACACACAGACATATGACCTCCATCTTATTGTTCTGACAGTATTTCTCCATTTAAGTATGTAATGCTGTCGTAACTGCCAGTATCTAATGCTCTTGTGTGTAAATGTGTTGCTATTTGTATTTTTCCTGTACGAATACCACCCTGTATTTACTGTCCGCTGTTGATGTATTATATCTGACTTGTACCCTCATGGGTCATGCCTGAAAAGAGGCATGTCTATGTCTAGTGCACCTACTTATTAAAAACAAAATAAATAAATAAAATGGAAAAACAAGATTAAAGAAGGAAATCAGGGGAAAAAAGGTATGTGGGGGAGCTGAAGGGGGTGGGTTGGGAACCTTTGTGGCCCTTAAGGCCTCCATGGGAATTGTACTAGCCCCAGTGTACTGCTTCACATGCACTAGGGCCTGCACAGGCTTGTAGGCCCCCTGAAAAGGAATGTGAAAATAGAGCAACTGTTTACATAGGCCAGCACAAGGGGAGTTAATTATAATTATAGCTCCCTGTGTACATGCAAAACAGGTGGTTTTGTGGGAATGCAAATTATTTATTTGCCTACACGTGCCAATTTGTCAGCACAAGTGGGGTTCAGAAGGGCACAGGTGACTTATGGTGCACTCTTCACTCACTCATGCCATGGTCACCTGTTAGATATTGAGTCCCTGCTGTTCTTCTTGGCCCAAAGGGACACTGTCAACCCCCTTAGGCCTCAAACTGCCCCTAGTTTAAAAACACATTTTATGATTGTTTACTTCTATAGAGACTGCTGATGCAGCTGGTAGTTTGATTCAGATCCCTTTTTTTTTTTTAAAAAAGTGAAAAACTGACTGCTTACCGTACTGATGTTACCACACCAAAATACGTTCATTTACATTTCTTGACCAACCCCCACTGCATCTTTCCTGGACTCAGGAACACCCCCAACACAATCTAGCCACTCATTGTGCAGTGGGAGTAGATGAGACTGTTGTATCATTAAGTGGCTGCACTGTTTGAGGGGGTTTTTAATGTTCAGGAAGTATGTAATAAGAGTAGTTCAGTGATCTGAAGCAAAACAAAGCTGGACGTAGCTATACATTACCACACATTTTGGTTCTAATAAGCAAGGAGGCAGATAAAACAACCAGCAACATCAATAAATTTTAGAGGAAGTAAGCAATCATAAAATGTGGGGGTTTACCTAAAAATATTATGATGCAAAAAAGGTTGACAGTGTCCCTTTAAGGGGTAGGAACATCAATCGTTAGTGATCAGACTGATTTCTCATATACAGTATTATATTTTGTTTTTGAAACTTGTTTTTCAGCATAATAACTAGCTGAAAAATTACGCTACCTCCAGGGACATCGGATTTCTAATTACTGTGGATGCCAAACAAGGCTTAAAAAAGTCAATTTTAACTTGCTTAGGAAATAAATAATGTATCTTGACCCTCTCTAGATCTTTAAAAGGATAAGATATGCAACAACTGCACAGATAAACATTCAAAGAACAAAGATACAAGCAAATAAGCTCCCATTATAAGTACATTTTAAAGGTCTAGTAACATGTTTCTTTTCAAATACGAATGCCAGACATATGCTTTATTTAAGACATCATCCAACCAAACTCATTGTCCAGCAATCAAATTTATAGAACCTTTTTAAAATTAAAACAAAGGTTTTGCCGGCCTGGTGGTGCTGAGGGTTGAGGCGCTGGATGCCACACCTCGCGCCACGCTGGTGACCCAGGTTCGGATGAAAGCCCGGGCCATCAGGGGTTGGCAGGGGGATAGGATTGAGCATCTGGAGGACTGCTCTCCTATCCCCATGGAGTGATCCAGAGTGCCACCACTCTGCAGAGGCCCCTGGTGACAGACGGGGGCACTGCCAGAGTCGGTGCAGCAGTATGGAGTGCGGCAGACATTGGCACGTACGTGCCATGACATCATTGCACGCTTGCATTCCCAGGGCTACCAGAACACGTAAAAATGGCTGCACAGATGGCCACTACTCCATCGGCTGATGATGCCTGAAATGGCGCATGCTGGTATTGGATCCTTGCCTGGCACGGGGGCAATGGGGGTATCTGAAGGGTATGGTGCATATGCCAGCTGGGCGTGCAACTGCAGGGTCGGTGGTGGAGTTGGAGCGGCGGCTGGCGTATGAAGGCAGGTCAGTGGCTGCAGGGGTGAAAAAATTGTGATACGATAAAAAAAAAAAAAATAGTTTATTCCACAGCAGCCTGGCATTACCTAATTAATCTTGTTATACAAAAACACACTTGCTTTGTCTTACAAATATAGTCTATTTTACCTTGGGATAATACCTGCTATGTTGGGTATCAACTCTTATTAATGATACATTTTTTTAAATATTCTAAGGATGTAGTTTGGATGTTAAGGTTCCTGCAAGATACTCAGAATGCCTGAAAAGAAGGCTTTTCATCTGTAGTCATTCTTAACGTCATAATTTTAGCCACACTGTCCTGAGAATGCTTCCAGTATATTAACATGAAATAATAGTATTGAGAGTTAATAGAAACTTCTTGGAAGGGGGGTAAGAACCTCTTTACTTCTGAAGGAGTTCATCATTTGTCTGGGAATTTGTGTATTTTTTCCAATTTCTTGACAATTGCTGGTGGGGGTCTTTAAGAAGGCGCACTACTGTGAAACTCATCATGAGTCCTAGGTGGAGTGGGACTGGTGCACCTAGGTGGTGTCCTGGGTGTAACTTTCTGAAGTTTTATAACGCCGTGTTAAGAACTTTAACCATGTTGTTGCAAGATTTACAGTTATTCTCTTCAGTGTCTTCAGCTCTTTTGTGTGTAAGAAGTGCTGTTCGTTTTACTGGTGCTGGCTGCCTCCATCTGTCATTGTGTATTGTGTTTTTGCCAAGGCATAGCATTTTCTGGTGCAGCTCCTTTTCTTCTACTTCATGTCTCTGAGAAAACCATTCATCTCTTCATGCTTTTGCTACAAGGTGGCTCAGTTGGTAGCATATCTGCCTCCGGACCAGAGGGTTGTGGGTTCTCGTCCCACACCAGGAATGGATTTGTACCTAAAAACATTAGCAGGGTGCTGTACTGTTGGGGTGTGCCTTCCTTCAGATGAGAAATTAAACCGAGGTCACTGCTACACATCCTAGTGCAGTCCTGGTGGGTGTCAGGTGGAAGTAAAGGAACCCAAGGCATTCTTTGCAAAGAGTAGGGAACATTTCCAGTGTCTTGGCCAATATTCCCTTTCCCAAAAAAACAGCCCATGCAATTGTCCAGGCTGTGTGTGGGTGTTGGTGTGCGATATGGCCGCCACTACACATTCAGTCACTTCACTACCAGTCTAGCACTGCTTGTAAAGTGCTTTGGGATACATTGTGTATGAAAAGCGCAATATAAATGATGATTCTTCTTCTTCTTCTTCATAGAAGACTTTCCCCTCTCCATGCCCAGAGTCTGGAGGAACTTCTGTCTGACAAAAAGTGTGATTAGCACAAAACCCAGCTGTATCTTCCTCTATTCATTGAATACAGCTTTCCAGCTATATGCAGAACTCAGTTTTTTTTGTCCAGGTTCCCCAGTAAGCCACAAGAACAATCATGAGTATCATGGTGTAGGTAGCCAATTCATCACGACACCATTCTTGAGCAAAAGCGCATGAACTTGGCCAACTCTTTCCTCTGTATACTGGATCCTTCTGCCTATGGGCACGAAGAGATTGTATCCTTAAAGACAACAGAAGTTGAAAGCAAAACAGTTAACACAGCTGGGACTAAAAATGCTCATCAATTTTTTTCAGTAATATATTGGCAACTGTTGTGCTTACAGTAGTTTATCTAAACTTGCATTTCTTTTCTCTTTTTTTTCTCCCACTGTTTTCCCTTGTCCTCCCTCCCCCCACCTCCAACAACTGGTCCCTCCCCCATGGCTGCACCTTCAATCCAGGAGGGCAACTGAACAGCTGGCTTTACAGCTAATGCCAATCCATTCCTTGGTCAAGCAGGAGATGTAAGAATGCTAGCAATTCTCACCCTCCCTGTCTGGAAGTAGAGCGCCTCTTCTCCCTGATGAACTTTCCCCCAGCTGCTTCCTGACTGAAATTCCATTGGGCCGCTCCACTCAGTATTTCTGTAATGGAAAACACAGCAAGGCACAGCAAGGCCAGTTGTAGCCTACTAGAAAGGCTAAGAAACAGCCAGGTACTTACTCTTTTTCTTTTGACCTACAAAAGCTAAGGCAAAGATTAAAAATATTCTGGACACAGTTAATATCAGGATCTATGTTATTTTATTTAAAACATACTACAGTATATGGTTACTTTCTGTTTTGTGTGTGTATTTCCATCCTGAGACTGTTGTACCCCTGTTGAAAGGTCACAGAATGCTGTTGTACCTTACTGTGTCCTCTGCCTTTTTTTATTATAAAGTCTAACCTCATGTCCATGTAAACTATATAAAAGAAAAAAGCAGAGGGCATGTTATCCAGTCTAATGAAAAACTATTATACAAGACACAAATGGGTGTCACACTTTCACAGTTTCCTGCTTGCATTCAGCATGATCCTGAACAGTCGCCAGCCAGCACATGAAAATGTCTGTCTGGATACTGACCAGGACCTTATCTGTCGGGGCTGCAGTTTGCTTACCTAGATTACTATATATGGGACTACAGAGTCTGTGCTTTTTTGGACCACCCATACACACTACAGCTAAATGCCAGGTAAACCCATAGTTCTCCTTTAAGAGGTTGAAACCTTGCTAGTAAAAGCACCAGCAGCCCTTGGCAAAAAGTAAGACTTGGTCAGTGAGGTGTGTGTGGGTATATCATCCATGTTTATTCTGTAATTTGCTTTTTTTGTATTTATTCTGTGTTTTGTACTGTGTTTTTGCGCTCACGCTGTACGGCACCCTGAGCCTCCAGGAAAGGGTGCCATAGAAATGAAATTGCTTTGCCCTGCCTATATCTGATAATCCAACTGCTTCCTTTTTTGACCCTGCTGGTTAACTATTTATTTATTTAAATTATTTTATTTATTTTTCATTTTACATCTACTTGAATATGTGCTTAGGGTAACTCAGGTGGAAACCTTTCTAGGATGGTGTTGCCTTTGTCACTGTGTAGCCTGTTGTCTCATTCAGCTGTTAGCAGCAGACTGCTTATATGAGACGAAGAAGTCCACCACAAATATTTTCTATTTAGGAGGTGATACTGGAAAGCATCATGAAAGAAAATGACCTAGAGTTCATGAGATCAGAGAGCCTAAAGTCCATAGTACACTGTAAAAGTGCTATGGAAAAGCAAACAGGATGTATCACCCTTAGTGATCACTCCCCAGTAATGTTCACATGGTCGAATAAGTTCACCAGAAATTCTCCTCAGGTCCTGAGAAATAGATCTCTGAGAACTGGCCAGCTCAACTCCTTCAGACAATACCTCTTGTTGGTGGACTGGTCACCTCTGGACAAGGCGCATGATGGCAACCAAGCCCTAAATTACTTCATCACTATATTTAATAAAGCATGCAACATATTTGCCTCTATAGAACAAAAAAAGTTAAAGGGGCTACCAACCCCTGGCTCACTGGCTCCCTCATTGTGCTCATGCGATAAAGGGACAACTTGTGGCATAGGGCCAAAGCAACGGGGAAACATCCTGACATTGTTGCTTATAAAACTGCCAGGAACAAATGCACCAAACTCATTCGACTGGCCAAGGCCACCTATTACAATGACCTCTTGAAGAGGAGCTGGGCCGTGGAAGAGAGTTTTGGGATTCTGTAAAGTCACTTACTGGAAAAGTACTCAGAACTCCTCCTGAATTAATTATTACCCCAACAGAGACACTTCAGGAGACAGGTGACATAGCAAATGCTTTTAACCAGGCTTTCACAGATCTCAGTATGGTACTACCCAGGACTATCTATCCCCCTTGGCACCAAATATGCCTTCAAATATAACTTCATATGCCACTACTGCAAGTAGGACACCCCTCTTCTACCTTAAGCAGTTCCGTAATCATGAAACCATAAAATATGTCAGACATGCTCTAGGGAAGACACGGATGGGTAATGACCTCATTGACATGAAGATGATAGCCCTGGTACTAAATGAGGTGGTTGAACCTCTAACAAAAGTGTTCAACGCCTCATTAAGACTGGGTGTCTTCCCCAACAATTGGAAGGAAGCATTGGTAACTCCTGTCTTCAAAACTGGGGATACCACCAACCTGTCCAACTACAGGCCCATTTCTATTCTCCCCCCTCCATCTAAAGCCCTCGAATGAGTGGTCTCGGACCAGCTCACAGAGTATCTATCCAAGTACAACCTACCATGTGCCCAGCAGCATGGGTTCAGGAGAGATCACTCGACTCTCTCTGCACTGGTAGATTATACCTCCCTAATCTACAATGCCTTTGACAAAGGATGGGCAGTGGGGTCAGTCTTTATAGACCTCACCAAGGTCTTCAACACTGCCAACCATCAACTCTTACTATAAAATCTCCTCACTATTGGACTGTCAAGTGATATGGTGGAATGGTTCGACAGCTACCTCACTGGCAGGACCCAGCGAGTCAAAATCAAAGGCAAGCTCTCTGAGCCAAGGGTAGTTAGCCTAGATATCCCTCAAGGATCAATACTGGGGCCATTCCTCTTCAGTCTCTATATCAACCCCTTACCCTCAGAGTGCACTGCGCACATTGTGCTATATGCTGATGATGCTGTCATGCTGTCACCCGAATCACATCTAGGCCATACACCTTAAGGATCAATAAGCTCATTATGCTAAAGATTCCCATTACCTGCACCCGGTTTGGGAGGGCTGCTATCAGCTATTCCCTAGCATTTGTCTGGAACTCACTCCAAAAATCTATGAATCTGAATACCCTCTTACCCTTATCATCCTTCAAAAGATTATACACCGCCCTTTTTCCAGAGTTGTGCAACTGCTTCCATAAGGCCTAGTCTCCCATCCAACCTACACCCCTCCCTTCTGTAATCCACTATGTTTAGTTTCCCTTCTTCTACCCAGTCAGTTATCACATTTCATATAAAGCCTACAAAGCCCTATTATTTGATTATTATCCCTGCTATATCTATTATCCTCTTCATTTTTACAGGTTAAGTTATTTCACTGTGCCTTGTATATCTGTAAATTTTGTATATATCTCCTATTTATTTGATTGTACTAATGTTATGCTATTCTCATGTCTTTGTAAAAAAACTTGTACCCTTATTTGTATGACCACTCAGGTCCATCTTGTAAATGAGCTACGCTCAATGGTGTTCGCCTGAATAAATAAAGATTTTGATTGATTTGATTGATTGATCTCTGTTGAAGGAACAAACATGGCCAAGATCTCAGCTGCACTTCAAGACAATTTCCACAGACTAGAAAAATGGTTTTCTAGTAACAAACTCTTGCTCAACTATAAAAAAACGAAGAGCATGCTTTTCTCCGTCCAACAAAACAAAAAGAAGTTTGAGCTGCTACAGATCCAGAGTCTCAAAGGTGACACACTGGAGCACGTTTGCTCCTTCAAATTTCTTGGGGTTCATCTCGATGACACCCTATCATTCGTAAACCATGTCGACCATGTTGTTAAGATTGCCAATGTAAAGCTTGGTGTACTGTACCGGTACAAGCATTCAATGACATCAGAAGCCCTGAAGCTGATCACAAGCTGTTCGGTCTTATCCACCATTGACTACGGCCTCGTCATCTATGGTGCCAGTACCAATACTGCCCTCAAAAGGGTAAAAACCCTAATGAACAAAGCCTGTCGCCTAGTTCTGGGGGCTGATCACAGAACACATACTTGTGCCCTTTATCAAGAAATGGGCTGGCTCCATCTCCACAATAGGGTTCAATGCCAAGTGTGACTAGTGGCAAAGAAGTCATTGCTAGGACTCACACCTGGCTCAACCTCCTGCCTCTTCAAAAAGACCAAACCTACCATTAGGACTCGGAATGCAGTGAAAGGGGGGTTAGAGATGCCATTTAAGCAAACAGCACAGGCTGAGAGATCACTCTCCTGCCGTGGACCCAAATGGCTCAATGAACTCCCCATGGAACTGATCGGGTGTAGTAAGGTCAGCCAATTCAAATTGGGACTCAGTGCCCACCTAGCCCTTGAGAATGTCTGCAAATGTATTCACTAACCCCACATTACCAACCCCCCCTGCTGCCTACCACCCCGGTGGTAGGATTCTGGGTAAAATACCTCATTGCGCCACGTACCTCATGCTACCACTGCCCCCGCCACCAGTCCCCCGCCTCACCCTCACCACTGACCTACTCCCACACCACCCCTCCTCCTTCCACCAGCCTACTCTCCTCTTGCCACCCCAATCCCCTCCCTTGCTCTTCCCCACTAGACAATTCCCTCCTTCTCCTCTCAACACCCCCCCTTGCCAAACTTCTACCCCGCCAAAGCTCTCCTCTGTCAGAGAACAGCGCAAACAAAGTCTTCTCTGGCTGCTTCTATACAGAGCAATGCTAAGGATCATTAGTCCTCAAGTACCACCCTGCACTTACTGTGTTATTGCCTCACTCTCAATCTGTCCTGCTCAGGATACAGTTTCCACTAATTTTTTTTGCAACCATTGTTTATTGTACACCCCTAGGAAACTACAATGTAAACCAACTACGGAATCTGCGGATCCCTATGTAAACTAACTGTTGTTTGTTTGTCTTGTGTATCTGTATGACTTGGAACCTTTGTAAATGAGTCTCAGACTCAAAGGTATTAATCCCAATCTTAAATAAATAAAATAATAAATAAATGTATCTACAGTCATGTATCTATGATGTTTGGATGTATAGAGAGTGGGATAAATAACAGATGTTGGGAGGTAATTCTCCCACTATACAGGTCATAGGTGAGACAAGGTACCGGAGTCCATTTCTGAGCTAAGACTGACAAAGGTGAAGCAGTACAGTGCAGGGCTATCAATGTCTATGTACCTATGTAATGCCATGACAAATGGATTAGTTCCCTGTGAGCAGACAATTCCCATATATGTTTGCTTTATTAATCTTTTTTGAAAAGATGGCTCCCTTGTTGATGTACATATCAATTATATATTCTTTTGTACTACACCAGTGAGAATACCTTTCACCAGATAAATGGAGTTAATTTTGTTGATAACATATATTCTGTCAAGATAAAATTTATCTTGATAGTAGACGGGTCACAAACAAGATAACATAAGTTAAATAGGTCATAATGTTTTGCTTAACAATTGAGAAACATCTTGTTAAATGATATTCACTTTACTGTGTTATATATGGCTTATTCTATAAAGATTCATGTATACATGAGAACAAATATTTATGTGTAATATATTTATACCAACTAAGACTATGATTGCATGTTACTGAATGTGTTATATATTTATACCAACTAAGACTATGATTGCATGTTACTGAATGTGTTATATATTTATACCAACTAAGACTATGATTGCATGTTACTGAATGTGTTATATATTTATACCAACTAAGACTATGATTGCATATTACTGAATGTGTTATATATTTATACCAACTAAGACTATGATTGTATGTTACTGAATGTATAAACCCAAATGCACAGTACTTCATGTTTTTATACTGTAAGATAGAAAATCTAGTAACATATGGTGATATAAACAGTTACAGATTAGATGATGATGTTCCATCATATAATGAATAGTGTGTATCAACCCTTAATAATCTTTATAAGATAAAATGCCTCATAGACTGAATAGAAATCTAGATATATAGGAGTCAAGGTGGGTAATGTCATCATTCCTCTCTGCTCTGCAACAATGAATGCAGAGCGGTGATGAATGATGACAGGTTCCCCTCCTTGACTCCTGCAAGTACATTGACTGTGTGTATTATATCTATTATTGCATTTTTCTAGTTTGAACTCGTTCTGGGTCACCCCAGAAAAAGGGACTTTTAGTCTCAGTGGGCCTACCCGGTCAACAAAATTCAATAAATAAATATATTTCATTATATGTGGCAGGAATGCTTTATTGTGTTGTGTCATATTATATTGCCTGGCTTTGTCCAGCTCCTAGTTATACTGGTTTTGAAAGTATTTGATGTCTCTGATGAAATGTACCTTGACTGTGTGTATTGTACCTATTATTGTATTCTTCTAGTCTTAACCCTTTGACTGTCTTGTGTATAGATATAGATGATGTATATTTATATATATATTATTTTTTTTAATCTTTTAACAAACTATAATATACTATAGGCAGTTACAAAAAAGCACTAATTTTACAGGTTTACATTTGAAAATGTGATGTATAAACTGGATTTGCAATAGCCTGACTTAGAATATGGCATTTATCTATATTTCTGAGGGAGCAGGACCTTCACTACTCACTTGTGACTTTGCTGCTTGTGAGTTATGGTCCTGCCCCCTGTCCTATGAAGATAACAGACATATTCTGAATCAGGCCATTGCAGATGCCTTATATACATAATAGAGGAATGTTACAAATATTCACTGTTTAATAATTAATATCTCTGGGTTGCAGTAATGACTTTTCAAATGTAACACAGTTACTACATAAACAACACTAGCATCATTAAAGTTGAATGAAAGGTCTTCACTTGCAGAAGTTTTGCTTTCAAAGTCGTTTTCTAACAGCTAGTCTATTATGACTAAATCTTGTTTTTGTATGGACAGAAAACTGTAATGCATTAGCTAGGGGTAGGCAGTACTGCACCTTCGGGTGAATGTTTATCAAAAATCCATGTACGAGACCCCAAACTATCCATTATTTGAAGTCATTATTCAGCTCAAACTGTGCTTTGCAGCAGGTCTGCTGTAAACTACAGTTTGCAACCCTCAAGAGGTCAGGGCTAGTGCCATGTCATCTTCCACCATGCTTAGCCATCTCTCACCTCCACCCCTTCTTGGTCCCCCATCACTTAAAATAAATATACAACCTCCCTAGCCAATGCATCTTTTCAAATCTACCTCTTCTTAACCCAACACTCGACTAGTCCCATATAGTACAAGGGCAAAGGCCCCTTACAATGTCTTCAAGTCCCTGACTCCACTCCAATTCAGGATGAGATAGATGAACTAACAGTGGGCATATTTTGAGAGATCTGGTATCCTGTCCCCATTGTGCACAATCTTCAGCAACTTCCAACCTCTCTAACCCCACTCACCCCAAGCCTGTATTATGTATTGATCAAAGGCCCAGTGTCAGCAGTCTTCACCAGCTGCCCCACAACTTCCAGTCTATGATGTGGGGCAGGGGCATTAAGTTAAATCCCAGCATCTCAAATGGATCCCTCTTCCCTGCAGAGCTGGCTCTGACAGCTTGTTCTAATGGCCCTCTGCTGACAACTGTTATAGCATTTGTCTTAATTACTGTGTCTGCCTATTGCTTTGTATTACTATTTGTTTTTTAAATCCTGCCGCACAATTTCTGTGATGTCAATTTTTGTCTATGACCAAATGTAATTGTTAATTTGTATACCTTACCTTGCTATACCATCATATGTACTGTACTGTGTTGATGTTCCTAATCTGAAACTGTATTACGCTGATGTAACACTGTTTGTAACTTTGTAACCTCCCGGGTTGTGTCTGAAAATAGTCACAGCTGGTGTCTAGCACACCCACCCAGTTATCAAACACTAAATAAATAAATAAATAATAAGGTGTGCAGGGGAAGGACGGTAGTGGTCTAATTACAGTAGTGTGGCTGAGTAATACTAGGTAGACTGTTACATAAGATCATACTGGAGCTCATTAATATAATACATACATTTGCCCTGATCTAGTCCTATATTACAGCCTACATAGCGTCACTTGGTGATTCTGGATAGAGAGTTCCCCACCCCCCTACCCCCACAATATTCCTCAGAATCTGTCCTTAGCGCTGTGGGGAGGGGTAACCTGACTAAGATGCCAGGAGATATAAGATGCCAGGAGATTAGCTATTGCACCCCCCTCCATTATAAATGGGGGTTAAAGACAGCTGTCACTGGGGTCTATTTAGGGAGGTGGGGGTGTCACAGGATGGTGAGAGGTGGCTGGCAAGTTTAATGTCTACATAGCACAGCTGGATGCTGCCATAAAAGTATACCAGAATGACAGATTTTGTAAATATACTGTAAGCTGGGATATGCTAAGGAGGCAGCGTAGCGTAGTTGTTAAAAGCACTGATCTGCAAACCTGGTGAATCGGTTTTGAATCCCACAGCCACCACTTGCATACTGTGTAACCACGAGTAAGTCACTTTACTTCCCCATTCTCCCTGGAAAAACCTGAAAGCAAGCCTTGGCTTAGTGTGTCTTTACTGGCCAAAAACTGTAAAAAAAAAGCCTTCAAGATGCTTTTACAGTTAGAGTGAGCACAGGCTTTAAACAAGAAGCTGTTATACAACGGAGCCCACGTTGTTGGATTTCAAGGCGTCTTGTGTATTCCTTCCAAGTTTACATGTTTCTGTAATTAGCTTTTCTGATTTACAGTTCACTTCAGCTATAAAAATAATGAGACTCCTACTCTGCAGCCAATAGCTGACTTGTCCTTCCTCATGAACAGTTTGGTTTTCACATTATAAACTGCAGCAAGGCACATTTTTTGCCTTAGAAGGAAAACCTAAGTCTCTAAATTGCAGTTTAACATATCCATCCCCTCTGATACAAGTAAATACTGTACTGCATTTTTTCACTCTGAACTTTCAAAACGGAACAATCAGTAAAGTGTTTAGTCTGACAGGGAGACAAATATCCACATACTAGTTTCATTAAACTAGGCTTTGGACCTACACAGAACCTACCACGGAATGGCTGTCACCCATACCTGAGGAAACGTACTGACTTAAAAGTTTATGTGATGAATCTTACATGCTGGTCCAGTAACAATTATCACATTTGTTTATCTACCTGTTCAAGGGCCAATACTGCTACAAACTACTATGCATATCTGAAAATTGAAAGTTTCAAGAACAAATGAACAAATGCCATATTGGTCCTAGTAAGAACAGATCCAGAACCAAATGATTTGATATTTTTTTGATAAAGATAATAACAAGTGTTTGTTGATAATTGAGTCCTTCAGAAGCAAGCTTCTGAAGAAGGACTTGGTTGGTCCGAAAGCTAGAGCACTTTGTTCTTTTGTTGTAACATCTATGTTGGTCCAATAAAAGGTATCAAATCAAGAATAAATGAAGTCTCAGAACAAGTATAATATAATCATATTATTGTTTTCTTAAAAAAAAATCCTGCTCACCTTCTTGAAGAATTCATTCTGAATGTTACAGTTCAGAGTTGTTGAGGCTCACACTAGAGGGATTTTAGCTCAGTATTTGACTCCTTTCCTTGGTTGTGGGGATTGTTTTATTGTTCTTCACCTTGGGTTATATTTTTCAGTCAAGAGAGATTATTAAAATGAAATAAGTAACTTCTCCTCGGCAGTTGTCAGGCTTGCATTGATTCTGTCACGCTGAGACTTCACCTTTGGTCCAAACAGCTTCTTTTATAGGAGGTGTTTACTGAGCTGGCACCATATATCCTGTAGACATGCACATCCATCAGAAAGCTGCTGATTTATATCTGTCAGGGACAGTGTGTGCTTCATGCACGTAGCCTCCTCCACCCCTCAGTAACAACTGGGCTGCTTCTCCTTTGGACAAAAACACATTAAACTACTTTATTGAACATGACTGGAAAGAATGAGAAATGTGTGACACAGCCTTCCTCTTAGAACTAGCAGAAGACTTATGATCAGACCGATTGCATTTCAGAGGAATGTACTGCTCCCTAGAGATCATGGTTGGGATAAATTACACATTTGCATTGCTATTGGTTTTCCTTTGTCATACAGTAGTTAAACCTTCACTGCCTTGGATGCTTGCAACTTCGTCAGCAGCTTATTGGCATTTTGCCCCAAAACTATTTTAAACTAACTTAATGTTGCCGTCTACATAAGATAAAATATCCATGTACATGTTTTTCTACCCTCAGTGTTTTTCTGATACCAATATTTTTTGCTAGGCACCTAGTTATGGGTGCACAGCAATTATCCTGAAATGCAAAACCCACCTCTGTAAAATGTTGCTAATAATAGAAAACAAGAAACCCTGGATCTGAAACCTTGAATTTGTCAGTGTATATTGTACTGTATGTGTGTAATAAAAATATTGAGCCCTTTGCACTGCTGGGCCTGATATGAACCCGTAGGGGAGCGTACCAGCCTCATAACTATGTAAAGTGTAGCCGGGCCCCGTGGGATGTATGACACCAGCCGGCCCAATGTGTGGCAGTGTAGCTCCGCATATGGGACAGACATGGGCCAGACTGTGGGCTTCCAATGAAAAGCCCTGACTGGCACCACAGTGGATCCACTGCTCCTAGGGAACAGGGGATCATGGGACACAGTGGCCAGCATACAGTTTACCATGTCCCTTTGGTGAAACTTTATTTTCCTTATTTTCACCAACTGTGCCCCACAGCTGTCATCCCCTCCCAGCCTACTGTGGCATGGAAGAGGGCTGGGATCTGTGCCTGCAGGGCACCATGTTTCCCTGTGGACTCCAGTCAGTGAGGCATACCTGTTATGGCAATCCTCTCCCCAACACTGGCACAGGGGAGCATGTCTGGCATTCTGCATGCTGCACTCTGTCAGCCCATCGTGGCCGTGCCCACAGCCCACCCCCTTCCCAGACCAGCCGCACAGTAGCACAGGATCTGCCTGAACTGGCTCTATATACCAAGTATTGTGGCACGTAGAGCTGGGGGTCCTTTGTGCATTGGGTCCATTATGCATGTTTAACAGTTATAGTAGTATAATGTTTTTTTAATAATATTTCTTTAAACCCGGCAAATACTAGCTTGATTTCTTTCTAATTTTGTGTCCCTAAAAAGAATAGATAGCTAGATAGATAGATAGATAGATAGATAGATAGATAGATAGATAGATAGACAGATAGATGCATACATACATACATACATACATACATACATACATAGACAGACAAACAGATAACTCTCAAGTAGCAAAACCACAAGTAAGTTATGGCAGTCACACATCACAAATAGTCTGAGTCAGTCCATACCATATTCAATTTATATGAAGTTGTGCTTGTAATTTAAGCCATATTAAATTTTGAATCAATGACAAAAGTATATTTGCCTATCGGTTACTTAGGGTTGGGCTCCTACAATCCAGATTGTTGTTCTGTCTCTTTTCTATCTTCTGCTTTTTTCTTTAAGTTGGGTACTCATCTTGTGCACAACCTTCTCCATGATTCTCCTGTTTGTTTTTTGTGTTTTTTGGGGGGGGGGGTTGTCCCATTTTCCCACACTGTTTTGCCCTGTCCTCACTCAGACACCTCTGAGTCAGCATGGGGTATACCATGATGTGTGCGACCCGCGATTGAGTGACCCTTGGAAAGGAGCAGCTCAGTTGCAAGCGCATAGCACAGTAGCTACCAGGCAGCTACAGTGACCAGATGGGGTGGGTTGGCGACCATAGCAACAGGAAATCACTACAGGCACGCTGCAAGGGGTGAGCGAGCATGCTAAAGGTACGATGGGGAGCGAGCATGCCCGGCCAGGGATTTGAGGGTGGCACTGCAGTAGGCTGATGAGCTGGCCCTGTGGTGTAACAGGTCGGCTCATGCCTTTGGTGGCTAGGGTGCTGGGTTCCGGGTCTGGGTGCAGGTTTGTTTTGCTGCACTGACCAAGGCCACAATGTTTTGCTCCCCCAACATGCACCCTCCTGGAGTTGAGAATCCTTAAGTGGGGGGGTGCAGCCTTCCACATAAACATAAAAAATGCAAGTCCCCAGTGCCATTCTGTTGTGCGCCAGGGAGTCAGAGCGCCGAAATTGATTTTCAGTGCTCTGACTTCTCCGTAACGACGATCGCCCTTCGGTAGTCGCTGTTATCACATAGAACCCACCACGGTTGCATCCCTGTCATTGACTTGAAGTGTAGGAAAGTTGGTGCCTTTACAATATAGTGATAATTCTGCTCCTTAGTCATCCATCAGGAGACTTTGAGAATGCTGGGCAGACCACTCTCTCCCTCCCAAGGATTTGAGCATCCCACCTCTGTGTAGTGCTTGGTCCCCTGCTAGCCCACATGTGGGATTTAGAGCTCGCATGTGAACCCCAGTCTCCCATGTAACAGCTCTATATCCTGCAGCACCACTGGTCTGGTCAGTTTTTTTTGTTAATGACATCTAAAGGGACTCTGCCATCCTTTACCAAAAAGTGAGTGGAAGAGGAGATTCCTGGCCCCCAAATGGGCCTCAGTATCATCAATCAAAAAGCAGGAAGATGGGTGAAGAAGACCTCATGACCCTGAGCAGGCTTTTCAGCAGCTCCCCATATCAGTGAGAAATAATGGGGACAGGGACTGAAGGACACAAGCAGACCTCTCTGTGGCTTCACTACAAGTGGACAAGGAGCAGAGTAAATTCTTTTTGGCCTCTCAGATCTCCTCCATTGATAAGCAAGAGGATGAAGGAGATGCATGATCTTGAACCTGCCTGACAATGGTCTATTCCATGCCCTTCCCATATGAGTGGGGTGGGATGGAAGAGATGTCGGGTCATACATGTCCCTTAATAGTTTCCACTGCCAATTAAGGGGGGGTTGCAGAGGACACTGTGGGCTTCAAATGGGCCTCTTATTATTTCCCTTCCCCTAATGACTGGGATGGAGAAGAATATCCACAATCTTGAATGGGCTTCTAAGTGGTCTCTCAACAAGCAAGAATGTAAGGAAGACATCAAGCCTCAAGCAGGCCCTCACTGGTCTGTACTCAATGAAAAGTGGGTTGGGGGACACTCTGGGCTCCATGTTGGCTTTTTAGTGTTCTCCTTGTGAGTGAGAGTGGAGGATACAGAGGAGTCCTCAACCAAAAATTAAATTTAAAAAAAAAGTTCCTGTTAGGATTTTCACCCTGGTCTCTTGCTTAAAATAAAAAATACACAGGGTCTCTGTGAGGACTCAAACACAGGTCTCCTGTTTTCTTTTTTTTATTCTTTCTTTATGCTCCCCTGCTGCCAGCCACCCGGTACCCTCTGCCCGGTCACGGACCACAGGCTTCCACCCCCCACAATGCCTGCGACCCTCCAATACCCCCTGGATTACCCCCAGGATGGGGTTGCGGCGCCGCCCCGAATGCCGCAGTCAACGGGATAGGTTGGAGGGTCGGCCTGGGGAGCTAGCTGAGGCTGTGGCAGGCTTCATCAAGGGCAGCCGACAGCTGCTCTTTTTCCTGGTTTTCTTGGGGGGGGATGTGCAGTGCTGGCCTGAGTCCGCCCCACCCCCTGGATGTGCTAGGCGTCAGTCGCTATGCAACCCCCGGCCTCCGTCAGGGGTCCATTGAGCACCGGATACTCTCTCCACCGTCCCCCCAGAGAAGGAGAGCAGTCCTCTGGACACTCCATCCTTCTGCCCCCGGCCGGCCCTCCAGTGACCCAGGTCCATTCCTGAACCTGGGTCGCAAGTGGAAATCCAACTGCTGTGCTGACAGGCCAGCAGGTCTCCTGTTTTCTAAGCAGCAGTATCAGTGGCTCAGCAGGTTGTACACTTACCTAGGAGGTCAGAAGGTAGGGGGTTCTAGCCCCACACCAGAAACTTGGGGTAAAACCCAATAATGATGCTGTAGTGCAGCATGAGGGGGGTGCTGTACTCCTGAGGTACCATTTTTCAGATGAGATGTTAAATCGAGGTCCCATCTACCTGTTCAGGTGGATGTTAAAGATCCCATGGCACTTCTCAAAAGAGTAGGGGAATTTATACTTAAAATAAAGAAAGTCTAAATACAATACAGAAAACAAAAAATAAAATACTAGACCATTTACATTTAAGTACTTAAAAAAATACATTATACAAATCAAATGCCAGTGCTGTAATCAAATACTTAGTCAAAACATAAATTCATTTTGAAAAAAATAAATAATGCACAAAAAACAATAACATAATATTGTAACAAAAATCAAACAAAGAAAAAATCCACAACTGAGAAGACTCAACAGGTATGTTTGCTTTTCTGTTTTTATTTACGGAAATGCACAATGCTTCCATAAATTCCTAACTTGAAACACAGTACAGACCTCCTCATCCTGCTCCTTAACTGCCCTCAGAGAGATCATCACGTTGTTCAAAATCTCAGTATGTGTTGTTGATTCTTGTTGCAAGACCAAAGAGCAGTGGGCCTGCCAAATATAGTATTTTAAAACCACAAATATTGGGGCCTATGCTCTAACGGGCAGGAATTATGCACCTGAGGCGCATATCCCACCCGTGCAGCTCCTCACCTGCAGGCAGGTGTGCACTGGTAACATGCACGACCCCTAGCCACCTGTATGTGGCCCTGCCCCCGGTGCACAGGTACATGCAAGTTTGTGTGAGGCAGCCATGGGCAGAGCTGCGCACCTGGGCGGGCATCCAATGGGATGCCTGTCCTGGATCCCTCAGTGAATCCCTTACACAGTGGCGGGGGGGGGCATGTTGGCTGCACTCCCCTGTGGATGTCAGCATGGCCTGCAGCCATGGAGGTGAAAGGTGGGTTGTGCCAGCAGCCATGGAGGTGAGAGGTGGGTTGTGCCGCCGACCATGCCATGCCCCTCAACAGACGGTGAGGTAAGGGGGTGGGGGGCGGTGCTGCGAGGGTGTGTGTGTGGGGGGGGTTGCATCTGCCAACTACATCATGACCAGTGGGGCCGGGATCCAGAGCAAGGGGAGACAGAGGCAGGCAGGTGGTGCTGCACAGTGGGGGTTGCAGTTCCAGGGCCTCCATATATGTGTGTGTGTGTGGGGGTGGTGGTTGGCATACAATGAGAAGGTGGGGGGCATGGCTAGGTACTGGGAAGGGTGGCCCGGGCGGTCTGTCACAGCTGATGTTGGGGTCCCATTGTTGTGGGACGGAGGTGTGGGGCATGTAGGGGGCTTATGGCAGAGTTCTCCCTGACATAACCCATGGCTGCCTCCACACCCCTGCGGGCAGCACTATGCGCCATTGTGCATAGCGCATAGTGCTGGCACACACCCCACCCGCCCCCTGCACATTGCATTCTGTGGGGTTGGGGGATTGGGTGCATATGGGCTGCATGCCCCCTGAGGTGCATCCCACACAGGGGGCGCAATGGGTGCAGAGTGTCTCTGCATCTCACATACACGGCGCAGAGGCATTCCGCACTGTCGTGCATAGGGCCCAATACTTGTAGTGTTCCTGGATCATAATTTACCCAATTTCCTTGATAAATACTCAGTACTAATTTCTGACATGTAAGTGTGCAATACCACAGTTCCCTCCATTTTCTGGCCAGAAAACCGTAAAAACTAGATACATAGGAACAGCAGAAAAAGAGTGAGCTTGTGTTTCCAATATATTTTATGCATTCTGTCTATGTGCATATTCTGTCATGTGATTGTTTTTATTTAGGGGTGTTTTTAATATCCAGTCTGCCACCGCTACTAACCCAGAGCCAGAGCAATCAAATGTAAACACCAGAATCCTTGGATTACTCAACTGAGACAAAACGTCATCTGTACTTGAGGCCATTTTGCTTGTCGCCAGCTGTAAACTGCCTCACAGTTCTAGGACACCGTGTCCCCCTTCCCAAACTCTATTCCCAGAATTTTCAAGTTTGTATCTGAAACTGAAACATAGCTAGCATCCCCTCACCAGGGAGATAGCTGCATCCAGTATAGTGCGTTTACTCATAACATAATTTATTCTGGAACCAGACATCCACAAGCTCTTTCTGAGGGTCTCAGATACAACTGTCCCAGATGACAAAATTCATTAATATAGCTACATCATCTGCATCGGCCAGGATTTTGATAGGCTGAAGGGTTGGTGAAACTGACAAGCCTGAAATCCTTTGATCTTGTGCCATGTGTCTTAGCAAAGGGTCTAAACTAACAAGCATTTGTCAATGCCAAATGTTTACTTGCTGGCATTAGCAGTGGAAGTGCAGGAGTTAGACAGATGCAGTATAGAAATGGCAGTGATGTACTGAACTGACGCCAACTCCACCCCCACCCTGCAGAGATGGACAGGCATTGAGGTGTGCCTTTGGATCATTGCCCATAACGGTCACGACATTTCACCTCACCCTACCCTGCAGATACTGACAAGTGTCGAGGTGTGCCTTGGGGTGTTCAGGCTTTACACTCACCTCATTCCATAAGGAAGTATGCTGAAATGGGTGCAGTATAGGAGAATGGGGTGAACTCTGGGGCCAAAGAGTCCAAGGCGCACATCGATGCCTGTCACTGGCTGCAGGGTGGGGGTGGAATGGCGTGAGCATTACTGTCAACAATCCCAAGTCACACCCCTGATGCCTGTCAGTCCCTACAGGGTAGAGCATTATGGTCAGAAACCCTAACGCCCTGGGCGTTTCTTGGTATTTTTTACTCCAAGTTTTCAACATGGGCTTTTTGTGAGCCCGCTGCATGAACAGTGACACTATCAGTTTGTTAGCCGAAAGGTGATTTTGCACAGTGACTGCGCCATTTGGCGCCACAGGTGTGAAAACACATTTCAAACACAATGTGAAAAATGACAGCTGTACTGTTCATGAGGAGATACAAAAAATAGTAATGTTGAAAATCTGGAGTGAAAATATAAAAAAACTGAAGTCACGAGCGTGCGTAGAAACTGTGCAACGCACACCCGTAACACAATTATTTTGAGGATTTTTTTGCACCAGATTTTCAATATAGGCATTTTGGGACCTCTGCTCATGAACAGTGTTACTGTGATTTTCTTAATCTGTCCTGAACACTGATTTCCCACAGCAACCACGCTATTCTGCACCGGAAGTGCGAAAACACATTTCAGCCAGGATGTGAAAAATGACAGCTGTACGATTCATAAGGAGGTGTAAAAAAATGCCAATGTTGAAAATCTGGAGTGAAAATATTACAAATTCGTGAAGTTATGAGGGTACATAGAAACTGTGCAATGCACGCTCATAATACAGTCATTTTATGGACTTTTGTCGCCAAATTTTCAACATAGGCATTTTAGAACCCCTGCTCATGAACGGTGTCACTGTGATTTTCTTAATCTGTCCTGAACATTGATTTCCCACAGCAACCGTGCTATTCTGCACTGGAAGTGCGAAAACACATTTGACCAGGATGTGAAAATGACAGCTGTACTGTTCATAAGGAGGTGTGAAAAAATGCCAATGGTGAAAATATAAAAAATTCTCAAAGTTACGAGCATGCGTAGGAACTGTGCAATGCACACTCATAAAACAGTCATTTTGGGGAATTTTTTCACCAAATTTTCAACATAGGGTTTTTGGGGGCCTACCTCATGAACTGTGACACTGTAGTTTCATTAATCAGTTCCAAAAGGTGATTCCACGCAGTGAACATGAAATCACCTTTCAGGACCAAATAACTAGATGACAGTCATTGAATTCATGAGATGGGGCCCCAAGAACCCCATGTTGATAATTTGGTGCAAAAATTCAAAAAAATGACCGAGATATGCACCAAAGTTGAAAAAAAACAATTTATGTCATTATACAGCTTACTGGCATTTCTTCAGTTCGCGATCGACTTTGAAGAGTGCAGACGTGTTCCCGGTCCACCAAAGATCGTCGCACCAGCCTCTGGAGGTAAGTATGGAGGTGAGGGGGTGGGAGGTGGGTACACAGAGGGTGGGTGCGGGTTGGGTGAGGGGGGCAATAGAGTCAACTAGGACCGCTTTTGTTACAAATTTTTTTTTAACAAAGACGATGCAGGACTTTTGCCATGCTGGGGTGGGCTCCCAGCGTGGCGCCTGGAAGTTTGTTTGTGGGGACAGTGAGCCAATGGGGGATTGGGTACCCCTGATGGCCATGGGGGGAGCACATGAGGACACTGGACTTTTGCCATACTGGGGTGGGCTCCCAGCATGACACCTGGAAGTTTATTTTTTGGGGAGGGCACTGGAGCCGACGGGGATTGGGCACCCCCGTCAGACATACAGTGTGCTTGGTGGGGGAGTGTGCATGAGCAGAGAGGATTGGGCACCCCCTCAGCACACAACAAATGGAGGGAGGGGTGCATCATGCTGGCGGGAGATGCAGTGGTGTACAGTTTGACAGCTACAATCAGGGTGGTAACTGTAAGCAATTTGCATACTGCTGACGCACGGCAGTATGCAGATTGCCTACACGTTACCACCGCTGATTGTAACTGTACACCACTGCATCTGAAATGCTGTCATAGACAGTTCGGACATTCACTGATGCGGTGCAACTGCGCCTGCAAAAAAGATCAGGGCATTGGGTACGGGGGTGCCACACCTACGAAAACTTGTATGGTGGCACTATGTTTCTCGCACATGCGTGCAAGCAAGCACACATAAAAATGTATAATAATGGGCTCATTGGGTATCTCTATCAAAACACTTTTAACTTGGCTCTCCTGCCCCATTCACCCATTCATATTTGATAGTACCATTGTTTTGTCATAAAAGGGCTAAATCTAACTTGACAAAAGTCTCAGGTTTACCATAGGCCCAAATAGAGGCAAACAAGTAGTCATGCGATAGGCGATCAAAAGCTTTTTCTTGATCCAAATTTAAAATATATCCATCTAACTGTCCCTGACTCCCTTTCTGAAAAATTTCCCTGAGCAGTATTAAATTACCTCGTATTCTTCAGTTTGGTACAGAACACGCTTGGTAAAGGTTAATTAAATGTTCTGCCACTTTCGATAATCTAGCTGCTAAAATTTTCCCACAGATCTTAAAATCTGTATTTACTAGGCTCAAAGGCCTCCAATTGCCTAATTCTGATCTGTCCCCTTTTTCATAAATCATTACCAATATGGCTTCGGTCATAGTGTCAGGTACACTATTACTATCCAATATAATAATTAAAAATGTGCATCAAGGCTGGAGCCAGTTCTGTGATGAAAGTTTTGAAAATTCAGCTGCCAGACCATCAGTAGCTGGCGCTGTGTCAGTTTTAAGGGCATTGAAGAGCCCCTGACAGCATTAGGAAAACTTTGAAAAAAGTAAGATTTATATTCAACTCCATTCCAGTTTCTTTATTACTTCATATATTTTCAGTATTTAATTCCTGATTTTCTTTATTACTGAAAGCAGTTACATGAAAACAAGATCCCTGTCCCCTAGACTGTACCTACTCTAGCTGCTTCTCTACACACGACATCACAATTTCCTGTTTATGACATCATAATTATCACCACAGCAACATATTCTGATGTCATAACCAGAATTATGGCATCAGGTGTAGGCAGGCAGCCAGAGCCAAAAGGGCAGAGATACTGTATTTATGCAAATACCCTTGATAATAAGGTATTAAGGGAGAGATTTACATAATAAACTATGAAATATAAGCTTCAGTTATGCCAGAATATTTAAATTTTTTCAAAGTTGTCCCAGCTGTGTCAGGAGCTCTTTAATGTCCTTATTTACTTCTTCTAGTGTTTATAGGCTTTATCAATGTTCTGCCTGTTGAGCCAACAGATGAAGCAAATTTAACTGAGTAAAAAATTCTGTTTCACAATTAACTTCTGAACATGTACCAAAAGAGTTTAATACAAAATTATTGACTGTTTCCAATATTTCTTTTGTGTTTGAGACATCCTGTCCTGCCACTGTCCTCAGAGATTTTTATTTATTAATTTCTCAGATTACAATAGGGCTCTTTTACAAAGGTTCCACGTCGGGTAAAAGACAAACACAGTTACATAATAAGTTTATAAAAAAACAGGTAAAGTGAACAGTGTATGATAGACAAAATAACGTGCAAACTTAAGGAGACTACAGAATAACAATGCAGCCAGGCAAAGGCTATACCATGATAGAGGGGAGGAGAATAGGAGCAGGGGGAGTATGGAAGGGGGATAGGATAGACAGAATAGGGAAGCTTAGATAACTGGGAATGGGGACAGAGGGAGTGTTTAGGGGAAATAGAGGTCCAAGGGGGGGTTAGTTACACGATAAATGGAGAGATAGCTTAGGTCAGACAATTAGACTTGCACTGTGTTGCGAGGTGCTGGTGAAGTTTGTTCTTAAAGGGGCCAATCTTGGACTGGTCACGGATTGATAAGGGGAGGTCATTTAGCTAGCTTGGTGCCCTGTACTTGAATGAGCGCTGTGCCATGGAGGTGCAACAGAATGGGACTTGGTAGGCCAGGTTAGACATTCCACAAGCGTGGTGAGGGTTAGTTACCTGGTTAAGAAGCTTTGGAAGACTGGAGGGAATAAAACATTCTACTGTCTACCCTCTTCTTGCAGTCTTTAAAGGGGTCAAATGTCTGTTTTTTACTTATGTGTGCCAAACCTAATTTCTTGATGTAATGACCTTGCCCTGGCATACTGGAATTTACACATTTCCTGCTATATGACCTTAACCTGAGCACTATAATTAAATTTTTCAGTTTTAGTTTTAGATATTAGTTTTTGCAACTGTGTATGAAGGTCTAGATAATGCAAATAATCCTTTGTAGCTGTTGTCCTGAAGTCTGTAAAAATTTTTGCAAAGACCTTTTTAGAGTCTTCCCACTAGGATATACCGTAAAACTTGAAATTTTCACTGTCAAATCATTTTGCTATTGTTGCTGAAGCACTAATTTACGCTACACTAAATTTGTGCTAATTAGCATTTTTCCATTATAGTGAACATGATTCTTATGGCTTAGTGCTAAGTTTAATTTATACAATTATGGTTGTATTTGTGTTTGTGCTAAAATTTACTTTGCATGAAAATAATTAGTTTTAGAGTAATATCATCATATAGGCACAAAGTTAAAACTCTAGCTGCCCATACAGTCTGCCATTTCTTTACTACTGTGACATTTGTCAATACAGAGCTCTTCAGCCTCCACCCCCCTTTTTTGCATACAGGTGAATGATCTACTGTAAACTTAATTTTAACTGCTCCGTGATCAGAGAATTCTAAACTCTCAGTATCTGCTGATAACAATAGACACAATTAGTAAAATAAAAACAGAATCAATCTGCGTGGAGCAAATCTCCCTAAATTAGGTATTACCACCGGTATAATTCTAGCACCTATATGAGTCCACCAGTTTTGCAGTTCCCACTATGTCCTTTAATGTTTTAGAGTCACAGAACATTTTGCATTTGTAGGTCCCTGTCTTTGTAAGCTATTCCACAATTGAAATCCCTTCCCCATACTATAATATGGGACGTATGCAAATACGGTTGTACTTCCCTGAATAAAGCTGCGCATTGGGTCTTCATCTGAGGTGCATAAATATTTATGAGATGCAACCTTGTGGAATAGTACAATACATCCAACATTAAATATCTACCCGGATGTGTGTCTAGTAGCCTAGTCTCTTTAAATGCTGAATTATTTAAGGGTATGCCCACTTCATCTCATAAATCCAAGCCTGATGACCAAAAGGTAGCACCTTTATTCCACTGCTTGTCAGCCTGAGTCAGTTCACAAGATGTCTTAATTCTGGTGTCTTGCAAACATATAATGTCACTATTTTTCATTTGTAATACAGAATAAACAGTTATTTGTTTTTTAAAGCTCTTAATGCTATTAACATTAATGGAGGTGATAACATACTGATTATGTAGTGAAGACACCAAAACTGCTCCATTTTAGAAAGTTATTTAGACTGAGAGCATATCTTCCACTTAATAAGTTTGGGGGCTGAGGTCTCCAACAAAGACTCCTCAGGGTCTGAGAAAAATTATTTTAAAGAGGATGGGATAGAAGATGCCTCTGAATCTTCGTCTTCACCCTCAGTGTCTTCCCAATGTCTTCCAAATGCAAGAACACTGTACCTATTTTTCATCTCTATAGGTGTATTTTCATTAGTTTTCTTGCCTTTAGGGGCTTTAGGTTCTTTATCTTTCTGTTGCCTATTCCTTTGCATTTTCTTTTTATTTATCAGCCTGATTGGTTCCTCCTGTGGCGGAGAAGGGGGAGGCATAACGGGAACCTCTGGGAGCTCTGTGAGTTCCCTGGTGTTTCTGGTACAATTTGAATCTATTGCTTCAGGCTATCCCCCTTTCAGTAGTATTTGTTGAATTCTCATCTTCCACTGGTTTAAGGTTGACGAGTTCTGTCTCAGCTACACTGACAGTGGGCAGATTTTCAGGTGGATCTGTAATGGTTTTTTTTCCCCTGTTCCTTTCAGAGAGACACCATGGGTGGGATATTCAGAATGCGCCAGGCAGGGGCGCAAGCGTGGGCGCAGCACAACTGGGATGCGCCAAGGCATTGTCTGGGTGATATTCAACGGTGCTGTGCCATGGCTCAGCACCATTGAATATGGCACTGGGGCCGCCCGCACTGCGCATGATGCAGTGGCACTGTGCCAGTGCAAGTGGCAAGTGAGGAGCAGGAGGATGCACCAGCGCAAGTGCAGGTGTGCTAGGCACATGACCCACGATATTCAGTGCTGGACATGCAAATGAGGCCATTATGCATGCAAGGCGCAAATGTGGCCATTTGTATGTCATTTTGGCCCCATTTGCATGCAGGTGCACCGATCCCTGGTGAATTGCGCCTGGTGCCCTGCCAGGCTGCAGCCGTCGGGGACCAATGCCCCTTGCCCCTTGGTGAGCAATGCGCCCCAATGCCCTATCGTGGGCTGTAGTTAATGTAATATCCTGGTGGTCCAGTGGACCCTACCTCACTGCCCGATCATGGGCTTTAGATCAATGAAACCTCCCTGGTGGTCCAGTGGACCTGTACCCCTGCCTGATTATGGGCTTTTGTGAAATTAAATGTCTGGTGGTCCAGTGATTTGCCTCAGCCCGATCATGGCTTAAGTAAAATATATTCATGGGTCCAGTGACTGAATCTCAGCTCAATCGCGGCTTTAGCAAACGTCATCCTGGTGGTCCAGCAGGTTTCTCCTCATCGCCCACTCACGATAGCTATTGTTCACTCCCCCAGTCAGAGGGCGGCAGCCCACAACCGCAAGCCGCCTGGCTGCCCGCCAACCGACAGTGCACAGTACGGTTGTACACCATTGGTTAGCATAGACCGCATTATATACATAGTCCCGAAATGTGAATGGTTTCATTCACATTTTGGGACTGTGTAGTGCAGTACGGTTCTGCACGCAGTGGACCAATGTGGCTTGCGGGTGGGGAGCTGCCGCCACCGCTGACCGGGGAGCGGGTAGTGGGTCTGAGTGGGTGGGTGGGGAGGGGGTACCACTGGACCACCAGGGATGTTACATTTGCTAAAGCCCACAATCGGGCTGGGGTTCAGGTCCACTGGACCACCGGGGAATTATTTTTTTTTCTTAAGCTCGCAATCGAGCTGGGGAGCGGGTCCACTGGACCACCAGGAAATAATTTATTTTACTTAGGCCCGTGATCGGGCTGGGGAGTGGGTCCACTGGACCACCAGGGTTTATTTTTACTTATAAAGCCCGCGATCGGTCTGGGAAACAGGTCCACTGGACCACCAGGGAATTGATGTATTCATAATGCCCGTGATCGGACGGGGGGGGCAACGATGCCCGGACTTTGTCTCTAGAGTTCGGCTGGCCACCCATAGCTGACGGCTGCCGTGTTGCACCCTGCAATACAGTAGCTCACCTATGGGTGGCCAGGCCTTGCTCCTTCTTTTTACGGGCGGATCTTTGCGCCTGTGTGGGCTAGTGGTGTGTGCTCGATATGTGCCACACATCCTGGGCTGAATATCGGGATGTGCTAAATATACATGGGCATGCCTCCAAGAACTTGCACCCATACATTACTGGTGCGCCCCGTGCATCGGGATTTGGCGCAGCACAACTTCCACTTTGAATATCACAATCAAGATTGCGGGTTGCACATGGTGTAACACTGTTGCGCCCACGCGCAACCCCTTTGAATATCCTCCCACCCCATGTGTCTCTTAGAGGGCTGTGTGGTCCCGTGCTGCTGTGCCCTGGTCACTAAGATTTCTTGTGAAAGACCATCATCCCTCTCATGGGATGCTCATGGGCACCACATATAAGCATGCCCCTTCCCTTCACAAAGATTGCAACAGAAAGTGTTTGTGCATGCCTGCACCAAGTGACCATATTCTAGACAATGGCTACATCTAGAGGTGTCACAAGCGTTGCTGAGATGCATTCTGGACCCTCACTTATGACAGTACTTTGACTGCCCCGGTACAAAATTGTACCACTGTCTCTTCCCAAGAAGAAACCACTGGATAAATGTATAACCCCAGCACTGGATAAATATAACTTGACTTTTATCCTCTACCCTACATACACATATCTGTTCAGTGTCAATGATAGGAACTGGTTTTTCGAGAACCTCACATCTTTGTTTTAACCAGAAAAATATATCAGATATGCTGACACCTTCATTTTGAAACAAACAGTAATTATCCTATTGCAGTCTTTGTAAGGTGAATGGCCAAAAAAAGGGGTCCACAGAAGGGTATCCTCTAAGGAATTATACTGTGCCCCAAAACAATCTAGCCCAGTAAGTTATGAAACTAACATGATAGTTACAGTCACCTGTATGTATTAATGCAAAAATATATGAGGCAAAAATTTTGAAGGAATCTTTCAATAAAACCCTTGCAACATAAACCCTACCTGGAGGTTTTTCTAGACCACCCTTACATGGTAAGCGTACTGCATTTTTTCATGGTGCTTGTTCCCCCTTGTTTTGAAATAAGTCAGTCTAAGGAAGGGTTGCAAATGTTCCCTCTGGACAGTGTCCTGTAACTTAGACTAACCTGGGCCCACTCTTAGCAGACTCTCAGTTGTATGGGATGGTAGAACACCAGAAGGCCCCTCATGTGGGGATTACTGGTGGACCATGTTTCGGCCCCAGCTGCATTCACCATGCTTTCCTGATCCATATCTGTTGCTGCTGGGCTCTCTGTCTCAGACCCAGGGGAACTTGCATTTTCAGGGACAGAGAATTCAGCATTATACTCTTATTTTCAAGTCCTGGGGATCCAGGATCCATTTTGCATTTTCTGATTGTTTCTGGCCAGCATTTTTCAGAGCCCATTCCGGTGACCACCAGACATGTTTTGTTGTTCTTTCTGTTTCTGGCCTTCTGCAGATATCACAGTTTTCCTGATTCTGAGTGTTCTCCTGACAGCTCAAGATGACTCACTGCACACATCAGTTCTTTTCTCCAGCCTGGAAATGCTTCTTCACATGAGCGTTATGAGGAGCTTGCTCGATTCTTCGTGGATAAGGTTGCCACAATCAGGTCAAGCATCCTCCCAACCCTCTCTCAAGGGAGTTACAGTGGTCAGCAGGAGATGTCGGGCACCCATTTGTGTGGTGTGACTTCAGCCGGACCACAATTGATAATATTGTGATGGTTATCAAGTCATTGCATCCGACCAACTGTAGTTTGGACCCGGGCTCCACGTGCCTTTTAGTAGGCTGTGTGGATAGTATCAGTCCGGTCTTTGCCGAGATAGTCTGGATGTCTTTGGAGAGTGGGATCTTTCCTGATTCTCTGAAGGAGGCTGTGGTTCAGCCCCTTCTTAAGAAGTCCTCCTTGGACCCGGACTGTCTGGCTAACTACAGGCCTGTTTCTAACCTGCCCTTTGTGGGTAAGGTTATTGAAAAGGTGGTGGTGTCGCAGTTTGATGACCATTTGACCAGCCACAATATTTATGATTCTCTCCAGTCCAGATTTAGGAAGAGACATAGTACTGAGACAGCCCTTGTCCGGGTACTAAATGACTTCCTAATAGCGAGAGATCGAAAGACCCATTCCACCTTGGTCCTTCTTGATCTCTCTGCGGCATTTGACACCGTGGACCATGGAGTGCTGTTGGATCGCCTGCGGTTCATCTGTGGACTTTCCAGGTCAGTCCTCAGATGGTTTCAATCCTTCCTCAAGGGTAGGACTCAGATGGTGGTGTCGGGGTTTTTTTCCTCAGCCCCACTCTCCCTATCCTGTGGGGTGCCGCAGGGATCCATTTTGACACCCATGTTGTTTGCGGTGTATATGCTGCCATTGGGAGACATTGTAAGGCAGTATGGCTTGAGTTTTCACTGCTATGCAGATGATACTCAGCTGTACATGTCCTTTGTGCCTGGTCAGGATGATGCTGCCTCAGTCTTTAACAGCTGTCTAGCCGAGATCCATGTGAGCTGGCTGCAGTTAAACCCAGAAAAAACTGAGGTGTTGGTTGTGGACCCAGGTCGTCGAGAGGCGGGTGTGTTGGCTGGTTCTCCTTCAGGTTTATGGCTCAGAGGTGTCCAGTTAACCACCTCAGACCGAGTGCAGAAATGGGCATTATATTTGATGACCGGCTGAGCCTAAAATTGCAGGTGTCGGTGGCTGTTAAAACCTCTTTTTACCACCTGAGGAATATCGCCCGGGTAAAGCACCTGGTTCCTCCCGATGATTTTCTAACTTTGGTCCATGCCTTCATTACCTCCCGGCTTGTCTACTGCAATGCCCTTTACCTAGGGCTACCGGGGGTTGATATCCGCTGCTTGCAGCTAGTGCAGAATGCAGCAGCCAGGCTTTTGACTGGTACCTCTAGGACCAGTCACATAACGCCTGTGTTCCGTGGACTGCACTGGCTGCTAATACAGTGGCAGATCACCTTCAAGGTTGCTTTGCTAACCTACAAGGCCCTACACAATCAGGGACTTAGTTACCTGAAGGATCTCCTTAATCCCTGCTGTCCCCTCTGCCCTCTCTGATCCACCGATGAGGGATTGCTAGAGATTCCCAGGGTTCGTTTACAAACATCCGGGGCAAAGTTATTTGGTTTTGTGGCCCCAACCCTGTGGAACTCTCTACCTCATCGAGTACGGGATAGCCTGACCATCCAAAGTTTTAAAGCTGCCTTGAAAATGTATCTTTTTAGCTTGCCATTGTCTAATTATTAAAGCTGCTATTGTATTTGTTAGTTTTAATTTTATTTTATCTTATTAATGTGTTTGGTTCTATTGTACCGGCACCTTGGTTTTGGAAAAGCGCCTTTTTATAAATTAAGAAATTGATTGATTGATTTTCTCTGTGACTTTTGAGAGTGTCTCCAATGTCTCTGCCATGATTTCAGGCTGTGTTTGAGTCATAGTATACACAGTAATAGCCATTTACTCCATGGCTAAGTCCGACTTCAATGCACTTGAATCATTTGTTTTTATCTTAGCTGTAATTAAGGATTTGGGCATAGTAACCATATTTGGGTCATTCTGGGTTAGGGATGTCATGAGGGCTTCTTTCTCCCACTCAACATTCAGACAGCCCTGGGCTGATGTGATGGAGGGGGTTACCGGCACAGTTAGAGGAGCTACAACAGGTGTAGCTTTTGAGCTGGCAATGAGTTGCTTTTCTGAACAGTCTGTTCTTTGGAAACAGAGCTCGCAGCAGAGCTCAAAGACTGCTTTTTAGCTGCCTTTTCTCTGAGTGCTATAATGTATGCAACACTTTGAGCTGGCCCTCCTTCTCAATTCTTACTATCTGCTGAACATCTCCACCCAGCTGCCAGTAGGGCTTTCTTTAGAGATGAGGATCCTTTTTTATTTTTACAAATGGCAGCATCACTGCAGGTCATCTTCTCCTCATAGGCTGTGCTGTGCCCGTCGTAGGGCCACCAAAACGCAGTCCGTCCTCAGGTCCGGACACTGTCAGAGCAGGGTCTGACAGGGCATCTGCTATGGCTGAGCCACTCCCCAGCTGCTTCCTGGAACACTGTATTCCCTGTCTGCTGCAGCTAGTAACACTGAGTCTTCCTCATGTATTCTCTGCCTGCTGCAGCTAGTAACGCTGTGTCTTCCTCATGTATTCCCTGCCTGCTGCAGCTAGTAATACTGTCTTCCTCATGTATTCCCTGCTGCAGCTAGTAATGCTGTGTCTTCCTCATGTATTCCCTGCCTGCTGCAGCTAGTAACGCTGTGTCTTCCTCATGTATTCCCTGCCTGTTGCAGCTAGTAACACTGAGTCTTCCTCATGTATTCCCTGCCTGCTGCAGCTAGTAACACTGTGTCTTCCTCATGTATTCCCTGCCTGCTGCAGCTAGTAACACTGAGTCTTCCTCATGTATTCCCTGCTGCAGCTAGTAACGCTGTGTCTTCCTTATGTATTCCCTGCCTGCTGCAGCTAGTAACGCTGTGTCTTCCTCATGTATTCCCTGCCTGCTGCAGCTAGTAATACTGTCTTCCTCATGTATTCCCTGCTGCAGCTAGTAATGCTGTGTCTTCCTCATGTATTCCCTGCCTGCTGCAGCTAGTAACGCTGTGTCTTCCTCATGTATTCCCTGCCTGTTGCAGCTAGTAACACTGAGTCTTCCTCATGTATTCCCTGCCTGCTGCAGCTAGTAACACTGAGTCTTCCTCATGTATTCCCTGCCTGCTGCAGCTAGTAACACTGTGTCTTCTTCATGTATTCCCTGCCTGCTGCAGCTAGTAACACTGTGTCTTCCTCATGTATTCCCTGCTGCAGCTAGTAATGCTGTGTCTTCCTCATGTATTCCCTGCCTGCTGCAGCTAGTAACGCTGTGTCTTCCTCATGTATTCCCTGCCTGCTGCAGCTAGTAACGCTGTGTCTTCCTCATGTATTCCCTGCCTGCTGCAGCTAGTAACGCTGTGTCTCCCATGTATTCCCTGCCTGCTGCAGCTAGTAACGCCTGAGTCTTCCTCATGTATTCCCTGCCTGCTGCAGCTAGTAACGCTGTGTCTTCCTCATGTATTCCCTGCCTGCTGCAGCTAGTAACACTGTGTCTTCCTCATGTATTCCCTGCCTGCTGCAGCTAGTAACACTGTGTCTTCCTCATGTATTCCCTGCCTGCTGCAGCTAGTAACGCTGTGTCTTCCTCATGTATTCCCTGCCTGCTGCAGCTAGTAACACTGTGTCTTCCTCGTGTATTCCCTGCCTGCTGCAGCTAGTAACGCTGTGTCTTCCTCATGTATTCCCTGCCTGCTGCAGCTAGTAACACTGAGTCTTCCTCGTGTATTCCCTGCCTGCTGCAGCTAGTAACACTGAGTCTTCCTCATGTATTCCCTGCCTGCTGCAGCTAGTAACAGTCTTCCTCATGTATTCCCTGCCTGCTGCAGCTAGTAACACTGAGTCTTCCTCATGTATTCCCTGCCTGCTGCAGCTAGTAACGCTGTGTCTGCCTCATGTATTCCCTGCCTGCTGCAGCTAGTAACGCTGTGTCTTCCTCATGTATTCCCTGCCTGCTGCACCTAGTAATGCTGTGTCTTCCTCATGTATTCCCTGCCTGCTGCACCTAGTAACGCTGTGTCTTCCTCATGTATTCCCTGCCTGCTGCAGCTAGTAACACTGAGTCTTCCTCATGTATTCCCTGCCTGCTGTAGCTAGTAACACTGTGTCTGCCTCATGTATTTCCTGCCTGCTGCAGCTAATAATGCTGTGTCTTCCTCATGTATTCCCTGCCTGCTGCAGCTAGTAACAGAGTCTTCCTCATGTATTCCCTGCCTGCTGCAGCTAGTAACGCTGTGTCTTCCTCATGTATTCCCTGCCTGCTGCAGCTAGTATCGCTGTGTCTTCCTCATGTAGTCCCTGCTGCAGCTAGTAATGCTGTGTCTTCCTCTGCAAGCATCTGCAGTAATACAGCTCTCCTTTCTTGGATTTCAGCCATTAATACATCGTCTGCTTCTTTGTCATTCTGCTGAAGTGGAACTTGTCCACCTACTTCAGGTACTGATTCAGCTACTTCCATACTGTCCATTGATATATTAATTGCATTTTTTTTTTATTTTTTTTTTTAGTTATTTAACCAGGAGTAGCACACTAAGCTGAAAGCTTTTTTACAGGTGTGACCTGGGAGCACAGGGAAGTTAAGTAACATGCTCAGGGTCACACAGTATGTAAGTGGAAGCTGTGGTATTCAAACCCAGGTCTGGTCTGTTGGATGTTACCAGATTTGTAGCTCAGAGCCTTAAACCACTGCACTATACTGCCTCCAAATAAGCCAAGCTTCTCATACTCAGCTTCTTACATCTCCACTTCCATACTCACAGGGATATCCCTTAGCTGTCAGGGATATCCACAGAACTGTTAAAAATAACGGTAGATAATGCATTTGCCTCAGGAGCAGCAAGTTCACCTCCACCTCCTCCAGGGTCTGCCATCTTGCCAAACAGCAAGATGGCCAGAGGTTCCCCCTACTGGAAGAGTAAGGGAATGCCATTGGTATTCTGGCCTAACTCTCTACATTCACAAACAACAACAACAACAAAAAAAACTACAGCTTAATTTGGTTCAATTTCTGTTGGTTTCTGTCTGTATCCCCCCACCCCCCAGAACAAGGCTGAAAATAGTCAGACCTGCCAAGTCCTCCTTTGCCAGTCAACAAAAACTAAATAATAATAATAACCCCAGCACATTCACAGAGCTACAGAGCTATACTGCAGTATGCAAACAAGGCTGCAGCCATGATCCTGGTGCTCACCAGTGGGTGAGTTCAACAGGTAAACAAAAGAATCAGGCAGTGACCACCTCTTCAGGAAGACACTGCAGAGTACAATTCCATACAAGCCTGTACATCTTCAATTCATGCCAGACATGTGCAAAAACAGAGCATCAACAGTGTCTGTCATTGCTCCACCTAACACATTTTGCTCAAAATCACTTTTTCAAAGGCACCGCCCATAATTCCATGTATGTTTATATATGGGCCTTTAAAGAGACAGTTCTTATTAGCGTACCTAAAAAAATTGGGCAGGGACAGACAGATCAACAATAACAACTCAAAAGAGTGCAAAAGTAAAAGTGCAATTAATAAATAACAACAATAAAAAACAGTCAGATGTTAAAAAATGTAATTTACTAATCTAAAACAGAGTGATTTTAGAAGGAAAATTCCCACTATCCATCTTTAATACTGGACTGAGATATGCAATAAGCAAACTGAACTATAATACTCACATGTGCAAAATGTAGTGAATCTGTTTAGGACCCGCTCCTGCATAAGAATAAAAACAATTTCACAATTTCATGGAGGGGGCTGGCAGGACTCCCCCCCGGGTATGGAAAATTGAGAGGGAGGTCCATGGGACATAAGGATGGTGGTGGTGGTGGTGGCGAGGGTGGGGAGAGAGGTGCGGTCAGAAAAGTAGCTGGGAGGGAGGTTCAGCAGAGGAGAGAAGGGGGTATTTGGTGGCAAGAGGGAGACGCACAAATAGGCCTGGCATGAAGAAAACCAGGTCAGTGGCCAAAAGATAGGGGAAATAGCAGGGAGGGGAAAGGGGGAAGACAGGCATCATTTACAGTGTTATCGATCAATACTAGGAGGCTGAGGAACAAAATGGATGACCTCTAAGCCTTGGTGATGGAGCAGAAATACATGATAGATCCAGAGAACTCTGACGTATATGTGCCAAATGAAAACGCATTCAGGGACAAAATAAAAAATGTATTGAAAGTACAGCACAGGAAAACCCCAGTGCTTCGAGCCTCTGGCATGGCACTTTGTTTGGTGGTGATCACCAAGACCTGAGCATCCCCAAACTATGACAGGGATCTCTCCATCTCAGGGTTTGCCCTCCATAGGAAGATAGAGCAGGAGGAAGGGGACAGAGAGTTATTCCAATCTGTTAGAGATGGGATTATAGCCATGCGTGAGGATATGGGGGAATGGTTACAGAGACGATGGGGGTATAGCCCAAAATGGCAGCAGGGCAAAGGCTTAGGGTGAGGATGATATATAAGCCACCAAAGGAGCTGGGGAGATCAGGAAGGCTTAATTGCAAGGAGAGATGATAATAGTGTGTGACTTCAACCAATCAGATGCAGATTGGAGCACCCCTAAAGCCAGCAGAAGCTGATTGCTCCTGGATGCAGCCTAGGATGACATCTTAACCTGGGAAATGAGTGAGCCAACTAGGTATTGGGATATTCTGAACTTAGTACTGACAAAATCAAACTATGTCAGTGACATCAGCATAGCAGAGCCCCTGGGAAGCAGTGATTAGCAGTCATTGTGGTTTTGGCTTGATATGGGGAAGGAATTTCTGAACACTAAAACATCTGTTCTGAATTTCAAAAGGGCTGACATTGCCACAGCGAGAGTTTAGCTGGGCAAGCATTTGGCTCAGGTCGGGGGTTGCATTGTGGGGCACGATGGGTGAAAGAGAAGTGATCCATCATTGGGAAAGGGATCCAGAGAGTCAATAACACCTGTCTTCCTGGTACACAGGTGAGACAGTAAGAGCAGTAAGGGCAAGAGCTTCCTTCATAAGGCACAGAATGACTCATAGAAAGGAGGACAGAGTGGTCTACATGGACAAACCCAAGTCAGGTAGTCAGCAAGTGAGAAAGGCCTTAGCGGGAGCTGAATTGAGAATTGGAGAGGGGATCTGGAAAGGTGACATGATCTTTTTTTGGTACACATCCAGAGAAAAAGGAGGATGAAAGAAGGTATTGCCAAAATTAGACCAGAGACAGAGTGGATGGCAGATAGTAGGGGAAAAGCAGACATGTTAAATGAATACTTCTGCTCAGTATTCACTAAAGAGAAGGATGGATCGATACCACAGAGTAGGGTATGCAAAGGGATGGGGGTAAAGATGTTCAATGAGCTGATCACAGAGTCTTTACTGCCAGATGGTATGCATCCAAGGATGTTGAGAGAGCTAGCAGCAGTACTGGCAACCCGACTGGTGGACCTGTTTAGCAACTCCTTAGACAAGCATAGTGCCACGAGAATGGAGAACCACAGATCTGGGGCCTTTGCATAAAAGCTGGACTATGGGTGAGCCAGGGAACGACAGACCAGTCAGCTTGACATTGATAGATTGATGTACTCATGTTTTTCTAAGGCATGGAACCATGTATCTGTTTATGTACTTGTAAACGTTGTAACTGATGTTATGCTCATGTATTGCTATGACGTGGAACCTCTGTAAAAGAGCCTTTGGCTCAAAGGTACTTCCTAGAAATAAATAAATGAATTAATTCAATAAAGCTGATGGAAGCCATTTTTAAGAAAAGATTGGTGGAGTTTCTTGGCGCAAACAGGCTCCAAGACAACAGACAGCATGGATTTGTGGCTGGGAGGTCGTCATACAAACCTGATAGATTTTTTTTCAAATGGGTCACAAAGGGGGTGGAAAAGGGCCAGGCAATAGACATACTATACCTGGATTTCAGAAAGGCCTTTGACTCCGTCCTCCATAAATAACTGAAAACCACGTGCTACACAACAGCAGGTTCCTTCCCCCCCTTTGATCACCTTGATAGCTGATCCCAGCACTTTAGCTGCAACATCTTGTACCACTATGTACTATCATAGAAACTTTAGAGTTAAGCCCATAATTTTTTGTATGCTTCTATGATTTCATGGTTGTAAGTAATGGTAGTTTACTCACCTGATAAAGGTGAGTATGGGAGAACATCTCTGAGGCACTCCAAACCTTACTCACTGGGTTGTTAAAAAGCAGTACATAGTCCCAGTCAGGATGGGGGAGATAGTTCATGAGTGGCCGAGTGTCTCACTGCTGTCTTTAATACAGCTGTGCTGAAGTTTGCTCTTGCAGCAGAGAGCAGATTCAGTCTATAATGTCTTATGAGGGTGTGGGCAGACACCCATGTTGCAGCAGCACATATCCCCTTTGTCGTAGCTAAGTTATGCTCTGCCCATGATGTAGCTATGGCTCTTGTCGAGTGAGGCCTTATCCTACTGGGTGGTATTGATTTCTTCACTTTGTATGCACTTGTAATGGCCTCTTTCAGCCATGGTGCAAGTGGGTTTTGATGCAAGATGCCCTTTTTTCCTCCCTTGCCATAACATGAACATTTGGTCTGTCTTTCGAAAATCATTCATCCTGGCCACATAGGTCAACAAGAGTCTCTTCATACCCAGTGTGAATAAAGTTCTGGTTGTTGTGCGGTATCCTCTCTAGACAGTGTGTTAGGGAGTTCTATGGTTTGGGACATATGGAAGTTCGAGCTAACCTTAGGGATAAAAGAAGGGATTGGTCTCATAGTGATTCTGTCCTGGTGGAACACTGTGAATTGGACTTTACATGTCAGAGCCTGCAGCTCACTTGTTCTTCTAGCAAAGCATATGGCCACTAGTAACACTGTTTTTAGAGTTAACCACTTCAGGTTGATTCCTTCTAGGGGTTCAAAGGGATGTGACATTAAGGTCTGTGAAACTAGAACCAGGTCCCATGGTACCACAGTTGTCCTTGCCCTGGGCCTCAGGATGGTAGCTGCCCTAATGAATCTGATTAAAGCTGGGTGTGCCCCTGGTGCCGTGTCACCTATCTGGCCTGTGGTGGCTCCAATCCTCATTGATGAGGGGGCAGAGTCCCTTTTCCAGTCCCTCCTGGAGGAAGAGAAGAATTGTCAGGATAGAGACGTCCTCTGGGTTGATTCGTCACCGTGTACATCAGTCTACAAATATTCCCTATTGCCTCTGGTACGTTCTAGTGGTCGAAGAATGTTTGGACATGGTCAGGGTATTTACCGTCTTTCTGCATTACCTGACTTCAGCAGTCTCTCCTTTCAGGAGCCAAGCAGTGAGTTGTAGGTTGCAAGGGTCGAGATGCAGAACTGGGCCCTGGTGAATGATGTCCCACCTGGTCGGCAGTATCCAGGGGCACTCCAGTGCCATGGCCACCACTATGGTGAACCACATCCTCCTCTGCCAGTACAGCGTCACTAGAATTACTCTTGCCTGGGATTGTCTCACCTTGTGCAGTACCTTTGGGAAGAACAGGATGGGGGGGATCATGTATGCAATCGTGAACCTCCATTCCTTTGATAGTGCATCCACCCTGGCAGACTGGTGGTCCTTGAATCTGGAGTAGAACTTCCACACCTGTGTATTTTCTGCAGTTGCCATGAGATCTATTTCTACTAGACCCCAGCATTCATTGATCTCATGAAACACTTATTGGTTTAGTTGCCACTTCCCTGGGTGAATGAGCTGTCAGCTGTGCCAGTCTGCCATCTAGTTTAGCCTGTCTGCCATGTGTACCACTGTCAGGTGGTGGAGGTTGGCTTATGCCCAATTGAGGACCCTTGCGGCCTCCCTCTGCATTGCCACACTCCTGGTGCCTCCTTGCTTTGCCAGGTAAGCCACCATGGCCGTGTTGTCCGAACATATGAGTATGTTCTTGTGATGCACTCGATCCCAGAATGCCATCAGCACGTTGTACACTGCATGCATTTCCAGCACACTGATCAGGAGTCTTGCTTCTGTGGGGGTCCACCTGCCCTGAGCCGAATGGCTGTCCAGTGATGCTCCCCAGCCCTGTAGGCTGGCATCCATCTCTATGACCACCTCTGTTTGCAGGTCCAGAGGAGTCCCTTTCATTAGGCTGTCTGCTCTTGACCACCAGGTGAGTGATTTTCTCACCTGTGGCCTCATGACAAAATGGGCCGAAAGGTCCTGATGGCCTTGCTTTATGTAATCCAGTAGTAACGGCCTCATATTCCACCATGCCCATGGTATCAGGTCTATGCATGAAGCCATCATGCCTAGAAGCTGGAATACCTCGAGTAGAGATGGCAAATCGTGAGCCATCAATCTCTTCATGAGGTGAAGGTGCTTGTAATAATATCTGGATTGCCAAGCGCCATTTTCATTTGGTATCTAAGTGAGTGTGCCCAGGTGCTCGATCCTCTGGCTGGGCAGCAGGGTGCTCTTCTCCCTGTTGATCGCCCAGCTGTGGCTCTCCAGGCATAGTAGAACAGTATCTGTATCCCTTCATGCCTAAATCTGAGACCTCACCCTTACCAGCGAGTCGTCCAGGTATGGTATCACTTGAATACCTTGCTTTCTCAGCTTGGCTGCCAGCACTACTGATGTCTTGGTGAAGACCCAGTGAGCCGAGGCTAGACCAAATGGGAGTGTCATGTATTGGAAATGCTTGCCCATGATGTGGAACCTTAGATACTTGTGGTGGGATGGTCTGATGGGGATGTGTAGGTATGCATCCTTTAGATCTAAGGAGGTGAGGTAATACCCCGGCCTCAGAGCCCTGAGCATGGACTGGACTGTTCTATCTTGAATCACTTGTGCTGGATGAAGTGATTTAAGAATTTTAAGTCAAGTACCGGGTGAATTTCTCCCGTTTTCTTGGGCACCATAAAGAATACGGAATAGATCACCTTGCCCTGCTCATGCCATGGTACCTCTGTGTTTGCCACTTGAGGAACATCACCAGGATAAAGCCCCTAGTTCCGCTGGAGGACCTGCCCACTCTAGTTCACTTCATTGTAACCTCCCTGCTTGATTACTGTAACACCCTGTACTTCCAGGTCTCAGGAGGTACCCTCTGCCAGCTGCAGCTAGTTTAGAATGAAGCTGCCAGGTTGCTGATGGACCTTCTGAGGTTTTGTCATGTAACCTCGATGCTGCATGAACTGCACTGGCTGCCGGTCAGGTGGAGGGTTATCTTCAAAGTGGGTTTACTCACCTTTAAGGCCCTCCATGGACTAGGCCCTGGCTATCTGTCAGATCTCCTAACACCTGCTGCCCAGTCCACTCCATCTGATCCTCCTCTAGGGGCCTCCTAGAGATTCCCAGGATGAGGCTTAAAACTGCCAGTGACAGGGCTTTTAACATCGCGAGACCCGTCCTGTGGAATTTGCTCCCTTCAGCCATCAGGGAGGCCCCTTCAGTTAAGGTGTTCAAGGGTTGACTCAAGACCCATCTCTTTGCTCTGGCTTACCCAGACGTAGCCCCCTAAATGTTCAGGGTAGACAGCTGACCTGCTTCCAACTTTTATTCTTACAGCTGTCCTGGAATTCACCAGGTCCCAACCTCCTGACTCTGAAATGATTCTGCTTGGAGACTTTAATATAAACTGGCTCGCATCTGGTGCAGGGGTCCATAAGGATGCCATCTCATCTGCCAATCTCACCCAGATGGTCATCTCTCCGACCAGGAAAAACTACAAATCCAGCACCAGCACCCTCCTGGATTGGGTTCTTACCAGCCACCCAACTCATATCACAAATACCTCAGTCCTCCCTGACTCACTTAGCGACCATTCCCCTGTCATCTGTGAAAGGTCAAACAAATTCCTCAAGCCCCCTCCTAATATCACCACTAGTAGAGTCCTACCATGTAGGCAGTTGTCACACATCAAAACATGCCTCAACCTCCAAGACTGGTCCCCTATCTACAAAGCAACAGATGTAAATACTGCACTGGATTACTTCATCAACACTTTCAATGCAGCCTGTGACTCCTACGCTCCTTTTAAAAAGTGCAAAGTCAAAGCCCTTTGCAGTCCCTGGCTTTCAGCCAATCTCTTACGTCAACTAAAATCTAGAGATCGCCTCTGGGATCTGGCCAGAACCACTGGTAAAGAAACTGACATCCAAAACTATAAACGTGCATGGAATGACTGTACCAAATCTATCTGGCAAAAGAAATCTACATACTTCAAGAACGCTCTCACGGATATCTGGGGTAACGGGAGGGCATTTTGGAACAATATTAAAGAGGTCACTGGGAAGCAGCCAAAAACCTCCCCTACCTTGCTCAACACAAATGGGTCTACTACGCTTGACCTTAAAATCATAGCAAATACCTTCAACACTGCACTCTCCGATCTCAGCAGTGTTCTCCCTTCTGACTTTTTCAAGGACTATGACTCTCCCTCTCCTCCCCCAATGCCTCCTCCTCTAGCCACCTGCCTTTTTATTTCAAAGCAGTCAAGATGCATGATGCCCGCAAATACATTACCAAAGCCATCACCAATCCAGATCCAGCAGTGATACACTTGACCTTAAACTGCTGTCCCTCACCCTTGATGAGGTGTTACAGCCACTGACATATATTTTCAACCTCTCACTTAGGCTCAGCCAGTTCCCTGACAAATGGAAATCTGCCACTGTTACCCCTGTCCATAAAAGTGGTGACAAGGCCACACATGGAAACTACTGTCCGATCTCTATTTTGCCACTCCTCTCCAAGACCCTTAAATGTATTGCAGCAGATTAGCTCACAGATTTCCTGGACAAATAAAATATCCTATGCTTGCAACAACATGGCTTCGGGAAAGGACATAGCACCTCATCTGCCCTACTGGAATTCTCTGGCATTCTTCACAGTTCACTGGACAATGGTCGGTTAATTGGGTCCATCTTTATCGATCTAAGGCGTTCAACACTGTCCATCACCACCTACTGCTTGTGCAACTTCTGAAAGCTGGGCTCTCTCTTGACTCCACTGCCTGGTTCAAAAGCTACTTGGAGAACCGGTCTCAAAGAGTAAAAAATTGCAGATGTCCTCTCTGATACCAGGCTTGTTCGCTCAGGTGTCCCCCCAGGGATCCATTCTGGGCCCCCTACTATTCAGCTTGTTCCTGAACTCCCTTCCAAATTCTTGCTCCGAAACAATCATCCTCTATACAGATGATGCTGTAATTCTTGCCTCCCACAAGGATCCTAAGCCTCTACAAGACAACCTTCAGCTTGTCTTCACATCTGTTGAAAATTGGTTCTCAAATCACAGTCTGGTCCTCAATAATAAGAAAACAAAGTTTATGATGCTCAGCAGCTCTCATAACAGGCATAAGCTGCACCCCTCTATCCATCAAAACTAGTCATGGAGTCACCCTGGAACAGGTTCAAGCCTTTAAGTACCTTGGGATCACTCTAGACCCTCATCTAACTTTACAGTGCCCACATTGACTCTGTAGCCAAAGCAGCAAATACTCGCCTTGGCCTTCTCTTCCGGCATAGGCAACATCTTACCCCAGAAGCCCTGACTGTCACCGTTCAGAGCTCTGTTGTCTCCATTATTGACTATGGGCTTATCATCTATGGCTCTGTCCCTGCTACTGCTCTTAGACGCATATCCACCTCCCTCAATAAGGCCTGCCGACTTCTCACTGGATCCCACCACTTCACACATACATGCAACCTCTGTGCACAAACTGGATGGCTGCAACTCACCAATCAGATAAAGTACCTAACCTGCACCATGGTGAAGAAAATAACTATGGGTCTTGCACCCCCTGGAGTGTGTGCACTCCTGCACCCTAGCAATAACTCCCGCTCAACCAGAGGGACTGAATCACGGCACCTGCAGGTTCCATGTTGTTGTACCTCACAAGGTCAAAGATCTTTTGCTTACAGGGCACCCAGCTGGCTAAATAGTCTAAACAGTTACATCTCCTCCACTCCTACCCTTGGTGCATTTAAATCAAGGTTACGCCTCTCTCTCACTGTCTCTAGCTCCTGTGACTGCCTCCACTAGCTGACCCCATGAATATTTCCCTAACCTTATGCAGTTCTCTCTCCTATTAGCACTTGGTTGCCCCTTAGCATGCACTTCCCCATGTTATGTCTACGACAATGCCTCTGGCTGCGCTCCTCCTCTATAGCTCTCAACCCCCCCCCTACTCTTTCTCTCTCTTGTCCTCTATCCTCTCTGCATCTCATCCGCTATCTCCTTGTAACCTAGCCTCCACAACTTGCTTTGTTTCTCAGATGCTTTGTAACTCTGTTTAGCTTACACTTTTGTAACCTTGTCCTATGTATTGAATTTGTAATCTGATTTACATGTCTTATGTTTTGAATTGTAACCTGATGTGGAACCTTTGTGAAATAGCCCTGGCTCAAAGGCATCGTAATTCTAGACCTAATAAATAAATAAAGCTGTATTAATGCACTTTATTTGTTTTCATGTTTTATTGTTGTTTGTTAGGTTTTATGATTTTATGTGCGGCACCCAGAGCCTCCAGGAATGGGCGCCTAAGAAATAAAATTTGCCTTGCCCCCATTCTGATGAGTTTTTCCAGAACATCTTTGACCTGTTCTGGAGTGGCTCTTTTTGGACATTGGGGAGATGACCAACCTGTCCCTTTTCGGTGTCTCTGCCAGTTCTATCACATATCCCTGCATTACTAACTCCTGCACCTACATGTCTGTTGTCGTTTTTACCCACTCATTTGCAAACAGCTTGAGGCGGGACCTGATGGGTGGGTATTCCACCCCCACTGCCTCCTGCCTGTAGTCATTGCTTGGCTTGCTTGGGCTTGACTGACGAATTGGGGCAATTCCTGTTGTGCTGGAATCTGTTGCGGGGCTTGTATTGGTGATTTCTATTGCTGTGCTGGCGTTAGATTTGGTAGTTATTCGAGTTATAGCTGCTTCTTTTGTCACAAAAATTGTAGCTTTTCCTGGACCGTGATCTGTCCAGTAAATATGTGTCGGCAGACGGCTTGTGCTTCACCATCTCTCTGCCCTCTTTATTTTCTTTTAGGAACCTTTCCATTCCTTCTCCGAAGAGAGAGACATTCCTTTGAAGGGAATTTTCAGGAGCATGGCCTTTGACTCCAAATCATCATCCAATATCTTCTTCCATATCAGTCATCCGGCCCTGTTGGTTATTGCTGCAGACCTGGCATTTATTCTCAGTGAATTGACTGCCATATCAGCCAAGTACTTTGTGACCAGTATGGACTGCTCTATTAAGACCATCTCTAGTAAGTTGGGTGCGAGAGTCTTTTGAAGATCCTGGAGCCAGACTGCTTGGGCTCTGGTTGTGTATAGGGCAGTGGTGGCTGCCCAGAGCCCTAGCCAGGCCAGTTCAAAATTATTTTTCAGTAGTTCCTCCAATTTCGTGTCTGTTGGCTCCTTAGGTGCCGAGGTGCCCTCAGCCAGTAGCTCAGCCTTCTTGCTTAGCGAGGTGACCTGTGGATCCACCTGTGGAACCATCCACCATGATTTTAGTTTGTCAGCATGAAAAGGGTACATCTTGTCCCAGCACCTGCAATCTGGAATTCTAGTAGGCTCCATTACTTCCCATTCTTTCTGGATGACTTCCTGAACTGACACGCAGATGGGAAAATTGTTTGAGGATTTTAGGGCCAGATTCAGTGAGGCTATCAGCTTAGATGGGGGCTCTGCCGAAGGGTCTGCAAAGCCCACTGTTTCTTTTATCGCCTTTACCAGGTTCGGGACCTGATCGGGAGTACAGTATTTGGCAGTCAGTGTTTGTGGGTCCTGCTCCATTTTCTCCTGTTGTTCTGGATCGCCATTTGATGGAGCATCAGACTCTTCCCGATTCCTCTGAATTCTCCATCTGAGGAGGAGTGTTATGAGCCCTGGGTGGAGCTGGTGCTGGCCCTGCTGGTTTCTTGGGATGGGAGATCCCTGTCAGCTTCTGAAGTATAGCTGACATGAACTGCTGTTGCTGCTGGATCAGCATGTTCATGGCCTGTTGATTCTGCAGGAGTAAGGCTGCTGTGTCCGGTTGTGAATTTTCCCTGGATAGTGTGCTGGTTGGCACTGCCCCCTGAGACGAGGAGCCCTGGTCCTGATCAGACCAGTCAGAATATTCAGACGGTTCTTCATCCAGACAATCTGGGCATAACTGGCTCAAATTTGCTGGCAGCAGGGGAATCTTGCAGATTCTTGTTTTAACCATGGTGCACCCGGGGGAGGCACAACACAATAAGATGCCTTTATTGTCATTGGCTGTCTTAGAGCCCTATTTAGTCTGTACTCCCTTCCCTCTGCTACAAGATTTGTAAGGATGCCATGTTAGTATGTTGCATTCGGGAAAAAAAAATACTAAAATGGCTGCCTGTGTAGTTCAAATTCCAGAGCAGCAAGATGGTTGTCTGGGTGTGATGCTGGAACTACTAAAATGGCTGCCTGTGTAGTCTGGTCCCTGAACTACTAAAATGGCCACCCGCCATGTGGACTACAACATGGCCACCATACCTGCTTTGTACGCTCAAATATTTTATATTAATGCTAGTGCTTCGTGATCTCCTTATTGGGGTGTCTCGCACTGCAATGCTAGCGATTACTCCTCCCTGAAGTGGATGCTATGCTGTAGCCTTTATGGTGGTCTGCCTCATCTTCTGTTCAGGGTCTGGACTGCCAGCCCTAAGATGGTGGTGGAGCATGTGCGGAAGTGCGTTATTCCTGTGTACATGCTACAATTCTAAAAAATCCCTGTGAAAGATCAGGGAAGACACAGCAGGGGTCCAGGGGTAATGGCTACTCTATTCGAAATGCTGTTGCTGCCTCCCTTATAGCCGGGCACTCCTAGGCATGATCTCCCTCCTGGTGTCGGAGCTCTCACTTGCCAGGTATGTTTTCTATGTTCCATTTCCTTTTTACTGAGGGGCTCCTCTGTTATGACAGGCAGACTTCCATGCAGTCACTAGGAGGGACTGCACAGTGCTTCTTGCGGCGCCAGTGTACCTCAAGCACCTCACTAGCAGGGAGGTGCTCTGGTTGCTTCCCTACGTGGCACCAGTGACCACAAGGGATCACTATGTGAGGGATCCTATGGGATTGTGGTAAAACCAGCTATCAGCCACTGTTCTCACTGGAGTGTACAAATGAGCCTGTAACAGTCCTACTCTTTTTGTGAGCGGTGCCAAATGTGGATCTGAGCTTATAAAAGCAACATGCTTATAGTTATCTGGGATAGCCAAGTGTTAGTTACAGGCTATGCTTGAATGAGAGATTAATTAGGAATAGTGGAATCTTGCTTTGTTTGGAAGGTTTTATATATAATGAATTGCTCAGGAACTGGGTCCTATGCATGCAGCCTGGTCAGAGGCACATGAATAACTGACCACAGATGGACAGAGGACGGGTCTAGCAGGAGCCGGACTTCTTTAGAAGTCACATGTGCATCGAAGCCTATCAGGTGGCATGGAAACCCAGTGAGTAAGGTTTGGAGTGCCTCAGATATTTCTCCCCACAATTCCCTTGGGGACCATTCTTTACACTCTGCAGCTTTTAAATTTTGTAGTCAGATTAATGAGTATCAGTTTTAATTTTATAATATCAACTTCTGCAGTGTTGTTGTAAGTTTATTGCCTTTGGTATTTCCCATAACAGCCTCCCCCCCTTCAGTGATCACCACTATGGACTGATCTCCTTTTCAGTTGTTAACTCTTAAGAACTATCAGTATTTTTTAAAATAATCTATATTGTTACATGTATTTCTATATTAGCATAAGGCAACAGCTGTATTTAAACTTGGGGACTGGTAATTGTGCTATGCAGCTTTAAATGTTGGGCTAATTTTGAGAATAAATTAAATGCACCTCTTTCCCCGATGAAGAGGCAGAGTGACTCGAAAAGCTGGAGAATCTTGGAGTGACTTGTTTTTTAATGCAGTAAGAAAATGTTGCACCACATTGTTTGGAGTGCACTGATCTTTTCTGGTAACATTCCATAAATGACTGATCAAGAATTTGGATGACGTGGGGGGAGGCAAAATGTCTAGCTGGGTGGCAAACTTGTTAGAAGGGAGAACCCAGAGAGTAGTGGTTGGTGGGGTTACCAGCATGGTACCACAGGGGGTTGGTGCTTACTTGGGCCCATGATATTCAACGTGTTTATTAATAACACTGGCAATGGTGTTATGGGCAAAATTTGCCTTTTCATGGAGAACACCAAGCTCTGTGGGCATTAAGGGCAAAATGTGCCTTTTTGTGGAGAACACGAAGCCCTGTGGGTGGACACAGAGGAAGAGGACAGATATCTGTGGGCATTAAAGGCAACTGGGCAAAATTTGCCTTTTTGCGGAGAATGACAAGCTCTGTGAGTTAACACAGAAGAAGAGGACAGAGACATGAGGGAGGATCTTGAAAGGGTGGAGAGATGGTCCAGAATCTGGCAGCTAGGGTTCAATGCCAAGAAGTGCAAAATCATACATGTGGGGAGAAGAATCCAGGGGGCAGTACAAGATGGGGGTGGGAAGTAACCAGCATAGTGTCTGAAGAGCAGAAAGACCAGGGGATTGCAATTACAAGCACCCTAGGCAACTACACGCAGTGCAGTAGAGTAGCAGCGATGGCAAACAGGATGCTGGTGTCATAAGCAGAGGGATCACAAGTAGAAGAAATGAGGGTCACACTGCCTCTGGAAAGATCCATGGTGTAGACGCACCTGGAGTACTGCATGCAGTTGTGGAACCACCACCATAAAAAGAACATAAAACAGCTGGATGGGGTGCAAAGAAGAGCCACAAAAATAATTTGGGAGCCGCAAGGGCTCTCGTATGAACAGAGGCTGGAAAATATGACTATGTACTCACTGGAGAACAGAACAGAATTGGAGCATGACAAAGACTAAGCACCTAAAGGGCATCAACAAAATAAACACTAGTGAACTTTTCAGGACCAGCTCCAACAAAAACATGAGGGGAAACAGCTGCAAACTGGCAAGGGTCAGGTTTTGGAAGGAGGCAGAAAGGCACTTCTTTCTGGAGACAGTGGTGGAGCCAAGAGAAATACTGAAATCTCCTCCATAACTGATGTAAGGATGCTTCTGGGTCCCTCTGATACAGCAGGACAACACCTGCATAGAGGGCAATTTTATGGCTTGTATAACTCAGTTGTATTCCTTTGATGGTATTATTCTGGCAAATACCCTGGGCTAGGGTATCTATGTAGAATACAAATAATATGGTGAGGGGGGCAACTCTGTTGTGTCCCTCAGCCTAACTGGATGCCCAGAGAAATATCCATTTTGACGAAAGCAAAAGAACCTTTATAAGGGTGGATATGTAGTGGACATACTAGTCAGAGAAACCAAACCTGGCAAAAGCCCATTAAGAAATTCCTAAGACATCTGATCAAATGCTTTCTCAGCATCTAAGCTCATGAGAAATGCTGATTGGCTGGTCCTATTCAAATGATCTATAATATGGACTGTCCAGCAGATGTTGTCCTGCGCCTGCCACCCAGCAACAAATTCTGTTTGATCAACATTAATTTTGGGACAAGAGATTCCAATCTCCTAGTCAGGATGGAAGTCAAGAGCTTGTAATCTGTAGGATATCAGACTATAAGAGGCAAAAAGTGTAGTATCCTTGTCGGACTTAGGGATCACTGAAATCCCAGCCTGTGACCCAGACAGAGCAAGCTTACCCCTCTTCTACAAATGCAGCTGAAACTACTCATCTTAATACAGTTTTTTTTCCTCTGTGAATTGCTTGTAACCCTCCCCCCCCCAAAGACATCTGAACCTGAGCATTTACCTGCCTTCAGACATCTAATCTCTTTAAGGATTTCTATGTCCACCAATGGGGCAGTTAGGGTAGCATTTTGTTCTGCAGTGACCTGAGGAAGGCCCAGTTTGCCTAAGAAGGCTAAGATTTCTTGTTGTGGCACCCCAGGGCCCTTAGAGTACAGCTTGGTATAATACATCCAAAAAGTATCTGAAATAGCTTTAATATCATGAAATCTCTGCCCTGTAACAGGGTGGAGCAGTTTTATGATTTGGGCCTTGGCCCCCCTGTGCTCTCAGATGTCCAACAACTAATTTCAAAGTTCTGGGGCCCTCTTCATAGAAGTGCTCTCGTAAGAATAACAATTTCTGCTTTATCTTGTAATCCAGTAGTGACCCCAATTCCTTCTAAAGATGGAGCAATTGTTCTTCCTTTTGTCTAATTTAGGTTTTTGTTGTGTTTCTAGCACACAGATTTATCCTTCTAATTCTGCCTGACGGGCTTCCCTCTTTCTCTTTTTCCATGAAGCAATTTCTACTAGTTTACCTCGAAGGTTGGGTATTATAGTGTCCCACAGAATACCTGGGGCTATGTATGGTGTATCGTTCTCACAGACTGCATGGTCTATTAACTGTGGGATACTTGGTTGGACTTCCTCATCTTTCAACAAAGAGACGTTCAGTCTAAAAAAAGTTTCCACCCTGAATCTCTTTCCCAAGATTTGGGGGGATATTACTCAGGAGAGATGTGATGGGTTTGCAAATTTCTTCTCAGTCATGACTGCAGATGTACAAGCCAAGATTTCCTCCATGGTACAGTAACATCCACCAGGATGAAGCTCAACTCTGCAGAAATCTGCAGTAGAGTTACCGCAGCAAACAATGCAGTTTCAATTGGGAGTTAATCCCTTTTGTCATGCAGGAAACCCATGACACTGCGGTTCATCCTGGCGGGCTTCGCTGTAAGTTTTCACAATTGCAGTGGTCAAGAGTGGGAGTCGGTGGAAACCTGAGTCACCTGGGATGAGTTTCATCCTACTGATTTGATGAAGACTTGCCGGGTGCTGTCAGAGCTCTGCCCTAGCCACTGTGTGTTGGCTCCTGTTCCCGCCTCTCTAATGAAGACTGGAATGGCGGTGATTGGTACAACCCTCACTGAAGTTGTCAATGTCTCTCTGAGGGAGGGTGTGTTTCCTACTACCTTAAAAAAGCACTGGTTCAATGACTTGCAGGGAAGGCTACTTTTAAATCCTGACGACTTCTTGAGCTTTATACCCATACACTTTGATGGCAGATAAGAACAGCTTGGCCCACCCAGTCTGCCCATCTCCCTACCTATCGGATAAGCTGCAGATCCTAGTTTTACCAACAGCCTACTTCCTCCTACCTCCCACTAGAATTGCCTTATGTCTGCCCCATGCATTCTTAAATTTCCCCACTGTTTTTGACCCCACAACCTCCTCAGGAAGGCCGTTCCGTGTGTCCACAACCCTCTCTGTAAAAACATACTTCCTTACATTGCCCCGAGTCATCCCCCCTCTATCTTCAGATTGTGCCCACTTGTTCTTACACATCTCTTTTTCTGAAAGATGCTACCCTCTTGGACTTTGTTGATTCCCTTGAGGTACTTAAAAGTTTCTATCATGTCCCCCCTCTCCCTCCTTTCCTTGAGGGTATACATACCCATCTCTAACTTACCATTTTTGGGTAAAGTTATCTTTAAAAAGTGGTGGTGGTGGTGCAGCTCAGAGAGCATGGAGGAATTCTCCATTTATAAGGAGAGCCTCGTGAAATTCTTTTTATTTTTTATCATTTTTCATTTTATTTTTCTGGAATTTCTTGTTATTTCTTTTTATTCATTGAAAATATAGTTTTATTTCTTGTTATTATATTTAAATTCATAATATACCTCAAAAATACCTTATGCACACTATAAATCACATTCCTAGTATACTATAGTGTATTAAGCAGCAGTATGCTATGGTCTTGACAGGTTTTGTGAATGAGACAGTTTCGCTGCCACTTCCTTGTGGACCATCTCTGTGGTAACAATGGAGCCTAAGCAACACCTACTGCAAGCATTTATTTAGTTTTTGCCAAAAAAAAAGCAATTTTTCAACTTCGTTCATGTACTTGTTTTCACTTTATTTCTTTTTATACCTTGAATTTCTTGTTATTTCTTATTTAAGAAAAACACAGGACTCTATCTATAGGCTGTTTCAATCTGGTTTCTGTTCTTCGCATAGCACTGAGACAGCCCTTGTAAGGGTTTTAAATTAGCTGCTCCTTGCGCGGGATCGTGGAGAGGTTTCTTTCCTGGTCCTTTTGGATTTGTCATCTGCATTTGATTCTGTTGAGCATAAGGAGCTGTTCAAGTAGTTGAGAAGATTTGCTGGGGTGGTAGGGACAGTCTTTGACTGGTTCTAATCCTTTTTTAGCAATCGCCACCTGTCAGTGATTTGGGGGAAATTTTGATCTTATTCCTCTGTTGCTTCTTATTCCCCTGTTGCTGACTGTGGCATTCCTCAATGTTCATCTTGTCTCCTCTTTTGTTCACAGCAGGAGTCGATCTTAACATTAATTTACTAGCCCGGGTACTAGTGCAGATTGCCGCAGTCTAGTGCAGGATCTCTTTCACTTGCCCGGGTGGGCTATTGCAGTTCTCTGGTGGAAAGCTGCAGTTCCATTCTCTGCCTGTTGTGCTGTGTGGCACTTGTGTGGTCGCAAAGAAAAAAAAAAAAACACCAGCCTGAAGCACAGTTGGAGCAGTGAGACCGCAAAGAAGTAAAGCAAAAAAAAAAACGGAACGGACAACTGACTGAGACCAAAAAGGAGCCCCCCACAGTCAAACTGAAAAACACCCCAGCAGCAGCATTCAGAACACAGTGCGGTAGAAAAAGTGAGACCACAAACTGTACATAATTAAAGACAAGCAGCTTAGTATTTAAGTCAAGACTAGTTTGTAGGGCAGCATTTGTGCCATAACGTTGAGTCAGAAGTAAATCAAGACAGACTGCTGAAGCCGAAATAAAGTTAGCTTAGCTAGTAATACACTCTGACCTCATCTCTGCTGTTCCATTTGTTTTAGCGTTGTCCCTGTTACCCTGTGCTGTGGTCACCGTCTTAGACGCTGTGAAGCAGCAGTGGCAGCAGATAATATGCGCAAGTGAGAAAATGGGCTCCTCCAAAGGAAAAACGCAACCCGAGCACCCCCCCCAAATTGAACAGTCAACACCCCGCAGCATTCAGGAGTCAGGACATGGTGCAGTCGGAACAGTAAGATGCCTTTTCCTGACCCTGTCACCCTGTAGTCACCATCATTCTGAGAAGCTGCTTCCAAACCTCTGAAGCAGCAGCTGCAGCAAATATACACAAGTGAGAAAATGGACTCCTCTGTCCTAACTGTAACAGCTGGTCTCTATCTCCACAGACAGTAATGGTACAAAGACAGATCCCAAGCCTGCCCCCCCCCCCAAAGTAAAACAACATCGCTAGATTCACCAGCATTCACACCAGGGTGCAATCGGAACAGTAATAGCCCACTGCGTTAATCAAACAAAAGACTAATAGGCTACAGCCCAGGAACACAGGGAGGTTAAACCAGCATTCCGACCTCCACTGTTCTTTTCAGCCTTGTCCCGGTGGTCTGTCTGATCTGAGAGTGACTGTGATAGTGATACAGGTGTGCTTGAGAGTGAGTTACACTCCACTGACACCAAATAATCCAGCAACATTTAAGGATCATTTGACTTTTATACTATGAACTTTAAAACAATGTCATTAAGACACTGACTCCATTGAGTGTTATATATATGTATATATGAAGTATTTTATTTCACAAAGATAATTTGTAATTTAGGTTTCAAGTTCAGACACGTGCTTGATACATTTCAGTTTTATTTACCTTTTGTTTAACAAATCACTGTGAACCGTACTGACTGTGGGCTGGTGTAAACTTCTGCAGGCTAGTGCAATCCCTTGATCACTAGCCCGGCTGGCTAGTGCAAAAAAAAAGTTACGGTAGACCCCTGGTTCACAGTGTTTATGTTTCCACTTGCAGATGTGACCCAGAAGTATAACTTGGGTTTTCATTGCTATGCTGATGATACCCAGCAAAATCATTCATTCAGATCTGAACAAGGCTTTTCAGTGATAGTGCTTGAGAATACTCTATCAGAGATCAGTGGGTGGATGGCTCACAGAGGGCTGAAGCTTAATCCCAGAAAGACTGAGCAGTTACTGGTGGAATCAGTTCATCTGAAGTCTCTTGCACATTCCCAATCTATGCTTCAAATTAATAGGCTTAAATTACTTCAACATGCCCAAGATTAAATGGGATGTCCCAACTGCCACCTGCAATAGTAGGCAGTTGTTCCTGGATGCAGTCCAGGATGGGTTCCTGATCCAGGAATTAACAAACCTACCAGGGATGGAGCAATCCTGGACCTGGTACTAACAAATAGGGATCATGTCAGGGAGATTACAGAGAGGGAACCACTGGGAAGCAGTGACCATCAGACAGTGTTGTTCCACATTAATATGGAAAAGGAAATCATAAACACGTAAACATGTGCACTTGATTTAAGAAGGCTAACTTCAGTAGGATAAGCAGGATACTAAAGGAGAGACTAGCTAGCCTCAGGTAAGCTCTGAATGTGGACCAGAAATGGACCACAATCAAATATGGGATCATAGCAGCCACATAAACCTGCCTTAAGCAGAAGTGTAAAAAATGGAAAGCCAGAAAGCATCTTTGGTTCAACACGGAGGTGGACAGGGCTGCTAAGGAAAAAAAGGTGTCATATAGGAAATATACGATGTCTCAGAAGGAGAAGGATAGGATACCCTATGTGGAGAAGGCAAGGGAGACTGGGAAGATAGTCAGGCAGGCAAAGGCAGGGAAGGAACTGCAGACTGTGGAGGGGATCAGTGAAGGTTCTTCAGATATATAAGGGAAGAAGCAACCATGAAAGAGGGCAACATTAAACTTAAGAAGGGGAAAGGGTGGGGGAAGGAAACAGTTTTTTTTTCCTCCCTTTGGGGCACCGAATAGGTTCTGCTCAGGTCCTCTCCTCGAGAGGACTCATTCCGCCCCTAGCTCAGGGACATCATTCTACCTGCCTCGGTGCTCCCTTTTTCCATTTTTCTCTCTATTATCCCAAGACCCTGGTACACAGATGCACATGGAGGCACGCATGCGCTCTGAGGCTCGGTTATGGCTTCTTCCTCCCAGCCTAGCACCAGGTCCCTCCTAGGCTTTGTGCTGCCACCAACCCTCCACCTGGTGGCAGCCAAGAGCCCGGAAAATCCCATGTCTCACTTTTTGGGAGAGGAGAACTGCCTGGCGACAGCTCGATCCAACTCCTCGCCCTCTTCCCGGGCCAACCCCTGGTGACTGTGCTTGTTCCTGAACACAGGTTGCCAGTGTGGGAAGAGTTAAGGTGCCAGTGCCTCAGCCTTCTTCACCACTGGGCCAGCTCTCAGAAGCAGAGGTTGTAAACAAGTACTTCTGCTCTGTCTTTACTAAAGATAAGGATGGACCAGTGCCACAAGAGAAGATGGGCAGGGAAGGGGGGGTTGTATGTATGGCAGAGGATAGAACTGCAATGGACCACGTCATGAAGGGACTCAGAGTCTTGAAGGTGGACAAGTCCCTGTGACTGGATGGAATGCACCCCAGTGTACTGAACAAACTAGCGGCAAAGCTAGCAGGATCACTGGTGGACCTTTTTAACAGTTCATTAAATATGGAGGAGGAGGTGCCATCGGAGTGGAGAACAGTGCATGTGGTGCCACTGCATAAAAGTGGGGCTAGGGATGACCTCAGTAACAAGAGGCCTGGTTACATTCCTTAAGGCAGATGGCATCCAGGATGAGAGGCAGCATTGGTTCACGGTGGGGAGGCTGAGCCAGACCAACTTAATCAATTTCTTCAACTGGGTAGCAAAGGCTACTGACAAGGGGCAGGCAGATGATATCCTGCACTTGGATTTCAGTAAAGCCTTTGATTTGGTTCCTTACAAGAGGTTAATCAAAAAGTTTGAGGGCATAAGCCGGCCCGGTGGCGTTGAGGGCTGAGGCACTGAACGCCTTACCCTGCATCATGCCGGTGACCCATGTTCGGGAACGGACATGGGGCGCCGGGGGTTGGCAGGGAGCAGAAGGATCGAGCATCCCCAGGACTGCTCTCCCTCTCCATGGAGGGGGGTTTGCAGAGCTCGGCGATTGCCTGCCATCTAGCAGACGCTGGGAGGTGGCACATCAGCACTGGAAGTAGACGAGAGTCCAACAGGCACTTGGCGGGATACACACGAAAGTGTGCATGCAGCCGCCACTGGTGCCATTGCACGCCGCACCTCAAGAGGGAGAATACAGAAAAAAGTGGAGTCCTCTGCATATGACGATGGTCCCCCTCCATGATGGACCGGGAAGGCACCTCCCCGAATGCTAATCCAGACCGGTGGGTTAAGTCGCTCCCCACCCTCTGCCACAAAGGGTAAGTCATGGGTTTATGGGGAGGGTTCTCATACCCGGTGCCTACACAAGGGGGACGTCAGATGCTGGCAGAGGACTCCAGGAGGAGAAAATAGTAACTGCAAAAAAAAAAAAAGTTTAATAGTATAGAGGCAGGTAGCATATTGATGAGATGGGTGGCAAACTGGCTGAGCGGGGGAACCCAAAGGGCAGTGGGGAAGGGGAGCTATCATGGTCTGGGAGGTCACCAGCAGGGTCCCACAGGTGTCAGTGCTCAAACCTGTGTTGTTTAATGTGTTCATTAATGAAATGGGGAGTTCATTAGAGGCAAGATTTTCCTCTTTGCGGATGATACTAAACTCTGAGGGAGGATGGACACCAAAGAGGGGGTCAAGGACCTTAGAGACGGCTTGCAGAGCTTCAAAGGTGATCTGGTATCTGGCAGCTGGTATTCAGTGCAAAAACCTGCAAGGTCATGTACACTGGTTGCAAGAACCTGAGAGCTGAATTCTAGCTGAGGGGTGAGGAGGAAAAGGATCTGGGGATAGCCATAACTATTAACCTTAAACAGTCTGGGCAATGCAGCAGCGCAGCGGGCAAGAAAAATAGGATGTTGGGGTGCTTAGCTTACCTACTAAATGTTCTCTCTTAGATATTTGTGAGGTGCTATTTAGCACTGGCAGAAATGTCAAATTTAAATTGTCCCCAATTATCAGGGTGCTTTTAATGAGTAGTCTAAACCTGAGGTGGCATATACTGATGCTAGTGTGATCAGCCCCCCATTATACCCTCCCTTAAAGGGAAGGTCCCCTCAGCCTTTTATTCTGTTTCCCTGCGTAGTTTTTTAGGTACGAACAATGATTGCCTCTGTTGCACCCTCCTAATTTCATCAGGATTTAAATGGTGTGAAAACCTGCTTGTCTTCATTACAAAGGTCATGACCTGACTTATGTAAGGCATACTGAAATTTGATAATGTTTTAGTACTAAAGCCTGCAGTAATTATACTGTAACAGTCAGTGCTGTTGCTGTCCTCTGCAGTCCCTATGTTCTTGTCTTACACTGGCCATGAAACTTTTCAAGGCATAGTAAGTGCCCTGCTGTTTTCTGTAGTTTAAAGTGTATCGGAGTTAGAAAAAAAATGCTTTAAAGAATGCAGAGGCTTCACTATACATGCTACAGAATTGAATGAAAGTATAGCTTCTGTTGGTTTGTGCAGGTACACATCAACTCCCAAGATACTTTGCATGAGTGGAGTCATGACTTTTGCAATGGAGACAAACAGGTTTTCACACCAGGGCAAAACAGACTGAAACAACTTCATTTATATTTAAAGATCAAATGCTAATATGCTGTGTGACCTAGGGTTACCACCTTTTAAGAAGCCCAAAGTGGGACATTGCTTACTGAAACATGATTTTTCGCAGCACAATATGTAACCTTGACCAATGCAACAGACTTGTTTTCTCTAAATAATCAGAATTAAGACTAAATGTTGTCATTTTATAGTAGTTTCTAGTATTTCTTATCATTTTAAGGTATTTTAGTTAAGATATTATAGTGTTTTGCAACATTTACAGGAAAGTCAGAAATATTTTTTCTACTACAATGTCAGGACATGTAGTATTTTTCATGTTTTTTTGCAGGACACAGCAGCCTAAATCAGGACTGTCCTGCGAAAATCAGGACAGGTGGTAACCCTAGCTCTGTCATTTCCTATCTTTTGTGTCTATAGTGCAACCAGAGGTGATGCTGAGGAACTACATGCATATTTTATAAAGGAAATCTTTCAGTATTCCACTTTTTTTTCAAAACCACCACTAGATCCCCCACATGGAAACTCCTGCCAGCAACTTCAATGTGAACTTTAACCCGCAGTCACACAGATGATGCAATTGTTTTCCTGCCGGTAGTGTCCTGCATGCCAGCAATGCTGTGCTATAGAGGTGACACCTGTGGGTCTGACAGTCTCAAAGTACCATAGTCCCCCCTCCCTATCCCCAATCTCCCCATTCACTACACAGATATCTCCCCTGGCGGTCTAACAGACCCCCCCACCCCATCCCTGTATTATTAACTTGACACCCATCCCTGGTGGTCTATGGACCCCCACTCCAATCCTCGTATTATCAAAATGACACCCATCCCTGGTGGTCTAGCAGACCCCCCTGTCCCAATCCCCATATTATTAACTTGACACCAATCCCTGGTGGTCTAGAGGACCCCACTCCACCCACCCCAGCTGGCAGTGGCCCACCACACCGCTCCCTCATCCCTTCCATGTTGTCAACGAGCACAACCCTCCTCTCTCCACCACACCTGGCCATCAACTGAGCTATCAATGAGCACGTACTGTATACAGTACACACTCATTGACATTGAATGGCAGCTCAGAGTAAGCTTTCATTCTATGAGTGCCTCGGTTGGCAGCCAGCTGTGGTGGAGAGAGGACGGTTGTGCTGGTTGCCAGCTCATGGAAGAGATGGGAGGAGTGTGGTAGTGAGGCATTGCCTGTTGAGGTGGGGGAGCGGGGCTCCACTAGACTACCAGGGATGGGTGTCAATTTATTAATACGGAAATCAGGGTGGGGGGATCCACTAGACCACCAGGGATGGATGTCAATTTACTAATATGGGGATGGGGGGGGTCTGCTAGACAACCAGAGATGGGGTGTCAATTTAATAATACAGGGATCAAGGTGGGGGGGTTCGCTAGACCACCAGAGACAGCTATCAGTTTAATAATACGGGGATCAGAGTGGGAGGTCTGCTAGACCACCAGATATGGGTGTCAATTTAATAATACGGGGATTGGGGCAAGGGGTCCGCTAGACCACCAGGGACATCTTAGAGTGGTGCATGACCACCCCACAGCTTGCAGCAACCTGAGCCCACTGGCAGGCTACACTTTCCCATGAGGACAGCAGGGCAAGATTTGTGTCACACTCGGCCAACGTCCCAGCACCAGCATCAGAAAAACTCAGAGCAGCTATGCAAACAGAACGTTGGCACTGCCTGAAAAAATGGAGACACACAAAGGTATGAAAAAGAATTTCATTTATAAAAAACAAAAATTAGGGCTATATCTATGGAGCATAGTCTCACTATAGGGCGTGCAATGATGGGATTACAATGTTGTGCATTTGACCTTTAAATTAGGATAAAATTAGGGGGATGCAAGAGTGGGAATCCTTTTTCATGCCTAGAAACTACCAAGGTATACAGAAAATAGGCTGAGAGGACTTTCCCTTTAATCAAGGCATAATGCCCTTCTTTATTCACCCAGCTATCCAGAATTTCACACAACATAGAGTCTGGGACCAGAATGACAGAGCTTCTCCTTCACCCAGCTTTTTAGGAGGAGGCCACCGTTGTCCAGAACCCAAAGCCCCACAGCTTATGTTCTGTAATTCAAAGATATGTCTCTTGCAGTAGGATGAAGCCCACCCTGGACTTCTTGAGAAAAGACATAACCTTACTGGTTGACTGGCAGAAAACAGAGAGTGGTGGTAAATGGTATACAGTCAGAAGAGATGCAAGTCACAAGTGGGGTACCTCAGGGATCAGTCCTGGGGCCAGTCCTATTCAACATCTTCATTAGTGACCTCACAGATGGACTAGAGGGTAAGGCTTGTCTGTTTGCAGATGACACCAAGATCTGCAACAGAGTAGATGATCCAGATGGGGTGGACAGAATGGGAAGAGATCTGGATAAACTAGCAGAATGGTCAGAAGAGTGGCAACTGGGATTTAATGCAAAGAAGTGCAAAATCATGCACATAGGGAAGAGAAACCTGAAGCCACTTATAGGCTGAGAGGAGTTGCTAGCAGTCACAAGGAAGAAAGAGACTTGGACATCATCATCACTGATGACCTGAAATCATCCAAGCAGACCTCTAAAGCAGTAGGTAAGGCTAGGGGGTGTTAGGGTGTATTAGTAGGGGTATCACAAGTCGTAGAGGAGGTAATAATCCCTCTGTACAAGACATTGGTTAGGCCCCATCTGAGTACTGCGTGGCAGTATTGGAGGCCACACCTTCAAAAGGACATTAACCAAATTGAGGCAGTCCAGAGAGGGCAACCAAAATGGTGCAGGGACTGCATCAGAAGACATATGAGGACAGATTAACGGAGCTGAATATGTATACCCTTGAGCAAAGGAGGAGAGAGGTGATATGATCGAGGGCATTCAAACACCTTAAGGTCATAAACAAGGTGAAAGAGTCTAACATGTTTAAATATAAGAAAATAGCAGGACAAGAGGACACAGCATGAGATTAGAGGAGGCCGATTAAGAGGGAATGTGAGGAAATTCTTTTTCACAGAAAGGGTGGTAGATGCATGGAATGGCTTACCATAAGAAGTGGTGGCTATGAATACAGTGCAGGGCTTCAAACATGCATGGGATAGGCATAAGGGAGCAATACAAATGACTATGAATAGATAGGTCACTGACAAAGGCCAATGGCACATTTATAAGGTAGAAAAAGAAATGGGCAGACTGGATGGGCCTTGCGGTCCTTATCTGCCATCAACTTCTATGTTTCTATGTTTCTATGTTTCTACTTTGCTTAATCGGATTGAATAAGCCATTGATATTATTGGAGAAAATTAAGGTATTCACATTAGCCATTGTCAGATATATACAGTAAATAACCCACAATGTAAATAATTTATAACACTAAGCTTGCTTCAGTACACTCATCATATGACAGCACAGTTTATACCTTTCTGTGACCCACCATATACTGTAACATTATTTCAATGTGCTTACACAACTGAATGAGATAATATGAGATGATGCTTGTGTAACTTAATTTGATTTGTGGCTTTCCGCATCTCTATCCATGGGATATACCACCCTGTTGGGGTACAATGCAAGGAACCCTAGAGGAGAGTTACCCCCTACATGTGCCGGGAATGAATGCGTTGGCTAAAGGTAGGTTAGGAAGAAGCCCACGGGGAAGAGAGATGAGCCACTGGAGGAGGAGGGGTGGATGGTGAGCAACAAAAAAAAAGAATCCTGGCAAAGCCCAGGATGTTGTGACCTTTCAAGCTCAATGGAGGAGTGACGTTGTTGCACTGCCCATCAAAACTTGGGCTTAAAGCCCTCCCATTTAGTGTACTTACTCAACTGAATGAGATAATATGAGATGATGCTTGTGTAACTTGATTTGTTTTGTGGCTTTCCGACTCTCTATCCATGGGATATACCACCCTGTAGGGGTACGATGCAAGGAACCCTTGAGGAGGGTTCCCCCTACAGGTGCTGGGAATGAATGCATCCGCTAAAGGTAGGTTAGGAAGAAGACCAAAAAGAATACCCAAAGATGTCAAGCTTCGAAGAGGAGAGGATGAAAAATGAATTCTGTGAAGAGAAGGGCTAACTTCCTGAGGAGAGAGGGGAAAGCCGGGGGGCCACCATCTGCCTCCATCCAACAGCGGAACCTAACTAACTAACATGAAGAAAGCACTAACTCTAACTAATATTATGACCATCGGCACGGAGGAGAGGAAAAAAACCCTTTGAGGAGGAAACCTCTGGGGATCCAAGGCCTAGATCGCCTTCCCTCCAGGCTGATGATGTTTGATTTGAGGACATATGTCAGTAAAGAGAATGGTTCATAGATGAGGGATATCAGTAGAGAGGATGACAATGGGATAGGGGAAAAAACCCAAAGAAGCACAGGTTAAATAAGGAACATGAGGTAGTAGGGACCCAAGGAGGGTATGCTCGAGTAGTCAATGAGAGATAGCAGATCAGAGGAGCAAGGATGGGAGGGAGTAAATCCATGTATAAGTCAGAGGAGCAAGGAGTATCCAGATGTGCTCATGAGGAGATTCCAGATGTGCTGATGAGGAGACAGAAGATAATGCAGACTGGCTTGATTAAGCAATGCGAGCGAGCAGACACTAAGGTTGAAGAGGCATGCTTGATTATGCAATGTGAACGATTAGACCCTGAACGATTAGACCGTGAGGTTGTAGTGGATAAGGTAGTATGGAATTCAACAACAGGAATGTTAGAGTAAGTGATGTAAATAGATAAACCTTGAGGTAATGCTGAGTGAATGACTGCATTTATGAACTCGATATGACTGGAATAATGAACTCGATACATGCGGCAGGATGGCCACGGTGGATAGATGGCATAGGAGTTATGGTAGGTTCGTCCAAAAAGAAATATCAAGAGCAGGCCACAAGTGGAGCAAATCCTGAAGAGCCAGTACAGAATTGGAAGAAGAGGAGATGGGGATGAACATGAAAAGAACTTGAATAAAGGTATCATGCTCTATGGAGTGATACGAACAATGATGCTCCTCGAAAGGAGGCAGACTCTGAGGCCGAGAAGGTGTGTCAGGAACCAGAGGGTATGAGAACTGGAAGGTAAGCTCAGGACAGCGATCAACAGGAGTCAAACTGGATGATGGACAATGAGGAGGGAAGCCATGAGTGGAAAGAATCCATGACGGTCAGGACAAGAAGAAGCGCTAGGCTGAGGAAGGTAACAGGAACGGATGAGGTACGATGAGGGACTGACACCATGAAGGCAGGTACTGGAAAGTGAGGTATGAAAGGACAAAGGACAGTAGGGAGGTCAATAGGGTAGCATAGGACCCAGCCGGTACAGGATGAGAACTGCATGGGGGCGAGTCGGATTAGGTGGTATATGAGCCATGATAGATATGCCCAAAGACTTATCGATAGCAGGTCAAACGGAGCAGGGGAATAGTGCAGACTTGGCAGCGAACCACTCCAAGGCATCCTGATAGAGGGATTGAATTAGATGAGCAGGTCGAGGCTAGATAACATGGAGCTGAGGGGGCTATTGAGTCAAAGGATCTCCAATGAAGGGATCGATGGCGGACGACATGGAGTAAGTAGACTCCTTGAAGGAGGAAGGCTCTGAAAGGGATAGGACCTAATGACAGGAATTCAGGACTGACATGAAGGCTCAAGCAAGCGAAGGCAGGAATTGGCTAAAGCTGATCAGAAATGACTTATGGTGCCACCACCAGGTCAGGAAGAGAACTTGCCTGAGATAGAGTAGGAATCCTCCTTAAGAAATACTGGTTGAGATGTACGTCAGCTAAGACTGAGATAATGCAGAAAAACTGAGCAGAATAAAAAATGCACAATTGAGGAGGGCATGGAGTCCCATCTAAACTATGGTAGCAGACTCAGTAAATATGAGTAAACCTGAGACAGACATATGAACTGTGACCAACAAGAACCAGAGAGAGACACGTCCTCCGTCCATAATTCACAGTGAGCCATAATGTGGAAGGGACCCATGCTACCTGGGTTACCAGCATCCTCCCCTGCTATAACATCAGTCGAGGAGCTTAGTCCAGAACAGCCGGGAGCCCTACGGTGCAGAGGCAGGCAGAAGTGAAGCGCTGAAACAGAGCCAAAGCTGCAGATGACAGAGGAGAAGGAACATGGTCCGAGAGGAGCCAGCGAAGCAGGGATAGGACACCGGGAGAGGCGGCTGCAAGGAGTGGCCAAGGAAGTAGGTAAGACAGCTGTACAGAGGCAAAAATGGGTGCAGTGGGCCAGCCCCGGTAGTGCTGAGGGTTGAGGTGCTGGACGCCACACCTCGCGCCACGCTGATGACCAGGGTTCAGGAACGAGCCCGGGCCGTCGGGGGTTGGCAGGGGAGGGAGAGGATTGAGCATCCGGAGGACAGCTCTTCTCTCCCGGGAGGGTGGGAGGTTGTAGACTCGGCACTTGTCTGACCCTCTGGCAGAAGCCAGAGGCACAACAAGCATATGAGCACACAGAGAGGGTTGGGAGTGAGGACGTTTTCAGGGACGCCTTGACGTCTGGGTGTAGCCACTCCCTTAGAACAAGGGAGAACACACATCAGAGTGCTGAGGGGAAGAAGCACTGGGTATAGGCCCTAATGACTGCTGCCTGCCTGACCACCGGAGGGGACCCAACGAAAGCTGATTGATTGGGGTGTACGGGCCCCACCTCGTACCCATCTGGGGGACATAGCCATGGCTCCATGGGGGTCTACCAGGGTTGCAGGTAAGGCAGCAGTGGGGATAATACCCTTAGTGACTCCCGACAGAGCGGGGCTCTGATGTTGAGAGAGAAGAAGATAAAATACAATTTAAAAAAAAAAAAAAATGGGCACAGCATGGCAACGGGAGGGACTAACACCAGCTCCAGGCAGGGAACGCGAGGGAAGGTAGAGAAGCCCTGAAATCAGGAGGGCCGGTCGAACCCGAATTAAAGGGAAACATAGGAGGAACAGAGCTAGGGAGTTTTGCAGGCATTGGCGGTAAGTGCTGCAGGTGATGGGGGGGGGGGAGTAAACCAGCAGAGGGAGAGGAGTGCCCGAAAGCGCCGACGCAGAAGGCCAACAGAATGAAGCAGCAGTAGCCATGGGAAAAGAGAGAGAATGGAGGCAAGCACAAGCTGGGAGGAAATGGTAGGCAGAACAAATGAGAGAGAAAGAAGGAGCAGCCCACACAGCCTCCGGCTGCAATGAACAAGAATCCTGGCAAAGCCCAGGATGTTGTGACTTTTTAAGCTCGATGGGGGAGTCACGTTGTTGCTCCGCCTATCTAACCTTGGGCTTAAAGCCCTCCCATTAACAAGAAACCACAAACCCTCACCAACTAGGCATTATGTAATGTAACAATAAAAAAACAAGTACTTCCAAGGTAGATCAGGTACATCAGATCTCTTCTCACCTCTGCCAGCCTGTCCTTCCTCCCTTCTCAGGCTTGAAGGAGATGGTGGTGGCCAGTTTTCCTTTACAAGAGAGGGCCACCCATAAGCCACAGAATATACAAGTAGGCTCCAGACACACAAAAGTGCAATGCTCATCACAAATCACCTGCACCCCATCAAAATGTCCTGCCCACTCCTCGATCCTAGGAGGTGTTACATCAAGTGTGCAGTTAGGACCTGTTCAGCAGTCCTGGTGCTGTAAAGAAAAATCCCATGCACTCAGGTACAACATGCTAAGATACCCCCCCAAACAGTTATATAACAACCTCAACATCCAAAATAAGAAGGCAGCCATCCCTGTACATGGCTCATCCTGAAAATATGCCCATTGCCTTTGCAAGAATGCCCAGATAAGGTAAGTGAACCTAATACTGGATGGATAGAGAGCTACAAAGGAGTCATACACAGATCAGGAGTGAGAAGAGAAGCCACACAGCTGACTTGGCTTCCTGAGCCTGCATGTGGTCACCCTCCTCAACCCACCCAGTGGACCTCCCCACTTCCCACATCAGTCGGGCAAATTGAAAGGCCAAGACATTACCAAGGCAAACATACCCCAACCAGAAAAATGTTAACCTGCAAAAGAAAGTGTTCAATGAATACACAGAACTAAGAAATATTAGTGTCCCATGGTAACTGAAAGAATAAATCTGATAAAATCTTGTGATGTATGCACTTTTTCTGGTGCAACCTAAATACCAACAAGATGTCTAGTTATAATTAAAATCCCAAGGTCTCTACAGGTTTAAATTTCAACTGAAAAAATATATCCATCACATAATCCAGAGTTCTCATATGAGGAGGTTAGTAGAGGCAGACAATATGTGTCTCAATGTGAAACCAAGCGACTCAGTACCTGCCAGCTGGCTTCATGTCACCGCACCTCTAGTCTGCAGTCCCTGTGGCCTGGTCCACTGCAATCCTTCTAGCAATTTCAAAATTTTCTGCATAGCCCAAAGGGTTGCCATCTTACCAGACCACCTTTTTTTCTGGTTACAAACTACAGTCTTGTCATTGGGTGGGGCTTGATGCTTCAGGCCTTCTCCACTCTGTGTTGGCAGGATCTGGATCTTTTTCTCCTGTATGGCCACTTTTGCTTCAAATGGAATCTGTATACTCTGGGGTCATCTTCCCAAAAATACTGAGCTGCATCAGATATGAGGCATGGAACTTAATCTGTTTTCCCCGTAAGGCTCTCAACAGGTACCCATATGCCTGTCTTTGACACTGGATCTCTGGCAAGTAATCATTATCAAAATAAAGGTGAGCAGTATAGTAAGTGACCTGTTTGTTGCCAGGCCCACTGTAGAATCTCCTGTTTGGTTTTGTAGCACAATAGTTTCATAATGATTGAGCATGGGCAGGCCTGGGGGTCAGTGGGTTTAGAGAGAAGGGCTCAGGGTACCCGTTCAATACAGATATGCATGTCCAGTGAGTGAGCTAAGACATTGTGGAGTTGGTCCACCAAGAAATCAGGCATCTGCCCAGTTTTGGCACTCTCAAGGAGCTCGTACAACCTCAAATTGGCTCTATGAGATAGCACTTCTAGATAGATGTACTTTTCTTGTAAGGTCACCATCTGCTGCAGTAGGGATTCAGACACCTCTCCAATCTGAATGCATCATCCTCTGCAAGGCTGACCCATTCTTTGGCTGCCAACCCTTTTTTCCACTTGCATTAGCTTCTTGTGCAGGCGTTTGAACTCTTTTTAAGGCTATGCTGGCATGGGGTGATAATGTCGCAAGACATTATGCCGCCACAATATACCGTGCTGCCAATACAGCGCAATATATTGTAGCAGCATTTGTCTTTGATTTGCGGGGCTATGCATCCCCCTGAATCCCTCCCCCATTATTATATCTAACTCCGGGGGAGGGAGGTTCTCACTTGAAATTGCACAATGTGTGAAAAAAATAAAATGTCTTGCATCTGGGACTGGGAATCAAAACCCAGTCCCAAACACACTGCCGGTATCCTTTGCTGCTCATGGCTCATTTCATTGAGCCATGGCAGAATCTCGCTGATCCCCTGTCCCAGCAGAGCTCTTATCGTCTGCATAGGAACAGAGAAAGGGTGCACTACCACCACGCATAGTTCCTTTTGTGGTATTGCTCCCTCTTGCCATTCCCTACCGTGCTGTTCCCTGTTGTGCAGGTACATCATACACTATTAAGTGTGCAACATATTAACCAAGGTTGCCTGACATAGGTAGGACAAACTTCCTGCAGTTACTATTAACGAGTCTTTGGAATCTGGAAGAGGCATATTACCCATGTACTACTGCAATTACTGTGTGAGGACTACTTTCATTCCTCATCATAGTAATTGCAGTAACAATAAGCAAGTAGTACCCAAAAATCTCATCTACATCACCATTTTGAGGTCCCAAAAATAAACCACAGTCAGTGGCTTCTCCAATGTCCCCCTGGGGAGAAGGAGACATTTAACACAGCCCCATCTGAGCATAAATAAATCCACAATTACACAGCATCTCCACAGCAACAGCAGTCAACAGCATCTCCTCCCCCCCCACACACATCATCTCCATAGCAGCAGCAGTCAGCAGCATCCCCTTCCAGCCCTCTTGAGTGTGTGTGGGGGAAGGGGTTACCATCACAATTAGCAGCAACTTCTCTTGTCTCTCTCCCCAACACACACACACACATCCACACACACTCACATATACTGTACCTACCTGAGCCTCCCAACCCCAGCTCAACGAAAGAAGGGGAACATCATCATAATTAGTGGCACCTTCTCTTATTCCCCCATAAAAGAAGAAGCCACTTAGTGGCAGATGTTCCAGATCAGTGGTGTGACTAAACAAGCCACTATCTGTGGCTGCTTCTTGGCCACCCAATGGAATACGACTGGCAATCTCCTTGAGCCTCTCAAGCAAGAGGGCAGAAATGGTTGATCCGCACCTGGACATAATACAGACACTGGGGTGCCCGATCTCCAGTTTCAGGATGGTACCTGAAATATGGAAAACCATCCCTTGTAGTTTTTTTCTTTTTAATAGATCCTGTAAAAAAAGAAAACCATTCATCAATGTCTGTCTGCTGCTGCCTCCAGCACACCACCACCATTTCTCTCCCCCCAACAACCCTCCCACTCAGCACCCACCACCCCACCCATTTAAATTTTCTGACACCAGGGTGTCCAATCCCTGGTGTTAACTAGTACATCACACCTGGCCCGTTTTCAGTGTGCATCACTAAGGAGCCCACACCCAGTGCCACCAAACATAACACCTACAATGGGGTGCCCACTCCCCAGTGTTAGCACCTGAAATAAAGAAAACTGTCCCATGTAGTTTTTTTTTTATTTTTATATATCTTGTAAAAAAGAAAACCATTCATCAATGTCTGTTGCTGCCGCTGGCCCATTGCTGCCTTTCCCCGTCTCCCCCCACCCAACTCTCCCACTCAACACACCCCTCCTTTTACTTACCTACTAGGGGTCCAGTGCAATATGCTCTGGACTGGAGACATGTCTTCGTTCTTCAATACCGGACCACGAATTGAGGAAATCAGCTATGTGGTTCAATGTAGTTCAGTGGGTTTTGAACTTGTCCTCATAACTTGGTAACTTTTTAAGATTTTTTTCCCCAAAATTTTAACATGGCCTTTTTGGGATCCCATCTCATGAACAATGGCAGTGAGTTTATGCAAATTCATCCCAAAATCTGATTTCATAGTTTCTACATGAAATTACTTTTCAGGCAGGATTTGAAAAATTTCTCCATCCTTGTTCATGACATGGGGGTAATAAGAAGGCTATGTTGAAATGTTGGGTTAAAAATATCTAAAAAACAAAAAAGTTATAAGCGTACTTTGACATTTTTCAATGTACACTCATGACTTTGGTAATTTTCAACATTTTGACCCCCAATTATCAACATCACCATTTTTTCACACCACCTCATGAATGTGACAGCTGTCATTTTTCAAATCCTGTCCAAAATGTGTTTTTGCTCTTGTAGCACGAAATCACCATTCAGGCAGGATTTGAAAATTTTCTCCACCCTTGTTCATGAGGTGGGGTCTAAAGAAGGCTATGTGGGGTCATAAAAAAGCTATGTTGAAAATTTGAAGTAAACTACTGAAAAATAACAAAGTTACGAATGTTTGTTGAAATTTTTCAACATACTCATAACTTTGGTAATTTTCAGTATTTTGACCCCAGATTTTCAACACAGCCATTATTTTCAATGTAGCCATTTCCACCATAGCTTAATACGCTGTCACTGTTACATTAATTTATGCTTATTTACTTTCTCACTGCTGTTACAATGATGTACCATGCTTCTGTCAATCGATTTTTGTAATATTCCTTGTGTTTACTTGTATCCTTGTATTTATTATGCTGTTTTTTCTGACTCGTATTTTGTATACTGTATTGCAGTTGTTCAATATTTTCCGCTTCCCCAGGTCACACCTGGAAATGAGCGTGCCTTTCCCAGTTACCAAATTATAAATAAATACATTTTCACACCACCTCATGAAAGTGACAGATGTAATTTTTCAAAACCTGGCCAAAATGAGTTTTCACACTTGTGGTGCAAAATGATGTTTCAGCCATTATTTTTTTAAATGGCACCTGTCATATTCAGAAGGAGTGGACATAAAAAGATCATGTTGAAAATTCGGGGTCAAAATATGAAAAAAAAACAAATTTATGAGAAAACATTGAATTGTTCTGTTGTTTACTCATAACTTTATTTTTGCATATTTTGGTCTCTAATGTTTAACATAGCCTTTGTGTCACCCCATCTCCAGAATATGACAGGTGTCATTATTCAACTTCCCTTCGAAACATGTTTTCACAGTCGCAATGTGAAATCACCTTTTGGATGGGATTTTTAAAAATGCCACATGTCTTGATCATAATGTCAGGTCATAAAAAAAGACTGTTGGAAATTTGGGGTTGAAATGTGGGAGCCCACTGAAAATGAGATATTGCATCTCATCTGGCCGATCCTGGGTAAATACATAGTAAAAATGTATACAAGCAAGACCCAGTAAAACAGCAATGCAAGTGATGAATAGGTGGCATTTACAAATGTTAGTTTTCTTAAAGTTTTGGCCACGGTAACTAATATATAACTAATTCAGTCGTATTTTCCCTTTGTTTTTCCCATTTTCATGAGATATATTTTCTCTTTATTTTGAAGATGCAGCAACATTTTGATCATTTTCCCAAATGTTAAACAATCCTTTAGAGAAGTGAGAAATTGGTAATTCTTGGCAGACATGTTTTGTAAACAATCTCTGCAGGTATTCCTGATTTTTATGTTGCTTGCATGCATGTGCAAGAAACATAGTGCCATCATCCGAGTTTTCGGAGGTGTGGCACCCCGTCCTCCAATTCAGTCAGTGAATTTGCAGGCATGGTCGCAGTTCTCCAATGACTGCTGCAGCTGTCAATGACAGCAGGAAAATGCAGTGGCATACAGTTGAAAGGGAGCTCCCACTTCCAGTGAGCAGGGCTCTCCCCCCACACACACACACAAGCACGCATATTGCTTGCTGATGCACTCCCTCCCCCACGCTGTATGGCGTGGGGGTGCCCCAATCCAAGTCGGCTCACCCTTCCCCACAAAAGTGGGGTCCAGGCTGCGCTGGGGCCCACCCAGTGTGGCAAAAATGTATAGCCGACGGGGGTGCCCAGTCCCCACGTTGGCTCCACTGCATGCCCCAAAAGCCTTTCCAGGTGCCACACTGGGAGCCCACTCCAGCATGGCAAATCCTGTTATAGCAATGAGGGGTGCCCCAATCCCCATTAGCTCCAACCCCCCAAAACAGCCTTTCCTGCCATGCACAGGGAGCCCACCCCAGCATGGCAAGCGTCCGCATCGTCTGAGATTTAAAAAACAACCTGCAACCTAGAAAACGTTCCCCTTGCCGTCTCTCTGCTCTCCCCAAAACCCGCACCCACCCACTGCGCACCCTGCCTCCCCACACCACCCCCCTCACCCCATACTTACCTCCAGAGCTCGGTGCGACGATCATCGGTGGACCGGGAACACGTCTGTGCTCTTCAAAGCCGACCACGAACTGAGGTAAGCTGTATAATGGAATAAATAGGGTTTTTTCAACTTTGTTGCATATCTCAGGCATTTTGGGGAATTTTGGGCTCAAATTTTCAACATGGGGTTTTTGGGACCCCTCCTCATGAATTCTTGCACTGTCATGGCATTAATCGGGCCCGAAGGGTGACTTCGCGGTCACTGCGTGAAATCACCTTTTGGGTCTGATTAATGAAATGACAGTGCCAGTGTTCATAAGGCGGGCTCTCAAAAAGCTTATGTTGAAAATTTGGTGAAAAATTCCTAAAATGACTGTTTTATGACTACGCTATGCAGTTCCTACGCGACGCTGTGAAATTCACGAATTTTCAATATTTTCACTCCAGATTTTCAAAATTGCCATTTTACCACACCTCCTTATGAGCAGTACAGCTGTCATTTTTCACATCCTGCCCAAAATGTGTTTCCGCACATGTAGCGCACAATGGCGCAGTCGGTGTGCGAAATCAATGTATGGGACACATTAAGAAAATCACAGTGACACTGTTCATGAGCAGAGGTCTTAAAATGGCTATGTTGAAAATTTGGTGAAAAAATTCCTAAAAATGACTGTTTTACGAGCGTACGTTGCGCAGTTCCTACGCACACTCGTAAGTTCACGAATTTTCAATATTTGCACTCCAATGACTTCCAAATATCTAAACAGCACATACAATCAAGCAACATTCGGCATTGACAAATGCTTGTTTTTACACCCTTAGTATGTGATACTTTCGTAGACCACTCAAAATTCGTTCTTGTGGTTAATGTAGTATCACACACTCTGGAGTTTGAAAAAAGTCTCTTATAACACTTTTGACCATTTAGCAATATTTTAAATGTGGTAACCCACTCCAGGTGTGCATCACTATTCTATGTATTTTTTGCTTTCTATGCCCATGTGCTGTTTGGTCTGAACTTGTTCCCTAGTGCTTCCTCCAGTCAGGCTTTCCTGGGCTATTTTTGGGCACTTTTTGTCAGAGTCCCTGCTCTGCTTTAGCCAGAGTTCAAGCTCCACTTTAGTCAGATTTCCTGCTCCACTTTAGTGGCTCATTCCCTGAGCTAATTCCCTTCCATCCCCCAGCTCCGATTCACAGCCCAACCCCCTCCCTTCCTCCTTTACCTGCAGTGTATTTAAACTGCTGTTTTTTTTTCTGTCTTTCCTCTCTCCACAGTCAGCCCAGCCAAGGGGTCCGCAAGGGTAATCGAACCACAAGCCCTCCTCCGAAAATTGGACTCAGAGCCGCAGCCACCCTCTCAAAACTTAATCAGCCAGCCCAGCCAGCCAAGGGATCCACAAGGGAAATCAGACCATAAGCCCTCCCCGAAATTGGAGTCAGAGCTGTGGACACCCTCTCAAAGCTTAATCAGCCAGCCCAGGGGTCCACGATGTTAATCAAACTGCAAGCCCTCCCCTCAAAATTGGAGTTGGAGCTGCAGATGCCCCCTCAAAGCTTAATCAGGTGCGGAACTGAGAAGCCTACCACAACTGGCTTCTTGTAACTCCAGGACTTTGTTACTCCAAGTCTGTACTTGGTTATATTTTTCAAATTCCACCAGATTGGACTTTTTTTTTTTTCAATCGGCTCATTTTCCCATATGCAGGTTATCGGTGCCTTACACTAACGGGCACCTCATCATCTTATTAAACCCAGCTAGCTCCCTCAACCTCGACAACTGTCTCCAAAACTCCACAGTCAGCACCAAGCACTACTACTAGTAAATCCTTCATGTGATCTTACCTGTGACAGAGGATTACTCATCCATTTGATTCTGATTTCCCAAAGGTAGACATATATCTGTACAAGCTTCCACTGGAACTTATTGACCCTGCCCTGGGCCTGCGGCAATGGTCACTAGGCTGCATAGCCAACTAGAGTAATTACAGCGAACTCAACAACCACCTTTCCCAGCTGCCCCCCCCAGCTTGCTGCTGAACTTCAACAGAATTAATGTATCAAACCAACAGGCAGCCCACTGTATAGTCCCCGCTGCTAACAATGATACTAAAAGGCCTAACCTCTGCATTTCTCTACATTCTGCTCTTCCAATGGTCCAACCACCTACAAGTACAAGTACAACATTTTTATTGATCAGCGTTAGCCATTACAATATACAGAGTTGAGACATAGGCCATCTAGGCCACAAAATATACAAACAGAGAATAAAATCACAGTCATTAAAACTTTACACAATACTATAATTATTTCATTAGAAGTTCAAATGGCAATTAAATCTACTATAGGAGACATGTTAAGATAATCAACAATAAAATATTCTAAATATGGGTTGTCATTAAGAATATAGACACTTTTTCTTGGACATTTAGGTCTTGTGTGGTAAATAAAGTAATAGTTTATCAGGAGGGAGATCGAGACCATCCAGCATCTCCCCTAACCAATGTTTCCAGTTTTTTTCAAAGAGTGGACACATGAGAAACACATGTCTAAGATCTTCATATGTACTGGATCCGCATTTACAGTGAGGATCCAAAACATTTGGTCTTTTTTTGTCTGTAATTTACAAACTGAGCATTATAAACTTCTATCCTAAGCCTGGTGAACGTTCTATGCATTTTGAGATTAGCTAGTTTGGATAAATGGTTTTTATAACCCCTTTGTGTTTTGAATAGTTTGTACCAACCATGCAGTTTTAATGTAGACAATTGACATAAAGTATAACTTGAGTCCAAGTCTCTCAGCCTTGTCTTTACCACAATAACAATTTCCTCCCAGGGTCTAATGTGAATAGTATATAAGAGATGTCCTAATCCAATTGGGAAAAATAGTCTTTTTAATTAGCTGAATGGATGGATGAACATATCCCATAGAAGAGAACTTAATTTCCTCCTCTAGGCACATTCTTGGAAATTGGATATCTGGGAGAAGAAAGGAATTTAAGAAAAACATTATCTGTCTTTCTCTAACTAATGAGGTCATAGAATATTATCCCAGTTCAAGTTTGAGGATACAAGATAGTGTCCCGGGAGCGTCATAAGAATGTACCTATACAACTTATTAAGAATGGTTTCTAAAGTTGCCAAATTATTTGAGCTCCAAATCTTGGAAGCATATAATATGTTTGCTTTTATTTTACAATTAATGACTTTCAAAATGCCCTTGACAGTAGTTTTGCCCATTTTTGCATTGAAGATTTTAAGAGTATTAGAGGCAGTAATCATTTTAGTTTGAATCAATTTTATGTGTTTATTCTATGATAAATTTTGCATAAATCTAACTCCTAAATAGTCATAATGATCAACTATTTCTATTTTGTACTCATCCAGCCAAAATTTTGGTGTAGTTTTGGGCTTATTTCCAAAATGGTCCGCCCGCCCAATCCTTCGTATAGTTAACCAGGGACCTCCAGGGCATCTGAAGGATTCTTCCCAACCTCCTTACTTTACGGCCCCACCTGCAATGTTTAGCTATTCCCTGATCATACTGCAAGGGCTAGCCCACAAGGGGGTGTGCTATAAATTACTTTCTGCCTCTGTCCTTCATAACATGACTCATCATAGAGCCTCTTGCACCATGTCCCTTGCACTAAAACTATTACCTCTAGCCTTATTACTACTCTCTGGAGATATCCAGACTAACCCTGGCCCCCCACCAGTCAACCACAAAATTAGCTCCACAGTGGACCCATACTGGTCCGGCCCTAGGGGCCTAAAAATGGACCACATGAACATATGCAGTCTATGCCACAAGATGCAGGAATTGCAATCCTGGGTAGACCTATACAAGCCTGACCTCCTTGCATTGTCGGAAACTTGGCTGAAGCCTCAAATCCAGTCACATGAAATAGAGTTGCATGGATACGAAGTCTTCAGAAAAGATAGATTAGACAAAAATGGAGGGGGTGTCCTAATCTATACTAGGGCTACCCTATGTGTCTTGTTAGCCAACCTCCCCTCCCTGGACAGTGACAACTGTGAATCACTGTTCATAACTACAACCCTTGGTAATACAAAATCCCTCATAGTGGGCTGCACCTATCATCCTCCCAGGGCAGCTGCACCTGTCCTCGAAGTCCTCACCAGTAAACTTGCAGAGCATAATCACCTTGAGATAATCATCCTAGGAGATTTCAGTCTCAAATGGTCCCTGGACTATGATCCAGGGTTCAAAACGCAGCTCCTTGATGCTCGACTAACCCAGGTCATCAGTGAACCAAACGGTACAACTGCAAAACTGACAGCTACATCTTGCTTGACTGGGTCCTTGAGTCCCATCCTGACAGAATAAAAGCTGCAGGCATATTTTCAGACGCCCTTAGTGACCACTCCCCAGTCTTCTGCACATGGAAGAATAGCCTTCCTAAAGTGCCTCCCAGAATGTTTGCAGCTTGCGACTTCTCAAACTTCTCATCTGAATCCTTCCAGGCCTCCCTCGAGGAAATGGGCTGGACTTCTATCCACTCACTCCCCAGCGTGGACGCTGCTCTTGAGTACTTCATAAATAATTTTCTGTCCATCACCAACAAACACACCCTGTTAAGAATCTCAGGGTCAAGGGTCAATGCTACAAGTGGATAACTCAAAATCTAAAGAAACTAATGGTACAGAGAGAGAAGGCGTGGAGTCAGTATAAGAAGTCTGGCAAGCAGGCAGACTGAGTCAGATTCAGGGAGCTTCGAAATTCCTGTAAGAAGTGCACTAAAGCTGCCAAATGTCAATACATCTATATTCACCAACTACGGGGGCTGAAGTCCCCTCTGGGAAAATTAGGTAAGAGCTCTGCCCCCCCCTCAGGATTTAACACAGTTTAACTTGCAGCAGGGAAGGGGTTAAATGGGAGCAAAAGTCCCAAAATGCATGCTGACACCATTCCAGCTCATCAGCCAGCCACTAGCACTGTCTTAAACTCCCCTGCCAGCCCTACCAATCTGTGTGCACCATTGTGAGAAGGACTAGCGAGGAGGACCAATCATGGCATTTGGGGTACCTTGGCAGAGACGTGCTGGACACATGATGCCATTTCAGATTTTCGACAAGATTGGCAGTCATTTTCCCTGCTCATTGGCTCAGCCTTAGCAGTCATGGGACTTGCAGACAAGCGCAGTTCCTTTTTGTTGTCAGTTCCCTTGCTCACTCAATGCTCCCTCCCATCCCATCAAGGTCACTCTTGAGACAGCATGGTCGCTCGCTGGTCGATGGACCCCTAAGCGTGAGGTGCTTGGCGGGCAAGGAGCTTGACGCATTCATGAGCACACAATGGCATCCGTGGAATGGGGAGATAGACACAGCTGGACCAAGGCAGCAGCAGCAGAGATGAGACAAGGGGAGCAGCCAGCTTTGGAGGCCCAGGTCCAGGAGGCAGTCAGAAAGTAACTGGACTGTCTGGAGCAGCAGCAACACCAAATGAGGTTTGGCTGTGGGGTATACTGTCCAATATGTGAAATGATTGCAAGTTGCAACCCTTAACCAGCAAATATTAGTCATTGCACTGGTGCCAGGAGCAGATTGTGGATTTTGATTTGTACCTGTAAGGCTGTTTGTTAGCAATTATACAGCATAAACATTTCTTTGCTCACTGATCACTGTCAGTACCCTAAGCCTCTGATTAGCATTATTAGCCCAAAACGTTTTTTTTTTTAAGTACCATAAAATACTGTTGTTTTCCCCCCAACTATTTAAGACTACTCCAACTCCATAACATTTGAGTAAACAAGACTGCCGGCCATGCCACCTCACAGGTAGCTGCATGCTTCCCTCACTTGTTCTATGCTAATATGCCCTGCAGGCTAAGGGATGAGTCAGCAGGGCTCGTAAACATGGAGCAAACAAAGTAAGTGCATGGCTGCCTGCGAAATGGTGGCAGGCAGCTGCTGTAAATGACTGTTATGAAGATTTAGTGAAAAGTTAAAAAGTATTTTTTAAAGGATTTCACAAAAATTACTTTATGTGCTTGGGTTAATAGCATTAATTGGGGGCTTATGTGTTCACATGGAAGGAATTTTTGATTTGTAGAGTTTTCTTTTAACCTAAGGACAACAATAAAGTAATATAAAAATAATTAAGCAGATGCCAAGCAGTAGGAGACTGCTTTGGCACACTGGCAACAATGGTTTGTGCCCTGAGCCTGGGATGTGTAGAGCAGAGACTGGCAGAGAGGGTTACTAAGTACCTACCTGGTTGGTGGGATGTTACTGTAGTGGCCCTTGGTGAAGGTGTGGTGGTGGTGCCATTGGTAGTGATGCTAACCATGCAATGATGGCACCAGCCCTGGGCACTGCTACATATGCATACAAAGGGAGAGCAGTGGAAAATGCTGTCAGTGTACTAGAATGTGCCCAAGACTTCTCCCATGCTATTTGACCCTGACCTGTAATGCAACTGGCTTTATTTCTTTCAACTGGCTGCCTCACAGACAAGTTGCTGCTTTCTCCCTCGTGGCAACAGAGGAATGGACATTCTGAATCCTGAGGGTAGGTGGAGATACCATAGAATTCGGTAATGAATAGCCAATCTTCATGCAGTGAGACTGATGGTAGAGGAAGACACTATGAGATCACAAAAAGGACATGTTGTAGGCAGAAGGGGGAGCATAAAGAAAAAAAAGAGGAAAAACGAGTAAGCTGAAAGTGGAAGCTTACAATGTATTCAAAAAAGCACCCTGGACCTGCTCCCCCAACATCATAGCTATGGGAATGGATCCTTCCAGTCTCCTGGAAGGGTCCATACCCATAGCTATAAGGTGGCATTCAAGGGTACAACCTCCCTACTTATGACTGCCCCTCCCCAAGTGAAAAGTGTCCAGCCAAGCCAGAGTCACATTGCATCTAGCAACGATGCTCAGTGTTCCAGGCTGCAACCCCACATTTTCTAGGTTTGAAATGAGCCTAGATGGTTCTTCTCCCCAGATCGTCAAGCTTAGGTAGCATACTGGTGATAACGGGTTGTTAATCATTCAGATGTGGGAAGCCAGGGTGATGTAGGGCTTGTCTGCCAGTCACTTAGATATGGGTGACAGTTTTGATGATGGACTTATCAATCAATCAGATGTGGGGAGCAAATTGCCATATTGTTAAAATGTACCTCAAAAGGTTTTGCCTTCAGATCAGGTTAAAATGTGCTTCGGTATTAAGAACGTCTTCATTTTCATAACAGGGCAGGATGCATCTTCATTTTTGTATAGCAATCTGTGTCACCTCATACTGTGTGCCAGTCGGCTTTTGACAGTGCACATTACATGTGTTTTATTAAAATACCGCCCACTTTCTACAGAGCAGGGATGGGACAGGAAGGGATATCCTTGGCCTGTAGGAAGTGGGTGGCATTTTAATAAAACAGCAGACAAACAATATTTTTGACAAATTAGTTTTATTGAGAAAAGATTTGGGGATTAGGCTGCAAAAAAAGTCACCAGGTGAGGGACACCACTAGTGTCTGCAACAGTTGCTGGGGAGTGGGTCAAGGTGGGTAAGTGACACCATCAGAGACTGTGCCAGCATCTGAGGAGGGGGCAAGGTAGGTGAGTGACACTACCACCTGCTGGGCAGTAGGTCAAGGTGGTGAGTAACAACAAAATACAGGCAAATTTGGGTAATGTGCTAGCATTGAAATGGTGTTTATTATGCTGTGCTACCTCTTTAGTAAAACCCCCAAAATGCTCCACAGAGCAGCAAAAACCATAGAGCTTCTGGGGGCCTTGGCAGCCCCCAGACCCCCAGTCATTTCTTCAACCCCTCCCAGTAAAAAATAAAACCTGGCTCTTATGAATACATCAGAGACCTACAACAGCATAATCTGGCTCATCCCAAGAAATGTTGGGCCCAGGTAAATGCCTTTGTCAAGGGAGGTCCTTGCTCCACCAATGACCCGATCACTCATGATGGCTGGACACTCAATGATCCTCAGGCGGCCGTCAATGCCTTCAACCAAAACTTCACAAATCTAGATAAATACACACATGGGTCCAAGTGCCCTTCCTCCAGACCTAAGGAATCTGGCCCCCTTGCCCCCCAAATTTCACCTCAGACTAGTTACCAAGAGCGAGGTACTAGCTCTGCTCAGAAAAATAAAATTGAGTGGCTCCACGGGCCCCGACAAGCTGGAGCCTAGACTACTGAAGGCAGCTGCCCCTGCCATAGGATCTCCAATCACAATGTTAGTCAACAGATCTTTCCTGGCCGGGCAAATCCCAGGGAAAATAGAAAGAGGAGATAGTAGTTCCTGTCCACAAAGGTGGTCCCAAGAACCAATAGAAAACTACTGGCCCATCTCTCTCCTCTGTATTCTGGCCAAGATGCAAGAAAGACTAGTGTACAATTAGATAAGGGACTACCTGGAAATGCACCACTATATTTCCGCTCAGCAGCACGGTTTCAGGTGCAACCACAGCACTCACACTGCATTAATCAGATTTACTGCTAGTGTACTACAGGAGCTGGACAATGGTACCCCCACTGGGGCAATCTTCTTAGACTTAACCAAGGCTTTTGACTTGGTTAGTCATAAGCTACTCATCAAAAAGTTCACAGACCATGGACTTGATGCACACTCATTAGCGTGGTTCATCCACTACCTATCCAACAGAACCCAAGTCGTCAGATGGAGAGGCTTCTCTTGTACCCGGCTACCTATCTCAGACAGTGTACCCCAGGGCTCGATCTTGTGACTCCTCCTACTCACAGTATTCATTAATGACCTCAGAAACAACTGTGGGAGCAGCCAACTCTTACTATATGTGGATGACACTGTCCTCTATAAGAGCTCTGGAGACCCCCTGGCACTCAGCACCCAGCTGAACTAGGACTTCCTATGCCTGGAACAATGGCTACTGGCAAATAGTCTGGTACTAAATGTCAAAAAGACCAAAGTTATCTTGTTTGGCCCCAGACATCTTGGTACTGATGGAAGCCACCTGCTCCCTATCACTACATCAGCGGGGAGTAAGATCGAGGTATTGGATTCGGTAAAATACCTTGGGGTGATACTCGACCAAGACTTCACGTACAAGGCCCAGGTGGACCAAACAACCCGCGCTATTCACCAGAAACTGGGTCTCATATGTCAGCTAAACAAACAGCTCATCCATGACTCTAGACTTGCAACTGCAAAAAGTATCCTACTGCTTAAACTTACTTATGCCGCCCTCATCCTCCAGTCCATAGGAAAAGCTAAAGCTCATAGGCTATACTACAAAATAGGACATTTCACTACAATGTCCCCTCCTAGGACACACCACTGTGACATGTTAGCCTCCTTAAGCAGCCCTCTCTGCCTAGTAGGCTCCAGTACCCCCTACTAACTGTAGCATACAAACTAATCAATGGATCGTCTCTCCCAAGCCTTGAAGATCTCCTTGTCCCCAAGTACTCCTGCAGAACACTCTGCACTTCTGGGAAGACATTACTGGAGGTACCCGAGACAAGGACTACATTTGGAAGTAAATCCTTTGTGCATTCAGCCTCTCAACTCTGGAATACCCTGCCAGACGACCTACACTCAGCTGATTCCTTAGCCACTTTTCGCAAGGGTCTAAAACACACCTCTATGTGCAGCATCAATGAACCTGCTAGTTGTTCTAGCATTTGCTCCCTAACCCTCTACTGTACTCAGCTTCCCCAAACGTTTAGTCTAGCCCTGCCCTGTGAAGTTGCTCAGCCCTTTCTTGTCTCCAGTGTATGACTGTAACCTGGTGTAAATAACAACTGTTTATTGATTGTTGCTGTTATGAATTTACCCTTCAACTGTATTCTCTTTCTGTACCACTTGTTACGATATCTGCTCTGCCTACGTGTAACTAATTCCAGGTCACCCCTGAAAAAGGCACCTCTGGTTCCAGTGGGCCTACCCAGTTACCAAAATGAAATAAAATAAATAAATCAGTGCTGTAATAACCTCACTTTCTGGGTGGCAGAGGGCCCTTGACTGCACATTGGACCTCACAACCAACCTAGGTCATTCAGTTCTTACAATATTGCCACACACACAACTGGATTATTCCTTACATAACACTCTGATGTCCATACATTATTCTATATATCATGGTAAGACCTGGGTTTAAATCGTATTACTGGTTCCAGTGTCTGTCTGGTGGCGTCTTGAGGCACAGACTTGGGAAGGGGGGGGAATTATGCTCCTCATGCTGAACGGGTCTTTTTGGATGGGTGGATAACATTGACAACACCAAGCGACCAGATGATGCCCTCTATACAACTCCACATTGAGTACTGAGTGGCTCCTTTATAGGGAACATTCTGTTATTAATGATGGCCTCCCATGGATCTGCCTAAGTTACAGACATTTCCCAACCCCTTTACAATGAATAAGTGATCCCAGAATATGCTTCCTTCCCCTCCATCTGAAACAGGCCACACCACTGGAGGGGCTGTGATGCAATGGAGGTGGTGTGGACTGGAGCCAGAGAAACACATGCCAGTGCCCTGATGGGAGTTGGCCAGATGGAAGAGAGTGGAGTTAAGCGCAAGCAGATCAAGGGAAAAAATGGAAATAAATGAAATTGCCCTTGGTATTTATAGTAACAATCCAGGTATAACTTGTCTCAGACTGTGAACAGACACTGCATAGCTTGATGCAGACATGGCTGTAACTTTCAAAAGAATTTTGTACATAGAGTAGTGGTTCTGTCTAACAAAACAAACTTTAATTGATGGTTAACCACTTTAAATCATACACTACCTAAAAATCCAGCTATTTTAAATATTATGCACTACTTCAGGAGCAGCTGCCCTGCCCTCATCCCACTCTTAAGTGTATTTTAATACTGATAAGCTGTGTGTGTGTGTGTGTGTGTGTGTGTGTGTGTGTGTGTGTGTGTGTGTGTGTGTGTGTGTGTGTGTGTGTGTGTGTACTAAAACCAAAACAGATTTAAAGCTGCAGTGTTTCAAACGGCTTAAGACAGTAAGGGAGATTTTGTTGGGGTATATTTATTGAATAGCACTTTTTATTTATTTTGTTTATTTATTAGACTCTAGGATTACAAATACCTTTGAGCAATTACTGCTCGTTTACAAAGGTTCCACGTCAAAGGATGGAGGGAAACACACATCCAGAGGTAGACCATGGTTACAGGTATAACACAGCGAAGGCAAGGCTTTAAATTTAAAGTACATATTGGAGAGACATGATGTTCCAGTTTATGAGAAAAAGATGTTTCAGAGCAGAAAGTACATTATATAGAACAGATAGTGATTGTAGGGTAGTAGGGTTAAAGAAAGGGGTGGGCAGGCTGAAGGGCCATTGTCAGAGGGTGATGGATGGGTAGCATAACTACAGGGTAAGTAGGAGTTGGGGGACCCGAAATCTGAAAGTGCCTACAAGAGGGAAGGGGGGAGGGTAAGGCAGGGTGGTGGTGGGGAAGGGTAGGGGTGGGAGGAGGGAAGCAGGTGACAGGGGAGAATGCTGAGGGGGGCAACAGTCACCTTAGACTGGGATGAGAGAGGAGGCTGCCCCTAGGAGAAGCAGTCACATTGCATGGTTGATGTTAGGTATAGTCGGAGTTGCCTTTTAAAGGGTCCAAGTGTTGCAGGTGTAAGTGCTTAAATTGTTGAGGGCATTGTACTACTAAGGAGCTCTATGGCTGAATGACCTTTGGCCCATTGTGGTCCTGCAGCTAGGGACCTGGAAGGTTTGATGTTGAGCACTACATGTATTTTGGGTACTGCTATATGCAGTGAGGAGCCTTTGAACACCTGGCGGCATGAGACCGAAAAGAACCTTCTTGTAGATCAGGCATGTCTGATACTGAATTCTGTTATGAAGTGGAAGCCAGCTGGAATGTCTGTACAGGTCACAGGTGTGAGTTCAGCAGGCAGCACCAGTTAAGAGCCTACAGGCTTTGTTGAATGTCACCGATATCCTGCGGAGTGCAGTAGTGACAGCAGAGCCATAGATAGCTAGACCATATTCAATGATGGAGGTGACAGAGCTGTAGATAGCCAGTCTAAGGGCAACCACAGTCATGCAGTGTTTGTGCCTGTGGAGCAGACCGATTCGTATGTTGGTGGCCTTTGCTACATTGTCAATGTGCCATGCATAGGAGAGGGAGCTGTCCAGTATGATGCCAAGATATTTAAACTCAGGCCCATGTTCGAGTGAAGTCCCAGACTGGTTCTTAATAGTGAGGGATTGAGATTTGTACTTGCTCCGTGTGTTGCAGAAAGTCATGACCTTGGTTCTGGTATAAATTAAGATGAGCTTGTGAGATTTGAACCATTCTTCAACATGGCTAAAGTCTCTCTGCAACTGACTCTCCAGGTGTTTGATGTCATGATGACTAGTAAACAGGACTGCATCGTCCACATAGAGTAGTATTTTCTGGTGGCAAACAGTAGGGAGGTTATTCAGGAAAAGAGAGAAGAGTAGAGGGCCAAGTATGGAACCCTGTGGAACTCTGGAAAGAACTGGTTTTTCATTGGAGGTGACACCGGCAATTCTAACATGTTGGACCCGTCCCCCAAGGTAGCTAGCAAATCAGGGCAATGCATCATTGGAGAGACCGATAGTTGACAGTTGCCTTAGTAGAAGTGGGTGGTTAATGGTATCAAAGGCTTTAGTAAGGTCAATGAATACTGCCCCCACACAGTTACCTTGGTCTAGGGTAGCATTTATGAGTCCTCTAAATTCCAGCGGTGCGGTGGTGGTGCTATGCCCTTTTCTGAAGCCATGCTGTTCCGGGCACTGGATGTCGTACTTGTCCAGGTACTCAACTAGCTGGTCCGAGACTATACGTTCAAGTGCTTTGGATAAAGGGGGGAGGATGGAGATAGGCCTGTAGTTGGTGTGCAGTGACTTGTCTCCACTTTTGTGGACTGGCATCATAGTCACCTGTTTCCAGAGTGATGGGAATTGGCCCAATCTTAGTGAAAGGTTGAAGATCTTAAGCAGGGGTTCAAGGATATCGTCTAGGACTAGCACAATCAGCTTCAGGTTGAGTGCATTGCCACTGTACCCAGCTTTGCAGATGGCCTTGTGAATATAGGATCTGGCTATGTGCATAGGGACCTCCTTGAAAAAAAACTGTGGAGCCGTGTGTACATGGGATGTCGTGCCATAGGGGGGTGCTTGAGGAAGGGGCATTGAAGAAGTCAGGTGGGAGAACACTGCCAAGGTTTGAGAACACATTATTGAAGGTGTTGGTGATAATGCCAAGGTCTTGCGTAGGTGTTCCATCAATGTTGAGCATTGTGGGAGGTATTTTAGGGTCCTTGCCTGTGAGGTCTTTCATATTATTCCAGATTTTTTTCCTGTTACCCCAGGAGTTGGTCAGTTACTCCCTGAAATATTTGCTTTTGGCATTCCGTATTGCACGAGTGCAATTATTTCTTGTGGTTTTGTATTTTTGTAGATCCCCTTGCGTGGATGAGGCTCGAGTACAGTGCCAGAGGTGGTCCCATTGTTTGAGCTGTGTTATGAGTTCAGAGGTGATCTGCAGGTTGGGTCTGCCTTTGACCTTCATCTGTTTGAGTGGAGCATATGCATCACAGGCAACAGTAAAGTGGTTGAGTTACAAGGCTTTGTCAGTGTCGTTTAATGTGTCAATTATAGCCCAGTCCAGCCTGTTTAGATGGCATTTTAGCAGTTGGAGGTGCCCCTGTTTTAGTACTCTGGTGTTAATTACCTTGGGGGGGGCCTTGTTGATTTTGTTAGCCCAGGAGCAGATAACAGGTGAGTGGTCACTTATAGTGTCTGGGAGTACTGAGACCTTTGAAATATGTTCTGGGCAGTTAATCAGTACCCAGTCTAGCAGGGTGTAGGTCCCAGTCCTGTAGTTGCACCTGGTGGGGGTAGGGACAAGCTGTGTGAGGTGCTGTGCTGAGATAGCATCTTTGTAGGTGCAGGCCTCAGGCAAAAGCCAATTTATGTTAAAATCTCCCAGAACTATAGTCTCAGAGTTATGGTTTAGGCCCCTTAGATAATCCATGACACTATTGAACCCGCTACTCTGATCCTTAGAGGGTAGATACACTGAGGCGATAGTAAAATGCTTATTATGGGCTCCGAGGAGAACTTTGATGGCGAGGACCTGAGAGGGGGAGTCTGGGCTAGAGAAAGGAATAACATGACCCATGAAAGTATCCTTCAGATAGATGGCACAGCCCCCTCCTCATTTTGCAATTCTGTCCTGCCTGAAGATAGAGTATCCAGGGATCGTGACCGCAGTGTCAGGTATCTTAGGGTTTAGCCATGCTTCAACCACAGAGAGGATGTCCGGATGCTGTACCAATGTTTGGAGTTTATCAAGTTTTCTGAGAAGGCTACAAACATTGAATGATGCGAGTATGAGGGACCCCTCTCTCCTAAAGAGAGGAATGCGATTTACCCTGCTGACCCTGGGTTGGGGTGAATATTACCAGAGATCAGAAGTAGCATTAGAAGAATTCTCAGGAGAGAGGTTTTAAGCATTTTGTAGACTTGTTTGTTCGTTGGGTGCTTGTGCCTCTTGGCGCTACAGTAATGTTGGTGCCCTGCTGTACTGCAGAGTATTGTTAATAGTTGAAAGTTCTCTGGAAAGCTGAACGCTTGGAGCTTCAGCAAGTAAACAATGTGCCAGATTGGGGCATAGTGGTCCGTGGAAATATTGTTATGGGTTCCTGTTGACATACCTTGCATGTAGTGCATGGCAGAAGGTGGTCCTTGCTGGAGGAAAGTTTGATGTGAGGTCCCCACAAGGGTTATGGGGTAGCATAGTACCATGAGTACCACTAGTAGCATCTTAGTGTGCAGGTTTAGGCAAGACGACCTATAGTTACCGTGAGAAATGCTGGGTTGGCAGAGGGCGATCACTGATAAAGGTTTGCCTATCAGTTGGTAAAGTGAGCTATGTAGGCAAGAGGAGGTGGTTTAAGGCTGTGATTGGAGAACCAATGGCGTGTGAGAGCCCCAAGGTGGGCGTTGCAATAGTGTATTTAAAGGAGGCCTGTGTGGGGGTGGGGGGGCAGGAGAAAAACTGTGCCTGACTGAAAAAGCAAAATAAAGCACAGAAGGCAGTCCAGAGAGTGGTCCAAAGGTGCACCAATGACTGGAGGTCTGAAAGCCTTCCAGACCAATCATGGTTCACTAGCAGCAGCAGCACACCAATCAGGTTGCAGCCATAGAGTATGGGCTCCAGGAAGGATTAGGCAGTCATACCTCTGTGGGATCCACAGCTGAGTACCAGGAGGGTGGGCTGAGCTTGCCGGTGGAGTCGGCGCGGCAGCCAGAGTTTGTTTTTTTTGTAGCTTAGTTGGAGTTGTCTGAAACAAGGAATAAGGCAAACTAAGGGTTTAGATTCATAGTAGTCTAACAGAAATGCAGTGAAGTGCACAACTGTGTGATATACATTTATTTATGTATGTATGTATTTATTTATTGTGAAGGCCAGAGTTGGCTGACTCCCACCACCACAGCTTCTGAGCAACTGCCATTTTGTCCTGTGTTTGTGTGCAGTAGTGTATACTCTGCACACTGTGCATGCCAGCTGTTGGGGACCCTTTTTCTATTGTTTCTGGCATTGTGCCAAACAAGAAATTTAAAAAAGAAATGTTTTAGTTGGGCTTGACTATTAGGGAGTGAGACTCATCAGTCCACTGGCATTGCTGCAGTGAGTGACTATATTTCCTAATAATATAATTTAAATTTAATATGAGGCATTTTCCTGTGAGGAACTTGGGCTTGGGTCCTTCTACAGCCACTAGTACAACTGCAAGTGCACCTCCATATATAGCTGTTAGCTGGCAGGGTGAGACTAGTCAGCTGACTCCCATCGCTTCTGGGCAGCTAGTTGTTGTTTTGTTCTGTGTGTGTGTGTGTGTGCAGAGTTTGTACTCAAGAAAGACATTGTTATGCCAGCCCACTGGTGCAGCGATAGGGCTGCCACTCATGATGCCAGCAACCAGGATTCTGGAATGAGTCCAGGTCAACATGGTCTGGCCAGTGGGAGAAGGACTGAGCATCCCACAGGACAGCCTCCTTCTCCTGGGAGGCAGGGTTCTGTCCTCCACTGCAGTACTGTCACCTGTGTGACAACAGGTGGCACTGCAGCTGTAGGGTCAACAGGAGGGCAGAATTCTGTTGATGGCAGGTATCACTGCTCTCAGCACATGCATGCCCCTTGACGCCCATACACATGGAGTTCCAAGGGGTTGGGGAGAAACTGGAAAATGGCTCTGGTCCCCATGGATGAAAGACCCCAGTACATCTGGGGCTGGGCCCTTCCCTCAGAGGAGCGTGCTTCATGATGAAGCATCAGTATGTTCAGGGGTCAAACTGCAGCAGCATGAAGAAAGGTTGGTGGCTCCGAGAGGTAAGGGTACCACCGGATGGTAACATGGGTCTCTGGAGGGCCTTGGGAACCAGAGAAGTGAAGGGGGAAAAAAACAGAGAATAACAAAAAAAAAGAAAGAGACATTGTGCTATACTTGTGGCTTTGTGCCAAAGAAGAAACGTAAAAAATAAATTGCTTTAGTCAAGCTAGACTATTAGTAAGACTTGTCAGCTAATTGGCATTACCACAGTGAGTGACTATACTGTGTTTCATAATATTTATGTATTTATTTATTTATTAGATTTGTTATCTGGGTAAGAACCCAAGAATATCAAATGTCCATTTTCAAGGGGAACCCGGATACAAAGGTACAATAAATAACACAAAACAAAGCGATGTATGGATGCACACTATCGTACACAGTCAAGTAAAACATACATTTAGACATGATCATAAAATGTCCTTTCAGTGTAGACTTAAACCTGGAATAGGATACTAGTTGATAAAACTCTGCAGGTAAGGAGTTCCAGTACATAATTTAAATTTAATATCAGACATCTTCATGTGAGGAACCAGGCCTCGGGTCGCTCCATGACCACTTGTGCAACTGCGAGTTCACTGCCATATATAGGTGATAACTGGTAGGGTGGGACTAGTCAGCTGACTAAAACTGCTTCTGGGCAGCTAGCTGCCATTTGGTTCTGTGTGTGTGCACCGTGTGCACTCAAGAAAGACACTGTTCTAAGTTTGTGGCTTTTTGCCTAAGAAGAAATGTAAAAAAATAAATGTTTTATTTCAGAGAATTCATTTGCTAGTCAGGCTTGACTAGTGAATAAGACTTGTTAGTTCACTGGCATCACTGCAGTGAAGGACTACTACATTTCATAATAATATAAAATACTTTAAATGTAATTTCATCTTCCTGTGAGGAATACTTCTTTAGCAGACAGAGGATGTTCCAGAGTCTGGCAGTCACAGCAAACCTGGTGTGGGTAAGTGTACTGCAGAGCAATGCTCGGGGCGCATTCACTGCACAAAATTATATTCTACCCCATCAAAGCCTGCTGCCTCCAGCACCAGTATGGCATCAGATGATACCAGGGAAAAAAGTACTATTCAAACTAGTAATGCTACTAGGAGGACATTGTCAAAAACTGCCATTGATACCACCAATGTGAATGTGTCCTCTTCATCCCTTGCAGCTGCTACCAGTACTGCTGTCACTTCATCCTTAATCACCACTGCTCTGATACACCACCCATCCAATGAGACTACTAGAATTTCAGCTTGTGCTGCAACAACATCACCTACCATCCAGGAGCCTAGTCAGATAAAATCAGTATTATACCAAATATGGTTAAGGAAAAATTATTAAAAATTGATCCTAACAAATCAGAAGGACCTGATGGACTGCATCCAAGGCTAGTAAAAGAGTTAAGTGCAGAGTTAAGTGTCCCTATTCATGCAATTTTTGAAAAGTCTCTACACGAGGGAGTAGCACCCGAGGATTGGTGGTCAGATCGTCTAATCCCAATTTATAACAAGCATTTGTTAATGCCAAATGTTTGCTTGCTGGCATTGGCATTGGTAGTGTACAAGTTACAGAGCTGCGTAATAGGAATGGCAGCGAGTATTGGACTAAACCAACCTACCACACCCCACTGCAGAGAGTGACAGGCATTGGGGTGTGCCTTTGAGTCAGTCATGCATAATCACACGCCATCTCCACACCCTACCCTGCAGACACTGACAAGTGTCACAGTGTGCCTGGGGTCTTTGGTCCTTATGCGCACCCCATTCCATCAGGAAATACGGTGAGATGGGTGCGGTACAGGAGAATGGGGTAACGTTTGGGCAAAAAAGAGTCTGAGACACACCTTGATGCCTCTCACTGGCTGCAGGGTGTGGTTGGGGGTGGAATGGTATGAGCATTACAGGCAAGAATCCCAAGTCACACCCCTGATGCCTGTCATTCTCTACAGGGTGGGGCATTATGGTTGGAAACCCTAAAGCCTTAGGCATTCATTGGTATTTTCACTCCAAATTTTCAACATGGTTTTTTTGTGACCCCCACCTCATGAACAGTGGCAATATCAGTTTGTTAGCCAAAAACTGCTTTTGCACAGTGACTATGGCATTTGGCACCACAGGTGCAAAACACATTCGAACAGGATGTGAAAAATGACAGGTACTGTTCATGGGAGGTGTAAAAATAGCAATTTTGAAATCTCGTGTGAAATCTTAAAAACTAGTGAAGTCATGACGTGCATAGAAACTGTGCAGCACACCCATAATGTAACTAGTTTGGGGATTTTTTGCAACAGATTACTTACAGGCATTTTGGGACCTCCGATCATGAACAGTGTCAGTGTGATTTTCTTTATCTGTCCCGAACAATGATTTCCCACAGCAACAACGCATTTCTGCGCTGAAAGTGTGAAAACACATTTCGGCCATGTTGTGGAAAATGACAGCTGTACTGTTCATAAGGAGGTGTGGAAAAATGCCACTGGTGAAAATCTGGACTGAAAATATTACAAATTCATGAACTTACGAGGGTGCATGGAAACTGCGTAATACTCACTCGTCACACAGTCATTTTATGGAGTTTTGTCACCAAATTTTCAACATAGCCATTTTAAGACCTCTGCTCATGACCAGTGTCACTGTGATTTTCTTAATCTGTCCCAAACATTGTTTTCGCACACCGACTGTACCATTGTGCTCTACATGTGCGGAAACAAATTTTGGGTGAGATGTGAAAAATGGTAGCTGTACTGCTCATAAGGAAGTGCGGTAAAATGGCACTGCTGAAAATCTGGTGTGCAAATATTACAAATTTGCGAACTTACGAGCGTGCATAGGAACTCTGCAACGCATGCTAGTAAAACAGTCATTTTAAGGAATTATTTCACCAAATTTTCAACATAGCCATTTCAAGACCTCTGCTCATAAACAGTGTCACTGTGATTTTCTTAATGTGTCCCGTACATTAATTTCACACACCGACTTCGCCATTGTGCGCTACATGGGCGGAAACACATTTTGGGTGAGATGTGAAAAATGACAGCTATACTGCTCATAAGGAGGTGTGGTAAAATGGCAATGTTGAAAATCTGGAGTGAAAATATTGAAAATTCGTGAACTTATGAGCGTGCGTAGGAACTGCGCAAGCGCCGCTCGTAAAACAGTCATTTTTAGGAATTTTTTCACCAAATTTTCAACATAGCCATTTTAAGACCTCTGCTCATGAACAGTGTCACTCTGATTTTCTTAATTTGTCCTGTACATTGATTTCGCTCACCAACTGCGCCATTGTACGCTACATGGGCGGAAACACGTTTTAGGTGAGATGTGAAAAACGACAGCTGTACTACTCATAAGAAGGTGTGGTAAAATGGCAATGTTGAAAATCTGGAGTGAAAATATTGAAAATTCACGAACTTACGAGCGTGCATAGGAACTGCGCAACGCACGCTCGTAAAACAGTCATTTTTTGGAATTTTTACACCAAATTTTCACAATAGGCTTCTTGAGAGCCAACCTTATGAACACTGGCAGTGTTGTTTTGTTAATCAGTCCCGAAAGGTGATTTCACACAGTGACTCGAAATCACCTTCGGGCCCGAATAACGCCATGACAGTGACAGCATTCAAGAGAAGGGGTCCCAAAAACCCCATGTTGAAAATGTGGTGCAAAAATTCCAAAAAATGCCCAAGATATGCAGCAAAGTTGAAAAAACCCTATCTATTACATTATACAGCTTACCGGTATTTCCTCAGTTAGCGGTCAGCTTTGAAGAGAAAGAGCGTGTTCCTGGTCCACGAAGATCGTCGCACGGACTCCAGAAGTGAGTATGGGGTGAAGGGTGTGGGAGGCAAGGCGCGTAGTGGGTGGAGTGCGGGTGGGGGCAGGGAGACTGCGAGGACGTTTTTATTACAGGTTTTTCTAATTATTAAGGCGGCGGGGCGTTTGCCACGCTGGGGTGGGCTCCCCAGGCGTGGCAGCTGAAAGGATGTTAGGGGGCCTGGAGCTGACAGGGGATTGGGCACCCCGTCGGCCTTACAGGCTAGTGCACCGCTGGGGTGGGCTCCCAGCGTGGCAGCTGTGAGGCTGTTTGGAGGGGGGCTGGAGCCGACGGGGGATTGGGCACCCCCGTCGGCCATACCGACATGTGCCATGCTGGGGTGCGCTCCCAGTGTGGCAGCTTTAACACTGTTTTGGGGGGGCTGGAGCCGACGGGGGAATGGGCACCCCGTCGGCTATACTGTATGTGTGTGGTGGGGGGACCGCGTTAGCATGCAATATGCTTGCGTGCATGTTGAGGGGGGAGAGCTCTGCTCACTGAAGCAGAGCTCTCCCTTTCAACTGTATGCCACTGCATTTTCAGCTGTCATAGACAGCTGGAGCAGTGATTGGCGAACTGCGACTGCGCCTGCAAACACACTGACTGAATTGGAAGAGGCTGACACACCTCTGGAAAACTCGGATGATGACACTATGTTTCTTGCACATGCGTGCAAGCTAACATAAAAAGGGAATGAAATCATCCTGTTCCAATTACCGCCCTATTAGCCTCACTAGCATCTTGCGGAAGGTCCTGAAAGGACTAATAAAGGAGTCAATTAAACAACACCTAACTGCTCAGGGTCTAATAGATGTGCATCAGCACAGATTCACAAAGGGTAGAGCTTGCCTCACAAACCTGATGAAATTATTTGAGCAGAGCCTGTCAGCCTGGGACTAGATAATGATATCCTAGTAGATTTTTATATGTTGATTTCAAGAACGCCTTTGATAGCATCTCTCACGCTGTACTAACCAAAACCCTATTTGAGATCAAACTGGATCCAGCTATTATATGTTGTATCACAGTCTGATTGGCCAGAAACAATGGGTTATTATGAGGATCCCGTCCCTCAATATCTCACTACTGGCATTGGTTTCCCAAACCCTGACATTTAGAATACAGTCCACCTCCCCATCCACCCTCCATCCATGACAGTCCCACCCACTCAATTTCCTTTCGGTTTCAAACCCTATAAGCTCCTCCCTGCTCCCAACTCCCCCACCGTCTGTTTTGATTGCATCTGGCCCCCTCTCTTTACTACCAATACAACAACGTTTATTTTTTAACCCCACTCCCCCTCTCCCTTCTTCTTCACATAAATGACAAAGCCTCCCCCTGGCTGCATCTTCATCTTGCTAATTATGTGACTTAAGGAACTACAACTGTTTTTGCCTCCTATGATATACCTGATCTCAAATAACTGCACCAATCAGTGAATTGTCAAACTTACTATTGAAATGCTACACATTCGTACAAATCAGCCCAAAATTGTAAATATCTAGATTACTTGCTGTTATATCCTGCTCTGTTCGAGCCCAGTGCTTTGTACCTCTAATCAGTTACTTACTTCTCTGTGTTTTGTCTTCTTGTCATGATGTGGAATCTTTGAAAAAGAACACTGTTCTCAAAGGTTATATCCAAATGATGAAATAAATAAAAATATTATTAAGGGACACTGTTCCAGCTGGACTCCAGTGACCAGCAGGGTCCCTCAGGGATAAGTGTTGGGACCAACATTGTTCAATATACTAGTAGCATCATTAAGTACAGATAAAAATGCATGGTTAACAAAATTTGCATTCTATATTAAAATAGGGGCCCTAGTTACCAATACAGTGGATGCTAATGCTTTCCAAAACTATCAATACCTTATTCAAGGGTCTTCCGGTGACGTCAGCAGACTAATGGCTGCTTAGCTCCACAGCTCTGTCTCCTCACCGACTATTATCTAGCTCCATCACCCACCAACAAGATGTCTTCACCTGCAAAAACCAAAAGAAATAAACCGGGAAGCCCCTATCCTCTCCGGCACAAAAATTGAAGGAATTGCTCCAGATGGATCATGCAAATGACCCTGATGAATGAGAGCTGCTGGAGGGACTGCTTCAGAAACTGCCACATGGCGAGGGAACCCAGGCCGACCTTGTGTCAACTATAATGCAGACGGCCCGCACAGTCTCTAAAATTGATCAGACGTTGTCGGAACTCAGAACTGATCTAAACAGTATAGATCACAAGACAGAACAGCTGGAGTTGTGTGTAGCCCAGATTGTGGACCAGACAGACAGACATAACAGGCTGCTGCTGTTCCTGTTGGCCAGGGACCGCAAGTTCATGCACCGCCTAGATGACCTCAAGGGAAGGAGCCAGAGACAGAATATTAGGGTCTGTGTGGTTGAAGGTTCTGAGGGCAAGCACAAAGATGTTATCTCATTCCTCCAAGAATTTCTCTGGGACTTACTTGCTGTTCCGCAGGACTTTGATCTGATGATGGACCATGAGCATAGGTCCCTCAGCCCCAAGCCTCGTGGTGTTAATGCAAGGCCTAGATCTATTATCACCAAGCTTACCTCCTACAGGGCTAAAGAAGAGCTGCTATGCAGGGTCTGGCAACAGGGAGCTCTGCAATTTCAAGTACACCACATCACCCTAGACAGTGACCACACAAACTCTGTTCAGGATGCCAGGAGGATCCTCTGGCTGATCATAAAGCAACTCAGAGAAAAAAACATTAAGCCCAGATCCTTTATCCTGCAAGACTGAAAGTCACCACAGATCAAGGGAATAAAGTTTTCCAGGACCTGCTTGCCACCTCCCAGTATCTGGAGAACCTCGGAATCAGCATACCTCCTCTGGCAAAAGAAAAATTAGAGAGGGATCTTCTCACCTCAGCCTGGACCATAGCCCAGAAAGGATCCACCAAACCTGGCTCTTCTCAAAAAGCTCCTCAGACTAACCTGCACTTTGATGTGTCTGCCTTGTTCCATCGCTACGGGGACCCTACATGGATGGACAAGAGAGTTGCTCACCTGCAGGAAGACCAGGAGTGATCCACTCAAAATACCGATCAACAGGCTGCCATGAAAACCTGAAGAGGATTCACAGCATTAGCTCTTTCTTTTGCCTGTTACTGGGTTATTTAGGATGCTCCCCCTACACCTTCCCCTGGCCTCACTTTGGTGTAGACCCTGTTTCCTCACGTGTCCCCCCCCCCCCCCGAGGTTCCGGTCATCTTTGGGTTGCCTTTTTGCCATCTGTGTCTTGAGGAGAGCAATGACCCTGAATACCACTTAATTGTAAGTACATTATCTGCAATACATTCTCCCTTTCTTTTACACGGCAAACCCTTCCTTCTAAGACCTGTATCCTGCCGGGGGGGGGCGCACATAGTAGCTGGAGGGGTCCTGAATATAAAAAAGCTGCAGTGATTTCTTCAACCAGAGCTGCATGGGTTCCCTATTTGTGCCTTTCAACTAACCCGGACTTCTTGAGAACTTATCCTGGTCCTGAACTCTGTGCGCCCAATGTACTAGTATCACTTGCTTAAGTGCACGACTGAATGGTTTCATCAAACATGCTGGCACACGAAAACATGTGCCGGAGGTACTGTGGATGGAGAACTTCTGACTTTAGAGAGCTATTGGCTGTATCCTGGGAAGGACCTTGTTTGTGCCTATAGGTACTGATTGTCACACAGTCCCACACAGAAGCTTAAATGTCAGAAGCTCCCACTTTATCTATGGTGGTCCTCGGCGCGACCTGATTAACCTTGAGGTTGATGGGAACAGGGTCTCTTGGTTGTTGATCACTTTCATCCCCTACCTGGTGACTCACACAAGTTAGCCGGGGGGAGATGAACAGATGGTCCTTAGAGTGGCCTGCAATAATGGGCCCCATGCATCCTCCACAGGTTGCACTGGACATATGCTTTAAATGTTTAAATGACATCTTACAGTTCTTATAAGCAATACTGCTGAGTTTGGGTGTTTACTTGTTTATTTTCAATTAAAAATGCTAAGTCAGGTGAAAAGGGGTTGGGGGGACATTATTAATGTCTGCTGACATTAAAAAGACTAGCCCTAATCGGGATTTTACCCGAGGTCCCGAGAACTGGCTCTTAATTTCTTTGAGCCTCCTCCTTTGGTTCCAGGTGATTATATCGCCACAAAATAAAGCTGGACAAACCATTGCAGGCAAATCATCACAGGCAATAACATCACCCAGCAATGATAACATGGAACAGAATAAAGTGGGCCACCAGCCCGCGGTGTGTCCCGGACACCACAGTGCCCCCACAGACACGGGAGGTGGAAGAGGACACACAGAAAGACCGACAATGCGGGCACAGTGGGAACACCACAAGTACCAATGGAGCTGGTCCCTGTGCCCGCACCCCCCACGTGTAAGTGCCTGCAGTGCTCCTGCATCCCCCCCCCCGCTGCAACCACCTCGCTGGCCCCCAAAAACGCCACACACAGCCACCAACCAATGGTCGGCCGCACAGCATGGCTCTGTGCATTTCTCCCCCCCGGCCCACTGACCCATCCCAGCCCAGCCGGACAACCATCGGGCTATTGCCTGCCACACGTAGTGCATGTATGGGCTGCCACGCTACCTGTTCTCCATCTGTGGGCCGAGGCAAATGCATCCCCAGGGCGGTGTGGTATCCTGCGGAAGCCCCATGGCAGGTGGAATAGTGAATGTGCCTGGTGACAGGATGGGGCAACATGGACAGCGGAGCAGGTGTCACCGTGCAAGGGTATGGACTGGCACAGTGCGGCATTGCTAGGAGTGGTCATTTGTAGCCCTGCTGCTCCTGTAGCCTCCTCCTAGTCGGACCTGATCTGTCATGCTCTCAGTTGTGGCGGCCTTGGTTTGCCAGGCATTCTTATGCCTTGCTTTTATTTGCCCCACTTTCTTTTGCCTCCGCTTTATTTTGCCCACGATATTATGTGCAGCGATGTGTTCTGCGATCTTAACACCCGGAACCCCTCCTTTTTTTCCATGCATTTACATTGGTCTTACAGCTGGACCACGTCTACCAGCTACTTCTTGGAAGTCGCGTCACTTCAACCTGCACGAGGTGTCTTCAGGGTCTGAAACCCCAGGCTCCTCATGCAATGCATATATTTTTAGCCCTTCTCTGGGTTGGATCAAAGCTCAAAGTTCTTGCCCCCTTTTGGGTATTTCGAGTTTTACTGTATTTTTACATGAAGTTTCTGTTTTCTAAGTTACATGGGTGCTTTATTTGTCTGTTGGATTTAGTCTTTCAATCATGGTATTTTCCTAGATCCCTACACCAGTTAGCAGATGGTTCATTTTCACAGATTTTAATGGCTAATCAGTTCACTAAAGTGCTCTCTTATAATATAAATGGTTGCTTGAGCCCTATTAAGAGAAAGCAGATACTGAGGTATATAGCAAAACAGAAATGTGCGATAAACTTTATACAAGAAACACATTTGACCCCTTCAGAGGTCCTGAAACTAAAGTCCAGGGGTTTCCCCAACTTGTTCCACTCTTCACTGGTCACAGGGAGAAAAAAAGGGGTTGCTATTCTGTTGTCTAACTCTCTCCCCATTGAGCGGGAGGAGATAGTCGAGGACCCAGGGGCAAGATACATTTTGGTGACTGGCAGGATTCAGGATACACAGGTGACTCTGGTGCATGTCTATGGCCCCCTGGGCTCCCCTGTCTCATTCTACTGATCTCTTTTGCAGCTCATCTCTGAGAAGACCAGGGGGTACTGATAATAGGAGGGGATTGGAACATGGTCTTCAATAGGAACCTAGATACCACCTCACGGCTTCCTAACCCAGACTTTCGTAAGTCCCGATCCTTCAAAAGGATTTTTAATCAGGTAGGCCTTGTGGATATTTGGCGAGAGAAATATCCTAGGGCCTGAGATTATACATACTATTCCCCTAAATTCCAAACTTTCTCTAGATTGGATCCCTTTGTCACCTTCTACCTTTCCTGTTTCCCCTCTGTGTGGGTTGGAACATCAATCCTGTACGATCATAGCCCTATTTTCTTGGAGGTTGACCTCTGCCTACCAAGGAAAAATACACAGTGGAGGCTGAATACCTCCTTGCTTTGGGATAGGGAGGTGGTGGACCAACTTAAACAACACATCAAAGACACCTTAGCTGAAAACTCAGTGGAGGGAGTAACACCACAGATAATATGGGACACTCTCAAGGCCACTACCAGGGGGGGAAGCTGATTTCTGTAGCCTCCCAAAAGAAAAACGCTCATTTGTGGAAACAGCAAGAACTTCTTGACTGAGTCAGAGAGCTAGAGAGGGCTCAGAAGGATAAGTGGGAGGGAAACAGGTACAGGGAGTTAAAGAAGTGTAGGAGGGATCTACAAAAACTACAGAAAGATGAGATTGAGAGATCCCTCTTTTATCTGAAGCAAAGGTTTTACGAGGGCAGCCCCAGAGGCACTAAACTTCTTGCATTCCGCCTCAGGCAATATGCGGCCAGAGCAACCATTACCAAAATAATGTCTCCTTCAACAGGTCTCCCCTCACTAAATCAGACCAAACCGCAGAGGCCTTTGTCACGTATTACTCCAAGCTCTATAATCCCCAAGTAGAAGCAACTATGGAGGATAAGCTTCAATATCTGCATCCCTGTCCCTACCCACTGTCTCAAAGAAGGGTCAAGTGCTTATCAGGCCAATCTCTCAGTTGGAAATCCTAAACACCGTTAAGAACTTAAAGACATGGAAATGCCCCAGCCCAGATGGCTTTAGCACAGAATTCTACAAAATCTTTGGGGTGGAGATGGCCCCCCTGCTCTCAGAAGTTTTCTCTGGAATCTGGGAGGAGGGGAATGCACCCCCCCCTTGGAAATATGCCACCATCTCACTTCTGCATAAGGAAAACAAAGACCCTGCCCGATGTAAATCATACTGCCCTATTTCCTTCCTTAATTCAGACTACAAAATCTTTACATCCATAATAGCCTCCAGATTAAACTCCCTACTACCAGAGCTAATTAATATGGACCAGACAGGATCTGTTTCTGGTTGTCAGGCCCCAGATAGTGTCTGCTCCATTCTAAATGTGATTGACTCTAGCCACCGTTCCAGTACCCCTACATGCCTGATGAGTCTAGATGCTGAAAAGGCCTCTGATAAGGTCTCTTGGAGTTTCTTATTTCTAGTGCTAGAACGTATGGGATTTCCCCAGGCCTTCATTAATTGCATTAAGACAATTTACTTTGGCCCACAGGCATATAGCAGGGTGAACAGGGGGATTTCCAATAGATTTAGACTGGGTAGGGGCACCTTTCAGGGATGTCCCCTGTCCCTTCTTCTGTTCACCCTATATATTGAGACCCTTGCTGAAGCCATCCACAGCTCGGACGATATCCTTGGCATTATGGTCGAAGGCATCCACCGGAAAATATCCCTTTATGCAGACGATGTTCTGCTTTGCCTATCCCGTCCAGAGCAAGCTATCCCTCATGTGTGGTCTGTCCTAGAGGAGTTTGGCAGACACTCGGGATATTCTCTCAATCAGACTAAAACCGAAGTTCTTAGTTTTTATTATACCCCCTCACAGACAATTCTGGACCTACTCCCCTAGGATTGGACAGCGAAAAAAATGAGATACTTAGGCACTTATATCACTAAATATAATTCCGAGCTGTTTAAAGCAAACTACACTCCACTGATAAACCAAATCAGGAAGGACTTTAATAGATGGTCCCTGGTAGGCTTCCCTATATACTCTAGGATTCAGGCAATCACCATGAATATTCTCCCTAGGTACCTTTATTTATTCCAGTGCCTCCCTTCCTTTATTCACCAATCACACTTCCAGGCCTGGCAGAGGCTGATCTCTAAATTTATCTGGAACAACAAAAGACCAAGAATAAATGTCCGTATCCTCCAGGCCCATAGCAATAAAGGAGTAAGGTCTCTCCCTGATATGGAGGACTACTATTTAGCAGCACAACTGAAGACAGCCCTGCAGTGGTCCATCCCATCTTACTCATCAAACTGGAAAGAAATGGAGAAGGGGAAGGGGGAGAAACATGGCCCCCGCTAGGGACACGGATTATACACCCTTCCAGTCCACAATACATCCAGCCTCCCCTGCTTTTTACTGTTAAGGACACTGTTAAAGCAACACAAAGAGCTTGGCAAAAACATAAATTAAGGTCCTCACTCTGGCCTCTCCACAGGCTGGGCAGGGACCCTGGCTTTTCCCCTGCCCTCCTCGATCACATCTTCCAGGTCTGGAGCAGACTGGGCCTGGAATATATTGGTCAGTTCCTGCGAGGAGGTATAGTCCTGGATTTTGAGACTCTGAGGGGTAGATTCGGGTTACAGAACTCAGACCACTTTAGGTATCTACAGACCAGGACCTATATTAATAAATGTCAGAGGGAAGATCCAGACCCTCTTAGATCCACCCTTTTCTTAGAAACCTTAAATGCTATTCTCTCTGCCTGGGTACAGAATGGCTTAATCTCCATAATATATAGTATAAGGCCCTAGCTGATCTTAACAGCGACCCCACTGGACAAAATTAAATCTGGCTGGTGTGGCGAGGGGGAGCTGGACTTGGAAGAGGTTAACAGGGGCTTTGTGTTCCATATTCCTTCAAGGACTACCTGCTCTCCACTCTGGCAAGAGTTCAGCTGGAGAGTCAGGGTGCGTTACTTCCTCACTCCCTTGGTCCTCAGTAAAAGGGATCCAATAAGGCCATCAACATGTTGGCGGCAATGTGGGGAGGCAACAGCAAATCATTTACATATTTTCTGATTGTGCCCTGTAGTCAAGCCCTTCTGGGAGGACATAATCTCAGTGCTGAGAATCCTCTTTTATGTGGACTCACCTCTGGACTGGCCTAATGTAATTCCGGGCAGCTCCCCCACAGGGTCTGAGGGGAGTGGACTCATACTACCTCTGGGCTATACTACTGACAGCAGCTCATAAATCTATAACCCATTCCTGGCTGAAGGCCGAATCGCCCACCTTCCATACCTGGATACAAGTTACGCAGGAAATCTCAGAGCTTGAGGAATGGACTTTTAAATGAACCAGACATCTCATGTATATATCCGCAGGTGGGCAAGGTGGATGGTTTGGCTGGACTCCAGATTGCATCTTGATTATCAACTGGCTGCCTGAGGGGGGTGCTTCGGGCCTGCCCCCCTAGACCAGGAGCTCCTGGGACGGGGGAGGAAGGTGCAGCCTTTCTGGGCTGCATATGGGAAGGGGACGATGGAAATTGTACAACCATATAAATAACTTATGGAAGGGAAGGCAACTTTCAATATTTCAGTATTTAAAAAATGTAGGGTAATAAAATGTAAACATACGTGCTTAGCATATGTAATAATTGTTGATCTTGGCTGTAATCCTTTTTTAATATTGTTGCACCCACTTGATGACAATAATCTTGAATTTAAAAAAAAATACCTTATTCAAGAATGCAAGTAGTAGAAAGTTAAGGTTAAATCTGGACAAATACCAATACTATATAGATGGGAAAGCGTTAAAAACAACCGAGCTAGAAAGAGATCTGGGGGTTGTAATTACAGACATCCTCAACTTCACAAATCACTGTACTACAGTGATAAAAAAGGGTTACTGTGTTCTGGCAGTAATCAAAAGGAATATTAAGAGAGAGAGGTGGTGATGCCACTGTACCTCTCACTGGTGCGGCCACATCTCGAGTATTGTGGACCTTTTTGGGCACCGCACCAAAAGAGGGATATAAGAAGACTGGAAGGGGTACAGAGGACAGCAACAAGATGGATAACTGGAATGAGGGATAAGAATTATAATGACAGATTAAAGGATCTGGGTTTGTTTTCACTTGAGTATAGAAGAACTAGGGGGGATATGTGCTTGGTGCATACTGCACTAAAAAATGAGGATATTCGAGAATGCCTGGGACTAAATTTAAAACCTGATCAGGCAAGAATATGAAGGCATCATGCCCAGCTAAAGGGTGAATATTACAAGAGAAACTATAGAGGAAACTGTTTCTCCTAAAGAGTTGTTGCTCGCTAGAACTCACTGCCAGAGCCTGTAGTTTCAAGCAAAACTACCGACCAATTAAAACTAGCAATGGACCGTCATTATGCAGCTAGATGTTACGCATTGGAGTTATAGAAGGTGCAGGTGGCCTTACCAGGGACTCCTGCCACTGTGATAGAGTGGCCGCAGCACTCCTGTCATTGTAACCCAGACCGCTGCTGCCACTGTGGCTGAGTCCACTCTTGCCATTGTGACCCAGACCATGCCTGCCATTGTGACCAAGACTACACCTGCCATTATGACCCAGGCCACTCCTGCCACTGTGACTGAGACCACTCCTGCACCCTATCTCATCTAACTATGGTGTATCCTGGTATTGCTAAGTCCCATTCATTTTTACCAGTGACACATGCTTTTGTGATGGCTATGAGGTCTAATCCCACATTTGCCACCACTGCCTGGAGCTCACTAATTTTGTTACACAGGCTGCTGCATTTAGGCAGGCTGCCTTCCAGTATGTGCCTATACAATATGCGCCACTTATACTGGACACATTTGGCAAATCAACTTTTGCTCAGTATAAATGGTATCCATTTTATGTGAAAAAAGGTTTTTCGGCCAAACAGCTGTTTGCTATCACATCATACCAAACATATAACACATGACAAATGAAAATAGCAAACAAATAAGTAACATACAGCAGTGAATAAAGAATTAAGCTCTTTTTCTAGATTTTGTTGTGTTTGTTGTGAAGTTGATTCACTTTATTAGTTAAAACTCTTTAACTTATTTAAAACAGTACTGGTACAGCCTTCTATTGATGTTGTGGCTGACTGGCTGTCAAGAAAGCAATGATGTCTTCTTCTCTTCTTGGTGCTATTATATAGAAATTACTTAAGATTTTACTGTAACAGTAGATCTTTAAGAGAGGTTCCTGCAATAGGTCTTCACTGATAGGACTGCGCCCCCTGGCATCAGGACTGGACGGCAAACTTCTAGCTTGCAATCCATGGTGGGGGACTGCCCCAGAGTCACATTTATTTTATTTATTTATTTATTTTTATTTTAGTCTTTGGTAACCGGGTAAGGCCCACTAAGCACAAGTACCTGTTTCCAGGGGCGACCTGGGAGCACTGGGTGGTTAAGTGACTTGTTCAGAGTCACACAGTCTGCAGGTGGAGGTTGTGGGAATCAGACTCAGGTCTGGTCTACTGGATGTACCAAGCTCATTCACACCTTGTTCCTCTAACCTCTAGGCTATACTGCCAGCCCAACATGACGGGATGTCGGCGTGATAGTATATAGGGAGCAGTCCCCATGCCCGCCCTCCAGGTCTCCTGCAGGGAAATCCCTGTAAGGATGACAAGAGAAAGGAGCATAACTCCTAGAGCCTGGAGCTGCTGGTAAGAGCCCTGAAAAGGGATAGGAAAATGTAGGCCCTGGGGGAAGGTAGGAGGGAAAATATGATCTACTGCAGGAACCTCTTACGAAGATCTACTGTTATAGTAAGTTCTTATATAACTGCTATATCTTACTTCGAGAGGGTTCCTGCAGTAGGTCTTCACTGATAAGACTGAATACCAAGCAGCCAAGAAAGCTAAGTCAGAGACTACAGTCTGGGAGGCGGAATGTCTATAAACTAGAGAGCCAGTTAAAATAACGGGCCTTGCAGGACGGCAAGTCCAAAACCGGCTCTGCACCTAGAGGCAATGTCCAAACTGTAATGCTTGTTGAAAGTATGGACTGAAGACCAAGTGGCCGCAGCACAAATGTCCAAAGTGGACACATTTTGTAGGAAGGCTGCGGAAGCAGCCATGCCATGGGTTGAGTAACCCTTACCTTCCCCCAGAAGGGATTTCTTGTACTTCTGATAGATGAGCGAGATGCAATTTACCAAACATTTGGACAGGCCCTGTTTAGAGATGGCCGTACCCTTACGCCTGGATGCGAAAGCCGCAAACAACAGGTCAGATCTTCACACCTCCTTGGTCCAAGAGATACAGTATTTCAATATCCTGTGCATGCCCAATGTGTGCAAACGGTATCCCCCCTGTTGGAATACTCGGGATAATAAACCGACAGTTGAACAGCTTGGTTCAAAGTAAATTCTGAAACCACTTTCAGTAGAAAGGAAGGATTAGTACACAGAGCCTCCTGGTCTCTGGGGGAAATTAAATAAGGCTCTTTGCAAACAAGGGCCTGGAGCTCTGAAATTCAAGCTGAGGTAATAGCGACCAAAAAGAGTGCTTTCCAGGACAAATAGCGCATGTCGCAACTTGCTGCCAGCTCAAAAGGGGGCAAAATAAGTTTCTCCAAAATAAAATTTAAATCCCGGGGGGACCTGGACTACAGACTAGAGGTTTTAAGTGGAGGATCCCTTTCAGAAAGGTTTTAGACACCAACTGTGCTAGGGTTTTGCCATCTACCAGAAGGTGATAGTCGGAAACCGTAGAAAGATGGACCTTCAGGGAAGAGTGGTTGAGGCCCAAATCAGACAGGTGCAAGAGGTACTCAAGGACCTGGGACACTGAGCAAGAGAATGGGTTCAGGCCCTTGGCTATGGCCCAAATGGTAACTCTCTTCCATTTTATGGCATACATAGATCTAGTGGACGGTTTTCTGACCTCCACTAGGACCTGAGCGACTCACGTGGAGAATCCGAAACGTGAGACCGCTATGTCCAAAAGTGCCACGTGTGCAAATGGAGAGATTTGAGGCTCAGGTGCACCAGGCTGCCTGCTCCTGAGACAGAAGGTCATGAAGGAGAGGAAGAGGTACTGGGGGTTCCGCTGCCAACTGTTGTGGCAGGGGGAACCAGATCTGCAGAGGCCAGAGGGGAGCTATGAGAATTACGTGAGTGCCCTCAGCTTGGAGCTTCAGCAGAACCTTCTGTAGAACTGGAAAGGGAGGGAAGGCATACAGAAACCTCCCTGTCCAACAAAGACACAGCACGTCTCACCAAAAAACACCACGCCCGGAAATGAGCGAGCAAAAGTTGGGTAGTTTTGCATTGGATGGGGAGGCAAACAGGTCTATTTCTGGCTAACCCCATTGATTGAAAAGATCTTCCACTACCTCCTGCTTTAGTTCCCACTCATGTGCCCACGCGATGGTGCAGCTGAGACTGTCTGCCAGGATGTTGTGAACTCCCGGGACATGGACTGCTGTCAGAGACAGGCCGTGTTAGACTGCCCAGTACCACACCCACATCACCTTCCTGTAGAGGGGGTACGATCGGGTGCCTCCCTGCTTGTTTATGTACCAGACCGTGGCAGTGTTGTCGGTCTGGATAAGGAGTGTTTCTGGTTGAAAGAGGGGCTGGAATGCCTAGACAGCATAGAGCACTGCTCTCATCTCTAGGATGTTGATGTGTAAATGTTCCTCTTGTGGGGACCATCTCCCTTGAGTTCGATGGTCTCCCAGGTGAGCTCCCCAAGCTTGACTCAAGGCATCAGTTGTGAGGGTCATGGAAGGAGATGGGGGATGGAAAGGGGGGCCAGAGGAGAGGTTGGATGGCTCCTGCCACCAGAGGAGATCCCTCTTCATGCTGTTGGATATCAGGACCCTGTGGTCCATGTCACCCGAGCGTTGGTCTCACTGGACTCTTGAGGGTCCATTGGGTCACCCTCATATGCAGTCTGGCCAAAGGAACTGTGGGTATCGCAGCCACCATTTGACCCAACAGATGGAGGATGGAGCATGCTTTGGTCCAGCAAGAAATCTGCCATAGTTACGCCAGTGCACAAAGGGGGGGACAAAACCTCAACAGGAAACTATCGACCAATATCAATACTCCTTCCCCTCTCCAAAGCACTTGAATGAATAGTGGCAGACCAACTCTCTGATTACCTGGACAAATACAATCTACTCTGTAATCAACAGCACGGTTTTAGGAAAGGACATAGTACAACAACAGCCTTACTTGATTTCTCTGGAGAAGTCCACTCAGCCCTGGACAAAGGGTGCCATACAGGTGCAGTCTTTATCGATCTTACAAAAGCTTTCGACACAGTCCATCATGGCCTACTTACCTCCCCTACTTTCTAGCCTAGGCCTGGCCGATGGTCCTTGTGCTTGGGTAAAAAGTTACCTGTCCAATCGGTCACAGGCTGTAAAAATCTCTAATGAACTCTCCGACTTCAAACCAGTTCTCTCGGGTGTACCTCAGGGATCAATTCTTGGACCACTCCTCTTTAGCCTGTTCCTTAACTCCCCTCCCAGATATCTGCCAGGAGAAAATAATCTTATACGTTGATGATGCTGTAATTCTCTCTTCCCACAAGGATCCAAACTCCCTACGAAAAAGCCTGCAACTTGCTTTCTCTAGTGTTGAAAGGTGGTTCCTGGATAGTAAACTTGTGCTAAACCACAATAAAACAAAAGCCATGCTCTTCTCCAATCACCAAAACAAAAATAGGCATACTCCACTCACCATACAAACCTCTGCGGGAATTACACTGGACCAAGTAAATACTTTCAAATACCTTGGCATCACTTTTGACCAAGGGCTCACCTTTGCAACCCACATTGACAACACTGCGAAAACAGTGAACCAACGCTTGGAATACTATTCGTAACCATCAATTTCTAAATCAAGCGGCATTGAGAATAGCTATACAGAGTTCCATAATCTCAATCATTGACTATGGCCTTATTATTTATGGCTCAGCTACCTCCACTGCTCTAAAGGCGATCTCAATCACTCTAAATAAGGCCTGCCGGCTCCTCACGGGGTTCAAAGACTGACTCACACGTGTGATCTGTACTATGAATCAGGCTGGTTGAACCTATCAAATCATCTTATTTATCTCACCTGCACAATGGCAAAAAATCTATCTTGGGACTGACTCCATTATGTATTCAAAACCTACTCCGACTGAATCCTGGCTCACGACCCTCCACCAGATCTGAGCGCTAACCTTTCCTGGTTCAAGATGCGGACTGCACAGGGACAAAGATCTTTCGCATACAGGGCCCCGACATGGTTCAATGCGCTTAGTCCACCTACTCTATCCTCAACCTCGCTTGAAGCTTTCAAATCCGTGCTCTATGCCCACCTCACCACCACTAGCAACTGTGATTAGCTAGATAAAGACTACTACTCCTCATGTCCATCCTCACATCTGAGGCCTCTTCCTCCCTGACTAATGAACCCTCTGGTACCTCTACTACTTCCTGTCTCCCACCCAAACTCATTCCCCCCCCTTTTTTCCTGTCCCCTCTCACCTACTTTCCCGCTCACCACCTTTCCCTCCTCTCTAGCCTCCTTTTGGCTCCTAATGATCACCCTCTCCCTGGAAGTTTCTTTAACCTCAAAATTGTCTACTCGCTTGAACCTGTTATAGATTGTTTTTCTATGAAACTTAAAAACGTTACTGCCTTAAACTGTTAATAGCAAATCTATGATGTAACTTTCCTGTCTGGTTTTACCTGTAATGTGTATCGTGCTTTGTGAATGTTCTTTGTGACGTGGAACCTTTGTAAAAGAGCCCTGGCTCAAAGGTATTAATTCCTAGACTAATAAACTAAAAGAGTTGGACACAGGCAAAACTTGTTGAATCAGAGTATCCGCCCTGTCCTGAGGTAAAAAGACCCTGTCCTGGACCGTATCCAGCACTGCTCCAATGAATTGGAGATGCTGAGAGGGTGGGAGTTGAGACTTGTGATAGTTCACAGTGATTCCAAGCTGGAAAAAGGTCCAGGGTGATGGAGAGTGCCTCCATCAGACTGTCCAGAGATGGAGCCGACAGCAGCCAGTCGTCCAGGTATGGGAACAAATAAATCCCCTTGCAGCGTAGGGCCACAGCTACCACCACCAGGCACTTGGTAAAACCTGGAGTGCCAAAGAGAGGCCAAAATGAAGGGCCTTGAATTGATAGTGGTTCTCCTGAAAGGTAAACCAAAGGAAACAGCGGTGGGCCTGGAGGATGGGGATATGCAGATAAGCATCCTGCATGTCCAGCAAGCATAGCCATTGGTTCTGTTGGAGCAGGGGTAAGAGTCCCTGTAGGGTAAGCATGTGGAACCTCTTGTATTCTACAAAGAGGTTGAGCAGGCTGAGGTCCATGATGGGCCTCAGAACGCCTGTCTTTTTGGACACCAGGAACAAATGGAAGTAATACCCCCTTCCTATCTGCCCTGGAGGAACTGGCTCTATGGCTGATTTGTCTACTAGAGCCTGGATTTCCTGCTGAATGAGAATCAAGTGACCTGATGGGTAATGAGACCTGCCCAGTGGACTGTCCAGGGGTCTGTCCAGGAACTCAATTGAGTGCCCTCTTGCAATGAGTTGAAGGACCCAAGCATCGGCGGTTACCGCCTCCCACCCATCCAGGTAGAGGGTGAACCTTCCCCCCACGGGATCCTCTGAGAAAATGGGAGGAGGTGGAGGGGGTCCCCTCAAGTCAGGAGGTGGAGGGGAGGGCTGCTTTGCTGCCTCCAGCGGCCTTCTGGGCTTTTGCCTGAAGGGTCTGGGTGCCAGAACCAGTGGCACGGCGTTTACCCTGGCATCTGTTCCATCTCTTTTGGGGGTGACGAAAAGGCTGCTTGGCTTTTTGGCCTGAGCGATACATGGAGCATACATCCCGCAGGGATTTGCCACTCTCCTGTAGTTCGGTTATAATATCTTTTGTGTCGCCTCCAAACAAGATGGAACCCCTGAAGGGGGCATCCAATAGAGTGGTCTGGACATCTTGTGCCAGTCCCACAAGACGGAGCCATGACAGACATCTCAAGCAAACTCCCGAAGCTGTGCATTGGGCCACCAAGCCCACTGAGTCATAGGTGGCATGCAAAGCATGGCAGTAGGAAGACTTGTTAAGTTTCACCTTGTCCATCAGTTTATTTCTAAGTTCTTCATCCGGAATAGACTGAATCTGTTTCTCCAAGTCAGTCAGAGCCAACTTCTGGAAAGAGATCATGTGGGCCATATAATTAAAAGAGTGGATAACGCAGGTGGAGGAAGCGTGGACCTTGCAGCTGTATTGGTCCATCTGCTTGGTCTCTTTGTCCAGAGGTGAAGCACTCAAATGTTTTGGTTGAGCCGACCTATCGTGGGCCATTGTGATGACAACAGAGTCGGCCTTGGGTTGGCTGGTAAGGTGGTTGTCCCCTTCCGGGGGATGATAGGTCTGGTCGGCCTTTTTAGAGACTGCAGGAATGGAGGATAGTTGCTGCCAGATTGTGGACGTTAGGTCCTTGTGTGGCCCCATCCAAGGTGCAATGGGAAGGAGATCTGCACTGGTTAAGTCCAGGTGCTCAGCTAACTTCTTCCTTTCTGGATCCATCTCCTGGGATGCCCAACCACAAGCCTGTTGGATGGATCTGAGGAGTTCTGCAAAAGATGGGTCCTCCAGTGGAGATGTGGAAGACTCCTTAGGTTGAGGTTCTATTGGGGGAATGAGGCTCGGAATGAATTTCAGAGTCTGAGTCATTGTCTGAGTCTGATGATTCCAGTCTGCTGGGCACAGAAATATCCAGGACTTCCTCTGTCACCCTGATGCCTGATAGGGCACCTGCTGGGAGCCTGCCAGATTCCCTGTCCGACGACCGATGGTCGACCAGGGATGGGCTCCTAGGAATTACCCTATGTGTCAGGGTAGAAACCACAACCAGATGGGGGTGCCCCAGCTCCTGCAGGAGCTGCAATTTGATGTCCTGCCACCAGACCGGAATAGACCCCTGTGGTTCCAGCTAAGGAAGAGGAGGAGGCAGGGGGCTGAAGGAGGCTGGTAGCCTGGGAACCCAGAGTAAGAATATGGGGGGTAACCAGGAGTCTGGTACCAATAAAGGTAGTGATGATGGTACCCCTGGTACATATGGTCCAGCATCGGGTATCCTGGTGTCAGTGTATGCGATGGGTAACTGGGCGACGGCCCCACCTGGCGCCAGATATCCTGGTGACGGGCCACCTGGCGATGAATAATAATGGGAACTGTGGTGGCAGGTAGCCGGGGTTTGAGCCTGCAAAGCTGGAAGGCAGAGGGGCTGAGGGCCCAGAAAGCAGAGGGGCCGAGGGACCACTGGGAGCATGAGGATCCGTCGGTAAGCCTGGGATCCCAGTTGGAATCTCTGAAGGGCCAGGTGGGAGCTCCAGCATCGGAGCGGTAAATCCAGAGGTCATTACTGAGTCTGGAGGGACGTATGTGTTAGGGAGGCCTGGCGTCGGGGGTCTAAGAGGCCCTGACATCTAATCCAAGGCCATCAAGAGGGGAAGAGGGATAGAACCCCCCCTTCAATGGGGCTGCTGGGGAAGTGGGAAGCTTGGACAAGATACCCAACAGAGGGGAAGGAATCCCCTGGCCAGAAATATTCATGTCCCAGATTTCCGGGGAAAACAAGAGGTTAGGCTGGGTCAGTGAGTCCCAGGAAGGAGAACTCTCACGGGACAGAGAGGTGCCTGGAAGCTGGCTCTGCATGATGTCGAGTAGTACAGTCAGGCCCGAAGGGGACAGCTACAGCTGAGTGGTCATCGGACAGACTGGCAACTGACTGACTGGCCTTGACTGAGCAGATGTTGGAGGAGCCAGCTTGTGACTTATCAGTCACAGTCGGGCAGACAGCAGAGGAGCTGGAGGCCAGCTTACTGACTGAGGTCATGCACCCCGGCAGTGGAGTTGGAGGGTGACTGATCGGCCTGAGAGCTGTCGATAGGCCCCCAAAGAAGAATCCTCCTGGGAGGAACACCCCTGTCACCCACTGACCAAGGTGGGAGGGGGAGTCAGTGATGTATTCACTGGAGTGGACGGCGACCATGGAGGAGTACTCACCGAGGTGAACAGCCCACCTGAAGTAGTGTCGGCTGTCTAGTGATGCTGGGTAGAAGGGAACCAGTCCCGGCGCTTCTCCTTATTATTGTGCTCTGAGGTGGGTAAGGACAAACGTTCCCACAGCTCCTGAAGCTCCTTTTCTATCGATGAAGGCATTTTTTCAAAAGGTGGGCATCGAGGGCTTTCTGGTGCCTGATGCACATGGCCTGGTGGAAGGACTAGCAGATGTTGCAGTCATCAACCCGATGTTTTGGGCCTAAGCAAAGGACACAGTGGGAGTGATCATCCCTGTGTGGAATCTGAGCACTGCACTGTGAGCATTTCCTCTTAGATTTACGCGAAGACATGCATTAACTATAGAAAAAAGACTTGGGGGGGGGGGACAGAAATACTTGTAAAATGGTGGTTGACTGTAGCCAAGTTCACCGTGAGGTCCGACATGTACAGGTCAATGGCAGTAAAGAACTGGAGGGTGGGCGTGGGGACCGCCCCTATATACTGTCATGCCGACATCCCATCAAGTGATGCCGGGATTGGTCCCCTGCCATGGATTGCTAGCTAGAAGTTTGCTGTCCAGTCCTGATGCCAGGGGGCACAGTCCTATCAGTGAAGACCTACTGCAGGAACCCTCTCGCAGTAAGATATATCTTTTCCAAGCTGTTTCAGTTTTGCTCAGAAGATTCCACTCTGGTAAAATATCATCATGCTGTTTGACCACATATTGTAGGGTTAGCAGGGCATTTTGGGCACAAGTGGGCGTTATGCATACCTCTTTGTTTGTTGTCAGCTTCTTTGCTTTCATCCTCCCCTCCTCTTCCTCATTGCTGTGATCCACATCTGGGACTTTACTGGCACCAGCGATCACTTCCTGGATGTCATTGGTCTCAGTGATCTGGACTTCATTGCTGTCATGTTTGCAAAACTCCTCCAGCTGGTTAGGGTTTACCTAACATTGCTGCAAGCTGCTGTACTTTTTGCAGTAGGAGTGGACCACTAATCAGCGCTTCCCAGCCGCGAGCATCAGTAAACCCTCCTAGGAGTGCCTCATCCACATTGCAGTCCTTACCCTCTCTCTTTCTCTTTCGGTCAGGGTTTTGGCTTGAATGCCACTCCAACAGCAATCTTTCTCTGTTTTGCTGAAGATCACTAAGTGTGGATTTCAGGATGCAGAGTGAACAGAGAGGAAAACAAGTTTGAACTTATGAAGTTTCTCGATTTCGTTTAAGATCTCAATCTTCCGGACAAGTGAAATTCCACTTCCCTTACCAGATATGCTGCCTCACAACTGCTTCACAGTGTCTAGAACAATCACTAATGGGCATCAAGATGTACTGTGATCTTAAAATCTGTGTACCAGTTATACAAGGAGGGTAGGATCCTTGAGTTCTCAGAAATTAAAGGGGACAGGAATTGATTTCTTATGAGAAGCTGTTTGAAATGTCTCTATTTTCATAGATTATATTCATTCCTCTTTATATTCATACCTCTAAAGAATCCCTATTTAACTGTGCCTAAGTAAAAGGTGAAGCTGTCAGTTGTGTGTTGCATTGTTTTCTTTGTATGGACAGCATTCTGTGCAGTTTCTTTCATGGAACCAAGAATTTGGAGATTTGACTATGTCACTTCATGGTTTCAGAATCGTGGGCACTATACTGATAAGCTCATGCTCACATTTCTGAAACTATGATGTGACATAATCAAAACTGAAAAATTCTTGCTTCCATGAATGGAACTGCACAGTATGCTGTCCATACAAAGAAAGAAAAAACACAACTGACAGCTTCAGCTTTTATTCAGGCACAGTTAAATTGGTACCTTTAGAGGTATGAATGTAAATTATGAAAATAGAGACATTTCAAATAGCTGCACATAAGTAATCAATTCCTGTCCCCTTTAAGCACAGCTGGGCTATTGATCCTGGGGCCATTTCCGTGTACCTCTTTGCATGTCACAGACTGGGTACAACATTAGATAACACCTGTGGATAAGCTGATCTCTCTCTCCATTTGAGAAGGAATTATATAGCCTCAGCCTTTCAATGAACCCTTAACAATATTCTCAAATCCTTCAACGGAAAGATGATTCACCAGTGGACAAAATCAAGGCTAAATGGGAAAGGGATCTCTCCATAAAAATTGATGCTGCAACTTGATGCTTAACAACTATCCACTTTCAAACTTGTTCACGCAGCAATAAATTAAAACAAATCCAACTCAACTTTATGTACAGGGCATATATGACTCCAATAAAACTGCACAGTTCTAACCCAGGGAGCTCAACTGTTTGCTCCAGATGTTCTTTGGATGATGCAGATTTCCTACATATGACACTAATTTGCCTGAAAGTCACCCATTTCTGGCATACAAAGCACAACATTACTCGCAAGGTCTTGGAGTACCCCCCTTCTAAATCTCCACTTGAGCTTTTGTTAGGGGCAGACCCTCAGCATGTTCGAAGGGGACACAATACAGCTCTCTAGTCACTAGCAGTGGTTATAGCTAAGGAAACTATTGCTCAAAATTGCATGTCAACAAACCCTGCCGCAATACACCAGTGGGCCCTTAATTTGAGGTCATGCATGGACTTGGAAAAGATACAGCTAACGGCTAACAGCTTGGCCGAAACTTTTGCTACAATTTGGAACCCCCTGATTGCAGTGATAGACCAGGGTGAGTTCCCTTTGTGACCATGACCCTTTATATTACGTGGTCAGGCCTTGAGCATCCTGGAGAATCTCATGTCCACTAGACATCGGCATGTTAACTGCAAAGCTTCTCTGAATATGATATTTTGTGTTACCTTAACTTCCATGCATTTAGAAAGTTGCAATGTGTGTACTTTTCTAAGTTTATTCACTCCATACTATGCCAGCATTTCTATCTTCTATAATACAGCCAATTATATTATTTTTATGTTCATGTTACTTTCAATAAAAATATTTAACAAAAAGATGTACTGTGATGGTTTAAATACCTGGCTAATGAGGGTACTTGCAGACATTTGCATGCATTCATGCCTAATTAACATCTTGAGTAAGTGTAGAATGCTGACCCTTGCAGCCACTGTAAACAGCAGTACAGGTACACTATATATTAAAAATTTACTATGCAAGATATATACAATGGCATTTGGCAAGCAAGGAATGGCCAGTATAAGTGGTTGTCTGGAGTATCTGTGTCCGCTATAAATGGTGCATACTCTACTCCTCCCCTTCTTCTTAGCACCCCTCCCTTTGTCCACCCTCCCCACCTTAATTTCCTGATCTTTGCTTATTCTGTGTGCCCCTATCTCTGACTCCCTTTTTAAATTTATTATGGACTCCTGTTCAGATGCCTACAACCCCACTGCTTCTAGCCCCCATTTCTGGCGGAGTCCTAGCTAGGTTCCCCTTTTGCTGTCCTTCCTCTGTGGTTTCTCCAACCTCAGACTCCTTCCCCCACTTAGTCTAAATGTCCACCAACAGAGACAGCAATGTTTCCCCAACTCACTGGCCCTCTCTCTTGTCAGATTAAGGCTTTCACCCTTGAAGAGCCTCTGGTCCCAGAAGCCCCCGAGTCTCCCACAAAATAGCACCCCTTCTTCCAACACCATCCTTTCAACCACCTGTTTAACTCCTCTATCTCCACTTTCACATACTTCCCTTCTCCTCCCCCTCCTCTACACAGGGAGGACCTCTGAAAAGGCCAAGAAAGATGAGTGTACCTTAAATCTGTCCCTAGCCTTCAAAATTTCACTTTACTGTCTCAACTGGCTGTCTTCCAGATCATTCATACATAAGTGTACCAGCACTGCAAGCTACCTTCCCCCTCCTCTCCCAACCTCCCTATCATCTCCATGTCCCAGATGGCTGATGCACCTGGAAGGCATCTGACCACCCCATCCTCTTTCCTTCACGTCTCAACACCTTTTACACCCCTCTAATCATTAAGTCCCCTACTATTAAGCTACTTTTTTGTTGCCTTGCTCATGATATTACCACTGGGCGACAATATACTCAGAGCCAGTTGGGAAGGGTGAACAGGATAAGTTATTGTTAATAAGTTATCCTGTTCACCCTTCCCAATTGACTATGAGCCCCCACCAAAGGAGTCTGGAACTTGCTTCTCCTCAAGTGGTGCAAATCTATTTGCTGTCCAGGTATGGAGAGCCTGGATGGCTTACTTGTAGCTGCCTCTGCCACCTCTTCCACTCACACCACTGTCCAGCCCTCCATGCCAATGGGCCTCTAGGGAGCAGGGGTGATGGGTGTGTCTGAGAGTACCAGCTCAGCTGGTGATGCAGCCAAGATATCTTTGCCCTCACTGCTACTACCTGTGCTGGAGCTCTGCAAATGCCCAACATATGGGACAGTGTCGTGTCCTTCAGAGTGTAACTTCAGAGATGAGCACTCCACAGTCCCAATAGCTGCCTGTATCCCTCCCCCATACCTGTGCTCCACTCTCTCTGACTATTCCTGCCCCATTGTATCTACTAAATTCCTAGAAAGACTTAACTATACCTTGGTACTAACTGTACTGAGCTTCGCCTGCCTGAAACCTCTTTAGCTTCTTCCTACAACACCCTAACCTACATAGGGTGTTTGCCCAATATCAGAGTCTCCCTTAACACAGATTAACCTTCACAGCACACTTATGTTGGGCTATCCCAGATAGGGAATTCCTAGGTTCCCTTTACACAATGTGACCAATACCTTTAGGGTATCTGTATGGCTGTCCAGAGTCCAGAGTCCACTGCGTTCCTGCGGTTTTCCTGCAAATGTCCCTTGGTCAGACATCCAACTCATCTGTGCCTCTCACTTAGTGGGGTACTCATGCAATGGGCTGCTTGAGGAAGGAGACATTTATTATAAACAGAAGCAGCTTCTTGCCTCAGTCAGCTGCCTCCTTGCTCTGATAGCAAGAGTTCCCTAAAGTGAAGTCAAAATGTAGACAACTTCTTCACTTTTAGCTAACCCACAAATTAACAGATATCCCCCAGCAAACTACATGGGCAATTTTCATCTGCCTTCCCCTAAACTAAGTCCAGCACACTGTTAAGTACTTTGCCTTTTATATCCTGACTGAAGGTTCTTGCTCTGATCCAGAATACTCATTATTTAATTATTATAATCCCCTCCTATTCATCCATATTTTTGGAGGGTCACTGTTTATTTGTATTTATGTACAGAGGGATTGGATTACCTTGAAACCTATTCTGCTGTAGCATACACAAGGTTCAAAATTGTGACTAGGTGGTATAAGCACTTACCACTCAGCAGTGCAGATCATTTTTCCAAAGAGAAATTCAAGGCACTGAATGTAAGGATATACTCCAATTCCACACCATAGGATTTTACAATAAAGTGCTTACTTTGTTTGTGCAGCCAAAAAGGTGTTCATGCAAAGAGACGTAACAACAGCTACATATCAGAAACTGACAAATTTTGCACAAAGTGCTTAGTCATAGTTTTATGATTCCATGACTAAGCACTTTGTACTAAACATTGCTAGGTGGTATCCAAGCAGCAGTATGTGCAGTTCCCCCTTCCTGACAGAAGAGAGCTGCCCATAGAACACTCAATCCTCCTTCCCTCAGCTGGCCCCCAAATATCTGAGTCCGTTTACAACAAATTTGGGTCAACAGTGTGTTACTGGGCCGGCATAGTGACGGTATTTTTTTTACTAAATATGGGTGGATTGGGGTGGATCTCTCTGCCTTTCAAGCCCAATGGCCCCATAGGGTGGCACACAGACACCTTTGTAGTATCAGAACTACAGCCTGGGAGTAGCCAGTGCACATTACCCTGTACTAGCCTAGGTGAATACCTTATTTCAAATATTTGGGCTGAATATTATATTCAGGCCTCCAGATAGTTGGCTATTCACTATTTATATTTGTTATTTGTGTGCTTGTATAGAAAAATAAATAGATCCTCACCCTCCTCCCCAGTTTTATACTTTACAATTAAAAAATAATCCCCTCACCCACTGCTAGAATCCAAATCCCACTCTCCTTCTCTCCAGCACCGAGAATTTCATGTTTTTTAATATTAAAAAAGAACTCTCAAGATGGACAACCAGCTCCACCTGTCCATCTGCATGGCCGGCCAGTGCCTTTAGCATTCCTTAGTTGTCAAATAAATATTTCCTACCCCCTACCCTAGCAGCACCCTTTATCCAACCCTCCTCCCCTTGCACCCAATTCTTCTTTCAAGAACGCGATGAAGAAAGAGAAGGTAACCAACACAACCCACCAACCTCCATGGCCAGCCACCTTCTACTAACTGAAAATGCTTCCCCACTTGCCCATAGTAAAGCCAGCTAATCATGTCAGGATGGGGTTGTGTATTTTAAGGGATTAGGTTGGGAAGGAGGGTGGGGGCTGTTTCTTTTTTTTTTTAAATAGTGTTCCCTGAATAGGAATAGCCATGAATAGTGTTGTGATTCATTACTCAGAATAACAAATACTGCGTTATTCATGGTATTCGGAAAATACCATTCATTACTTGCACATCCCTACTTATACATCCAGCGATGACTGCACCATAAACTTTTTATTGGGGGCTCCCAATAGTCCCCAGATTCCAGAATAAGCAACAGCTTTGCTGGACTCTAACGGCAACTAGAAGACTCCTCCAAATAAAATAACGGTGATAGAATTCAAACTTGGGTCTCTAGGCTCATAGAGTCCCTGCTAGGGAGCTCCAAAAATCAATCAGTTAATCAATCAATCAATCAAAACTTTTATTTCAATAAACTAGGAAGATGACAAACTATTTAAGACCTGGCTCTTTTACAAAGGTACAAAAGGTTGGGTGGGACCAGAGTAACACAGATAAGCAACTGGTTCACACTGGTGGTGTTTTCTATTGTCAGTGCTGCAGATCTACAGCTTCTGTGTAACTTAACTTTGCATATTAAATTGATTACATCATTTTCTTTTAGTTTATTTAACATTTTGCTTTTAGTTATGATTTACCTGGCCCGTTCCAACCCATCAAAACTGGAAAAGCCAACCCAGACATCCCTATCTGCCATGCTCCACTGACCTGGAGCGAGAAGCAGGAAAAATGAAGTTGGTACTGCCGTAATCAATATGTCCCAGACATTTTATGATGTTTAGCTCTGTTTAGTTAAGGAGGCATGGCCAAGAACTTGAGGCAGAAATACGTGTTTGCATGGAGCTCCTGTGAAATTTAATTTTTGAATAACCACAGCATTTTCAAAAAAAAAATGTAAATCTAAAAATAAAGTAGTTGTGTATTATCAGATTTTGGAAGACTGTGAGAGGGGCAGGGCATTAAGGAGGGATAGTGAGGACAAAAGGGGAGTTACTAACAAGAAGGGGAGGAGTATAGGCACATACTGAAAGGTCTCCCTAATTGCCTGGAGACAGGGGAACAAAATTAGTGAACTCCAAGCAATGGTGGCAGGTGCAGGACTAGACATAATAGCCATCACAGGAACATGGGCCACCGGGAAAAATGGCTGGGACTTACCAATACCAGGATACAGCATGTATGGGCAAAATAGGGGTATGGGAAAAGGAGGTGGAGTAACCCTTTATGTCAGGGAAGTGATACAGATGGTAGAGAAGGGGTCTTTCTGGAGAGGGAAGAGGGACACAGAATCGCTGTGAATGCAGCTCACAACAACATAGGAAAGAAGCTGCACTCAGGAGTGGTCTGCAGACCTCCAGGACTGAGAGAATGAGGGAATGAGGGAATAAGGGAGATGGGAAGCTAGGGGAAGAAATTCAGAAGGGGGGCCAAACAGGGGGAGGTAGTGATGGTGGGGGATCTCAATCTATCAGCCATAGATTGGGACATTCAAGCAGCTAACAGCACCAGGAGTTACGCCCTGCTTAGTATGCTGCAGGACTGCCTGCTGCTGCAACTGGCTAGGGAACCCACAATTCAAATTTCCATTCTCAACATGATGCTCATCAGCTCAAACATGAAAAGATCAGCAGTATTAAGATTGGTAGTCAGGAGATTAAAAGTTCCACTTACACTTATGATATTCTCCTACACATAGCTGACCCGAAGACATCAGTACCTGAAGTGCTAGCAGAGATAGAATAATTTAGTAAATTTTCTGCATACAAACTGAAAATAGGGAAAACTAGTGTCTTCCCAATCAGATGGCAGGTTTGCAGTGGGAATCCAGACACCTAACTTTCCTGGGAATTCTGAAACTAAGACTGTTCTTGGACCTTAAAACTTTAAATCAGGACCCAGAAGGTAGTGTGGACAGCAGCTGAGCAGATTTTATTTTATTTTTTATTCTCTGGTAACCGGGTAAGGCCCACTAGGCACAAGTGCCTGTTTTCAGAGGCGACCTGGGAGCACTGGGGTGGTTAAGTGACTTGCTCAGAGCCACACAGTACGCTTGTAGGGGTTGTGAGAATCAGACCAGGTCTGCTGGATGCACCAAGCTCCTTCACAGCTTGTTGCTCTGACCTCTAGGCTATATTGCCAGCCCTGGTAACAGCCTTTCAATGGACGCTCCACAAGCTAAGATTTTATTACACAACTGCGATTTAAAGACCAATAAACAAACTCCTTTCAGAAAAATCATATGAACATATGAAGAAGCCAGCAGAAGAAGGTCATCTGGTCTATTTGGTCTGCTCGCATTGCAGGGTCCACAGCTTAGCTACTGTCCCTGTCCACCCCTCACTACTCCAACACTCCCTACCCATGATCTTTACCTTCCCCCATGCCTATCACAACCTCTCTTGAAGCAGCCCACTGTCTTCAATGAGATCACCTCTTCTGGCAGCACATTCCAAGCATCCACCACCCTCTCTGTGAAGAAGTGCTTCCTGACCTCCCTTCTAAACCTCCCCCCTCCAGTTTAAGACTGTGCCCCCTCGTGTTATGGTTGCCACTAAGTCTAAAGAGACCCTCCTTATCCACCTTATTTATCCCTTTCAAGTACTTGACGGTCCCAATCATGTCCCCTCTCTCTCTCCTTTCTTCCAGGGAGTACATATTCAGTGTCCACAACCTCTCCTCATATGTCTTACCCTGATGACCTGCTGTCATCTTTGTAGCCCTCCTCTGGACCTTCTCCAGCAGGTTAATGTCCTTTTCGAGGTGTGAGCACCAGTACTGAACTTCATACTCTAGACGTGGCCTCACCAGTGACCTGTACAAGGGTAGTATAATCTTTCTCCTACTACTGATCCCCCTAGCTATGCATCCTAGCATCTTGTTTGACCTCCCTGCTGCTTTCTTGCACTGCGTGGAGTACTTCATGTCACTAGTGATCATCACTCCCAGGTCCCTTCTCCTCCTCTGATGCAGATACCTGGACTTCTACAAGAGGTACATCATCCTGGGATTCTTGGCTCCAGTGAGCATAACTTTGCATTTCTTGGACTTGAAGCCAAGCTGCCAGATCCCGGATCACCTCCCCAACTTTTCCAGATCATCCTGTAGATCCTGTATCCCTTCAGCTGTGTCCACTCTCCCGAAGAGCTTGATGTCATCCAAAAATAGGCACATTTTGCCCTTAATGTCATCCCCAATGTCATTGATGAAGACATTGAAAAACACCGGCCCCAGTACCAAACCCTGTGGGACCCCACTGGTGACCTTTCTGGTGCGAGATAACTCCCCCTACCCAGCCACCCTCTGGGTTCTGTCCTTTGGAGAGTTTTCCACCCATTTGTACATCTTATCCTCAAGCCCAAGATCTGCCAACTTCTTGATCAACTTTTTGTGAGGCACAGAGTCAAAGGCCTTGCTGAAATCCAGATAGAGGATGTCTACTGCTTGGCCTCTGTCTACTGTCTTAGTGACCCAGTCAAAAAAGTCAATCAGACTCGTTTGGCATGTTCTCCCCCATGAACTCATGCTGCCTCGCATCCTGGAGACTATGCTCCTCTAGATATTCTACCAACCTTTCCTTAAAGAACCATCAACGCTTTGAGAAGAACTTCGAAAAACATATAATTTGGACACAAAGCAGTTTATATTTGTCATTAGCACTGTCTTTCTTATACCCATTATTTATTACTAGGTAATATGCGTGAACACATAAGCATTGTTCCTTGAGAGGTGCATCAACTGCTGTTACTTCTTCCCAACCTGATTTCATAATGCTCTGCTTGTGACATCACAGTTATTCCCATGGCAGCAGACTGTGATGTCACAACAAAGTATTATAATTTCAAGTAGGGAATGAACTATAGAGGGAGATGAATGCTAAGGGATAAAGATCATACTTCTGTGTGAATTTCTAAAGTAATAAATAATGGAGAGGTGAAATCTATAGAAGATATATAAAATACAAGCTGAATTGTGTCTAAATATTATGTTTTTCAAAGTTTTATCAAAGCTGTCAGCAGCTCTTTGAGTATGGTCTCCATGAGCTGGCACATGATTGAGGTCTGACTGACTGGTCTTATAATTCCCTGTTTCATCCTTGGGACCGCTTTTGCGGAGGGGCACTACATGTGCTGTTCTCCAGTCCTGCGGTACCATGCCTGACTCTAGTGAACTATTAAATAGGCCTGCCAGTGGCACTGCCAGCTCCTCAGCCAGTTCCCTTAGTACCCTTGGATATACTCTATCCGGGCCTGCTGATTTGTCCACCTTCAATGCTAGCAGCCCCTCCCTCCCTCACTCTATCCTCCTCCTCCTCTTATCACTGCATCAGTGCCCCCCCCCCACTCCTCTTCTCCCTCCTGAAGCTAATCAGATAGCTAAGATCACCAGGAGTGTGCTACTATAAATTTTATTCCAAAACAACAAGTGGAAGGAATGAGATGGTTTGAAGGAAACAAACCAGGAGAGAATGGAGAGGATGCCTGCCCTAAAAAACAGGGACTGCCAAAGACTTGATGGTCGGTGCTGCTGTTGCAGATCTAACCAAGCCCAGCATGCACACTTCTAAAAGCAGTCCAAAGCTTGTACAGAAGAATGGAAGAGTTCACCAACCAAATGCAATTAATGGAAACCAAAAAGCTGGACTTTTATCAGAGGACACAAAAGGGGCATTTCTAAAAGCAAATAAAGTGCTAGCAGTGACAGCAGGACAGGAGAGAATGGACTGCTCTGGAGAAGGCTCAAAAATCTAACTAATGCGGCTCAAGCTATGAATGTTCGAGTGCTGCACATGCCAAAAGGTTCAGAGGGTGAATTGCCTAAGAACTTCATTAAGACTTTTCTCATGGAATTGCTCCACTTGGAAGATGACCTGGAGATCCTTAATGTATATAGGATTTCACCACATGGCAGGAACAACTGAGCAGCAATATGTAAACCTTACCCTCAGACTATGCTACCTGTATTCTGATCTTTCCTGGACTGGGGCACAGTCCTAAAGCAGCAAAGAGCCTGAGCCCTCTACATTGGAAAGAAGCATGTATGCACTTGCTTCCTGACCTACGTTTCACCACATGAGCCTGACGAAAAAGTTTTGATGGAGTCTGGACTCATCTCTGAGCTCTTGGCATACACCACATCCTGCCCATGCCAGCAAGTCTTATGAGTATATGTGGTGGGAAAATATACCAGTTTTCAGAAGCCAGGGATGCAGCCAAACAGCTTGAAAGAACTGAAAGACAGTTCAATGCTTGAGGGAAGAACTTAAACTCAGATGAAGAATATTGAGGGTAAAGGTAACTGGGACATTGTGAGCTGTAAAGATGGGGAAAGAGCTGATGAAATGGGATATTCTTTGCTTAATGGATTACATTCAGCATTTGACAGGCCATAGTTTTCAATTTAATGTTTCCCACTGTTTGTTGGTTGTATAGACAGTTTGTTATGGCTGTTTCAGGGCAATGCTATATTAACATGGCCCTGTGGGGGGCTGGCCTGGTGGTGCTGAGGCACTGGACACCACACCAGCGACCCGGGTTTGAGAGCAAGCTCGGGTGCCGGGGTCGGCAGGGGGAGTGAGAAGACTGAACATCCAATGGGCTGCTCTCCTCTCCTGGGGGGGGAGGTTAATGGGGTTGCCCAGCATCCCAGCGACCCCCGGTGGAGAACGGGGGCGCTGCAGGATGCGGACCAGTGTGTGGGTGAGCGTGGCAGATGCTGGCAGGATTGCCATGCGCCCTGGCGTCATTGCATGCCACGCTCAAGGGGAGGGAGGACGCTCACAGGGAAAAACAATGGGAAAAAAAACTCCAGGCCGGATAGGCAATGGCCCTCCCAGCACCAAACCGCCACACAGGCAACACTGGATCCCTGCCTCTGCCCCTTTGGTTTCCTTGGGCCTTTCTCCCTCCGGGGTCTGAGGGGAAAGTAATGTCCTTGAAGAAGGCAGGGATCACAGTGGGCAGTAGTGCGGCATAGGCGAGTGGAGCGACCAGAGAGAGTTCTGGATCTGGAGGGTGACAAAAATAAGTTGGAAAAAAAAAAAACATGGCCCTGCGTAGTGTGACTTTCAGTAAAGGTAGTCAGCTCCTCCCTCCTTTTTCCCAATGAATTGGCACATTCACCTGAAATGGAATGAGCAGGACTCACTCAGTTACAAACATTGTTGCCATACTCCAGGCTGTTTAAAAATTTATTATTTATTGCCTGTTTCAATTTAAAATTAAACTGGGTTCTTTTTTCTCTCCATATTTACAGGGCTGCCTAATAACTGTGATCCAAGCAGTCATAGAAAGAGATTCCTATATTTAAGAAGTACAGAGTAATGTATATTGGGCCCTATGCACCAAAATAAAAAAGGATTGCCTACGTGCCGCATATCTGAGGCATGTAGATAATCCTAAATTGGAATGCTGCGCACCCAAGGTCCCACGGACACCCAGTGGCATTCTTGGACCACAAGCTAGTTACACAGTGGATCCCCCAGCTGCATGGGCAGCTATGCATGAGGGAGGGATGGGGAGAGGGACAGGGACATGCCCACACTATGCGCCATTCATAAAGGCATGTAGAACTGCACATGGGGGGGTGCGAAGGCTGGCACTAGATATGGTAAGGAGGACCCTGCCATAACTGCTGTATACACCATGCAGCAGACGGAACCCCCACATGGTCCATACAGTCAGTTTCAGCCCAACAGACCCTCACCCAGGTCCCCTATGCCAGCCCATCCACCCCAGCACACATCTGTGCCCTGTCTCCATCTGTGTGATGATAATAACCCCCACATTCACATCTGAGCCCCATCCCTCTAAGTGCATTACCACCAATGACACATCTGAACCCCATCCCCATAAATGCAGAACCCCCCCTGACACATCAGAGTCCCGTCCCCATATCGGCAGTACCCCCGACACATCCGTGCTCTGTCCCCATATAACAGCATGCTCCCAGCATCTGTTGGACAGCCGGAGGCCAAGGAGGTGTGTGGAGGGATGTGACACTGGCCGTCCATAGCCACAGCACCAATGTGCAGGTACAGGGATGGGAGGTGGTGTTGGTGCCATGGGGGAGGGGGAGCCACTGACCACCATTGACTGAGAGGGCAGCCAGGGATGTGGGTGGTTGGGTCATACAGTACTGGTCTGATTCCTGTACAAGGGGGCTCTGGTTGGGGTGTGTGTGTGTGCAGATATATGGGGACGGGGTACTGCTGATATGGGGACAGGGCTCTGATGTGTTGGGGGGTACGGCTGATACAAGGACAAGGCTATGATGTGTCGGGGGGTTCTGCATTTACTGGAACAGGGCTCAGATGTATCTGGGGGGTACTGCTTCTAAAGGGACAGGGCTTGGATGTGTATGGGGGGCTATCATCACACAAATGGGGATGGGGCACAGATGTGTGCTAGGGTGGGTGTGCTGGCATAGGGGACCAGAGTGGGTGTGCAGTTGTGTTGAGGTGGGATTGTTGTCATAATGCTGGGACCAGGGACAGTGTGCAGTTGTGTTGGGGGGCGGTGTTGCACATTGCTGCTGGAACCAGGGTGAGTGTTCCATTGAGGGGGTGGGCATCTTTGCACTGAGCGTGGCGTGGTGCCACGGGGGTGGGTAACAGGCAGGGGGGACCACTAGACAATGCAGTCTACTCACACGTTGCCCGAGTTTCTGTGTTAGCTAGTCATATACCCAGGCCCTTGTTATCCCATCAGGAGATCCACTCTGGGACCCAGGATGGGCATCCGATTGGCTGCCTACCTGGGTCCTCTACTCTGCTCCCCATCCGCCGCACCTGTGCACCAGGGGGGCGGGGCCATGGACAGGTGCCCCGTGCATGCATGCAGTAGTGAATACCATGCATCCCGCACCTGTCCAGGGGGCCACAGAGCTATGCAAGCAGGGTACATGCCTCTGGCGCATGCTTTCTGCTCGTTAGTGCATAGGCACCATAGGGAACAACAACCCCAGGAAGGGATATTGGATGAAAGGGTTTAAACTGGATATAACCTCTAAGGAAAGGGATTTGGGAGTGTTCATAAGTGACTCTCTAAAACAATCTAGCCAATGTAACAAAGTCTACAGCAAGGCAAACAAGATATTGTGGTGTATTGGGAAGGCGTTCAACAGCAAGGGGGGAAGAGGTGACACTGTCTCTATATATATCACTGGTGAGGCCACATTTGGAATGCTGTGTCCAGCTCTGGAGTCCCCACCTAAGAAAAGACACAGACATGCTAAAGATGGTGCAGTGTAGGGTAAACAAAATGATTCAGAGCCAGCAGGACAGATCCTACGACGATCACCTTAAGGCTCTGGACATGCACTCACTAGAGACCTGAAGGGAGAGGGGCAATATGATAGACTGAAAGGAATGAACAAGGTAGATTGTGAGGAAATATTCAGCAGGAATGGTAAATCAAGAACATGGGGGGATGCGTGGAAGCTGAAGGCAGGGGGAGGAGATGAAGGAGAAACTTAAGTAAGTTTTATTTTACTGCGAGAGTGGTTGAGCCATTGAATAGCTTACCAGCAGAGGTGTTGGGTGCAAGAACCGTTAATGGTTTCAGACACAGCTGGGACTAAGTAAAATGCTTAACAGTTACACAGGGGGAAGCAATATGGCAAGGGGAGGAGGAAGCGAGGGCAATATAATCTCAATTAGACAATAGATCCTGGGGCAAGATAGAGTAAGACAGAGCAGACTGGATGGACCAATGATCTTTTTGTGCCAACAATTTCTGTGTTTCTGTGTATGTTAACAGACTGACATCTATAAAAACAAACCACAAAGAAGTGGCCATATCAGTGAAATCCATAGCTGCAGCAGGGAAAGGTATGCAATCATCGGACCTGCTGGTAAAGGAAAATAAGTATTTGCAAATCCATTTGAAGAATATGGAGAACCAAGTGAGGGTAGATAACTTACAGGTTTTAGGCCTGCCTGTAGGGGTAGAGGGAAAGCCCCCTTACTGGTACATGGCTGACTGGCTCCCTGAAATATTGGAACTGGATCCAGAGAGAGAGCCCGTTTCAGTAGAACGAGCTTACCCCATTACCGCAAAGAGAGATGTAGCGAGCATGGAGGCCCTGAGAATGCTGCTTGTCATTATGTCAGGTGTTTGGCACATGACGGAGTTCTTCAGGTCACAAGGAAGAAAAGATTTTTCACAATGGATAAGATAATAGTGAAGATCTCCTCATAACTTGCGTACACCACTCGCAAATGAAGGAAGCACTGGGATGGAGTCCAGACCAATCTAAGTGAAAAGGAGATTGTGCGTGTTGCAGGTTGTTAGCAGCTAGACTCGGTATTGAGCAAGGTGACTTAGTATTAATTTTTAATGATCCGCATGATGCTAGCAAGTGGCTGCAAAAGTTGGACTTAACAACAGCAACACTGGCACCAGAGCTGCACGAAGACCCTAATTTGGGATGATCCAACCGCAATTAAAGGGGTTGTGAATGTGAAGAGTGTTATCCAAACTTGGCTACAGACCGCCATATTATTTTACTTAGATTATTACTGCATATAATTCAGTGGACTAATTTCGCTTTAATAGCTGGGATAGTTTTTCCATATTAAATTAACATCTTTCTTGAATAGGGCACTGCACCACTACTGACTTTTAATTTTAAGGCTGACAGTATTTTTTGCATGTGTATGATACTGCAAAGCTGGTTAAGATAGCATCCTAATTTTTCTCAGATTTGTACTGATGCCCATATGCTTAGGTCTATTCATGCTGGACAGCGTGAGTTAACTCTAGATAGATTTTCTGCAGTGATGTATATATTTGTGTTGTATTCATCTTCAATATGCCCTGACACAAGTCCTGTGCCTTATGATGTAAAACTATTTCTGTATAATCCTGCTGATAACTTTATAGACTATATCCGAGACTCTTGTGGATAAACAGGGGATATGCAGTAGAGACCTGTGTGATACATTATTTTATACACAAGAGCAATTTGACCTCGAGTAACCTCACGAGTTGCATAAGCCATGAGTGATGGTCCAAGGTCAAGCTGCTTGAGTGTAGATAATATATCATACAGGTCCCCATTGCATGTCACATGCTTACAATAGGCTGCTGTTTTTTTGAGAAGGGGGTGATTGACAGGTAGGGTGGGATATTCAGAAGGGTTGCGCATGGCGCAACACATGCCTGTTTCCCACTGATGCACCCAGTGCGATATTAAAAGAGGAAAGTGCATGGCACAAATCCTGATGTGCCGGTGCATCAGTAATATATGGCAAGAAGAAGGGGGCATGCCCATGCATACCCCGGACATCCCGATATTCAGCCCGGGATGTATGGAGCTCATGCAGGTGCAACCCCTACATGTGCCGCATACAGTTGTTCCAAAAATAAAGGAGAACAGCCGCCACCCACAGGTGAGCTGCTGTATTGCAGGGCGCAACACAGCAGCTGCCAGCTGTGGGTGGCCACCCGAGCTCCGGCGGCACCCTCTGTCAGGTAGCACCCCCCCATGCCCGATCACGGGCAGAAGTAGGAAATTAAACAGTTCTATATCCCTGGTGGTCCAGTGGACCGCTCGCAGCCCGATCGTGGGCATAAGTATAAAAATAATAAACTCCTACATCCCTGGTGGTCCAGTGGACCGCTCACAGCGTGATCACGGGCAGAAGTCTAAAAAAAGATTAGATCCCATCCCTGGTGGTCCAGCGGTCCCCCACCCTCCCACTGAGCCCCGCCACCCTGCTCCCCAGTCTGTGGTGGCGGCATTCCCCACTGCCGCCGGCCGACCGACGCAGCAGCATTTCCACATTCACACGCGGCACAATGGGCGCAGACTGTATCAGGTTTGAAGACAGTCTGTGATATGTGAATGGATTCATTCACATATCTGGACTGTGTAGTATGGTACGGTATTGCACACCTATTGGCCCACGCCTGTGGACCAATGGGCGATAGCTGTACTGTATGCAGTCAGCCATCGGGCAGGCGGCCGGGCGACTTGCAGGTGGGGAGCTGCCGCCCGCCGCTGACCGGGGAGGGGCGGGGTGGTGGGGCTCAGTAGGAGGGTGGGGAGGGGGGTACCGCTGGACCACCAGGGATGGGATCTAATCTTTTTTTAGACTTCTGCCTGCAATCGGCCTGCGAGTGGTCCACTGGACCACCAGGGGTATAGTAGTTTATTATATTTATACTTATGCCCGCGATCGGGCTGCGAGCGGTCCACTGGACCACCAGGGATATAGGAGTTTATTATTTATATACTTATGCCCGCGATCGGGCTGGAAGCGGTCCACTGGACCACCAGGGATAAAGGAGTTTATTATTTATATACTTATGCCCGCGATCGGGCTGGGAGCGGTCCACTGGACCACCAGGGATATAGGAATTTATTTTTTTATACTTATTCATTTTATTTATTTAGTTTTTGTTAACCGGGTAGGTGCACTAGCCATAAAATGACTATTTTCAGGCACGACCCGGGAGAGTACAACAAAAGGAGAATAGTTGAACAGCAGCAACATGGGTACAATAATACAAATAGAGGAACAGTACAGCAGTGCTACAAAAATACAATGGGTAGAAACAACAAAAAATAATGGCAAGCATTATACAGATAATGACTTATGCCCGTGATTGGGCTGTGGGGCACTTTGCCGCTTGTGCAGGGGGCGTCGGTCCCCGATAGCTGCAGCCTGGCAGGGCGCCAGGCGCAAGTCGCTGGGGATGGGCGTACCTGCATGCAAATGGGGTCACAATGACATGCAAATGGCCCCATTTGCGCCTTGCATGCATTATGGCCCCATTTGCATGTGCACTTTGAACATCGCAGCTGATGCACCTAGCACAACGGCACTTGCGCTAGCGCATCCCCCTTCCCCTCTCTGGCCACTTACACTGGTGCAGTGCCACTGCACCATGCACAATGCGGGTGGCCACAGAGTGATATTCAACGGTGCTGGGCCATGGCACAGCACCGTTGAATATCACCCTGTCAGCACCCTGGCACATCCTAGTTGCGCTGCGCCCAGGCTTGCGCCACAGCCTGGCGCAGTCTGAATATCCCACCCGTAGTGTTTATCCAACATATGTGTGATAACTTTTGGTTTCTAAAATTTATCATGCATATGTGGAGATAAAATTTTTATGGCATTTGATTTGTGTCCACAGACACTGTATAAATAGTTTTATGGTCTTAACAATCCGTAACTCATGAGCATAGCTAATATCCAGAAACTCTTTTGTTTTGAACAGATTGCTAATTCCTGTATATCCCCCTTTGATGTATCATAAAATAAGAGGGAGATCCATGCTTAATAGTAGAAATTCCACTATACTGACAATATAATCCTTTGTGGCGGAATGCATTTTGTATGTCTTCTTATAAAACAAATAAAAAAATTGTAAAACAAAACAAAAAAAAGTTTAGTAAGTTTACTGGGTAAGCTCACTGTAAACAAGTTCCTTTTTCAGGAGCAACCAGGGCAAGTAATTCCACAAATAAACAATACCAATAACAACATGGCATTATGCATACATGCAAGAAACTTCTGAAAGCTATTTGCAAGCTTCAGGAACAAATGCAATTAGGTAAGGTCATTAGATGTTTCTTAAGTTCCTTTCTAAAAGAGTTAATAGGAGTGATGATTCTGAGAGGTAGAGTCAAATTGTGTGATATTCATCAAGGATATCTCCTCCATTGGGCCACTCCTTTAGAACTGTAAATCATAAGCATCAGGACCATTCAGAAACATTTGCTAACCGGGGGCTGCCCACACTAACATATGACAATGATGACTATATAACGTGGGTGGCCCCATCTCTCCTCAGTTGTTTCTCCTGCCATCAACTGCTCGTCAGATCACACAGAGAAACAATGCTGTCATTAGCTTAATTATCTTTTATTTTCAACAGTTTTCAACTGTCATTATTTTTTGACGTCGTCTAAAGAACTTTTATTTAGGTTTTGTACCTGCAGCCAGCAGATTTACAAAGATGACATTCATTCCATCTGCGTTTGCTGTTTAGGATTATCCCACAATGCAAGTGCCTGTGTGATCTGCCAGGGATTCAACCAGGCCTCAATGAGATGGGCCAGAAGGCCCTTGAGATATTTATAGCTAAAAGCCACCGACAAGGCCAGAGGCTCCAACTTGGCTTCTTCATCACAGCTGTCACCTGCTGCTACCAGAAAGTCTCCCCAGAACTCAGAGATGCTATTGCTGAACTGGTCATTAAAGTGTAGCGACAAGGACAAATCTTCCAAGTCCTCATAATCTAGCCATCACCTGAAGCATAAGAATAAAGCTCCTGCTTCGCCGGTGAGGTCTAGGTCACCGCTCGGTCTGGATCATAAGTCCTCATCGTTGCCTACCCCAGCAGTCAGAACTCCTAAAGCTTGCCTGACCATCCAACAGACACCAAGGTCAGGGCCTGGCTCTGCCTCTTCCACACTTACTATGGGTGGTTCACAGCCTCCACTGACAATAATTGCTCCAACTCCTCTGCAAGGTGTCATCGACTCACAAGTTGTGCTAACCACTGTGTCAGAGCTATTTTAGTGTCTTATGCTGACCCTTCTGCTGATGATCATGGCTGTACTGTCAGGGGGGCCTCCTCCATTGGCAACACTGTCAGCAGTGGATAGCTTGCAGAACATACTTGTAAATCCTCCTCACAGCAACTGTCACAACACCAGCTCCTAGTGATCATCCAGTCATCGTCCAAGGAATATAATTCTGATCTCCTTAATGTGGAGGAGGATTTAGAAAAGGAGGAACAGGGCATGGATCCCTTTGAGGGTGGTCTGGGTTCTGGTTCCACCTTATCCTCTTGCAGTGAATACATTGTTGTTTACACACCTTGGATTTACCTGAGGATGCTTCATTCCAGGCACTGCTGAGGTAAATGTAGAGTACCATGGGTTTTGCTGCTGATGGGGAAGACTTCACTAAGTGCAATTTATTGAAATTCCTGGAGGTTCCTACTACCCCTTCTATAGTGATACCTCCAGTGTATACTTGCAACATAGTACGGGCCTAGTACCCTGTCTGCAATTCCTAGGAAGGCTGACAAACAATATATGTGCCTTCCTCCAAACCTTACTATAACTCACAACCTGAAACTTACTCTGTGGTCATTATGGCCATTCATGATTGGTCTAGGGTACCTAGATATGAGTTCTTTGCCTGCTGACAAGTAATCACAGAGGCTGGATGTAATGAGCAAGAGGACACGTGTCTGCCTCTTTGAGCTTTAGAATATCCAGTTACCAGGCATGTATTATTAAATAACAGAAAAATCTCTGGAAGTTTTTTATGACTAACATTTCTTCATTACCTGATGGCCCTGCCAAAGCTGATTAATTGAAATCTGCTACTGTAGGACTTGACATTCATAATTGTCTTTTGCATTCTGCAAATGATGCCTCTGATGCTTCTGCAAGGGCTGCTACCTCTGTCATTTGCCTTCAGAGATATTCTTGGCCACAAGCAGCAGGTTTTGCCTCCATTGCGCAACAATCTGTCCTTAATGCCTCTTTTAGGGGATCTGGATTGTCTGGCACTGATGAATCCACTTTGCAGGCATTACAGTCTTCCAGAATGACTCTCAGGTCACTTAGATCCCCTTACTCCTAAGCCCTCAAGGGGGCATGGTAGGACACATTTTATAACAAAGAATCGGTATGAAGAAGTGCAAAATCTTGCACTTGGGACACAAAAACCCAGGGGCGGAGTATGGGGGGGAGTGATACTGACAACCACTGAGCAGGAAAGAGACCTGGGGTAATCATATCTGATGACCTAAAGGTAGCCAAATAGTGTGACAAGGTGGTGGGGAGAGCTCATGGGATGCTAGGGTGCATGGGGGGGTATCACCAGCAGAAAGAGGGAGGTGGTGATACCCCTCTATAAATCATTGGTGAGACTTTACCTAGTGTACTGTGTTCAGTTCTGAAAACCACATATCTGGAAGGACATAGACAAAGTAGAGGTGGTCCAGAGAAGGGCAACTAAGATGGTGAAGGGCTTGCATCAAAAGCCCTATGAGGAAAGATTAAAGGACCTCAATATGTACGCCCTGGAAGAAAGGAGGGAGAGGTGAGATATAAGAGAGACGTTCAGATACCTCATGGGTATACAAGAGGGAAGTATTTTTCAAAAAAAATAAGATGCTTTAAAACAAGGGGCCATACTGTGAAGCTGGAGGAGGGTAAATTCAGGGGAAATGTGAGGAAGTACTTCTTCACTGAAAGAAAGGTGGATGCCTGGAACAGCCTCCAAGTGAAGGTGGTGGAGGCAATAACTGTTACAGAATTCAAGAATGCATGGAATATGGAAACCTTATTGGTTGGGAAAGGAAGGGTAAAGCCAGAGACCAAGTAGGGTCAACAGTATTATAGTGGGTAGGGTAAAGGGGTAGACTAGGTGGGCCAAGCGGTCCTTATCTGCCGTCAATTTCCATGTTTCTATAGGCTGGCTTCCCGTGGTGGTCGCGCCTCCTGTCAGAAGCCCCATGCTCAAGCAAGGGGTCCACTCCCCAGGTGTCCATGCTAAAACACCCAATGGTATCAGTCCAGACTGCGCTTCTGCCATCCCAGTACCTTCTGACTAGGCACCACTTCCCCCTCTGCCTCTGCGTGTGCAGGTGAGGGGAATGCGCTCCCTTCATCTACCAAAATGGTGGGAGATCACCACAAAGGAGTGGGTAATGGAAATTGTATAAAAGAGGCATGCTCTGGAACTTCTGTCTACCCTCTTAAGTGCATCTACCACCACCTTGTCATTACCCTTCGAGCCACTTTGCTGACAGAGGGTCAGATGCTAATAAAAAAGTGTGCTATCAAATCCATTCCCCTTCATGAGTTAAACCAAGGATTTTATTCCCAATACTTAGTAGCCCCCAAATGGAAGGGGAACTGTGTCCGGTGTTGGATCTTTGACAGCTGAATGAGTACATTCAACACAAAACATTTTGGATGGTTTCTCTTGAGGCTCTCATCCCTCTGTTGCAAGCTGGGAATTGGCTTAGTGCCCTGGCTATGCAGGATGTTTGCCTTCATAACAAGATCCACAAGTGTCACAGACAGTACCTCTGCTTTATACTGGAGGGCAGTCACTGTCAGTTCCTAATATTTCCCTTTGGCTTGTCCTTCATGCCACGGGATATTTGCCAGATGCTTAACAGTAGTAGTTGCAGCCCTCCAGAGAGAAGGGCTGTCTGTCTTCCCTAAACTGGACAATTGACTCCTGAAGGTAAGCAATACTGTACACACTGTTACGAACAAGATAGTTGTTCAAGGAACTGGGTGTTATGGTAAATGAGCCAAATCCATACTTGTTCCTCGTCAGCCACTCCAATACATTGGGATGGTGCCAGACACGACAGTGGGCAGTGTCTCCCTGCCTGCAAACAGGGCAGAAGCCCTGATTTCTCAGGCTCACATGACACACAGCAGCTATTATGTAGCAGCCAGATCAATGCTGTGTCTGCTGGATCTGATGGTTGTAGCCATCAGAACCATCCCTTTTGCCTGCCTCCATATGCGCATTCCACATTGGATACTTGAGAGTCAATCGGACCAGTTGATGGACGAATTGGACATGATGGTTCCGGTCACATCCTGACTCTTTCGTTGTCTACTGTGGTGGATGGACTGCCAGCACTAGCTACAGAGCATCCCACGTTTTCACCGCACTCCCCTACAGGTCCTGACAATGAATGATTCAGGGTCCTGCTGGGGTGCCCATTTAGGGTTGTTCCAGACCCAGGGCACTTGGTCCAGTCTGGATTTGGATCTCTATATAAATATTATGGGTATGCGGGCTATTTTGCTTGGCCTACAAGCCTTTCAGGTCCATTTCAGCCTCCATCCCTTGCTGATTTGGACAGACTGTATCAGTGTTATGTACTACATAAACAAACAAGGGAGCACTCACTTTTATTTACTGTGCAGGGAGACAAAAAGAATGCAGTACTGGGCCATATCTCATGGCATTTAGCTGTCAGCTGTGTTTCACCCAGGTGCCCAAAACTTCTTGGCAGAAGGACTAAGCAGGTTTGAGTCCCAGACTCAGGAATGGGAACTGCTGCCCTCCATGACAAAGGACCTGTTCACAAGGTGGAGTTTTCCACAGATGGACCTTTTTGCATCCTTGCTCAATTTAAAACTGCCACATTTTTGCTCACTTGTTCCAGGCATGGAGTTTTTTTGTGAGACGTGTTGTCCCTCTCCTGGATAGGGAAGGTCCCTTTCCACCTCTCTGCTGATACCTCTCATACAGAGGGTACTGCTCAAGTTGCAGGTGTAGCATGCCACCCTAATACTGGTGGCACTCATTTTGCCCCATCAGATCTGGTTTCCACTTCTGCAGCATCTGGCAGTGGAACTTCCTTTTCAGTTCCCTCTGTGTCGTGGTCTGCTGTCCCAAGAGCAGGGGTCTCTGGTCCATCCAGACCTGAAGTCTCTGCATCTCTATGCATGGCTCCTGAAAACATAGCCATTGCCAGTGTTGGGGTTCCCCCAAGGTTGCTGATGTCTTATTAGAGTCTAGAAAGCTGTCCACCAAACACTTATTCTTTAAAGAGGAAGTGTTTCTCCAGATGATGTACCTCCATTCTGAAAACTAGTTTATATATCCTATCAATATTGTAGTGGACAACCTTCTGTCCTTATCTGACTCTGGTCTCCAGTACTCATCCTTCAAGGTGTATTTGGCAGCTATTTGCTTTTTATGTTCCTACTGATGGGAGAACGGTGGCACAACTAGAAGTGTCTTATGCATTCTTTAAGGGCATTCTACACATACATCCCCCAATTTGTAAGCCGGTTCTGCCATCGTACCTTCATTTTGTTCTACAGAAAATGACTGAGCCTGCTGCAATCTGTGACATGCATTACTTTCATAGAAAGCACCTTTTCTTGTCGCTATTATTTCTGCTTGTAGAATTTCCGAGCTCCAGGCACTCATGACTGAGGCTCCTTATTTAAATTTTTCACAAGACTAGGGTTTCCTTATGGACTAAGTCTAGATAACTGCCAAAGGTGGTATCTGACTTCACACTTAAGCAGACCATTCACCTTCCTGTGTATTATGCCGAGCATGCTAACAAAGGCAAAGCATTGCTGCAACCTTCTGATGTACATAGAACACTGTATTTCTATCTCAGTCGCACTAAGGACTGCAGAAAGTCCTCTCAGCTTTTTGTTTTGTTCACCCTTGTGAAGGAAGGCACTCCTGTGACTAAACAGTACCTGTTCAGATGTATTGTTTTCTGTTATTAGAAGCACAGTAAGCATCTTTCTGGTTCTGTTCATGGCCACTCTACCCATGGTATTTCAATTTCTGTTGCCTGTTTTCGAAATGGATCTGCACCTCATGTGCAGTATGTGCTGCTGCCACATGGAGTACTGTGCACACTTTCACTACGCATTAGCCTAGACATTGTCTTTTGCAGGCATGCTAGCTGTGGTCTTGCTGTATTGCAAGGCCAAAACAGAAAATTCAGTGCACACCTTCCCTCCCATGGCACATTTTACAAATATAACATTTGTCTGCCTACATTGGCCACTTACTTATTTTATCTCAACTAGGAGTGGGGGTCTCTTGGTATCTGCCTCAGGGGCCCTGCTGTGAAGTTGCCCAATTACCAGATGTCAAGGTAGACCACCCATCAGCTGGGTCCCTATTCTAAAATGCAACTGCCTAAATTGGCTTCCTTTAATTAACTGCAGTCCCCAACCAATGAGTAGTTAACTAGTGAAAACCTAGCTAATAAAAGAGCGATACAACTCCCAAGCACAAAACAAACACAAAATTAGCAGGAGCAGGGACAGGATACAACAATGTGGGTAGACACAGAACAGGCCCTGGCAGGGCACTGTCCCTTACGTCTGATATTAAAGGGACAAATACCAGAAAGGGTGCTTGACACATCATCAGATACACCAAACAGACATGGCATAGGTTGTTGAAGCTTACCAAATGGCATAGGTTGCACCCGGGAACGTTCAAACCCTTATGGGATAACCAAAAATTACAGATCGGGGGGCCAGTGGTGAAATGGGAGGCATCAGAAAATAAAGGGATCACCTCCTTATCACACTTCATAGACAGTAAGACCAAAGCCCTCAAATTCTTTGTGCAATTAGAGAAGGAATTTGCCCTCCCCAACAGGGATCACGGGATATTTACAGGTCAGACATGCCATACAGTAATGGATGCAGCCTGATCACATGCTCCAGAGTAATACTAGGGTGGATTCTACATAAACCTGGATGAACAGTGGAAGAGATGGGGCAAGAAAATATATTCACTAATACAATCTCATCATCTACCCACCTGGGACCAGCAGAAGAAGAGATGCGAAAGCTCGCTGGGGATCTCTGATGACTCCCAAGGCCGGCAGTGATGTTGTAAATAAACTGACACACTCATGCCAGATTCCAAGTATTCAAATAAAAATGCTGAGCATGTGGCATTGATCTCCAGATAATCTGATTCAAATGGGCATTAATATCCCAAACCAATGTTGGAGATGTTTAAATTAATTGCCTTACTGGTCTGTGGGGATCACGACTTTTTCAGGGATCTATACAGTGATTTATAATTTGAACTGACTGTGGGAAAAATGTTCTGGGTCATGGCTTAAATGCGATGAACTTATATCTGTGATCTGCTGTTTTCTTTTGCTGCAACCTTCTCCTCCCACTCTGCCTACTTGAAACTTCTTTATTTTTTTTCCTTCATTTTTTTCTCTCCTCCTTAGCTCTATCCCTCTGCACCCCACCCCTTCCATTTACTTCTTTTGTCCTAAGTCTGGGCTGTAGTCATTGGCGCCTGGCTTAATGGCCCCCAACAGTCTCCCCTGCTTTCTCCCACCACCTCACTTAACTGCTCTTGTCCTGTCCTGTACCTCTACGCCCCCAATTTAGCTGATTGTTCTTTTTTTATTTGTGCCTATTTTTAACCCCAACCTCCTTTTCAGTTCCCTTCAGGTCCAAGACTCATCCCTGACCAGGCACTCCGCCGTTCCTGTGGCTGAAAAGACAGCCAACCATGCCACCTCTCCTGCCCACCAGCAAGCTCTCCAACATGGTAAGGTCCTCAGACAGCTCCGGGACTTCTAGCCACGATGCTGATTGGTCTTTGCCTTCACTATCTGCCCACTATTGGCAGCCGCTTTAGCAGCTTTGTCTCCAATTGGATATTCCTTCAGCCTGCTCTTTCCAGCCTAGAACTGCTGTTTCAGCTCACTTCTGGGCCACCCACTGCTGAATTTATTTTTTATCTTAACCCTGTTCGAATTTTCTCCTGCCCTGCCACCGGCATTCTTTAAATACACTTGTTTCCCCTCCCGCTGCGGTGCCTACTCCTCATTGGCTAATTCCTCTGGCTGCAAGCCTTAAAGGGAATACTCTCAATTGTGATTCCATTCATAGGCTGCAAAGGGACTTGTTACTATTAAACTTGAGAGCCCCTAAGCATCCATAATGCAGCCTGTGATGTTAGGTATTAGTTGTCTGATTGGTTTGTTCCTCGTTGCCCTTGATCCTTGCACTGAGCTTACACATCTAGCTGTTCCCAGAAACACTGCTCTTTATGAGCCCTGTCCATTCCCTATTGAACTGGCCATATTCTCTGATATAGCATTATTTTCACACCCTTATGCTCAATGTGGCTCGCCTCTTCCTGACTATAGGTACTACGCCCATCCTACGCTTTTTTCTTCCTTTGAGAACCACTTTCCCCTTTCGGACTGGGTGTTATTTTATGCATCCTTGGGCCCCTTTAACATTCATTCAGTGACTACCTCCTTTCCTTTCTCCCACTGCCACAAAAGATGTCGAACTAGGCTCCTTAAACTGCTATTAAATGCCCTCAAAAAAATCCTTCTTGCTGCTACTTCTTTGCTCTGGTAATATTGAGCTGAATCCAGGACCCTTCTCCTCCATCTCTGCGCCTTCTGAGTTGGCACATTTAAAGGGATTGAGCCTACTCCATTTAAATGTGTGTAGCTTGTTAAGGAAGTTTGAATCCATACAGACGTGGATCTATCACACTATGCTTGACGTTCTGGTAGTTACAGAAATGTAACCTAGACTCTCTACCCGGACTATGAAATCAACATTCCGTCTTACAATGTCTTTAGAGTTGACAGACAGTCTAGAGGGGAGGGATTTCTGCCTCTGTAGTTGATTCCAGCACTATACCAAAGGAGTTTGAATGTTTGACAATAAAAGTATTGCTTCCTCCTTCAACATCCCTTACTAACATCGGCTGTTACAGGCCTCCCTCCGCTGGGCTTAAGGTGATACAGCATCTGTCAAACATCATGGAAAAGCTATCCTCAGAGGTCTTTGTCCTGGGAGACTTCAATCTCGATTGGTTCTCCCCAAGTTCCACACCCCTAAAAGACTTCTGTGACACTTTTGGTCTTACTCAAATTATTACAGAAACTACCTATCCAAACACTAAAAACCCTGCACATAGTACCTTACTAGATCTAAGTTTAGTAAATAGACCCCATCACATCACTCATTCCAGTGTATTCCTCAATGACCTAAATGACCACTGCCCCATAGCTTGTGTGAGAGCCATCCCTAAACCAGCTTCCACTTCTAGATACATTTTTAAAAGAAGCCGCCATAACTTCGACCATTATGCATTCCTTTCTGACTTTCAAACTTCCCATTGGCAAGACTTTTATTTGGCTACCACTGTGGCTGAGGCTCATGAGTGATTTCAGGGCATAGTCCTTGGTGCCATAAATTGACATGCACCCTTGACTAAAATACACGCAAGGAAAAAGTCTTGCCCACGGTTTACTGTTAACCTGAAATCTATGCTGAACCATAGAGATGCCCTATGGAAAAAAAGCGTGAAAAACCAAACTCCCGGCTGACTGGACTGTCTTCAGAGTTGCAAGAAACCAATGCACCAAACCTATTCAAGCTGAAAAAGCTAGATACTTTAGAGATGAACTAACGTCCACCTCTAATTGCTCAGCTAAATTCTGGAGGACCTTAAAAGACGTTGAGAGACACCATCCGGCTAACTCCCTTCCTGCAAAAATACGTACAAGTGGTTCCTTCACTATAAACAAGCAAACAATTTTAGACCTTCTCAATAACCATTTTGCCACTGCTGGGTTAGCATTTGACTCCTCCCCTGCTAACAACTTATGCGCGCAGTTTGCTGCCCAGGGCCTGTTCGGTTTTATCCTGGCCTCTCCTTCCCATAATGCTCCTTTTTCCTTCTGCACTGTCTCAATAAAACAAGTGGAGGACCTTCTCCTGGGACTCAACACCAGGAAGAGCACAGGCGCTGACTTTATTGCCCCCTACTATCTAAAAATAGGCTATCGTGTCTTGTCTGCCCCAATCACACACCTATTCAATATGTCCCTCACACAGGGTGTTCTCCCACTGGTTTGGAAAACCGCCCATGTTATTCCTCTTTTCAAGTCTGGTGATCTGAGTGATTTAAACAATTACAGACCCATATCCCTCCTTCCCATCCCATCCAAATTATTAGAAAAAATTATCAATTCCCAATTTAGAAAAGCATTTGTAAACATTCAACCTGCTGAACCCAGTGCAGTCTGGATTAAGGTTGTGTCATAGTACAGTTTCTACCCTTGCTAAGGTCTCCAATAACTGATTAAAATCACTCACTGATAAAAATTATGTTTGTGCCTTATTTCTTGATCTTAGCAAGGCCTTTGACATGGTGGACCATGACCTGCTTCTGCTTTCACTGCAAAACGTTGGCTTGGACTCCTATGCACTGAACTGGTTTTCCAGTTATCTTACTGGCTGTCAACAGCAGATTAAAGCAGATGGGGACCTCTATCCACTGAAACCACTTATGAGAGGTGTGCCCCAAAGGTCCATTTTAGGCCCATTATTATTTGCAATTTACGTCAATAGCATCAAGTCCGGTAATAAATCTGCTAATATCCATCTTTTTGCAGATGACACAGTCCTCTACATGGACAGGCCCACCCGGAGCTTGCCTGCAAAGACTTACAACTAGACTTTAACCTTCTGCAGCAAAATGTCATTCATCTAAAACTCTTGCTAAACACCAAAAAAAACTAAGGCTATGCTTCTTTCACTTTCAGCTAAAACATCCAGCCACTGCCTGGCACATCAAATCACCACCTTACCGGAGGAAACTCTGGAGTTTGTAGCCAAATTCAAATATCTGGGCTTCTGGATTAACCATAAGCTGTCCTTCGTTGACTATCTCAAAGAACTAGTGAAAATACTAAAGCAAAGGCTCGATCTGTTCTTCCGCATTAGGCACTTACTCATGCAAGGAGCAAAAATTTGTTTGGTTCAGTCCACCTTTCTTCCCCTCCTTGATTATGCGGACTTCCACCCTTAAATTATCCAGTATGGTCTCGGTTAAGTTCTTCAACGTGTAACCGCATCCAAAATAAAAGATATTTGTAGCTGTTTTTAAGTCTCTTCCCTGCCCTTATATCCTTACGACCATCCACCTCGAACCAGCGCTTGTCAGGACATGAAACTATCCAGTTATTCTTAAAACCTTCTCCTACCCTTGCCTTCTTTATCTATATCCTTGTCCCCCTACTCTCTTTAGCCCTCTTCCTCCACTCACCACTTATTTTCAACCCCTCCTTCTTATTCAACTATTCTCTCCTGTCATTTACAACCCCTCCCTCTTACTTAACTACCCTCTCCTATCACAGTACACTCCCCACATTTACTGCTCCTCACCACCTTATGCTAATAATCCCACCTTGTCCTGTCTTAATTGAGCACTAGGTATTATATGAACCTTAACTGTACCATATTAATCTTACTTGTATATTGTTTCATTTTGCTTGTTATATGTTGCCTTTTTATTCAATGTCTCCTGACTGTTTACATGTTTTAGGACCTCCTTGTATATGAGCTTGCTCAACGGAGTTTTCCTGCAATAAACTTGAACTTGAAACTTGACTTCCTCTATGAACAAGGCCCTAGTACTGCACTAGTTAAGCTTGACACTCTCTATCACCGAGCACTAACATTTATTACCAGCGCTCCTTACTCCACCCACAAGTGCTCCCTGTATTCTGAACTAGGATGGCTATCTCTTAAACTTAGACGACAGAAAAATGCAGTCACCTAGACATACTGAGCAAGTATGAACAAGCTGCCCCAGTATATTTCTGATTGTCTGCCTGCCTGTACTAAGAAGAACTGCCCCCTTAGGAGCCTCTCCTATATCACCCTAGTTGTCCCCCAGAGTTAGAACACACCTTGGTGAGGCTTCTATAAGTCATGCCCTGCCTGTTCTCTGGAACAGTATCCAAAATACCTTGAAAATAGCAATCCCTGTCAAACTGTCCACTTTTAAAAGTCTGCTGGCTCGCTCCTTCAAGTCTTGCAATTGCTTTCAGTGCTGACCTACAATCCTACCTACTGATTCCTGACTACCTCTCTTCCTTTTACAGAAATGTCTCTTCTGCCCCATCTCTACTCTTAGTGTTAAATTACCCTGCTCCATTGTGTATATATTATGTATATTTATTCATTTTATTTATTTATTTCAGTTTAGGATTAATACCTTTGAGTCCAGGACTCGTTTTCAAAGGTTCCAGGTCATTGTTGAACAAACATTACAAATACAACAGTGTTTACAGAGAACAGAAAACAGTTACACAGACATTCAAATACCAAAGAAATCGTATATATCCAACTAAAGGTTGAAGAGGATAGGGTAAATAGGGTCCAGCCTTGTAGTTCACTATTTAGTTGGTCAGTCTAGCCTAAGGGGTGTGGGGTCAGCCAGGGATGGCGTTGTCTTGGTGGAAGTGGTTTGTCAGCCAAGTGGGCCTCGGTTGGGGATGGGGGGGTTGATGAGATAAAAAGGGGGGGTGAAAGGGACAGGGTTGGGTTGCTGAAATTCTGCCATATTAGTGCAGGCAAGCACAATTCTTTTTTGTGTCAAGAAGGGATCTGAGCCTAGATTTGAAGGTACTAATCTTGGGTGATTCTGTAAGGTTAGCAGGTAACTCACGGTACCATTTTGGTCCTTGGTACAGGATGGAGTTCTGGGCAAATTTTGTCCTTTTGAAGGGAATCACCAACCTGTCTGTAGCCGTGCCTCTTGTTGATTTGGTGGGAACTGCCGGCGTAAAGAGGCAGCCCAGTGCAGGGGGAGAAAGCCCAAGAAGCACTTTTTTTAGAAGTAGGCAGGTTGGTATTGTGCTTTAAGATGGAGTGGAAGCCACCCAGTTTTGGTGCAGAGCATGCAGGTGTGGGTGTCCTGAGCAGCCCCTATGGCTAGTCGACAGGCCTTATTTAGTAGTGTGCTGACCCTGTTTAGGGCAGTTTTAGTGCCTGTCCCATAGACAGGCAGCCCATAATCTATGGAGGACAACACTGAACTACTGATGGCAAGTTTCAGAGCATCTGGTGTCACAAAGTGCCTATGGTGGTAGATGACCCCAAGTTTTGTATTCGCTGACTTGATGACTGAGTCTATATGGCCGGAGAAGGTTAGTGTATCGTCAAAGGTGATGCCCAAGTATTTGAACTTTGTTACTTGTTCCAGTGTTTCACCATCACGGTTCTGGATGAGCAAAGGCTGGTATTTCTTTTTGCTTTGAGAGGTAGAGAAGAGCAGACTTTTCATTTTGTTATGGTTTAGTAGTAGTTTGTTTTGTGTGAACCAGGATTCAAGCTTGAGGAAGCTGTCTTGGAGTTCGGTTGTGATGTAGTTGTGATCTTTTCCAGCGACCGATATCACTGCATCGTCAACATAGAGAATAGTGCGTGCTGTACATGCAGATGGTGCAGAGTTGATGACGAGGCTGAAAAGCGGTGGGCCAAGAATAGAGTCCTGTGGGACCCTGAGGGACACTTCTCTAGCAAATGATAGGGTGTCTTCAATTTTGACTCGTTGTGACCTGTTTGTGAGGTAGCTTCTCAACCACAGTACTGTGTCCGGGGATAGACCTGTTAAAAGGAGGCAGTTTAGGAGTAGTTGTGGTTAACAGAGTCAAAGGCCTTCTTAAGGCCGATGAAGACTGATCCAACTATCTCCCCATTATCTAAGACATCATAAAGCTGGGAAGAGTAATCAACAAGGGCGGTAAGTGTGGAGTGCTTTTTTCGGAACCCATGCTGCTCTGGGCAAAGTAGGTTATATTTATCAAGATACTCTGTAAGCTGCTCCAAGACCATTCTTTCAAGTGCTTTAGAGAGGGGTGGTAGAATGGATATTGGTCTGTAGTTGGACGTTTGAGTTTTGTCCCCAGTTTTAGAGACAGGCGTGACACTGGCTAACTTCCATTGTTTTGGAAACACCCTCGTTCTTAGAGATGCATTAAACACCATCGAGAGGGGACCAGCCAATTCATTTAGGAGAAGACCCACGAGTTTCATATCCACTAGCTCAGCCCCCATCCTGGTCTTGCCAAGAACCCTCTTAATGTGCTTGGTGGTTTTGGACTTGGTGACCTGCTTAAAGTAGAATGGTGGTATTGCATCCTTTGGGGGGTTAAGAGGGGTAGTGGGGTGTTGTTGCCTGAGCTGATCTTTAAAGTAGTCAGTAGGGAGTACTCCAGATAGGTCTGTGAAAGCATGGTTGAGCTCATTTGTGATGTCAATGGGTTCCTATAGGGGACCCTCCCTTGTTACTAGTAGATCGGGTGGGGCCTTAGGGGTCTTTCCTCTTAGGGATTTGATGGAGTTCCAGAATTCCCTACCAGAGCCCCAGCTCTTGCTTAAGAGGTCCTTATAGTAGGAAGCTTTTGCCTGCCGAATGAGCTTGGTGCAGGTGTGTCTAGCTGCCCTGTAGGCAATGAGTGACATAGGAGTTCCAGATGATTTTGCAATGTGCCAGAGATTGTCTCTATTCTTCGTTGAACTGATCAGGGGGTTAGTGAGCCATGAGTTGGAGGTACCCCTGTATTTCTTTGTTTTGTATGGAGCAAAAATATCACAAGCATGGTTGAAGTTTATTATGAAATAATTCAAGGCTTCATTATCATCAATATCTCCTGCCAAAGGAGACCAGTCCAGTTCTGATAGGTACTGCTTGGAATGGTCTAGTAGCCCTGGCCTCAGGCAGTGATTTTTGGACACCTTAGGTGGGCATTTGGTGAAATTGTTTGTCCAGGTGCACTTCACTGGGAAGTGATCACTGAGGCTGTCAGGCAGGACGGTGACATCTGATATATGCTCTGGATGTGTGGAAAAGAGCCAGTCTATAAGGGAGCTGCTCCCTGCTTTGTAGTTGATCCGAGTGTTATTGGTTACCATCTGGGTTAAGAATAGGCTGGATATTAGATCCCTGGCTTTTGACTCCTTCGGAGAGTGCCAGTTTATGTTAAAGTCACCTATAACGATCTTCTCCAAATTAGTACCTAACTGCTGCAGGTTGTCTGCAACTAGTTTTAGTCCAGTAGTGTGGTGCCCAGTGGTATATATACTGTAGAGAGCAGCAGTGTTTTGTTCTGTTGACCTATGCTTAGCTTAAGATTCAGGATTTGGACCTCTTTTGTGTGTAGGCTGGAGTCAAGGGCCTGCACCTTTATTTTAGATTTGGTATAGACTAGGTACCCTCCCCCACGTTTAGTGGTTCTATCTTGCCTGAAGGAGTTGTATGCGTCGAGGGAGATTGATGCATCCAGGATTTTCGGGGAAAGACAGGTTTCCATGAGTGCAATAATGTCTGGGTTAGTCACCTTTACCCAAGCCTGGAATTGGGAGAACTTGGAAAGGAGACTGTTAATGTTTAAAAAAATGATAGTGAGTTGCTCTTTGTGTTTAGGCAGTCTAGTGCGGGTGGGTCCAGGGTTGGGGTGCACATTCCCTGATAGAAGCAGCAACAGTAGGACAAGAGAGCGAAGTAGATGGTACATGACGGTCGCACAGGAGCAGGTGCACTTTTTCCTCGAGGGGGAGGCTTGATGAGCAGTGTAAAAAACATGGTCAGATGTTTATCAGTGCAGCTACTGGGATCAGGTAGGTGCATATGTAATATAGTAATCTTGTCCAAGGTACCAAGAGTCAAATGATGAAAAATAATCAAATCCACAAGAAATGGTGAACTACTGGGGACCAGTAAACTGTTGTTACTGTAGATCAAAGACCCATAATGTGTTAAAATCTTGAAGGTGACCAACACTGGCCTGGGGCATATGCAGGATATAAAAATCCTTTGTTAGTGTCTTCCCTTTGTTCTCCAAAATGGCTGTGAATAGACCTCAAAGACAAGCACAGACGGAAATGTGGATTCAATGCAGCACTTCACAACTCAGAGCTTGCATAACAGATTTACTGACCTTATTTTTGCTTTTGATGGCTTCCAAAAAAGTTGATTTATGATAAGAATGCAAACATCAGATGGTGATGTTTTACAGTTTCTTAGTACAGGAAACATTCATAGATGTCATGTCCAAGAATGGTTCAGTTCCTCCAAGCAGAAACACATGAAAATCCACAAAAAATAAACTACTACTGACAGAGACAAACACAGACAGCCAGCCACATGTTGGTCTCCTCCCTCCTATGTATATATTGTATATGCTTTGTATACTGTACATTGTATGTTGTATGCTGCACATATTATGTTCTACCTTGCTACATTTCTATATAACTTTAAGCATACTTTGTACTACTTTATGTATTGTGTGTTATTTTTTGTTAATCATTGTGAACTTACCCAGGTCCATCTTGTAAATGAGTTTTCCTCAATGGTGTTTCACCTGGTAAAATAAGGATTGATTGATTGACTGATGCCAACACTCGCCTGGGACAATTGCACATATTCTCTGGGAATGTCCTGAAGTGCAAATGTTTTGGCAAGATACAGTTTCAGAACCAATGAGTTTACACCAGTTGACATACCTGCTTCTCTGGAATTCTGGATACTAGGAGTTGCGGATCAAGTTCTTGGCTCTGATAAACCCCTAAAAATCTTTTTACACTCTTCAGCCATGGAAGCGAAATGTAAGCTTCTTATGAAATGGTGCCAGGCAGAGGTATTCTCAGTGATACAAATGGAGGGTGGTATGGGCACGACTGCTGCATATATTTAGGTAATGTTCAGACACAGGTGAGCAGAAGATGCCTTCAGTCAAGCCTGGACACCGTGGTTCAGGTACATGGAGGGCATAAGGGGTCACAGTGACAGGGACCAATAGACTCCACCCATATACATCTCATAAGTGCTCACATATAGACTGTACATCTTATTCACACCACCTCTCATAGAATATGTTTCCCATTTCTGCTATCCATTCTCACTGCACTCACCCAGTGCATGACTACATATCTGCATGTGCATGTACCTGTTGCTCACTCCTTAGAACAAGATCAGAGCATGACAAACAAATGCTATTGATTGTTGTACTAGTGGACACTAGATTGTGAATGTATTAGAGTAACTCGTATAGAACATCTCACTAGCCAGTAGGGCTAGAGCTGGAGCTTCTGTTTTGTCAGATGCATACACTGTTTGAAATAATTACATACTGCACTGGATGTTTATGATGACTGATCTTTAGTATTGTACATCAATTGAGATTCCCCGGACTAGGAATGTTTCCACCCTTACTGTCACTGTTTGTTGACTTTAACTTTTGAAACTTTAATAAACACTCACTGATAAAAAATACAAAATTAGCTTCTCCCCCTTGCTCATTGACAAACTTTTAATTGTTGTTTTTTTATTTAGGAGTACTACTGTTTATGGCATACACAAGTAAAAATAGAAAATTCAGTGCACACCCCCATGGCAAATTTTTGTTTCTGCCTAAAGTAGCAACTTACTTATTTTAACTCCAGTAGGAGTGAGGGTCTCTTGGTATTCATCTCAGGGCCCTGCTGTGAAGTTGCCCAGCCACCAGATGTCAAGGTAGACAACCCATCAGCTGAGATCTTGAATTGGCTTCCTTAATATAAGTCGCACTGCCTCAGTTGGCTTCCTTTAATTAAAGTGCAGTCCCCAACCAGTGCGTAGGTAACTAGTGAGGAACTCCCTAATGAGAGCCATACATCTCCCAACCATCAAACAAATACAAAATGAACTCTTCACCCTTGCTCATGAGCAAGGGTGAGCAGATAATTTTGTATTTGTACAGCAAGTCCTCTTGTCATAATGTTGTACCAGACACTGACTTCCTCCCTGGGTAAAATGTGTGCTGCTTGGGAAACATTCCAGAGGTGTGGCCTAATGAAGAAGATATCCTTACTGAAGACAGAACAGCTACTTACTGTAACAGTAGTTCTTTGAGAGAATCCCCTCTGTTAGACCACATCACTCCCACCCTTCCCTTCCCCTGTTTTCTCATTTTGACTGATGCAGTTGCTTGCAGGAATACCTGTTACTTTACTGGGGTGTGCATATAGTGCTTTCTGTTTCTGTTTCCAGTCCTATGCCTCTGTGTGTGTCTGGTCTAAGTGTGGTCTCCAGGCACCTCTTGGTTAGATATCCTCCAAGCTTATCTCCAGCGGGAAACTGAGGAGCAATAGGGTTGCCCTGGCTATATAGGTGTCAAAGCAGTAAATCATCATGAGAAGCCCCTGGTTAGCAAAAGCTTCTGAGTGGTCCTGATGCAGATGGCTTACAGTTCAAAAGGTGTGGCACAATGGAAGAGATTCTCTTTAAGATCTACTGTTATAGTAACTATTCTTTAATGTTACATCTGTGCCATATAGCAACCATAAACATAGTTAAAAAGTGACAAATTGATGATTTTGTATTGCATTTAATTAGGATGTGTATAATCCAGGGGAAAATTGCAGATAACATGTTTTATAATCCATTTACCTAGGATAACTCAGTTTAGATGTTGCTTCTTCTTTTCCATGAGGTCCTGTTCTTCTACTCAGCTATACAGCTGGTTGTACAGAAGCATAGGGAGATCAAATTACTTTCTGAAGGCCAATTGTTGTAACCTTCACACAGTGGGTGCTCACCGTAATAAGTGCCTTAACAGTCTGTGCTGTCACATATAGCATCTGGACCCCATTTCTGGACTTGTACTGCGTGGGTTTAACTTGAGAAAGGATAGACAAGGAGGAACGTGAATTTTCTTCACTGCATCTGCAGCATGTATTTAAACTGTGGTTCAACTGCAGCTGGCTCCAAGAATAGGTTACTGGATATTTAAATTGAGAGTGTCAAACCTGATGGTTTGAATGAACAATGGGATTTAAAGCTATTCCTATAAACGAACTGTTTTATGTATGTACATATTCATCGACTTCTGTGAGTTGATCCACAGCATAGTCCTTATTTTTGAGTTTTTTTGTATCTCATTTCTCCTCTAGGTGCACTATCTCTTTTGTCTCTTCTCTTGTGACCTGGATGGACTGCATGTTGATCCCCTACCACAATCAGTATGATAGAAATAAATGGAGTGATCATGTGACCTGTGATAGAGTTTTCTGTCTTTCTTAAAGGATTCAACAAAGTGCAGCAAGGGCCATTTTCTGCAAGTATTATGAAATACATTATGGAATTCCATTTTTAAAGTATTTGTGCATATGTTTGTATGGCCCAGTGCTGAGTATGCTTTTGTATTGTTTCTTAATATGCTATTGGTGTTTTATAATTCTAAAATCATGTCTCACACTGGTATCACTATGAAATGATGTCACCTTGTATTGTAGCTTTTTAAAACTGTGACACTGCTTTTCTGCCACACCCCCTAATGATGGCTCGGTGGAGTCAAAGCACTGAGGCACAGGCAGCAGCTCGAGCTGCAAGTTTGCAATCCTGCACCTTTGTATTTGCACGTTGATTCTTTGGCTCACCTTATTTTACTAGAAATTAAATAAAGCAAGCTGCTGTTGCAATTCTTTGGGTGAAGTCGCTTTGTTCTCCCAAGGGCTTCTGATACTGGACTGGTTCCACTGGAACCAGCCACTGTAGCTGATGAGGGATCAGGTGTGCACACCTGTAACCTTGAGGATATCCCCTGGCACAACTGGACATCGAAGTGGTCCTCTCAAGGGACATTGAAACTGTACATATGTAATTGTGACGAACTTTGCACACAGCTTCACTTCCCCAAAAGATCACTAAGCAAATGGGAAAGGCCTCTTTTGGTTGCAGTATAGACAGCATTCACAGAGCACTGATGCTTCTGTTTAAGAGGGTAAGAGGAGCCTTTGCTTTGCACCCTAGAGTTATACTGAGCTTGGAGTTTCCCAGCATTCACGGAGTTGTATTATACTATTTTCTCAGAGACTCTCCTTTTTCAGGAGTAGTTAGTGTGTCCCAGAAACCTCCCAGAAAGTTGCAGCATACCTTACTACCAGTTATTAAGATTCCATTCAAATTTGGACAGGATACGGGTTGACTCCTCACTAAGCAGACTGGCTCACCACAGGGACCCATAGAATCACCCTGCACTAGCTGATTACAAAGCTGTACTGCATTTGTCAGAAAAACTGGTTAGCATTGATTGCTTATTCTTAAGCACAGTCACTAGCTGGGTGGGTAACTAACTCAGGGACAGAACTCAAATGGGGGGTCATCAATGGGGTTAGGTCATGGGGTGCGAAACATAATGAGATATGTGCTGCAGTTAGCAGTACAGGGCCCAGTGTTCTTCAACGTGTTCATATGTGACACTAGGGATGGCATATCGGACAGGGTGTTGCTGTTTGCAGACAACACCAAAATATGTGAAAGGGTGGACAATGAGGAAGGCATTCAGGAACTGAAGGAAGATTTTGCCAAGTTGGAGAAATAGTCTGGGGTCTGGCAGCTCAGATTCAATGCTAAAAAAAATGTAAGGTCTTGCACTTGGGAAGAAAAAACCCTAGGACCAGTTACTGGATGGTAGGAATAAGCTTGGAAAAAACAACAGAGGAGAGACATGGGAGGCAGAATCATTAATAACCTAGCAAACTCAGCATAATCTAACAAGGAAAACAGAAAGGTTGGGTGCATAGGAAGGGTCTTACCAAGCAAAACCAAGAAACAAGCTACACAGACTCTATTTGGCAAAAGGAAAACAAGCCCATAGCTTGATTTGTAGTTAATCACATTGTTTATTTCTAAAAACAGCACAAACACACTCCACAGCATCCGTAAATGTTTTACATGCAACCGTATGCCCTTTCACAAGATGCCTTGAGAAAGCGAATGTGGTTGTACACAAAATGTTGGCAGATTAAATAAATAATGTGATTAACTACAAACCAAAGTACAGTATGGGTTTCTTTTTTGCCAACTAGAGTCTGTGTAGCCCCATTTCTCTGCTTTGTTTGGTGTTGCCATTACATGTGGGTTCCAGGCATGGACCCCCTTAGCTGCCTTTTCACTGCAGATAGGAAGGGGCTTCTCAAGCAGGAGAAAGGAAGTAATCCTCCCACTGTACTTCTTACTAGTCAGGCCTCACTGGGAGTACTGTGCCCATTTCTAGAGATCACATGTGGTGAAGGACAGGGACCACTTGGAGGCCATTCAAAGAAGGGCAACTAAGATGTTCCCCATCCAACAGGGAAGATCCAGGGTTTCAGATAACTCCATTTTGGGAGTATCTGACTTCCAACAATAAGGCAAAAACTTCCAAAATAAAGAGGGAGGAAGTCATTGACTTCTAAATGTAAAAAATAAAATTGAATGACTTCCAAAATAGAAGGCACAGAAGCTAAGAAATTATGGATTTTTCTAAAAGAAATTGTAATTTTATCACTAATAGTTATATTAAAATCCATAAATTGATCCTTCCTAGAATTCTGGCTTTCAAATCGTGGGATCTGGGAAGTATATTGATTTCCAAAACATTGGAAAGACTTCCAGATTTTGACTCATGGAAGTATTAGACTTCCACTAAAAATAAATTAACTGAACCCCTGGGAAGATCCTATGAGGAAAGGTTAGAAGACCTCAACATTTTCTCTGTGCAGACTAGAAGGGAAGGGAGGGGGTATGATGGGAACCTTCAAGTATGTTAATGGTATCAACAAAGTGGACTGCCAGGGCATATTGTGTCTCAAGGAGGAAAACATCATGAGGGGGCACAGTCTATTTATTTATTTATTTATTGAAAAGTTTCACTAGGTCAGGCACACTGAACAACAAGTTGTTCATTTCCCAGTGCGACCTGGGGGAGAGGGGAGTTGGAGTTACATGGTAAAATATTGAACAACATGGCACATTAAACAGAAGAGTAACAGAATTCATTACATAGCAGTCAGTTTCAACTTTAGTTGCACACATCTGAATATCATAAAGTGTACAGAATTTCAAGTAGCACTGATTGCATACAAGCAGATGAGATTCCAGGAATAGGCAGTAGCCGCATTTGTCATATCAGAGTTAGCTTGTAGAAGTCTGAAGGGGATACAAGGAAATACTTCTTTAAAGAAAGTGTGGTGCAAAAATGGATCCAACCGTTCCAGGAAGTGTGCAAACAGTAAATGTGTTCAAGCATGGTTGGGACAAACATATGGGTCTCGGAAGACGAGGAGCTCAGAGAAGTGGGTAAAGGGGGATAGAGAGGTGGTGTGGGGCCAGAGTGGGGAAAACAAGAAATCAAATACAGTCTGGCCAGTAATAGACTGGATCCTGGACCAAGGTAAGGTCCAGACACACTGCATGGACCAGTGAAACATAGAAACACAGAATTTGTTGACAGAAAAGGATCACCAAGTCTGCCAAGATAGTGTCTGCCTAATGTTTCTCCACAGACTCTAACTGGTCTCTGCAGACCCTCCACCCCCCCCCCCACTACCGATTTATTAAAATTCCCTTATGTCTATCCCATGCATGCTTGAAGACTCCCACTGTTTTCATCTCCACCACATCTGCTGACAGTCTGTTCCAGGCATTTGCCACCCTTTCCATGAAGTAGTACTGCCTCACATCACTTCTAAACTCCCCACACCTCCAGCTTGATTGCATGTCCCCTGGTCCTGCTGTTCTTTCTCATCTGAAAGAGACTCCCCTTCTGCACCCTGTTCACTCCTGTGAGGTACTTGTAGGTCTCTATCATGTCCCCGCTCACTCTCCTCTCTTCCAGAGTGTACATGTTGAGATCCTTCAGTTTCTCCTTGTAGGGCTTTTCGTGCACCCCTGCACCATTTTAGTTGCCCTCCTCTAGACTGCGTCCACCACGTCTTTGCCCTTTCTAAGGTGTGACCTCCCAAACTGGACACAGTACTCCAGGTGGGGTCTCACCAGTGAACAATACAGTAGCAACACCACCTCCTTTCTCCTGCTGGAGATACCCCTCCTTATGCACCCCAGTATCCCACTAGCCCTATCTGCTGCTTTGTCATATTGCTCTGCCAATTTGAGGTAATCATTTATGATAACCCCAAGGCCCCTTTCCTGCTTAGTGACTGCCAGTACTTCTCCTACCCAATCCTATTCTCTGTTCTGGGGTTCCTGTACACTAGGTGCATGATTTTGCACTTTTTTGGCATTGAACCCCAACTACCATGCTCTTGGGCACTTGTTGAGTTTCCCAAGATTCCTATGCATTCTCTCTAACCCCTCCTGAGTGTCCACCCTATTACAGGTTTTCGTATCCTCTGCAAAAAGGCATACCTTCCCTTCTGTTTCTTCTACAATGTCACTTATGAAGACAGAAGAGGACCGGTCCCAGTACTGAGCCCTGCAGCACCCCACTGGTCACTCTGCCATCATTACAGTGAGTGCCATTAACCACCACCCTCTGTTGCCTATCCATTAACCAGTGTGTAACCCAATTTTGTGGTCTTTATTCAGTGGTCTTTATTTGTCTCTGTTGTCTATTGTCAAACACTCTCTGAGTCATTACCAGACTACTTAAAGCCACCTCCCCAACTCAGGAACTTAGATATCAGTTTACATAAAAAAGCATTATTTGGGTTTAACACACAAAAATAAATACCTAATAATCAATAACAAAAAAATAATTTTAGTTGCATCTGTGAGGGTAAGAGTACCACAGTTAGTCATTTACATTCCAAGAGGGTGCTAACTCCCGGGGGACAGTACAGTTACAGAAATGGCACATACATTTACAGGTAGAGCTAGGTGTGGTTAAAGACAGCAGAAAATTATTTTAAATTAGCTGTAGTTTGCAAAATTCCTCTTTTCAGAAATCCTATACATACCCCAAAATGATCCATGGTTTACCAGAATAAAAGTTTGTGTGAAGAACTGTATTCTATATTTCTTTTTTTTTTCTGCGACACTCTCAACAGTACTATTTTTTTTTTTTCCATTTATATTTTATCTCCCCTTAGCCTGTCTGCCGCCAGATGTCCTTCCGCCCGGTCACGGACCACCGGCTTCTGCTCCCCACATTGGCCTCGGACCCTCCGATGCCCCGTGGCTTCCCCCCCACGGTGGGGCTGCGACACTCCCCTCGCATGCCGCAGATGTGTAACCTTAGTCGGAGGGCCGGCCTGGGGAGCACATCAAAGCCGTGGTAGGCTTCATTAGTGAGTAGCTAAGGCGGCTAGTTCTTTCGCTTTTCTGGAGGAAGTAGGGTCGTTACAATGGCAGCGGGCGTCTGCCCCGCCTCCAATGCGTGCCTGTGCGGCAGCTGCGTGACCCCTGGCCTCCACCAGGAGTCATCCGCGCTCCGAAACATCCCGACCTCCCCCAGAGAAGGAGAGCAGTCCCAAGGACACACGATCTCTCCTCCCCTGCCAGCTCCAGCGACCCGAGTCCATTCCTCAACCCGGGTCACCAGCGTCGCATGCGGAAATCCAACCGCTGCGCCGACGGGCCGGCATCACTCTCAACAGTACTATTCACAGAACCAGTAATTTGGGAGTTTTGACCATGTCGTGGTTTGTGTACAGAATTCTGTGCACTGTTTTAATAGGTCAACATTTCACTCTTGGCATTCTGCACACAGACCATAACTTAGTAAATCTATGATTATACCATGCACCTTAGACAACAACCAATCAAAACGACTGACTAGCACCTTACCACCATTGTAAATCCTCTGATAATCACCGCAAAAGGTGCCAGCCAGCAGCATCTTGGAAAAAAAGCAATCCGACGGCGAAATCACGGAACTCCGGCCACCATCTTGTTTCTAAGTGGAGACTGTAAAACTGCTCTGTACATCAGGGGAAAGTAAATAAAAACACTGACTGCTCTACTACTGAGTCACTTATTTAAGCATTACAGCAAGTGCTGTTTGTTTTAAATAATTAAAAAAAAGCAGTACTTGGTATAATCACAATAAGCCACTTGGGGGATCTGGGCTATCGGGGGGATTTACCACTGCTGGCATGGATTTACCCACTCAGCTGTGCCTCGTAGGCCAACCACTCCAGCCGTGGTAAATCCCCCGATAACCCACACACCCTCGTGGCTTATTGCTTAAATACACTGGTTCTATGAAAAGAACTGTGTAGAATGTCCACAGAAAGAAAGCAGTATAAAACAGTTTCTCACATTAATGTTTATTGAAGTACAATTAAATATGGATTATTTAGAGTTACAAATTTCATTTCTGTAAACAGATACATTGCAAACAGCTGCAAGTAGCATCAATTTCCTGTTGCCTTTATGGCTTAGTAGGTGATGGGGATGTGCTCATTTTGTATATCGAAATATACACTTCAGCTGTATCCTAGCCAGCAGTGACTAGGGAGTCTGTTATAACCAGAATTCTCTTGAAAAGGCAGACAATATGTCAGGTACCTCTGTAACCAGGACAACCAGCACACTTTAAAAACTGGGTCATTTGCACATTTGAATGAAGTAAGTAACCCAGAGGGTATTCTACATTGTTTACATCAATAGGACCAATGCTCCATGTCCAAAGAGCTCTCTCACAAGCATACCACACCCTGAAAGTATCTTATTGCAATGTACCTTAATTGTCTTAAAGAGCTGCTGATGCCTCAAAGAAAACCATGAAAAACATAATGTTTAGATACAATTTAGCTGGCATTACATTTATATCCTACAGATTTCTCCTTACCATTATTTATTACAGAGGAAATTTATGTGAATATATGATCTTTATCCCTTAGAGTTCCTTTAGAGTCCATCTGCCTCTATAGCTTACTCCCTACTTCAAGTCATAATCCTCTGTTGTGACATCACAATCTGTTGCCATTGGAGTAACTGTGATGTCACAAGTAGTGCATTATGATTTCAGGTAGGGAGAAAGCAATAGGAACAGATGAACTCTTTCTGAGCAAAGATCCTGTGTTCGTGCAAATGACCTCAGTAATAAATAATGAAGAGGAGAAATGCAGAACTAATGTGAAATATAAGCTGAATTGTGTCTAAATATGTTTGATTAAAGTTCTCCTGAAGGTGTCAGCTGCTCTTTAAGATTGATGGAAAATGTATTTTGATAGGTTGTGTTTTCAGAAAAATTAACTATTGCAATAAGCATGTCTAAGAGGTAGGTTGACACTGTGCACGGTGTGTGGTGTGAATATATTAATCACTGTATGTTATAATTTTCTTTTCCCTGTATTAAACACCTTTTTAACTGCCAAACCTCAGCTTTCAAAGAAAATGACAATATCTATCTGTTGTCTATCATGTGTCTGTCTGCTTATCTATCATCTGTTTTTTTATCTGTCTACTTATATATCATCATATGTCAATTCAATTGATCTTTATTGTTGGACAAGTTATGTCATTACAATGTGAAACAATAACATACAAATACAATAATAAATATGACTTTCATGTTTTCTATAAAAAAATTTAAACATATTCTCATACACAGCATTATATACAGATTCAAATAGCTTACATTCTCCATTAAGGTAAAGCAGCTCCTTTATGGCTTTATCTGACTACCTAGATAATTTTATTACCAATGTTCAAGTACAGTTTTGTGTTTTCTACTACTTTTACAAGCTCTAGCCTGAGCCGATATGCTGTGGCGAGCTTGCAGAGCTCCGAAGAGCAAGAGCTGCTGACTGGCGGTGATGCAACTGCACATGCGCGACATTCGCCCACACGTAGTTATGGTGAAAGGCATTCTGCCATTCACAAGATGGCAACACCAACCCGAACTGCACCTATGCCTTGCCCCAGAATGCAGAAGTAACAGCTGAAATAGTGCGGCTGTTACTCCATAGCTGCCGATCGTGGCAGAATGTTACAAGCTCTGTCGGACTTTCGGTAGGATACTTCCAAAAGTCCAACAGAAGGTCCACAATTAGCTGTTTTAAGGCAACAGCTGGCAAAACGGCTGTAGGCTCTGCCCACAGCTGTAAAAATGATATTACTTTCTCAAGGATGTGTGCTATCTTATTATTAATTAGCGTCGCTGTCATTTCTTCAGGGTTATACTTAAAATCCTTCAAAACATCCCCTAAAAATGTTATTCTAGATTTGCTATATAAGGGGCATATAATTAAATCATCATCTGTCTAACTTTATGTCTGTCTGTCTCCCTAGCTATCTGCAGTATCTATCTATCATCTATTTCCCAATCATCTATCAATCTAGATAGATATCTATTGCAAAGAAAAAAACATGTTGATGCAGGGTTTAAGTACAAAGTGTCAGAAATAGAGAAATGTAATGTTAGGGCAAAAAGTCCCCTGTGACAACATGATGCAACATCAGCCCTGACCTAATTTTGGCATCATGTTTCCAAGCATTGATCTATAACTGTTTTTCTGTGCCTAGACAGACAGTGCTGAAGTTAGGCAATGCCAACACTGCATCATGTGATCATTCAAATGCTGAGGAACACTATGCTACAGATTCTCCAAAGCTCAGGGGTACACGTCTCAAATGTCCATGCTTTTCAGAGATGCCCCTTATTTTCCTCAAGAATTTCCTCTGTACTCGTAAAACTGGTATTTCTATCACTGAAGAGTAGGGATTTGCAGCACAAAAAATTGCTACATGGTAGTGTTGCACTCTAGTTCTCCATTATAAAATGCTTTGCATATTAAGTCACACTTTATAGGAGGCTTCTTCTGCTGATATTACCATTTTTTATGAGTTGTCATTGATTTTGGTGATTTGTTCCTGATTCGCAAGTCAGGAAGTTGAGAGGCATGTTCAGGGGACTTTTTACTCCAATAGCACATTTCCCTACTTTTCACATTTTGTGTTTAAACCCTAACTGATGAATTAACATAGTGTAATATATGGATAAGCCATAATAATACTATACTAAGCCATACAAAGAAATTCCTGTAATTCATCAGTCCCATACTGATAATACCATTGTTGGAGCAGTAATAATAGCATAGTTCTATGCCATAATACTATCGTTCAAACCTCTTAATACTGTTGTTGAGCTCTGAACAATAGTATTATTACTGCATCACAGAAGCACGAGAGCAGCGAATGGCACACGCTGAGCGGAAGCCAGCTTTTTACTCAAACTGTCTCACACACAGAAAGGCAACTTGCCGCTCGGTAACATGCCGCAGTTACATTCACTAAAAAAAGAAACACAGAAACATAGAAACATAGAAGTTGACAGCAGATAAGGACCGCAAGGCCCATCCAGTCTGCCTATTTCTTTTTCTACCTTATGAATGTGCGATAGGCCTTTGCTCTGTCAATGGCCTATCTATTCATACTCATCTGTATTGCTCCTTTATGCCTATCCCATGCCTGTTTGAAACCCTGCACTGTATTCATATCCACCACTTCCTGAGGTAGGCTGTTCTATGCATCCACCACCCTTTCTGTGAAAAATAACTTCCTCACATTACCCTTAATCGGCCTCCCTCTAATCTCATGCTGTGTCTTCTTCTCTTGCTATTTTTCTTATATTGAAACATGTTAGACACTTTCACCTTGTTATTGCCCTTAAGGTGTTAAATGTTTCAATCATATCACCTCTCTCCCTCCTTTGCTCTATGGTATAGAAACATAGAAACATAGAATTTGACGGCAGATAAGGACCTCTTGGCCCACCCAGTCTGCCCATTTCCCTACCTACTGGATAAGCTGCAGATCCTAGTTAACCAGCAGCCTACTTCTTCTTACCCCCACACCCTAGAATTGCTTTATGACTGTCCCATGCATGCTTGAATTCCACCACTGATTTTGACTCCACAACCTCCTCCGGAAGGCTGCTCATGCATCCACAACCCTCTCTGTGAAAATACTCTTAAATTACCTCTGAGCTGCCCCCCATCTTCAAATTGCCCTCTTGTTCTTGCACACCTCTTTTTGAAAGATGCTACCTCTTGGACTTTGTTGATTCCCTTGAGGTACTTGAAAGTTTCTATCATGTCCCCTTCTACCTCCTTTCCTCGAGGCTATACATATTAAGCTCCTTAGTCTCTTCATATGTCTTCGGTGCAGACCCTGCACCATTTTAGTTGCCCTCCTCTGGACAGCTTCCATCCTGTCTATGTCTTTGTGGAGATTGGGTCTCCAGAACTGCACACAGTACTCCAGATGGGGTCTCACCAGCTGTCTGTACAGAGGGATAATAACTTCCTGTTTTCTACTGGTGATGCCTCCCAATGCATCCCAGTAACCCCCAGCCCTCCTTGCTGCCCTCTCACATTGCTTGCCCACCTTTAGGTCATCTGATATGACTACCCCAGGTCCCTTTCCATTTTGTTGTTGTTAGTATCTCACCCCCATTGTGTACTCTTCCCTGGTTTTTGTTTCCAGGTGCATTACCTTGCACTTAGCATTGAATCTAAGCTGCCATACATTTTACCATTCCTCTAACCTTGCCAAGTCCCTTCTCATCCTTTCCACCCCACCCTGTGCATCAACTCTGTTGCAGATCTTAGTGTCATCTGCAAAGAGACATACTTTTCCTTCCAGTCCTTCCAGAATGTCGCTTATAAAGACATTGAAGAGGACCGTCCTAATACTGAACCCTCAGGTACCCCACTAGTAACCCTCCTTTCTTCTGAGTGGACTCCATTTACTATTACTCTCTGTGTCCTATTCTCCAGCCAATTCTTTACCCAGGCTGTCATCTTGGGACCCACTCCCAGGCTGGCTAACTTGTATATTAATCTTTGTGTGGACTGTGTCAAATGCCTTGCTAAAGTCTAGGTAGGCCATGTCCACAGCCCCTCCTGATCTACTACTTTGGTCACCCAGTCAAAGAAATCTATCAGATTTGTCTGGCATGACCTTCCGCTGTGAATCCATGCTGCCTAGGGTCCTGTGCCCTCTGGCCTCTAGATACTGACAATTCTTTCCTTCAGAAGTGATTCCATCATTTTCCTATCACTGAGGTTAAACTAACAGGTCTGTAGTTTCCTGCTTCTGCCTTGCTCCCACTTTTATGAAGGGGAATCACATCTGCCCTCCTCCAGTCCTCGGGTACCACCCCATCCTCCCATGATTTGTTAAAAAGGGTACATACTGAGTTCAGTTAACCTGTCCTCATATATTTTCTGATGCAGTCCCTGCACCATTTTGGTTGCCCTCCTCTGGACTGCTTCAATTTGGTTAATGTCCTTGTGAAGGTGTGGCCTCCAGTACTGCATGCAGTACTCCAGATGGGGCCTAACCAGTATCTTGTAAAGAGGGGTTATTACCTCCCTCTTCTGACTTGTGATACCCCTACTAATATACCCTAACATCCCTCTAGCTTTACATACTGCTTTAGAAGGTCTGCTTGGATGATTTCAGGTCATCGGTGTTGATGACGCCCAAGTCTCTTTCTTCTCTTGTGACAGCCAAAACTCCCCTCCCAGCCTATCGGTGGCTTCAGGGTTTCTCTTCCCTATGTGCATGATCTTCCACTTCTTTGCATTAAACCCCAGTTGCCACTCTTCCGACCATTTTGCTAGTTTATCCAGATCTCTTCTCATTCTGCCCACCCCATCTGAATCATCTACTCTGTTGCAAATCTTCATGTCATCTGCAAACAGACAAACCTTACCCTCCAGTCCATTCGCAATGTCACTGAAGAGGACTGGCCCCAGGACTGATCCCTGAGGTACCCCACTTGTGACTTGCATCTCTTCTGACTGTATACCATTTACCACCACTCTCTGTTTTCTGCCCATCAACCAGTTTGCCACCCAGTTGATCAATGTCTGACCCACCCTGGGCCTACCCAGCTCATTAATCAATCTTCTATGTGAAACAGTATGGAAAGCTTTGCGGAAGTCAAGGTAAGCAACATCAACTGCTCCCCCTTGGTCCACCACTCTGGTTACCCAGTCAAAGAAATCTATGAGATTAGTTTGACAGGGCCTTCCGTTTGTAAACCCATGCTGTCTTGGATCCTGTGCTCCTATGGATTCCAGGTGTTGCACTATCCTTTCCTTAAGGAGTGTCTCCACAATCTTGCCCACTACTGAGGTAAGACCAACTGGTCTGTAGTTCCCTGCTTCCTCCCTGCTACCATACTTGTGGAGCAGGATCACATGAGGCCTTCTCCAGTCTTCTGGCACCTCTCCTGTGCTCAGAGACTCACTAAGCAGTTCTGATAATGGCTCTGTTAGTTCCACCCTTAGCTCCGTTAGTACCCTGGGATGTATGCCATCAAGTCCCATTGCCTTGTCCACCCTGAGCTTATCGAGCTTTTGTAGGACCCTTTCTTTTGTGAAGGGACTAGTGCACACCTCCCTCCCTCCTGTGTCCATGGTGCAGAGCTGTGGGCCCTGCCCTACCTTCTCTTCAGTAAATACTGAGCAGAAGTATCTATTTAGGATAGATGCTTTAACATGGTCCTCCTCCTCACATGCCCCTTATCCCCTTTAATCTTAGCAATACCCCCTCTGGACTTTCTCCTTTCACTAATGTATCTATAGAAAGTCTTGTCACCTTCTTTTACTGTTCATGCTAGTGTTTCCTCAGTTTGGGCCTTTGCCTGCCTTACTGCCTTCCCTGCTTCTAGAGGAAGTTTGTTATGCCTCCCTATCTTCATCCTCATGTTCCTTTATATTTCCTGAAGGCCAGCCTTTTGGCTCTGACCTTTCTGCTACTGTGTTTGAGAACCAAAGTGGTTTCCTTCTTCTTTTGCACTTCCTTTCTCACTAACACAATGGGATGTTGCTTCAAGTATTGCATCTTTAATGCTTGCCCACTTTGCCTGTACCCCTCACCTGTATTTCTTTTTCCAGGGCTAGCTTAACTCTGTTGACCATCTTATCAAAGTCAGCTCCTCTGAAGTCCCATATTTTAGCCTTGGAATGGGATGATTTTGCTCTAGTGGCCAAATTGAACCATACCATGTGATGGTCACTGGCCCCCAGGTGACCTTCTACCCGGAGATCTGTGATCCTTTCCCTGTTAGTCAGTACTAGATCTAGGATAGCCCTGTCTCTAGTGGGTTGTTGTACCAGTTGTTTGAGGCCCTCCTCCCACAGGGAATTCACCATGTGTCTAGTTCTGGCAGATGTCCCTGCTGGTATTGACCAATCTGTATCTGGCATGTTGAAGTCTCCGATTATCAGAACCTCCCCTTTAGCTGTCATGTTTTGTATATCTTCTAACAGTAACGTGTCTATGTCCTTCCCTGGTCTAGAGGCCTGTACACAACCCCAGTCCATATGGCTATCCCATTTCCTGTTTCCAGGGTGACCCACAGTTCTTCTGGCTCCTTATGTGTATTCTGAATTTCTGTAGCTTTCATATTTTCATTGACAAAAAGGGCCACTCCACCCCTCCTTTTTGCACCTCGGTCTCTTCTGAACAGTACATAGCCAGGTACTGAAGTCTCCCAAGTGTGGTTACTGATAAACCATGTCTCGTTAATGGCTACTATGTCCAGTTTAGCCTCTGTCATTATTGCCTGCAGGTCTGGGATCTTGTTTCCCAGACTGCGAGCATTTGTGTACATGATTTTCCATTGGTCAGATTTCAGTGTGTTAGTTGTTGGGTGAGGTCCGGCGTTTCCCCTGTGCATCATATGGGGAGCTGGACCTTTTTCTTTATCTGGTGGTGCAAATGAACTACAAACATGCTGAACCCCTGTTTGACCACTAGTTGAGGGGGAAGGAGTGTTCTTCCCATTCGATGTTTCAGGTGCTGCACCCCTCTCCTTATTTGCAAGTTTAAATATTCTGCAAAGACATCAAACTTTTGCCCCAATGCACTGACTCCCTCCTTAGTCAGATGCAGTCCATCAAATTTAAAGAACTTTCACTCCCAAAACTGTTGCCAGTTCCCTACAAATTTGTGTCCTTTTTCCTGGCACCAGCCCTTGAGCCACATGTTTAGCTCCCCTATCTCCCCTTCTCTGACCTTCCCTCCATCTGTCCCCCCTCCCAGACTGGCAGGATCTCAGAGAAGGAGATGCCAGATGAAATGGATGATAGTTTATTACCCAGCCTGGTCAGGTGTTTCTTGGTCTCCGCAACTGACCGTCTGACAAGATCGTTAGTCCCTATGTGTACCAGGACATCAATGTTTTCTCCTGCTTCCTGAACAATTTTAGCAATGCCGTCAGTGTCGCTCCACGCTGATGTACCTGGAAGACATCTGACCATTACCCCTGGCTGGAGATACATATCAACTCCCCGAATCATGGAGTCTCCTATGATCAGAAGTTTTTTGGATTTCCTTTTTGCCTTTTTTTGTTTTGGTTCCTGTTTTGGCTGTGTTTTGTTGTGCTAGCTCCTGTGCTGCATTGTCCTGCTCTGCTGTGTCCTCTTTCCCTTTGTTTGATTTCGGAGCCAGAGGCAGATACCTGTTCATAGTTTTTATATGGTTTGCGGAGGTGATATGTAGGAGAGCACCGAATGATGGGGCACCCGATTTGCCCTTCCTAACCATCTGCCAACCTCCCGGACCAACTACCCTCTGTGGTCGAGGTGCTTCTGTTGGATGTTGGGGAAATGGCAAGCGGTTCTTATAACATATTTCCTCTTGAATATGCAATTTGAAGTGTGCAGTCTCTGCCCATGCTGCCTGGAGCTGAGTCCTTAGCTCTCCAATGGCCCAGCATGTACGACAGGGTCCTAAATCCTGTAAAACTGCCCTTCTGAAAAGTGTTCCACAGTACCTACAGTTAATGATATCCATTCCAGGTAAGTTGCTGGGTTTATAACCTGGTCAGAGTAATTTGAAGGAAGAAAATGAAAGCGAAAGTTTGATTTTGTGTTTTGTTTGTTTGTTTTTGTATAACTTGTTATAACAAGTTAAATTACTAGTGCCCCTATAAATGAGGTCACTGTGTGGATACCTCTCTGAACTGCCCCTTCTTGCTTTGCTACAGGAAATGTCATGACTGTGCTACCCTATAAAAGGAGTGTAATGTGGGTGGTTGGGGATGGGGTGGGTGGTTGGGCCCTTCCCTGCTGAAAAGAAGAACCACGGATGAAAGAAACAAGGAGGTAAGAGCAGAAACAATCAGCCAGCAACAAATGCAGTAGCCCTGAAAGCTTATCCTAATGACAGATAAAACTGTGAAACCTGTAAAGCACCACCTGTAATCATTTCACAGAAGATATACCCTGTAAGAGACACTTTGCTACAGAGAAAAATAAAGCAGTAACAGAAGATATACCTTGCAAAAGACAATCTGAACCAGAAGATTACCGTAGTAATCTGTAAGCACACACCTGTAGGCACACCCTGTAATAATGCAGCAGAATGTACACCCAGCAACAACAATTTGAATCCGAGAAAAATAAAGCAATAAAATGTTAGCAACAAACAGTAACAATCCCTTGTGAGTACAAAATAAAAATAACAACACACAGTAAACCTGCCTAGCCAAAAGAAGCCTTAATCCTTATTGTTGCTCTGGTAAGGTTCTTTGCTCTGTCCTTTCAAGCAACCTAGAAGAAAAGAGCTCAGGTGAAGATATGTGCCTTGGCCAGCAAACCTAGTCTTCCACCTCCTCAAAATATCACCAACAGCTTAAAAAAATCTGGTTCAGTTTCAGTTGGCATCCATCTGTATCCCCCCCACCCTCCTACCCCGTCCCCCACCCTCGAGATGAGGCTGAAAATAGGCAAGAATTGTCTAGTCCTCCTTCCGGTCAACAAAAAAACTAAAGTAACAGTAAAATGGATTCCCCAACAGAAACCAGTACTACCAAAGAAATACTCCACTTTCTTCAAAACTAGGAGAATACAAATATAATAAAAAAAACAACATTTGACCTCAGGTTGCTACAGACCTACCTCACAAAGCATGGTGAGTGCAGACCGATTTAAACTATCCTCACAGAACAGTTTGATGCAGTTTTAGCTGACTTTGTGTTTCAGTTAAAAAACTAAGATGGCTCAGAATATGAGCTAAGCACAGTGAGAGGTTTCCTTGGGAGCATAGACAGATACCTCAACAAAAAAAAAAATTACCCTGCATCTATTTTCCAGGGCCCAACCACAATATTCGAGCAGAATCTGGAAACTTTCACTGCCAAACAAAAATACCTAAAGAAGTTATACATGGGCAACCGTCCATGACAGGCAGAAGCACTAACATAAAATGACATTGACTTGTTGTCCAGCTCAGGAATTCTGGGGTACCATTCTCGGACTGCATTTCTGCATATGCTCTTTTTTTAATATTGGGTTACATTTTGCACTACAGACTAGTGAACAGTACCAGTTATGATGGGGGGGGCATAGTTTTAGGACAAGACAGCCATGGCAATGAGCACTTAGAATACCATGAATGGCAAACTAAGACAAGAACGGGCATAAACATCAGGGATGTGAGACCGGTCCCCCCCAGGCTGTACAATAACACAAGTAACCCAGAGAGGGACACTATAATGGCCTACCAGCAATATTCCTGGCAAAGGCCTCCTGACATGCACAAGCCCA